>JAWXYG010000002.1:9504864-10754864 GCA_034222035.1 Acacia crassicarpa
AAGAATTTGATATAATGATGAATAATCTGTAAAGACATGAGAAGAGAACTTTTGAGATATATATGTTTTATTACCTTCTATATTGATGACTATTAGTATAAATTATTTTGTATGAGAAATATGGAATCTACATATATATTTGAAATCAGCCCATATCTTTTTGTCATATATTATTTGCTCGTGTACGGTAGAAATATTCAGTAGTTACTGAGACGTGGAATCTCATCCCATATTAACATTTTTCAGGTGAATATCCTAGTAGAGAGCAAGGGAAGGCACCTATGGAGTGAGCTATGAAGGCTCTTTTGTACTCCTATAGTTTATGATATGTTATTTTATTTGCCATGAACCTAAGACTTCCGCTTTGTATTGAACTCTGAAATAATTTTTCTGAAATTTATTTTGATTAAGGGTTAAACTTTATTTGAAACGGTAATGTAATCTAATGATTTGGATATTGTTAAACCTTTTGGAGGTAATTTTAATATTTTGACCGAGTTTTTGGGTATTAAAATTGAGGTGTTACATTTTTGGTATCAGAGCTAAAGGTTCCATGGCAATTTTGTTTAAAGTGATTTCTTAAAAATTTTTTTAAAAGTTCGTGGCAAATTAAATATCATAACATGAGCACTTCCCTTTGTTAGATTTAGAATTTATTTAGCTATTTTTATTTGTTTAGTGTCCTTATAGTATTAATCATAGGAGGAGATAATGGCAAGAACTCGAAGAACTAATTCAACCCCTGCTCCATCCCAAAGAGGTCTCCCTCCGCATCAAGATGGTCCCTATCCTCAGGATAACAATGCCCTTTTGGCAGAGTTACGAGACGTCATCTTGGAGATGAGAGAGAAAGTGAATAGACACGAGGATGAACTAGCAAAAGGAAGAGGCCACGGTGGTAAGGAAGGAAAGGAGAAGGCTCTGGAAGTCACACCTTCTGACCATCAATCAAGGGGAGGAAGTCATTCTCGCACTGAAGATGGAGGTAGTAGCGGTTCTCATTCTCAGTATCATCCTTTACCTATTACTGAGGTTTGGGAAAAATTTCGGAAGTTTACTCCACCGATGTTCGAGGGGAAGCTAGATCCGATTGCAGCACTGGAGTGGCTGAAGCGTGTAGAAAAGATTTTCAGAGTTATCGAGATTAGCTCACAACAAAAGGTGATGGTTGCTGAACAATTGTTGCAGAAAGCAGCTGAAGAATGGTGGGAAAGCACCAAAACAAAAGGAAATGCTGAGATGACGTGGGAAGAGTTTAAGGAAAAGTTCGAAAATTATTACTTTTCCCCTTCAATCAGAATAGAGAAAGAAACTGAATTCCTCACATTCAGGCAAGGGGAATTACATGAAGACGAATTTATTACTCGCTTTTTAGAGTTGTCTAAATTCTGCGGATATTCACAGAACAACTCTAAATGGTTGAGTGCTCGATTGGTTGAAAAAGCTAGGCCAGACCTAAAAACAGCTCTATCACCGTTCCTTGATGAAACAAGGGATTTTGAAGAAATATGCGACAAACTGCGCACGATAGCAAGGAACAAACGAGAAGAGGAAGCTGAGAAGATGAAGGGTTTTCAGGCCAGATCTACACACCTCATGAGACCAACGGGAGGAGTTACTAAGAAGCAGAGTCACAACTTCAGTAATGTGAATACGCGGTTTAGCCAACCATCCAGAAATCACTTTGGTGGACCATCGAGGAGTTATTTTACTGGACCCCAAAGAAGTCATTTCAGCAGACCACCGAGGAGTCAATTCAAAGGACCTCAAAGGAGTCACTTCAGTGGAGGTCAGAGTTCATATAGGGGATCCACAGCTCCTGCTGCAAGCACCGCCAACAATCAGATGTGTGCCAAGTGTGGAAGAATACACCAAGGACCATGTGTGACGTGTTTCAACTGTGGAAAGCCAGGACACATTTCCAGATTTTGTGAGGAGGAGCCTCGAGGAGCCAAGGATGCTAGAACTGCAGTGCCAGGGAAAGTGTTTGCACTATCACATCAGGAGGCAAGTGCTTCACCAAATCTGATTAAAGGTATCCTCAAACTCCAAGGTCTTGAAGTAGAAGCCTTATTTGATTCTGGTGCCACACACTCTTTTATATCATACGACTGTGTGCCTCGATTGAATTTAAGAGTGAGTGAATTGCCTTATTATATGATTATTTCTACACCGGCGGGAGCTTCAGTAAAAACTTCTAGGGCTTGCTTAAATTGTACGATTGAGATTGATAATAGGATCTCAAATATAGACCTTGTTTGTTTACCCACGAAGGGTATCGATGTAATAATAGGAATGGATTGGTTGTCAGCTAATGACATCATCCTTGACTGCAAGAGGAAGACTATCTCTCTTGCGGATGACTCTATGAGTCATAGTAGACCACAATTATTGTCTATAGTACAAGATGAAAAGCCTGTTCATCATGGTTGTCTTGCGTACATGGTGTTTTTCTCCATTCAAACAGAAGTGGAGGAAGGGATAGAGAACATTGAAGTGGTGAAAGAATTTCCGGAAGTATTTCCGAAAGAAATGACAGGTTTACCCCCAGAGAGAGAAGTAGAATTTTCTATTGATCTCGTACCTGGAACAGAACCTATATCTAAAGCTCCTTACCGAATGTCTCCATCGGAACTAGCAGAATTGAAGAGGCAGATCGAGGAATTGTTAGAAAAGGGTTTTATCAGACCCAGTGTATCTCCTTGGGGATCGCCCGTACTCTTTGTGAAGAAGAAAGATGGGAGCCTGAGACTATGCATTGACTATCGCCAGTTGAATAAAGTGACTATAAAGAATAAATATCCTTTACCCAGGATCGACGATCTACTTGATCAGTTGAAGGGAGCATCCATATTCTCCAAGATCGACCTCAGATCAGGTTATCACCAACTGAGAGTCAAAGCTGAAGATGTCTCAAAAACTGCATTCAGAACTAGATATGGCCATTATGAATTTCTTGTTATGCCATTTGGGCTAACAAATGCTCCAGCAGTATTCATGGATTATATGAATAGAATTTTCCGACCATATCTAGATAAATTTGTAGTGGTTTTCATTGACGACATCCTTATCTACTCTAAGGATGAAGAAGAGCATAAAGAGCACCTTAGGATCGTGCTACAAGTGTTGAAGGAGCACAAGCTCTATGCGAAACTATCTAAGTGCGAATTTTGGTTGAAGGAAGTAAAATTCCTAGGCCATGTCGTATCGGCTGAAGGTGTTGCAGTGGACCATACTAAAGTTGAAGCAGTTCTCCAATGGGAACGACCAAAGTCCGTGACTGAGATCAGGAGTTTTCTAGGTCTAGCTGGCTATTATAGGAGATTTATCAAGGGCTTTTCGCAAATAGCTATGCCTTTGACTAAGTTAACAAGGAAGGGTCAACCATATGTATGGGACGAAAAGTGTGAAGCAGCTTTTCAAAATTTGAAGACTAAGTTGACTACGGCACCAGTACTTATAATTCCAGATCCTACTCAGACCTTTACTTTGTACACAGATGCTTCCAAGAAAGGTCTTGGGTGTGTATTAATGCAAAATGGTAGGGTAGTAGCTTATGCTTCTCGACAGTTAAGGCCACATGAAGGGAATTATCCTACTCACGACTTAGAACTGGCAGCAGTAGTGTTTGCTCTGAAGATTTGGAGGCATCACCTCTACGGTTCAAAGTTCGAGGTTTATAGTGACCACAAAAGTCTAAAGTACCTGTTCGACCAAAAGGAGCTCAACATGCGACAGAGGAGATGGATGGAGTTTATCAAGGACTACGACTTCGAATTGAAGTATCATCCAGGAAAAGCGAACGTTGTAGCAGATGCCTTAAGTAGAAAGACAATCCATGTAGCCCAGATGATGATCAGAGAACATAAATTGCTCGAGGAGATACCAAGTACATCTATTGATGTAATGTCAGGTTTGGTCGCTACCATGGAAGCATTAACTATTGAAAGCACAATTTGGAAAGAGATTAAATTCGCTCAGCTCGAAGATGAGTATCTATTAAACGTGAGGGAAGATATTGAAGAAGGAAAAGAATCGAAATTTGGGATCGATAGAGATGGGATATTAAGGTATAAAGGAAAAGTGTGCATACCTAATGATGGAGAAATAAAAAAGCTCATACTAGAGGAGGCACATCGGAGTAAATACACTATCCATCCCGGAGCAACCAAGATGTATCATGATCTTAAGCGGAATTGGTGGTGGCGAGGCATGAAGAAAGATGTGACTGACTTTGTCACTTGTTGTTTGATTTGTCAGAAAGTCAAGATCGAACATCGGAAACCTCCTGGATTATTAAAGAATTTGGATATCCCAGAGTGGAAATGGGACAGCATCTCTATGGATTTCATCATGGGGCTTCCTCTAACGACATCCGGACATAATGCCATTTGGGTAATTGTCGATAGGTTAACTAAGTCAGCTCATTTTCTAGCAATTGCAGCAGAATACTCATTGGAGAGACTAGCAAAGATCTACATGAAGGAGATTGTCAGATTGCATGGGATACCGAATAGCATCGTATCTGATCGTGATCCACGATTCACTTCACGATTTTGGAAAGCATTGCAGAATGCTATGGGAACTCGGATGAGTTATAGTACCGCTTATCATCCTCAAACTGACGGGCAGACTGAGAGGACTATTCAAACTCTGGAAGACATGTTGCGGGCTTGTGCAATCGAACTAAAAGGAAGTTGGGACGATCATCTTCATCTTGCGGAGTTTGCATATAACAATAGTTATCACTCCAGCATTGAGATGGCACCTTATGAGGCTTTGTATGGAAGAAAATGTAGATCTCCTATTTGCTGGACGGAATTGAATGAGCGAATTTTAATAGGTCCAGAACTTGTGGACGAGACGACTCAAAAGATTAAGGTGATTCAACAGAAACTTCTCACTGCTCAGAGTCGACAGAAGAGTTATGCTGACAAGAGAAGACGACCGTTGGAGTTCATGGTGGGCGAACATGTATTCTTAAGAGTCACACCAATGACTGGCATTGGTAGAGCAATACGAGCAAAGAAGCTTTCACCTCGTTTTATGGGTCCTTATGAGATTTTGGAGAAAATTGGACCGGTAGCTTACAGAATTGCATTACCTCCACAGCTTGCGAACCTTCATGATGTCTTTCATGTATCGCAACTGAAGAAATACCAACCGGATCCTTCCCACATTATAGAAGTAGAAGAGGTAGAACTCAAGGATAACATGACGTATAAAGCTGAGCCGGAGCGGATTGTTGATGCAAGGGACAAGAGATTAAGAAACAAGACCATTAGACTTGTAAAGGTCGAGTGGAAAGGAATGGCTCCCGGAGATGCTACTTGGGAAACGGAGGAGAGCATGCGACAAACCTATCCTCATTTATTTAAATAGGTTAGAATTCTTATTATAGCGAAATTTTGAGGACAAAATTTTCTTTTAGGAGGGGAGAAATGTAACATCCTGAATTTTTGAATCTAATATCTTGAACATAAACCTATTTTGGGAAGACTAGTAGGCTCTATTTTTGGAAAGTGATAAATTTGAAATCCGTATTTTGTGGGCCCCGTGAATAGTATTTACTATTCACGTATACGTTTTTACTATTTACAAATACGTATTTAAAAAAAAATAAATATATATATATATATGCTATTCGCAAATACGTATTTAATACTTGAAATTTGTGAAATATGAATAGTGTTCACTATTCACAAATACGTATTTACTATTTAAAAATACGGTATTTACTATTCCTAAATACGTATTTACTATTCATGCGGGACCCACGGCCAAAATAATTCTCTGCAAACTTCCCGTGAGCGACAACCTTTCTCGTGAGTTTTGAAAAAAATTCACGCGGGACCCACGTAATAATATTTTACTATTTAATTTATAATATTATATTATTAAAAATTTTTAAAACTTTCACGAGGGCGGCTGAGAGTAGTCACGGGAGGGATTCTTTTTAATTTTTGGAAAAATTACGTAAAATGACCCAGAGACGAAAATTACACTTAAAGACCCATTTTCCAACTATAAATAGACCTTCCATTTCATTTCATTCTTCACAACTTCTAAGAGCCTTAGAGAGAGGTAGAGAGAGAGAGAGAGTAGAGAGATATTTGCTTGAGAGTTATAATAGCTGGTTGGTGATTCGGGTATTAGCAAGTAACAGGTAACTCTGAATATTCTTCCTTATACTTGTGAATTATGTATGATTATTAATTGGTTTGTTTACTATTTTGGCAAGAATATTTAGAAAATATTTATGGTTTTAAGATCTGGTGTGGGAACTTTGATTTGCAAATTTGCAGAGGTACTATTTATACGTACGTTACTATTCACATATACCGTATTTACTATTCATTTTACTATTCACATATACCGTATTTACTATTCATTTTACTATTCACATATACCGTATTTACTATTCATTTTACTATTCACGTATACCGTATTTACTATTCATTTTACTATTCACGTATACTGTATTTACTATTCATTTTACTATTCACGTATACCGTATTTACTATTCATTTTACTATTCACGTATACTGTATTTACTATTCATAATACTATTCACGTATACATACCGTATGTACTCTTCATTTTTACTATTCATGTATATATACCGTGTTTTACTATTCACATATACACATAGTATTTTACTATTCACAGATACGCATAGTATTTACTATTCATAAATACGCATATTGATGTATAAAACTTTATGGTATAATAATGCATTATTTTGAGTAAACATATTCATCATGGCGGTTGTATTATGATGGGTGGAGTAAAGGAGGGATTTGAATGATAAGAATGATTTATGCCACCACTCGGTGCACAGTGGATGGTACTTGTTTCAGGGCCCCATCTTCCATGTTTTCCTCTGGCCGGGATTTCATTGGAGTTGTGGGACATGTGACACCTCCTTAGTTGTTATTTTAAAGGAGGGGAGCCATAGTCCAGATTTAAGCTCTATACCTTTGGCCGGGTGTATCTTAAGTTTTGGTGAGCTTGGAACAATTCAGTCAAATGAATGAGTTTCTATTGGACTATGTGTTAGCCTATGGCTCCAGTCAGCGGATACGGATGGAGGTGGTGTAAGGGAGGCTGCATACTGCATAATGCATTTCTGATCAGTTCAAGAATTTGATATAATGATGAATAATCTGTAAAGACATGAGAAGAGAACTTTTGAGATATATATGTTTTATTACCTTCTATATTGATGACTATTAGTATAAATTATTTTGTATGAGAAATATGGAATCTACATATATATTTGAAATCAGCCCATATCTTTTTGTCATATATTATTTGCTCGTGTACGGTAGAAATATTCAGTAGTTACTGAGACGTGGAATCTCATCCCATATTAACATTTTTCAGGTGAATATCCTAGTAGAGAGCAAGGGAAGGCACCTATGGAGTGAGCTATGAAGGCTCTTTTGTACTCCTATAGTTTATGATATGTTATTTTATTTGCCATGAACCTAAGACTTCCGCTTTGTATTGAACTCTGAAATAATTTTTCTGAAATTTATTTTGATTAAGGGTTAAACTTTATTTGAAACGGTAATGTAATCTAATGATTTGGATATTGTTAAACCTTTTGGAGGTAATTTTAATATTTTGACCGAGTTTTTGGGTATTAAAATTGAGGTGTTACAAAAAGTGTGAAGCAGCTTTTCAAAATTTGAAGACTAAGTTGACTACGGCACCAGTACTTATAATTCCAGATCCTGCTCAGACCTTTACTTTGTACACAGATGCTTCCAAGAAGGGTCTTGGGTGTGTATTAATGCAAAATGGTAGGGTAGTAGCTTATGCTTCTCGACAGTTAAGGCCACATGAAGGGAATTATCCTACTCACGACTTAGAACTGGCAGCAGTAGTGTTCGCTCTGAAGATTTGGAGGCATCACCTCTACGGTTCAAAGTTCGAAGTTTATAGTGACCACAAAAGTCTGAAGTACCTGTTCGACCAAAAGGAGCTCAACATGCGACAGAGGAGATGGATGGAGTTTATCAAGGACTACGACTTCGAATTGAAGTATCATCCAGGAAAAGCGAACGTTGTAGCAGATGCCTTAAGTAGAAAGACAATCCATGTAGCCCAGATGATGATCAGAGAACATAAATTGCTCGAGGAGATACCAAGTACATCTATTGATGTAATGTCAGGTTTGGTCGCTACCATGGAAGCATTAACTATTGAAAGCACAATTTGGAAAGAGATTAAATTCGCTCAGCTCGAAGATGAGTATCTATTAAACGTGAGGGAAGATATTGAAGAAGGAAAAGAATCGAAATTTGGGATCGATAGAGATGGGATATTAAGGTATAAAGGAAAAGTGTGCATACCTAATGATGGAGAAATAAAAAAGCTCATACTAGAGGAGGCACATCGGAGTAAATACACTATCCATCCCGGAGCAACCAAGATGTATCATGATCTTAAGCGGAATTGGTGGTGGCGAGGCATGAAGAAAGATGTGACTGACTTTGTCACTTGTTGTTTGATTTGTCAGAAAGTCAAGATCGAACATCGGAAACCTCCTGGATTATTAAAGAATTTGGATATCCCAGAGTGGAAATGGGACAGCATCTCTATGGATTTCATCATGGGGCTTCCTCTAACGACATCCGGACATAATGCCATTTGGGTAATTGTCGATAGGTTAACTAAGTCAGCTCATTTTCTAGCAATTGCAGCAGAATACTCATTGGAGAGACTAGCAAAGATCTACATGAAGGAGATTGTCAGATTGCATGGGATACCGAATAGCATCGTATCTGATCGTGATCCACGATTCACTTCACGATTTTGGAAAGCATTGCAGAATGCTATGGGAACTCGGATGAGTTATAGTACCGCTTATCATCCTCAAACTGACGGGCAGACTGAGAGGACTATTCAAACTCTGGAAGACATGTTGCGGGCTTGTGCAATCGAACTAAAAGGAAGTTGGGACGATCATCTTCATCTTGCGGAGTTTGCATATAACAATAGTTATCACTCCAGCATTGAGATGGCACCTTATGAGGCTTTGTATGGAAGAAAATGTAGATCTCCTATTTGTTGGACGGAATTGAATGAGCGAATTTTAATAGGTCCAGAACTTGTGGACGAGACGACTCAAAAGATTAAGGTGATTCAACAGAAACTTCTCACTGCTCGGAGTCGACAGAAGAGTTATGCTGACAAGAGAAGACGACCGTTGGAGTTCATGGTGGGCGAACATGTGTTCTTAAGAGTCACACCAATGACTGGCATTGGTAGAGCAATACGAGCAAAGAAGCTTTCGCCTCGTTTTATGGGTCCTTATGAGATTTTGGAGAAAGTTGGACCGGTAGCTTACAGAATTGCATTACCTCCACAGCTTGCGAACCTTCATGATGTCTTTCATGTATCGCAACTGAAGAAATACCAACCGGATCCTTCCCACATTATAGAAGTAGAAGAGGTAGAACTCAAGGATAACATGACGTATAAAGCTGAGCCGGAGCGGATTGTTGATGCAAGGGACAAGAAATTAAGAAACAAGACCATTAGACTTGTAAAGGTCGAGTGGAAAGGAATGGCTCCCGGAGATGCTACTTGGGAAACGGAGGAGAGCATGCGTCAAACCTATCCTCATTTATTTATATAGGTTAGAATTCTTATTATAGCGAAATTTTGAGGACAAAATTTTCTTTTAGGAGGGGAGAAATGTAACATCCTGAATTTTGAATCTAATATCTTGAACATAAACCTATTTTGGGAAGACTAGTAGGCTCTATTTTTGGAAAGTGATAAATTTGAAATCCGTATTTTGTGGGCCCCGTGAATAGTATTTACTATTCACGTATACGTTTTTACTATTTACAAATACGTATTTAAAAAAAATATATATATATATATGTTATTCGCAAATACGTATTTAATACTTGAAATTTGTGAAATATGAATAGTGTTCACTATTCACAAATACGTATTTACTATTTAAAAATACGGTATTTACTATTCCTAAATACGTATTTACTATTCATGCGGGACCCACGGCCAAAATAATTCTCTGCAAACTTCCCGTGAGCGACAACCTTTCTCGTGAGTTTTGAAAAAAATTCACGCGGGACCCACGTAATAATATTTTACTATTTAATTTATAATATTATATTATTAAAAATTTTTAAAACTTTCACGAGGGCGGCTGAGAGTAGTCACGGGAGGGTTTCTTTTTAATTTTTGGAAAAATTACGTAAAATGACCCAGAGACGAAAATTACACTTAAAGACCCATTTTCCAACTATAAATAGACCTTCCATTTCATTTCATTCTTCACAACTTCTAAGAGCCTTAGAGAGAGGTAGAGAGAGAGAGAGAGTAGAGAGATATTTGCTTGAGAGTTATAATAGCTGGTTGGTGATTCGGGTATTAGCAAGTAACAGGTAACTCTGAATATTCTTCCTTATACTTGTGAATTATGTATGATTATTAATTGGTTCGTTTACTATTTTGGCAAGAATATTTAGAAAATATTTATGGTTTTAAGATCTGGTGTGGGAACTTTGATTTGCAAATTTGCAGAGGTACTATTTATACGTACGTTACTATTCACATATACCGTATTTACTATTCATTTTACTATTCACGTATACCGTATTTACTATTCATTTTACTATTCACGTATACTGTATTTACTATTCATAATACTATTCACGTATACATACCGTATGTACTCTTCATTTTTACTATTCATGTATATATACCGTGTTTTACTATTCACATATACACATAGTATTTTACTATTCACAGATACGCATAGTATTTACTATTCATAAATACGCATATTGATGTATAAAACTTTATGGTATAATAATGCATTATTTTGAGTAAACATATTCATCATGGCGGTTGTATTATGATGGGTGGAGTAAGGAGGGATTTGAATGATAAGAATGATTTATGCCACCACTCGGTGCACAGTGGATGGTACTTGTTTCAGGGCCCCATCTTCCATGTTTTCCTCTGGCCGGGATTTCATTGGAGTTGTGGGACATGTGACACCTCCTTAGTTGTTATTTTAAAGGAGGGGAGCCATAGTCCAGATTTAAGCTCTATACCTTTGGCCGGGTGTATCTTAAGTTTTGGTGAGCTTGGAACAATTCAGTCAAATGAATGAGTTTCTATTGGACTATGTGTTAGCCTATGGCTCCAGTCAGCGGATACGGATGGAGGTGGTATAAGGGAGGCTGCATACTGCATAATGCATTTCTGAACAGTTCAAGAATTTGATATAATGATGAATAATCTGTAAAGACATGAGAAGAGAACTTTTGAGATATATATGTTTTATTACCTTCTATATTGATGACTATTAGTATAAATTATTTTGTATGAGAAATTATGGAATCTACACATATATTTTAAATCAGCCCATATCTTTTTGTCATATATTATTTGCTCGTGTACGGTAGAAATATTCAGTAGTTACTGAGACGTGGAATCTCATCCCATATTAACATTTTTCAGGTGAATATCCTAGTAGAGAACAAGGGAAGGCACCTATGGAGTGAGCTATGAAGGCTCTTTTGTACTCCTATAGTTTATGATATGTTATTTTATTTGCCATGAACCTAAGACTTCCGCTTTGTATTGAACTCTGAAATAATTTTTCTGAAATTTATTTTGATTAAGGGTTAAACTTTATTTGAAACGGTAATGTAATCTAATGATTTGGATATTGTTAAACCTTTTGGAGGTATTTTTAATATTTTGACCGAGTTTTTGGGTATTAAAATTGTGGCGTTACAGTGGCCGCTGGCGACCAGCGGCCGGTGGTGGTCGCCGGCGGTGGGGCCTACCACCGGGGAGTGTTTTTTTTTAATTATTTATAACTAAGAGCAAAATGGTCATTTGGCTCAAGTTTGCATATCCCCAAAAAGTCCTTATCACCTCTCAGTCTTTTTATAAATTCGACGGACTTCTGGAGGTTTTACAAATTCATTTGGTATTTATTTGACATTTCCCCTAATAAAAAATCACGTCTACATTCATGTAAGGATACCCAATGACAATATAAAAATAGAATAAGTACATAAATATGGTAAGGATTAAAAGATGAGATAAAATATTGTTACCAGCAATTAGTGTTACTATCAATATCACTACCAGTCTGTTTTACTGTCAGATAATAATCTTATCTAACGGTAAAATAGACTGATAATAACACTAATTAATGGTAACAATATCCTATTCTTTAAAAGATACTCGCTCCGGTCCTAATTATAGGACATAATTAACCGATTTTGGGAAGATTAAGGAGAGAAGTTAAATTAGTTAATTTTACTCATTTTCCTAAAATATCCTTATATAAATTTAAAATAATATAAGTAAAAGTGAATTTACAACCCCTATCACATACATTTCCAACTTAGAATTTCCCTTTTCATATGCTTTTTAATTAAAATAATAGCCTTATTATACACACACACACACACACACACACACACACACACACACACACACACACACACACACACACACACACACACACACACACACACACACACACACACACATATATATATATACATGCGCATGTGCACACACACACATATATATGAATACACACACATATGTATACATGTGTGTGTTTATATGTGTACACGCACATATATATTGACAGGCGCACACACACATACACATACAAAAATACATATATGTATACACACACATATATACACAGATACACACACTCATATGTGTGTGTGTAGTTATATATATGTATGTCTATATATATGTGTCTGTGTATATAAGTATGTATATTTGTAAGACACACGCACATATATAATCACAAAAAACCAAATACACTTGAGTTAATAAAATAGGGGTATTTTAGGAAGAAAATAACAAAACTCAGAATGTTGTCTTATAATTAGGATCAAAACCAGCCTCTAAATATTATCTTATAATTAAGACCGGAGAGAGTATATCAATATTTTTTAGAGTAGTGGCTGGAGGAAAACGGTAAGAAGAGGGACAAAACACAACAGAAGTGGTCTGGTCGCACTCGTTCAACTTCAAATAGCAATTAAAAATTATTTCCATTTTCTTGTGTCCTTCAACCCACAAATTCTTCGACCAAAAAACAAAAGAGAAACGCAAATCCAAGTGTTGTGTCCCATCCTCCCTCCAAGGGTAAAATCGTCATTCAAATGAAAACAACGGACCTACGACTATTTACTTCGCCAGTAGTCGTGGTGCTTCTGCATTCTCCCTCGCCGACTCGTCGTGTGGACCCACACGTAACGGCAACGCCGCGTGACAATAAACTTTCGTTTTTAGGAGGTTAATATTAGAAGAATTTATAATAAATGGACTAGATTAAATAATATTTATTCAGAAGGATTATAAAATAGCAATTATTTTAAAAGATCAGAAATTAAAATAAAAAGACTGAATTACTCTTGAGTTATTAATTTGTTATAATAATGTGCTTAAGGATAACTTTTATTATTATTATTATTATTATTTATTTAAAATCTTAAAATATATATGTGTTTTTTGTATTTGGTTAGTGGTGGAGAATTTGACCGATGATCACGGAGTAATAGTTTCCGCACAATATGAGCCGTGCGATCACATACGCCCCCGACACAATTTTCGGTGACCGATTGGTGATGGTGAAATTGTTAAACGTTTCTATGGTGGGACCCACCCCCGTCTCCGAGGAGACCACTCCTATCTATACACACACATCCATAGTAGTAGCTTATATGCTTATTATGTGCTTATACCTCTAATTTGAGGTATAAGCATATTTTTTTTAATTTTTTTATATATTGTATTTATTTAGATTTAAATTATATGCTTCTTTCTGAGATATTTTTTGTATTCAGTATCTCAAATTAATTAATTTTCAGTTCTGCATTCAGCTGTAACACCAGTATTATGAAAATTAATTAATTTGTGATACTGGGTGCAAAAAAATCTCAGAAAACAACATATAATTTAAATCTAAATAAATAAAATAAATAAATAAAATTAAAAAATATGCTTATACCTCAAATTAGAGGTATAAGCACATAATAAGCATTTAATGTGGATTGAGTAGTAGTAGTACTACAGCACCACGCCTCACTCTTTTTGACTTTTCTTAGACATAAAGGAGGTTAAATAGAATGCTAAATTACTTCCTTAATCATGGTTAATGTGTAAAATCACATATGTAGTTTTTTTAAAAGTACGTTGAATGTTATGTGTTTTTTTATGTGTAAAAGTGATTATGGGGTATAAAATAGAGAAAAAGTCATATATTCTGTTATTTTGTGTTGATGGGGTTCACAGTCATTCTAACAGAATATATGATTTTTGCTCCACTTTTTTAATTATATACTCACTTTTGTTAAAAAAAATATTTGATGTTGAACATATTTTTAGAAAAAACATATATATATATTTTCAGTTTAACCGTTAAATTGTATATCATTTTATAAGTTAGATAAACTAATTTTTTTTAAAAAAATGATGAGTATAAATGCGGTAAAATGACTTATTTTGTTTTTTAAAACTTCAACAAAAAAAAAAGTTAATGTGATATTATATTTAAACCCCGTCCCCGTAAAAATATCCCTTCCTCCTTCATTTTCTATATATTTAATAATTTATTAAATATTTTTATTATTTTTTGTGATGGTGGATGCACCAGAAGTTGGATTCAGAAATTAATAACAGAATGAACTGGGAATTCAATTCATTTCCATTTCACCCCCTTCTTTTTGGGGCCGGAGGAATTCAATTCATTTCAAAGCAAGATTTTTGGCAGTATTTAGAACACATGGCTACAGTTATACGTAAGTAAATCTATATTGATTTTTTTTTTAAAAAAGAAAGTAAATCTAAATTCATTTTAGCTGTCAATGAAAATACATTTCTTTTTTTTTTTTGGCCTATTTGGAATAGTGATAATATAATTGACTTTTACTCTGGTGAGTTTTTGTAAATGAAAGATAGGATAAAGTCATATTGTAGATATGATTTGTGTTAAACATAGTAGGGGCATAAACAATATTTTTCCAGATGGAATGATTATTTGATATGAAAAATGACATAGGATGATTATTTGATATGAAAAATGACATGAATCTCATTGAATACTACACATATATATTAGTTGTATATATTATGATAATTGAATATAAAAAAATTTACAAAACTGTAAAGTATTTAATTAATTAAATATATTCTAATTGACAAATTAGAGTGTATACAGATGCATATTTAATATTACATTACTTATTAAATCAGTTATCTCTAACATTTTTTTCTATATAAGTTAAAAAAAAAAAGTCATGATAGGAGCTGGGGTTAAGTGCCAATTTTGTCCCGGAAGTATCTCGTCAGGAGTAATTTTGTCCCGGAAGTTTGCCCAGGAGAAAACTTCTGGGGCAACATTGCTCCAAAAAAACTTTCGGGGCAAAATTATTCCTGACGACATACTTACAAGACAAAATTGATACTTAACCCTAGGAGCTGAATTGACTTCTGAAAAATTTCACTTCTTTTGGAGAAACTTATCACCCACTGAAGCTATCATAAACGGCTACTTTTGCCCGTTGGGTTTTTACTCACCTCCATTGAGCTTTTTTGACTTGTACAGCTATACCGAATAGACACTCTCCGTCAACCAAAATGACGGTACATTAAATCAAAAAAAGTAAGTGAAATCAACGGTGATACATTACCTTTATACTAAATTTTTAATTAAATAATGTATCTTATCAGATTATACTCGTATGAAAAAATATCCTACAGGGATATGATAAGTATATACCCTATTCAGTGTCATTAACAATAATACATGCGTGAGCGTGATAATAAAGGATGTCTTCGACCAAAAAAAAAGTGATAATAAAGGATGTGGCATTTTATTCATGCAATAAAATAAAAACGAGTATATCAACTTGGACTCTTTGTAATTATAGTGTCTAGGACCCTATGATACGCAATGAATTAGTCCTTGAGACTTCATATTCAAGTACCTAGCCCATTCGTGCCAGCGTCACCTTTTTGAATATTTAAGTTGCTCGGTTGACTTCAATCCTTTTTCAGTTGTATCTAAAAATATAAATCCTTAAAGAAACTTCATGTTCTTTTTTTATTTGCTTGAGGGTTTTTCCTTTTAAGACTTTAAATGCAAAATGTTTTTTTATTTTTTCAACAAATGCATTTACCACCCAACAACAATTTGTTGGTAATTCCATATACATTTTAACAATAAATTTTTGCCGTTTAGAATTTTTCATTAATTTTCTCTTTATTACCCTCGCATCTTATACACATTAAAGCACTTGAGAGGCTCCAAAAACAAAAGTTGATTAAAATTCAAGGAAAATTGATTCATATTCAAAGAAAATGTGTAGTTTTGGGAGGGGACCCGGTTAATATAGTTATACACACACATATATATATATATACACACACTATATAAATATAAAGAGGGAGAGAGACACGCACAGAGAGAAGGTGCTGGCCCGCTGGGTGATTGACCTAGTGATTGTTTAGAATAGATAGGGTTGTCCAAAAACCCTCGATGGTCTGGTTGGTCTAGCTTGACCTGTTCGACCAAACTCAATTTAAGAAAAAAATTTGGTCTAAGATAATTTGACCAAACTACTAGGGTTGGACCGGACTTCGGTCTAGTGGCTGAGATCCCTAGAATTGGTTTGGTCTGACCCTTTTTTTTTTTCCGTAAATCACAACTGCACTCTGTGTTCAGCCACTCACTAGAGTTTGGATATCCTAATATATATTTTAACTTATAGGAATCACTTTTTTACACAGTCACTTTTCATTATTTTGGAAGTCAGGTGAAAATAGAGCTAAAATATTACTTCCCAAGAAGGTATAAGAAAAATTGGACTATCAACATTGGTTCAGACAGTCTGCCAGTCCGATCTAGTTTAGCCCGACCTCAAACTGGTAGCAGACCGGGCCTTCGATTGACTTGTTTAACCCGACGTCCTATTAGGCCAAACCTTAGGTATACCTCCAATAGCCTGACCCAATCCTTAGACATTCTTAATTGAAGCCTTTACAAACATTTTTGACAGACCTCGATATGTGAGAGAAATTTGGCTTTAAAATAAATAAACCCTTGTGAAAGGCGCAAACATACCATCACTCAACTTCCGCGCACCTCTGGTGATTTGGCATTTTCTGGTTTTGTTTTTGGTGCTAATTGGCTGGCTGGCTGGTTGCCTATTTTTGCCTTCCATCTCCTTCTTTTCTTTACTTTTCACATTTATGCGTCTCTGTGCATTTTATAAGAGCCTCCTCTGCTGTTGAGCTTTAGCGTGCTCTGCTAAGAGATTCACACTCCCCCATCCACACAGCCACCACCAACACTATCATACACAGAGAGAGAGAGAGAGAGAGCGGAGCAAGAAAAGGGCTATTCTGTTTTTTGACTGGCCTTTCTTGCTCTGTTTCTTTTTGTTCTTGTGGGAGAGAAAGGACTGATTGCCACAGCGGCTACATAAAACTGGGCTGAAAGCGAGATTAATATTTTTGCACTTCTGCAAACAGGAGGCTCTTTTGCTGTTTCTGAAACAGGAATTTGATTAAGAAAGCTAGCTATATGAGAGACTACTTTGAAGGTATATCTTGGTTAGTTGAGCATTGTTGTCAAAATGAGGTAATGTGTTTTGGAATGTTCTGATTCCCAACACCAGTCTATAAAAATCTTCTGAGTCTCACAAGTTCTCAAGTTCAACATCACAACGGGAAAGTTATTTTTTCCCTCTTTGATAAATTCACGATTCCCGAGGTGCGTGCGATCTTGGAATCCCTTCCATGCAATATTTCACACCAAGACTTGGCTCAACGAACACAACAACGTCTTCCATTTGCGCAATCCTATGCTAGGAAATTATTGATTTCTTTTGATTTCAGGGTTTTGATCAGAAAAAGCTCTTGTTTATAGAAATTTTTCAGAGGACTTTTTTTTGTTGTTTTTGGGGAGAAAATGGCTTCTAATGCGGTGGAAATGCAAGAACCGAGCATTGACACCGATAAGCTTAGCTATGAAATCTTCTCCATCCTTGAAAGCAAGTTTCTCTTCGGCTACGATGACCAGAAAGTCTGGCTCCCGAAGCAAATATCTGCCACGATTGAACCGAAACCTGAAGTTCAGTCTCACGCTGCCTCCGTCGACGGCGTCTCCTCCATCAAGAATCAAAGAGGCAAAATCTGCATACTCAGCATAGATGGTGGCGGCATGCGAGGGATTCTTCCTGGCAAAGCTCTGGCCTATTTGGAAAATGCATTGAAGAAGAAATCAGGAAATCCAGACGCTAAAATCGCCGATTACTTTGACGTAGCAACTGGCGCCGGCGTCGGAGGCATTTTCACGGCGATGCTTTTCGCCACAAAGGATCACCGACGCCCTATTTTCGAAGCTGAAAACACATGGCAATTTTTAGCCGATCACGGCCAAAAGTTCTACCATACCGGGTCCAGTACCGGGAGCAGCCGCAGCTTCTTTCGTCGATTATTTACCGGCAGCTCCGCCTCTGGTTCCGTCGGCTCCGCCACCGCAGGTCTGGAGAAAGCCATGAAGGAAGCATTTGCCGTGAACGGCAAAAGCTTAACGCTCAAAGACACTCTAAAGCCCGTTCTAATTCCCTGCTACGACCTATCCAGTACGGCGCCATTTTTGTTCTCCCGAGCAGACGCGCTTGAGACCGATAGCTTCGACTTCCGGCTCTGGGAGGTCTGTCGTGCCACGTCGGCCGAACCGGGCCGGTTCGAGCCGGTTCAGATGCGGTCCGTGGATGGTCAGACGGGATGCCTCGCCGTCGACGGCGGATTGGCAATGAGCAACCCGACCGGCGCCGCCATCACGCACGTGCTTCACAACAAACAGGAATTCCCGTTCGTGCGAGGCGTGGAGGATTTGTTGGTGCTATCGCTGGGAACGGGTCAGCTATTGGAGGCGAGGTATGAGTATGACCAGGTCAAGCGTTGGAAGGCTAAGGAGTGGGCTCGACCCATGTCTCGGATTTCTGGGGACGGCTCAGCCGATTTGGTGGACCAGTCTGTGGCCAAAGCCTTTGGTCATAGCCGCACCTCCAATTACGTTCGCATTCAGGTATGCGTTCCTGAACTTTTCCTTTTTCGATTAAAAACTACTTTGTTTGTTCTTTTGTCTCTTTATCTGGCTCAAAGCTGTCCATAGCTCTGGCTTCTTCGACATGGTTCAGTCATGCAAACAGCTGGTCAATGACTATAAAACACCCAATACTTGAAAATCAGATGGTTTAGACTTTTGCATAATTGATATATTTCACCCAGTTGTAATTCTAATCATTCATGATGCTGGCTGCGAGGGGGAAAACTATTTTAAAATAGAGAGAAGCAAGGTTCATTTATTGGTGATGATTTTACGGATTGTGTAGATTTACATCATAAATTCCTTCTTAAACATATTGCAGTGTAGGAGAGGGAGAGGGGTGGTTATGGGATTGCAGGAGAGAAACATGGAGGTTGTCGAATTTTATTCTAATTGTTTTGCGGGGGAAGGGCTACACGTGATTGTGTGGGTGGTGTTGGAGATTGTTTCTCTTGGGAACCAATCAAGGTTCTTTTGGTTGGCTCAAGGTTTGAGGTGTTTTTGAGTTTCCCATCAAATGGTGGGTTGTTTTGTTATGGAACTATGGTGCGGGTGGAAGACTACGGGTCAAATTTGTTCTTGTTCGGAATTACTATTAAAAGGCGCGCGCGCGCGCGCACAAAGCCAAGAAACTGGTCTTACCCTGAAGTTAGGATATGGAATAACTGGGTGAGTTTGAGTTATCCAGATGAAGGAAAAGCCATCTAAAGTTAGATCGAGAAACGTTAAGGATATTCAATTGAGTCAATTTCACAACAGCAAGGAGTGGGGTTTGTGCAGGGGGAGGGATATTTCGTTTTGTCTCCATGTAGCAACTTGGTAGGTATGGAGGTAGATAGCTAGATTTGGACTTGTTGGGAGTTAGGAATTAATCTACCTGGATCAGTAACTAAAAGGCCTTGCTCTCCATAATTCACTTTGTTGTTAAGCTGATTATGTGATGGAACACAGTGTGCCGACTCTGCCAGTGGAGTTCAATAGCCACAGCCACATGGATGGTTATTTTCTGATTTTTCTCACTCTAGGACAAAATTGTGGCATTGCTTATTGCAGGGCATTGAGCTTCATTTATCCAGTTCAGGTTTTCTCCTTATTTGAGCCGTTTATGGTAATACACTTTTCTGGGTAAAACTGGGAAAGTATACATCTCCAATTGGTTCTGACTTTTGAGCCTACTATAAGAGAAATTTGCTGCCCGACAATAAAGAAATTTGTTGGTACATCAGGTTAATCATACTCATAAATATACATATAAGCATGTCAAATGGGACCCAACTAAAATGTGTGTTTGACTTGCGTTACTTTACTGTGGAGACTGGATCGTTGCTAACAGTATGTCATTATTGTTTTACTGTCATTTGCATTTCTGGAGTATTATTATGCTGCAGACGACTTAAAATAATCTTGAAATGATACCTTACTTGAACTCAATAAATCTAGCATGAAAATTGTTCGGCACTGAATGTCAAATGAATTAAGTGTTAATTCTGAATGCTTCTAAAATGACAGGCAAATGGGTCGAGTATGGGGCGATGTGGCCCCAATGTGGATACGGATTCAAGTCCTAGCAATGTAAAGATGCTGATAAGGATAGCAGATGAGATGTTGAAGCAGAAGAATGTAGAATCAGTGCTGTTTGAGGGGAAGAGGATTGGGGATCAGAGTAACTTTGAGAAGCTCGACTGGTTTGCTGGAGAACTTGTGCAGGAACATCAGAGGAGGAGTTGCAGAATAGCTCCCACTGTTGCTTTCAAGCAAGCTGCCCAAAAAGCGACCTAAAGGGAACAGGTAAGCGGTCTCTGTTGTTTTGTTTTGGGTTACCTCAATCATTTTTATGCATCCTTTCAAATAAAGCGTTTAGTGGGCCCGTTGATTGGATATGATTAGGCAGGAAAGGCATCTCATTTACGATTATATGTGTATATTTTAAGAGAAAATAGTGGAATTGCTTACAACAATTTTTGAAATGCAGAAAAGCATAATAGATTTTAGGGGCAGTTACATTATATTCCCTTTTAAATGAAGGTTCGATTGCAAAATTCCAAATTGATTTAAGAGTTTTAAAACGCAACCAAACATTTCCTTGTACTTTTTCACACCCTCAGTAATATTTGGTGTTACTCTTTTTGATCTTATTGTTCTTTTCATAAGTATAGCAAGAGATTATAATAGAACTATTGAGATTATAATGAAACTATTCACAGGCTTTCAATTTTTTAGGTTTTTTCCCCTGAAATGATATGGTATCAGATCCGTTATAACTAAGGTCTGAGTAGTTAAATCCTTGTGGTTTCCCATTACTTATTATAATTACATTATGAACTTGTGCAGTTGTCAAATTTTACGAGGTAGTTCAGCCATTTCATCAGTTACTTGCTAATTGTGTGGACCGACTGAAATCATGCCCTTCGAGTATGTCTAGTCATTTACCTATTCTTTAGGTAAAGGTGACCAACCTATTTTACCCAAAATATGAGACTCACTCTTACTTACGAAGACAATTGAAAAAATTTTGAAATAATTGTTATAAAAATATAATAGATAATACAAGAAGTAAAAGATAAAATCACTCTCTTTCCTTCCACTAAAAGTAGCCATAGGGACTTGATGGGAGGAGGGTGTTGGACTGGTCAAACAACATTAAAGTTGGTCTCCTTAGCCACTGTGTAATTGCCCCTTAAAAATTCATCATTCTGCTTGAATACAATTTATTGACTAGTAAAGAACTTTATCAGGAACAGGTGTTAATTTTGTCATCTTCTGTGTACCTGAGGGCAATGTCTTGTCCTTTTCCTCCTTGTTCAGTAGAACGAACCTTACAAGACAGCAGGAGGGTTCCTGTTACTGTTGCTGTATGTCGAAAATATAGCATAAGAGATGACTTGGTTTGTCGACCCACCGACACTCTCACTCTCAGCATGGGGAGGGATATCTTGGTAATTTAATTTAGAAGAAAAGGATTAGGATGTGTGAAAGTTGTAACACAATATATTGGCATTCTTTAGGAATTAATTATTGAGGGCATTCCCCAAACATACATTATTTGTGCTCTGAAAGGTGCTTTGTAACAAGTAATAACTAGATGTATAATGCACTTTTCATGGACGCTAAGAAATTATGAATCCTATATTATTAAATTAATAAAGAAATAAGAGCACATATAGAAAAATAGTGGAGGAAAAAGACAAAAACAGTCCGATACTAGCTAACTAATTGCAAAGACGAATAGACAATTATGTGCATATCTGGTCCCGGGAAGCCTGAAAATTTTATTTTTGTCTGTACAATCAACATATTTTTAAAACACAATCCTTTGGCGCACCTTAGGCACTGTCCTAAAAAATAGTAATATTCAAATTGGAGAATTCTCATCTATACTGAGAATTGTTATTGTTAAACGTAAAAATAAAAATAGAATAAATATAGGAAGGATCACAATTAAATCCATTTGAAATAGCAGAATTCAGATCCAGGTCCACACTTTTAATATATTCCTAATGAGGCCAAAATGATTAATTAAGAATTTATAAACCTTTTTAATTTACCTCAATGCCCTTCAATGTTTATTAACCCCTTTCCTCTCTCCTTAATCAGGAATCCCTCTTTCTCCCCCATCTCCTCTCTCTCTCTCTAATCATCAATGACCTCCTACCATCAGAAAGAATAAAAATCTGAGCGAGAAGCTTAACACCATCCTCTTGCAATGATTCCAGAAAACAGTCTAATCCTATCAAATTGCACTCCTTTTTTTTTTTTTGGGGGGGGGGGGGGGGTGAAAATCCTGCACTCTTATTACAACGGAACGTTGTTTTGAATGGTCTCCAACAATTTGGATAAAAGAGGGCAATGTTGGAAGAGTAGAGGATGTATAATATGATCATCGCCTGATGGTAGGATGTTGAAGCTCGGATATTTATTCTTTCAGATGCTAGGAGGTGGTGGATAATTGGAGAGTGAGAAGAATAGGGAGAAAGAGGGATTCCTAGTTGAGGAGAGAGGAAGGGGTTAATAAACGTTGAAGGACATTGGGGTAAATTTACAAGGTTCATAAGTCCCTAATTAAATAGTTTGGTCTAATTGGGAATTTGTTGAAAGTGTAGGCCTGAATCTAGATTTTAGTATTGCAAATGGATTTAATTTGGATTCTACCATAAATATATGTATATAAATGGATGTCGAAATTTTTGCTGATAAAAGCAATAAAATAAAACTAGCACTATGAGCTATTGCATAAATTTTGCATAACAATATAACTTTCTCTTTCCTTTCAAGAGATACCCGTTGTAACTTGACTGAAACCATTTATCTCTTGTCTTGGTCCCACTGCCACCTAAGCTTATTGTGGATATGGCTGCATCCCTCTCTCCCTTACACTCAATATAAGTATCAGATCCTTAGGTCCTTTGAAAGAACACTAAACCTGGACCATTCAAGAATTTATGTACTGTTATAGAGGGCATGCGTTTTCTTCCGTATTTCACGCACGGAAGTGAATCTTCTTAATTTAATAAGTGTCTCTTAAAATATATTGTTTCCTTGGTCTTTTTCTAGTGTGCCCCATATGAGAAACTTCTTAATTGGATAATTTTTTTTTTCTTGGTAAATAAATAATATATACGTAGATTTCTGAAAAAGGTGTCGGACATGGAACTTTAGGTAGAATTTAGTCAGTGAACAACGAAAGCAAGTAGAATCGAGCATCACAAGCCTAGGACATGATTCTCTTGAATTTAGAAAAAAACGAAAAAGATTAGATTGAAGAATATCTTCTTTTGTAATTGTAATGAGGAGGTGTGTGGGAAAAGTGGCACTCAGGTGTCAACAAAAGAAGAGAAAGTTGATCACGAGTCCATATTTTACACATTCCCACACCTGCTCCTTGACTAATCCCTTCGAGTTCCCCTTTAGTGCTCCAACCACAATACGTTTTTGTAAAGCTTTTGAATCGCCTTTTATGTCTTATTGAATTGTCCCTGCTCACCACGATTCCTCGCAGTGCAGTGGCACTGCAAGTGATATTAAGATGTTTGATATCTCCCCGGTCCTTGGTTCGATACTTCGATTCCCCCTCCCCGCATCTGTAGCCAAAAAAAAAAAAAAAAGAATTGTCCCTGCTCTTGATGGATAATGCATCACATCGAATTGAATTGTTTTCACTCATATTCATGCATTCACATTAATAAATGTGTGCATTACTTCACATATTTATACACATTGTTTTTCAGAGTGCGTGTACGGGTGGGATTATATTGAATTGATTGTGACTATTCATCAATGGTTAACCACGCCCATTGTTGCGTCTTGTATTCTTGCTTTGTTTTATGATGGTTGGCATTATATTGAATTGAATGTGACAACTTTTGACATTATAGTCCACTTTCTTGCAGGTATAAACAGATATTAGGAAGGAAGAAAAAGGAGTAGTAGTGAAAAAGGAAAAACAGAGAGAAGAAGAAAGGAGTTATAGTATAGGAGCTTTTACTTTTGAAGTGAAAATTGACAAAGAAGGTTAGGGAGGTGAAGGAAAAGGACAAGTAATTTCAAAGGGTGGATAAACTTTTGTGGGATACTTTGCTCCCCAGAGTGCAGACACTGTGGTGTCCACTCCTACCTTTTGTACAGTGATAAACACTAAATGATCCACAAAAGCAAAAGGCAATTGTCATTTATAGCCTTTTTAGGGTCAAACACGACTCAGCTATTGGAAATTTCAATTTCAATATCAGACTTATTAGGCTTCATACATGCTCTGCACTATCCCTTCTTTCTCTCATCTTTTCTTTTGTTATTGGATATTTTTGTAAATCTGGTACCCAGAAGTTTTTTGGGTACCAAATTTGTCCCGGAAGTATGAAAAATGTATCAAATTTGTCCTGGAATTATGAAAAAGGTAGCAAATTTGCTCATCCGTTAATTTTGACCGTTAAGTTTGACTAATTGTTCACGTGGCATGCCACCTCATCAACCAATAAGAGTTAAGTATTATTTTTGCTCCGGAAGTTTTCAATGAAAGCAATTTTGCCCCGGAAGTTTTTACTAAGGAACAATTTTACCGCAGAAGTTTACAAAATGTGCCAATTTTGCCCTTCTAAATTAGTCAAAGACCACATACTAAGTTGCACGGACACGGCAAAATTTGGAAAATGAACGAGTTCGACACGCGTATATGCTCGACATCCAAATATGGGAATTAAGAATTAAGTTGGTCAAATTTTCCAACTAATCATTTCTCGGTCGAGCAATAGTTCTATACTAAGATATTATTTAATTCATTTGGTGTTCAATAGGTCAAATTTTGGCATTTTTGTAATTCACTCTAAAGTTGAAGCCATTTTTTGTAACTCCCCTCCCCTGTTTACCTGTCATTTTCTGGTTTGGATTGTATATATATTTTGTTTCGTAATTTTGTATTTAATATGATTGATAGAATGGAGTCCAACCCAAATCAAAGCAATAGTTCAATAAACTCCAAATGATTTTTCTTTTATTATATTTTGTTGATGTGAAATACTCTCATGTTAAAAATATTATTTAATACTAAGACGTGTCGGAACGTATCGAAATATTAGTATTTTTGAAGTAACGTGTCGACGTCACGTATCCTTAACGTGTCGAAAATGCTGTGTCAGTGTCAGTGCAACTTAGACCATACATGTCATGCCTTGAAAAGGTCGAATTTGGAGTCAGAGAAGGAGATCCTTCAGATGTTGAATTCAATATTGGGAGAAAGAATGGCAAAATTGCTACTTTTGTAAACTTCCGGGGCAAAATTGCTCCTCAATGAAAACTTCCGGGACAAAATTGCTCCTTAATGAAAACTTCCAGGACGAAAATGATACTTTTGATTGATGAGGTGGCATGCCATGTGTGATTAGGTGGCATGCCACCTCACATTTTAACGATCTACGTGGACTCCCGTCATTTTTTGGTAAATTTGATACATTTTCAATACTTCCGGGGCAAATTTGGTACCAAAAAAACTTTCGGGTGCTGGGCGCTCCTTTAGTAATACTTCTGTGACAAAAATGACCTTTAACCCTTAATATTTCTATATATAAATACACAGATATATAGATATGATCTGTTTCATCTTTGCTTCAAAGGGAGTTTTAATTACGTGTACTGGCTGGTGGGCTTACGTTGATGTATGTGTGTGAAACTTTAGAAATCGTAGGCAAAGTTCATTCTGACTTTTAGTGCACTTTATTATATACGTGTTTCCTAAAACGCATAATTACAGAATGGTGACAAGATTTATGAGCGACCTTTTCTTAATTTGGTGGGGACATATGGATGGGCCATCAAAGGAAGGCACTTGCCCTTGGTTCCATGCTATTTAAGCCGCGCAGCATGTGTATGTGTGTGTTATGTTTGTATATATAGTCCTTGGGATCAACTGACAAAGGGGTCGGATACTCTTACTAAAGGGAGAGGATTCGATCCTGAAATTGGTCTAGGCGCTGGGGGAGGCATCCTAACTCCTAGGTGTCTAGGTTAATGCCTGAGGGTAATAGACGACTCGCTCTGCCCAACATTGGTATCGCCTAGGAGGAAGGGAGATTCGCCCTGCCCTTGGATCGTGAGTGAACCCAACAAATTTCAATATAAAAAAAAAGTATTGTTTTAAATGGTCTCTGTATAATGGTGAAGGGACTTTTGAACTAATTTGTTGGCACCCATGTCTTGAAGTCTCTTTTGTACGTTGTAATCATCCCTTTGGAATTTTTCTCCACTTGCCCTTCTTTATTTTGAGTTGATTGCTTGAAATTTGATTAAACAATGTTGCATTTGTTGATTCTGTCAGATTCAAGTAGGGGTAGTTGCAGGGACGGAGCTTGAGAAAAATATTTGGGGGGGCCAAATGTATAATTTTTAGGGTAAAATGTATTAAAAAAAAAATTTAATTTCCATTAAGATTTTAAGACAACTTTTTTTTTTTGGGGGGCCTTGTATACATTAAACTCCGTCTCTGGGTAGTTGTCCCTTACATCTTTACTGTGTTTCCAAGTCTCAAACTCGGTATCACTAGTTAAGATAGAACTAGCCTTGGCAAATGATAGACGGGTAAAGGACAAGAATACCCATGTATATTTGTCATATGTGCATCTGACACTATAGCAAAATTACCTATGATTATTATATATGAGTGTAAAAATGCTGAAGGCCTTTAATGGGCTAAATGCCTGTCTGCTTTAAATTGTGTGCCCCACAATTTTGCACTCAAGGTTTTTATATATAGTGCCAGATGCACATATGACAAATGTACATGGTTATTTTTACCCTTTCTACCAAGTTTCCTTTCGACATATTTCTCGAGAGCTGAACTGGGTTGCTAATGCGCTTGTGAAGATAGGTTTAAACAAGTCTGATATTTTGTCTGATTGTCCCTTGTCTTTGAGGGCTTGGATTGATTAAGAGTGTTTGAGATTTATTTCCTCTATTTTGTAACTTATGTCTTTTGTACTTTGGCTTTTAGCCATCATTTAATATAGGTATATAGGGAAAAACACTTCTCATATTGTAGGAGAAGTGTTTTCTCATGTCACACACACATAAAATGGTGAGACCCACATATATATATAATTAGCATTATACCACTCTGGTCCTATTTATAAGTCTAGTTTGACCAAATTTCACATACCAAGGAGAGGTAAGTATCTCAATGATTATGGAACAAATTTTCAACTTTATCCTCATTTATAAATGGGTATCTTTTAAAATTTATTGTCAAATCTCTCTCATCTCTTTCTTTTTCCAACATATCTAGCCAATCTCTCTCATCATCATTACTATGGGTAAAATTGTCACAATCTCATTTATTTGGTCAAAATGGACTTATAAAAAGGACTAAAATTTTTAGTCAAACTGGACTTATAAATAGGACCAGAGTGGTATATATATATATATGTAGATATATGAGTTTCATTATTTCATCTGTATGTACGAACCCTCTCTCTCTCTCTATATATATATATAAATGTTGGGCAATAAAGGCAGGACACTCTCTAACAAGGGTAGAGGAGCAATACTTTATAGAGGAAGAAGAGATGTCTGAGCAAAAAAAAAAAAAAAGAGAGGAAGAAGAGATGGAGGGAAAGTGGAGTGAGGATGATGTGGTCCTTGTGGGTGTGGGCCCATGGTTTGTCATGGGTTCACCTTCGTGCCGTACGGTTCATTTGCTTCTGGTTGAAGCAATCCATTTTCCACCACCACGGCCTCCTTCATAAATATTCACTTTTCCTCTCTATTTTTTGAATGCCCACACTAATATTAGTGGCAGAATATTTACACACAAATACAAGGAGCAAGCTGCTTTGTAACCTAATCATAATGTCGCACTATAGGTAGATAGGGACATGCCATCATCAATTCCTCCTTAATTACCTGCCAAACTAAAAAAAAACTGCTCATATATCATAATAAAAAGATTGCTCTTAATAGTTAATTCATGCTTTACTTTTTCCTTCTATATCCCAAAATTTTCTTTTATTATGAATTTATGATTAATGAGGTGTTCATAAAAAAAACATTTAATGACTTGAAAGAGCGAATCACATACATTTTAGATCAATAATATATACTCCCTCCGGTCCTAATTATAGGACATATTTAACTAACTTTGGGGATATTAAAGAGAGGAGTTAAATTAGTTAATTTTACCCGTTTTTCTAAAATGTCCTTATATAAATTTAAAATGACAAAAGTAAAAGTGAATGAAAAACTCTTATGACATACCTTTCCGACATAAATTTTTTTTTCTTACACACTTTTTAATTGAAATAATGATCTGGCTATATACACACACATATGTATATATATACACAAACACATGTACATATGCATAGACACACGCAAGCACGCGCGTGACAAGTTGATAAATAACTAATTGAGTCGAACACATTTTAGGCCTCAATATCTTTGAAAGTTTTGATTTTGTTCCATACATATAAGCCACATCAATTTTAGTGCCTATTTAGATTGATGGCAAAATTTATTTTCCAAATGTCAATTACAGAACATGACGTACATAAGCATATGACAAGTGTTTTATCTCAACTTGTATAAATGTGTTTTTTAAATACAAATCCAAACATGCATGCACAATCAAACAATCCATGTTAACCTATTTAATGGTGTTGACCCATATGAACGGAGTTAAACCCATTAAGTTTAGTTTCAAATTCTTATAAATCTATAAGGAATAACATTTTGGACGGTTTAAAATATAGGAACGAAAAACAATTGAAAAAAAAAAAGAAGGATAAAGACAAAAATCAAAACTCATTATAGTAGAGACCCGGAATGTGTTTATTCCCAACTAATTCATAATATTTCTAAAAATTCTTCACTTTAAGATATTAACGTTGAAAAATAAATAGAAAAACGAAGATAAAAGCAAAAAAGGAAGGTTCGGTGGGTGGGTAATGAAAGAAGAGTGGATCGGAGTGGGTGGTAGTGTCACCCCACAATCAAAGGAAACGCGTGCGTGTTGATGTATGTATGTCTGGAACTTTGTAGGTCGCATTCGCATTGCAATGTTGCTTTTTTAATGATTGAACCCAAAATATGAAATCTCAGTTTTCTTAAAAAAGTTGCACCAAATTGGCAACCACGAACCAGCACTACTAGTAGTGTAGTGGTATTGGGATTAATTTCCCTCCTGGTCCTGAGTTTGATCCCCTTCCCCCTCCCCTATCGCCTTGTATCAAAAAAATGGCAACCATGGTTGTGATTGGGATGGCGTTTAGGGATCCCAAAGTACTAGTTTTTTTTTTAAATATCCAAACATACTTTGATTTTGGATTTTTGAAAATGTTTGGGATGGCTTTTTTTAAAAAAATCAATTAAGCTTTTGAAAAAAAAACAAAAAGTTTAGTCAAAAGTCAAAATTTCTTGTTTTTTTACTTTTCTGCTATGGAGAGAGAAAAAGAGCTTAACAAAAAAAAATTCGGTCCAACTTTTTTTTAATTGAAATACTAATACTATATATAAATACTTATAGATGAATTTTTTTTGCCCTAAATATAAATTCAATTTAAAGTTAATAATCATGACAGTTTTTTGATTTAGGTTCATGAAAAATTTAATTGGTGAGAATTACTTGATAATTTTTTATATTAAAATCATGACAATAGTCATAATACTCTAAATTAGGTTATTTTCACCAATTAAATTTTCAATGGACTTTTCCCTAAGTTTCCTAAAAAACTTAAGCAATTTAGTATTGTAAATTTTTCCAAATAATAAATTAACTATTTTTATTTTTAAAAATTTGTCTTTTTCGATCTTTCACCTTTAAACTTGCTTTTCTATTAATCATCAAAAAAAGTTTATGTTCTTTTCAAAATACACAATATATATATATATATAAAATTCATTTCATTTTAAGTTATTGACCATTTAAACTTACTTTTCAAAATAACCATTCAAATAAGTATCAGTTTTAGAAAAGTCATTTATGCTACCGCTAATCTAAATATAAATCACATTCTAACTTTTATCCAATCTAAAATTTACAAAAGTCAGATGGTAAAAAACTACTTTTATCATCTCTATTCCAAATACACACTCACATTTTGATCTGGTTTTGTCTTTGTGCTTTTGCTAAGTTCTTATTCTTCAAGACAAATAAAATCCATACCACACAATGTTTGATTGTTTTCCCATTCCTTCAAGATTTTAAGGCAAAAGGAATGAGAGGGTAATTTATGGAATGAAATTATAATACCACCCTTTCATTCACATCTCCTATACGTTACAATTAGTAGAGTGGCTCATTTTAATCTTAAATTTGTTAGGACCCACTAAAATAATAGGGTTTGTTTGATCATGTTTTCTATTTTTTGTTTTTTGGTTTCAAAACAGTTTTGTAAAATTGTTTTATTTTTATTTTTAAAATTGTTTGGATAGTTGTTTTTAAAAAAAATATATTTTTGAAGTGACGTGGCAGTGGCTATCATCGGCTGTGATGTGACAATAATGGTATGGTGGTATGGTGTCGATAGTAGACATGTAGCAGCTTAAAAAATGAAAAGTAGATAAATAAAAACAAGAAAACAACTAAAAGCTATTTTGATTTTTTTAATTTTTAAAAACAACTTATTGAAAACAGTTTTCTAAACATGTTTCATTGTTTTTGTCTTGTTTTTAAAAGTAGAATCAAACAAGCCCTTAATTTCTTAGTTTTTACCATCCCAAATATAAGAGTTTGTGGAGATATTTGCTTTTTTCATAAATATAAGATCTCAATTCATTTTATCTCTTAAATTAGTATCCAATGCAAATAATTAAAAACATCACTCTAGGAAAATCAACACACTTGACTTTACAAATAATTAACTTAACTATTTTTTTTAATATTTATAAATTAGTTATCCGACTCCTATAATAAAAAAAATAAGAACAAGCAATTTATACATTTAGAATTGGAGGGGTGAGTATGATATCATTATATGATAAAACACCCGTAATGATCAAGCTTCTCATCTTGTTAGTATATATAAAAAAAAATGAAATAAACTCCAAAAAATATAAAAGTTAAAGAAAAAACCTAAGCTATTAGACAATTAAGAATGACCCTACCAAGTGTTCACATGAAAGCTAGAGAACACAAACAAAATAAAGAATTGGATGTGAAGCATATTCCACAGTGAAAATGTATGTATCAAAGATTTGAATTTGATGTGAAATGCCACATTGCTTTTATAAACTTTTGAGTTAAAACATAAAATAAACAAAAACCCATACCCTCTAATTAATCTCATCTCTTTTATCCTTCCTTTCCGTCTTAATCTCTCAAAAGAAAACAAAAAAAAGCTACTTTTTTTTTTTATTATTCTCTCTCGTCCTTTTAATTAATTAATCAATTCATCATTCCTTAATTTGCTCTCTAGCTACCTCTACTAACCAAACACTCATCATAAAAGACATGTTCATATTCCTTTCCCTTTAGCAGCTCGCAATTATTCATACTTCAATAATTCAATTGATTTATCAACATTTTTTGAAAGAAAATATTTTCTTGGTGATATATATGAGAAAGCGAGAGAGAGATTCCTTTCGTATACTCCATTCGGTCATAATTATAGGACAACATTCTAATTTGTCAATTTTTTTCCTCTAAAATACCCCTATTGATAAAAATAAGGGATTATGTGAAATTAAAAAGGTAATTGAAATGCAAAATTTATATAAGGGCATTTTAGAAAAATGAGTAAAATTAATTAATTTAACCCATATATATAATCTCTCTAAAATCGATTAAATATGTCATATAATTAAAACCGAAAAGTGTAGTATAGATTAGTAGTTAAGATGTCTATAGTGCGTTTATTAATTAGGGTTTGTTCAAAGTCTTAGAAAGTTGGTCCTAAGTCTTTGTTCATTTGACAACATAATAGAGGGCGCGCTTCATTTTTGTCATATTTTATCCATAACCATCTTTTCTGTACCCACTTAATTATTTGCTAACCAACATATACATATACATACACACATATATATTATGGTCTAAACCCAATAATGCAAGTGGGCATATTATGTAAATAAGAAGAAGCATGAGTTTAAATTAAAGAAGTTTTACCTTTATAATTTAAAATTTAAATAATTATAGAACTTGTGACTAGAGGGATCTGGCAGGGTCTTACACTATTAGACTAACTTTATGTTGGTAGAATAACGTGTATATTTTCAAATGTCAAAACTTATATCAACTTGTTCATATCCATTAGGTCAAGTTCATCAGTAAATTTACAAGTACATATACACATTTTAACAATTAACAATAGCAAAATAGGTATCCATATGAAAATTTATAAATCTTAATTAATTTTAAAAAATAACAATAGCAAAACAACAAGTACCCATACAAAAATTTACAAGTCTAGTTTAAATTATAAAAGCTTATACAAATATTTATAAATGTACGCATAGTTAAATTTACAAGTGTTCATACACATTTTAACAATTAGTAATGACAAAATAACAAATGTGATTGAAAAACTTGACCTAACATATATAAGTAACTTAACCTAAATTTTATTCTTTAGCAAGCTTATCACACAATTTCCTAATTAGTAGTGGGTTTTAATCTTCCTATGCATGAGAGAGACATATGACTCATCCAATAATGAGTAGCCTTACTAATTTGGTTTAGTTAATAATACTTAATACTGAATTATTCATGGGAAAACAATCACAAAGAACAAAACATACATCATTTGAAGCATGATAGAAAATCACAAAAAACCAAACATATATTCCTTGATACTTTTTTAAGTTTAAAAAAGGAAAAAGGGTCTCCATAATGCTATGATGTTAAAATGCTATTGCTTAGTTTGGTAGGGGTCACAACCTTTCATAATCCTAATTGTCTTAATCTGGCTTACATGCTTGTCATCTCTAACCTCACAAACTCTATTATTATGTTATATTGTGCTCTTCAAACTTTTATAATTATTGGAATCTCCTTTACCACTTTTTTCTGTATTGTCCTTTTTTAAAAAATAATAATAATTTGCCATTCCTATTGCCTTGTGTTCTTGTCCTTTCGGTTAATATCCCTTTCTCTATATTATCATAGTTGTTTGTAAGATTATGACGTTGATAGGCCCCAAATGACCAAACAGGCTTGCTATTATTAATTAGGATTAAATATTAAATCCACCCCGGAAGTATAGACCCAGGAGCAATGTTGTCCTGTAAATTTTTCTTGTCTCAATGTTGCTCCGGACAGTTTGAAATGTAGCAATATTGCTCTATTCCGTTAAAAAATTAATGTTGATCATAAAAAAAATTTGATATTGACCGCTAATTTTTTAACGGAAATGAGCAACATTTAATATTGCTATATTTTGAAACTTTCGGGGCAAATTTGTTATTTAACCCTATTAATTAATAATAATAGACAATGATAATGACTAATTGTTCTCCAAGGCCTTTCTATAATTAGTCATCAAACTAATTGTTTAATGATTTGATTTTCATACTGAGAATGATATGATCACAAGCCTTCAATCATAATATGCAAGGGTGTTCTTGGCCCATGGATTGATTAGCTTTATCTAATCTCATGATATTTGTCCACATAAAAAAAAGTATTATTATTATTTTTTAATGAATGTTAGCCGCGAAAATATGATAAAGCATCTTATCTAGTGTGTGTATATATTACGATAAATCAAACAAAAATTTATAGCTCTCAATATATGTGTGTGTATGTGTGTGTGTATATGTAACATACATATATATTGATATATTAAAATATAAATGCTCCTTCTGAACCTAATATAAGACTAATTTAGGTGGACTTAGGAAATGGCATAAATTGGTTAATTTGATCGAATGTGAATCTCTTTAAAATATCTGATGCAACATTAGATTATATATAAGTTTATAAGTTAGGTAAATTAATCTGAAAAAAATGATAAATATATGAGATAAAATGGATTAAAATACTATATTTTGAACTAAACCCAACCCTCAACTAACTGTTACATTAGGTATAAAAAATAGTATAAAATTTAGAAAAATATTTTTCTGTCAAGGATTAAATTCCAAAATTATTTATTTCTATGAGCTATAATAATAAATGCTTATAATTCCACCCGTAGATCTGCATTAAGATTAATTAGCAATAAAATTTAGCAAGAAGAAGACTTAAAAATATATCTGATAATAATATTAACGAAAAGAATGAAATATGTATGTATGTAAGGTTATAATTTTATTATAAAACTAACTTGCAGAATATATGTAATCAATAGAGAAACTTTTTTAAAAAAATAACTACAAATTTAGAAGATAAAGTGACTTAAAAGAATTAAAGCAAACCTTGATGTCTAACTCTAAAATTTAAAGACAGAGTAATACAGAGAGGGATCGTTAATTAATCATGAAGATGACAGATTAATCATAAATATGTTTGAAATATCTTTTTGTTTTCACTTTGAAGAATTGTTTTGTCTTATTACTAATTGGAGCTTTGAATTTATGAATCTCTGTTATTAAATCGGAGAGACTAGTTACTAACTACCACCTATAGTTCTTAATATAACATTCGGCTGATTCTTTTGAAGATATATATTAATAGAGCTAAATAAGTTATTTTATTTTAAAGTAGTTATATTTGTAGTTTTTCTTTAAACTAATTTGTATAAATTATAAACTGATATATAATCTAATAATACATAATATATGCTATGATTATATAGCTTATTTAGCTTCATCAATCTTTCAAAAAAAGTCAATTATATCTTATATTCAGGACCGAACGGAATATATCATCAATAAGATGTCAACGTATGCCAATGTAAAGAATTGTATTTTGATCCTTGGGAAGTAACTAAATGGCTTTATATGTTGAGATATATATATAAAAAAATCTTATAAGCTTAACAAGTAACTAAATGGCTTTATATGTTGAGATAAGTATCTAATATCTTTATTTTTTTTAGCCAAAAAAAAATCTTTTTTTTTTATACCGAAAATTGCCTACCAAAGGAGTCCCAGTAACGGTAGCGGGGATCGAACACACATCCTTTTGGGACTTGACCAAATCCTATACCATCTATGCCAACTCTCTTTAGCTATCTAATATCTAATTGGATTTCAAGTTAACAAGATATCATGCTATCTAATTGGATTGGGCAGTTGTAATTTTTTTTTTTGGAGAAAAAACAAATTGATCACTAGGATTAGGTTTACTATATGGATATATATTTTGGTGCTTATATTGGAAACGTCTATCATCATGCATGAATGATGCATAAACTAATGAAAGATGTGTACGGATTCTTCATTATTCCGCAGCGTGCTTTTTTTATTTAGAAAATCTTTTTAAGGTGTCAAGAGACCCCAAAAAAAAAAAAGTTAAAAAAGTCGTACAGAAAATTTTGATATAAAAAAGGTCCTAAAGAGTTATTAAAACCTATAGATAGAGTCATTAATCACCTTCACCTATTAAAGTAGTTGTCAGTAAGATTTTTTTTACATTAGAATTTTTCGTAAGATTTTTTTGACTTTTTTTTTGGGTCCCTAAGGACCTTAAAGGAATTTCCCCTTTTTTATTTGTTATTATTGATCATACCAAAATAAATATAATGTCATAGAAAGCATCATATCAACATCCTTCTAAAGCTGAATCATATGTTGAACTTATAAATTATCCGATATAAATCAAAGAAGAATAAACTATCAATACAAATAATTATGCAATATATATTTAAAATCATGACTCAGTCAAATTATTAGAATTATATTCCGAGATTCTCTATTAGCTCGGAGGGCAGTAAAATCCAAGAGCTCGATCTTATTCTTCTTGTGGCCTCAAATATGCATGACGTCTTAAAAAATAAATTCTTAATTTTATAATATCACTCATATTTCAATTTATTCGGAAACGATTTGAAATCTAATGTATGTAGTGTTTCTTGATACTCTTAAATACGGGTAAAATTGAAAAGCATATTCCATTTTCAAATAAAATTAACGAGTTATCCTCCTTTTCTTGAGAGAAAATTTTGTGTGAATCTGATTTACTATGTCATTTATGATCTAACCAATTAAAATATAATAAGTCAATTAATAATATTCTTAATTGGCTGCTCATGCATGTTATTCACATTTTTATTTTTCTTAAAAAAATAAGTCCATTAATTAAGATTGCACAAACAATGAATGAAAAAGTAAATCTTGTAAAATCTTTTGATTTTATAAATATTTAAGAGATATACCAAATCAGCTCATGAGTGGTTGTATATTACTCCCTCCGGTCCTAATTATAAGAGCTAATTGACTTTTTTTTGGAGAGATTAAGGAAGCTAATTAAATTACTTTAGAGTATTTTTATTTTTATTTTTTTCTTCAAACTAATTAGTTTAACTAATAAAATAGTATATAATTTAAGGATATACAACATATAAAATGATTAAGTAACTTATTTAGCTTCCTTAATCTTTCCAAAGAAAGTCAACTAGCTCTTATAATTAGGTTTGTTAAATTATAGTAAATAACATGACAAACCAGGTTGACACATAATTTCTCTTCCCGTGATAATGATAAGGTAATTTAAGGTAACTAAAATATAGACGAGATTGAGCATAAGTTTGTGAATATTGAAGAACGTTAAAAATGTGTGTGAATTGAAAAGGGGGGAAAAGAGCTGATTGATGATAACAACAATGATTGTCATGAAGAGCAGATATAGGTACGTATTTCAACATGAAATTATTTGTTGCAAAACGACATCACAAGGGTACAAAAGTTGTCGTCTCAGACCCTGAATTTAGTCGGTTTGAATGATATGTATGTACGTATAAGCGTCCAAAACTGAAAAAAAGTGAGATTCATCCTCATCGTTTAACGTGTTTGAGTTGGTCTTTAAGAAATATCTTCTCGTAATTTGAGATAAAACTTTTTTACAAACTTAACTTGTATACAGTAAATCATATTGAAAAAGTAGCTTTTACGGCTAGTTCAAACAGACACCTCTAATCTTATGCACCAAAACATATATATATATATATATATATATATATATATATATATATATATATGTATATGTGTATATATTCAATGTTCGTCATTATTGATCATTCTCTCACAATCTGATCGGAGTTAAGATAAAGGTCTAATAGTTGCCTCGGTGAATTTCTTGAAGAGAAGGTTGATAATAATGGATTCAACTTCATGGAAAAGTTTCTGGTTAATCTCAATTCCTTATTAATCCATGAATACTTCTTCAACCTTGGTTCTAGTTAATCACATTCCCTTCGAAAAAAGAAAGCTGACCCGTTATACAAATAACTATGAATAATTAGTTTAGTCATTTTACATTATATAGAATTTTTCAAGAAAATATCCATTAAAAAAAGATTTTTTTAAAAAAAGAATATCATATCATTCGTAATTTAAGATTTAAAAATATTAGTATATTTTAATATGGATTTTATATTTGATATCAATGTTTAAATAGTGCCAATTTTTTGTTGTTTAGGATAGGGTCAAGGTGCAGATTTGCTAACCAACTATTACTTGAGAAGTGTTTGGCACAAATAACAATTGAGGGGACCAAAATTGCTAATCAACAATTAAAAAGTGAAAAAAAAAAACAATTTGGAGCAGATTCGCCAACAAACTATTACCACGTCACCGTCTTGATGTCTTCGTCTTCCATTGACTGTCACAGTGTCGGCGACGTCAGCATCTCCAAAGCTTCTATTGTTGCTGGGTGTTCCACTCAGCCTTTTGAACTCATTCAGTAGTCCACAGCGTTCGACCAGTACGCACCTTGCACCTGGTTCCATCCCTCCGATGCCACATGCAACAACCGCTGCTGCCACAATGCTTGCTCCAATGGGTCCCATCTTTGTTGGTGTTTGTCTTTTACAACAAGAAGGTTTAACCACTCTTTTTTTCAGCATTTTTGCCACTGTCCTACACCAGTGCCTCATATTTTAACTTAATTGTGATAGTTGTTTTTTTTTTTTAAAAAAAAATAGTTATTTGGTGTTTTTTCCCCACTTTTAATAGTTATTTGGTTTTTTTTGTCACTTTTCAATTATTAATTGGCAATTTTGGTCCCCTCAAGTGTTATTTGTGCCAGACGCTGCTGAGGTAATATTTGGTTGACACATCTGCACCTTCACCCTTTAGGAAATGGTAGAACCAATGGGCCTTGACTTAAAAATATGGGAAAATTACACACAGGTCCCAAGAAAGACAGATATTTACATTTAGATCCCATGAAATGACAAAATTACACAGAAGTCCCTAGGGACTTTTGTGTAATTATTTCAGAGTAGTAAATGACTCTTTTGGACAATCAGCATAAAAAACGCATGAAACAAAGAAAGCAATGAAAATGAGCGGGAGTAGCTGTGGAAAAAGGGGGAAACGCTGAAATCAATAAGCATTAAAGGTGGATCAAATCTCCAACGTAGAAGGCAAGTAAGTGACATTTTCATGTCCTAGGTAAAGCTTAGACTGTGAAGCTGTCATATTTTTGTTAAATAATCCTTCCCCTTCGTTGTATGTTCTTTGCATTCACTTGTTCCCTGTACATTTCCTTCAAGTCCACAATATCCGCACGAAGTTCCTCCAGGTAGGCGCATACGTTCAACTACTTTTAGATATACAGCCCCCATTTGATGTGATGATGGAACATTGAATAAAAAGTTCTAGGGTTTCATGTTATTGGGTAGGGTTAATTACATTTTGCTCTGTTTTTTAGGAAGGAAACAGAGGGACTACTCTGTTTTCACTGATTTGTGGTTGATGTGATGATGAAACATTAAATAAAAAGTTCTGATAGGATTCAATAAAGTTGTTGTTAATACGTGAATTTATTGTTGTAAATAGTGGCTTTTTCAGTTGTTAATACAATCTTGTTGTTGCAGATTGTCCTGAAATATGTCAGATTGTTAAAACAGCAATTGTGTGTTGTAAATATAGAATTTATTGTTGTAAATTGCCTCTGGAACTCAAGATTTGAAAAAATCCAGGTTGTAAAAACTTGTTGTTAAAACAGCAATTGTGTGTTGTAAATATAGAATTTATTGTTGTAAATCGCCTCTGGAACTCAAGATTTGAAAAAATCCAGGTTGTAAAAACTTGTTGTTAAAACAGCAATTGTGTGTTGTAAATATAGAATTTATTGTTGTAAATCGCCTCTGGAACTCAAGATTTGAAAAAATCCAGGTTGTAAAAACTTGTTGTTAAAACAGCAATTGTGTGTTGTAAATATAAAATTTATTGTTGTAAATCGCCTCGTGAACTCAAGATTTGAAAAAATCCAGGTTGTAAAAACTTGTTGTTAAAACAACAATTGTGTGTTGTAAATATAAAATTTATTGTTGTAAATCGCCTCTGGAACTCAAGATTTGAAAAAATTCAGGTTGTAAAAACTTGTTGTTAAAACAACAATTGCGTGTTGTAAATATAGAATTTATTGTTGTAAATCGCCTCTGGAACTCAAGATTTGAAAAAATCCAGGTTGTAAAAACTTGTTGTTAAAACAGCAATTGTGTGTTGTAAATATAGAATTTATTGTTGTAAATCGCCTCGTGAACTCAAGATTTGAAAAAATCCAAGTTGTAAAAACTTGTTAAAACAACAATTGTCTGTTGTAAATATAGAATTTATTGTTGTAAATCACCTCTGAAACTCAGGAATCACAAAATCCAGGTTGTAAAAACTTGTTGTTAAAACAGCAATGGTATGTTGTAAATATAGAATTTATTGTTGTAAATCGCCTCTGGAACTTAAGATTTGAAAAAATCCAGGTTGTAAAAACTTGTTGTTAAAACAACAATTGTGTGTTGTAAATATAGAATTTATGTTGAATGGGCAAAAAATTAATTTTATGTTTACAAATAATTACACAGAAATCCCTAGGGACTTCTGTGTAATTTTGTCATTTCATAGGACATAAATGTAAATATCTGTTTTCCTTGGGACCTGTGTGTAATTTTCCCATATTTATTTACATTGCTCAGCATTTTTAGGAGTTTCTTAAAAAATCTTAGGTGAGTTTGGATTTGAAATACTTATTATCACTGGGAACAATACTTACTAAAGATATATATAGTCCAGTTTAAAATCCAAGTCACTTCTAATCTTTTTATCAATGGAACTAAAGAAGAGTACTGATTAACTTATTAAATTTTCCTTAAATTAGTAAGTCTGTTTGTAACTTATATTATGAACAAATAATTTCTTCTAAAATAATGCGTTCTATATTTTAAATCAGTGAGAGTAGTTACTAACTACCATCTCTAGTTCTTAATATAAGGATGATTTTTTAAAGTAGTTATATTTATAGTTGTTTTTTTTTTAAATTAATTTGTATAATTTATAAACTAATATATAATCTAATACTGTATCATGCTATCTAATTGGATTGGACAGTGGTAATTTAATTTTAGAAAAAAAAATCTCTAGGATTAGGTTAACTATATGGATGTACATTTTAGTGCTTATATTATTATAAAAGTCTATCAATCATGCATGAATAATGCATAAACGAATTGAAAGATGTGTATGGATTCTTCATTATTCGGCAGGTAAGCTTTCTATGCTTACAATTGACAACGTGCTTTTATAATTTGGAAAATCCCTTTAAGGTGTCAAGGGATCAAGAAAATGTTAAAAAAATCTCACAGAAAATTTTGATATAAAAAAGGTCCCAAAGAGTTATTAAAACCCATAAATGAAATTATTAATTATTTATTGAAGTAGTTGTGAATGAAATTTTTTTGACTTCAAAAATTTCAGTGGGATGTTTTTGACTTTTTTGGGTCCTTAAAGGATTTTCCCATTTTTTATTTGTTGTCATAAAAAGCATCATATCAAAATCCTTCTAAAGATGAGTCATATGTTGAACTTATAAATTATCCGATATAAATCAAAGAAGAATAAATTGTCAATACATATAAGTATATATGCAATGTATGATTAAAATCATGACTCAGTCAAATTATTAGAATTATATTCCAAGAGTCTCTATTAGGTCGGAGGGCAATGAAATCCAAGATCTTTTATTCTTCTTGTGGTCTCAAATATGTGTGTAAGACGTCTTATAAAAGAAATCCTTAATTTTATAATATTACTCATATTTCAATTCATTGGAAAAAGATTTAAAATCTAATTAATGTTGTGTTTCTCTATACTTTTAAATACGAGAAAAATTGAAAAACATATTCCATTTTCAAACAAAATTAATGAATTATCCTTATTTTTTTTTAGAGAAATTCTTGTGTGAACCTGATTTGTTACGTCATTTATGGTCTAACCAATTAAAATATAATAATTCAATTAATTGGCTGCTCATGCATGTTTTCATTTTTTTTTTCCTTAGAAAAAAGTCCATTGAGTAAGATTTCACAGGCAATGAGTGAAAAAGTAAATATTATAAAATCTTTTAATTTTATAAAAATGCCAACTAATATTTAGGATATATCTGTCCAATCAGCTGATGAGTTGTTATATATTAATTTGTTAAATCATAAATAACGTGACAAATCAGGTTTAGATGTAATTTCTCTTTTCATGATTATAATAATATATAGACAAGATTGAGCACAAGTTTGGGAATATTGAAGAACGTTAAAAATGTGTGTGAATTTTGATGATAAGAATAATGATTGTCATGAAGAGCAGATACAGGTACGTATTTTCAACATGAAATTATTTCTTACAAAACGACATCACAAGAGTACAAAAGTTGTCGTTTCAGACTCTGAATTTAGTCGGTTTGGATGATATGTATGTACGCATAAGCGTCCAAAACTAAAAAAAAGTAAGATTCATCCTCATCGGTGTTTGAGTTGGCATCCAATAAACACATTTATATAATTCAAGATAAAATTTCTCTCACAAACCTATCTTATATTCGGTAAATCACGTTGAAAAAGTAACTTCTACCGCTGATCCAAACACACACTTCTAATCTTACCCACTGAAAAGTATAGTATAGTATTACACACACATATATATATATTCAATGTTGGTCATTATTGATCATTCTCTCACAATCTGATTGAAATTAAGACAAAGGTCTAATAGTTGCTTTAGTGAATTTCTTGAAGTGAAGGATGATAATAATGGATTCATCTGTATGGAAAAGTATCTGGTTAATCTCAAGTCCTTAATCCATGGATACTTCTTCAACCTTGGATCTAGTTAATCACATGCCCTTCGAAAAAAGAAAGGTGACCCGTTATACAAATAACTATGAATAATTAGTTTAGTCCTTTTACATTATATAGAATTTTTCAAGAAAATATCCACACACACAAAAAAAAAAGATTTTTTCAAGAAAATCATATCATTTGTATTTCGTAATTTAAGATTTAAGAATATTAGCATATTTTAATACGGATTATATATATATATATATTTTGGTACAAGGCGAGGGGAGGGGGGATTCGAACACGGGACTTGAGGGGAGATATAAGACATCTCAATACCACCAGCTGTGCCACTGCACTGCTGTTTTCGGTGGTAATATGGATTTTATATTTGATATCAATGTTTAAATAGTGCCATTTTTTTTTCAAAACAATTTTTTGTTGTTTAGGAAATTGTATAACCAATGGGCCTCAACCGTATTGGGCTCAAAGTGAGATGATTGTTGACGTGCATTTGTTTAACTCTATTTAGTGCATCAACCTAAGAAAAATGCAAAACTTAGTTTAACGTTACCTTATTAGACCCCACCCAGCATTCGTTGGGTTGGGCTCCACGCTTTCATTTTGAATCCGGAGTTCTTGTAATCTTGTATGCTCTTCTAAAGAATTGATATAGGTTGATTTTTTTTTTTTGGGTAAAAAATATAAGTCGTTTAAACTAATCTCATAATAAATAAATAATCATATGAACTACACATTAGAGTAAATTCCACTTCTTTCCCCACGCTTGTGTTGCTTAGAGTTTTAAAGGCTTGATTGAGTTTCACACAAGTCAAGGTAAAAATTTATCTTACATATTTATTTCATACACCGTAAATGATATTAGAAAAGCATTTGATACCGTCAACCCAACCAGACAAGACACGAACATAAATTATGAACTCAAAACAATATGCAAAAACCTTCGCAATATCATATCCGATGATGCATTGAGAGTAGAATATTAGGAAAAGCACATGTTGAAATCGAAAATTAGACATCATGTTCACAAAAATTACAAACTCAAGCGAATTACAAGCTCTATGACACATTTAGTGAGATCATGTTGAACTAATCGTTTATTAAGGCTTGAATAACATATAGCACAACCATAAATAAATCTGTTGCGGTAATGCAAAAAAGTAGAACCTTGGAGAGAGGGAAATTCCGAGAACTTGCAAATCTCACACTGAAAGAACTATTCCTTCCACAACTAAATACTGCTACTGACCCGAACTGGAATTTATGATACAATTCCCCATAGTCTTTCAAAAAGGTACTTCAGCTGTCTCTGGCTCTAATGTGGGCAATAAGGGTTCTTGCAATTCAGGGTTGACAGGAAACAGGTTACATTGTGCATATTGTGCCATCAATTGATCCACAAGAACCAAAGCTACCATTGCTTCTACCATGGGTACGGCTGCATTAACAGTCCATTACACAGTGTTTCAGAAAGTGCCTTTTATCCAAGCCAGAGTGTTGGTAAACAAAGGTGAAAATACGCCATGTTACAAATCCTAATTAATTATCCTTTCTATTTTTTTGTCACTCCAACAAATTATTTCAGATCACCTTTCAGCAAGCCCGTCTTAGCAGCTCTAATAAATTATTTTTTTTATACAAAAATGACAAAAATTAAACTTCAGATAAGATTAACACCACAGGAAGGATGTAACAAGTCGGTTATTTACCTCTTGGGACAACACAAGGATCATGGCGACCACGGGCTATTAGTTCTGTTTCTTTCTTATCTCTGGTCACTGTATGCTGTTTCTTCTGCATAAGCGTCAAAAGGTGTTACATTTCCTATCAAATATTTAGGACTGTACAATGGTATATGGAAGAAACCAGCCAATCAGCTAAAAAAGGGGGAAAAAGGGGTAGAACTGGCTTAATCCAAATTGTTCAATAAAACATTAAAAAAAAAAGCAGCAGCATTGTCTGCTTATTCTCTACGGCATTTTATAATATTTGAAGCTACCATGTGGTATATAGCTGCGAGGTTTAAAAATATCTACCGCAATGCTAAAATTAGGATGCTTATCCACCTAGCCTGGATGTATGGTAAGAAAGAGGCACTATCAAGCTACATTCTTACTAGTCCCTGACCCATTTAAACTAACTCTCCCTTCTACTAGCCTTGTGCACATTTATGTTTACAAGTATGAATTTGTCCCCTAATGTGAGTGAGATAAGATTCACTAGTAGAGAAAAAACAAATATTTGGCTTACTCCAATTGTAGATGTTGGCTTGAAAGCTACTCTCATATTTATGATCTCGCCATTGGAAATTCCACCCTAATTGTCAAAACAGATAATATATTAGCAACACACATTTATTACATGACCATCATATTGCACGCACAGAAACAACACACAAGAAACTATAAAACATAAGACTACCTGAATCCCACCAGAGCGGTTTGTTCTTGTTCTCATCTTTCCATGTTGATCTATATAAAACTCATCATTGTGTTCACTGCCAGTCAAAAATGTACCTGTAATGGTTTCGTTAAGCCATCAGAATGCCTATGATACAAGTACAGAAGGAAATTACTAAACCAGAGTCTATTCATTCAGATAAGTCTGTAAACTAGAGGACAAATGAAAATAGGATTGATATATAAGAAAATTGTGCTACCTGCAAACCCGCTGCCAAACTGGAAGCCCTTTGTAGCAGGCAATGACATGATAGCTTTAGCTAGTTCGGCTTCAAGTTTGTCAAATACAGGTGAACCAAGCCCCTGATAAATAGTAATGTCAGTTCTTCTCCATGTGGAAAAATAAAAGATAAATCAAACAATATGACACAGCCTTTGAAACAAAGACTTAAGGTGTCAGTCAAGTAAGAAAACATGTACATTAATGCAATTTTTATTTTAAGACTCTAAATACACTGTCCATTTCTTTTATTATGTTTCAAATAAAACACGTGAATATTAGGGGCCATTCCAGAATACCAAAATAAAGTTCCAGAATCATGCAAGTTACCAAAATACCAAATATTAGGGCCATAAGACGTTGAAGTTGAAGGAATTGGGAGTCATAACTTCTTTTCTATCAGGGGTAATAAAATGGAAGGAAAGCTCTTAAGTGCTGCTGGATGGCTAAGGGCATAGCAAGTCCAGGTCCAATTTAAGCCCAAAGTCTACCTTATTCCAGACTTTTCAAAAGGTTTTTAATCACATGCACGTAGTTTATGAATTTCCAAATCAATTATAATATAAATCAATGTGTCAATTATTTTTCATTTATGCTATGATAATATTTGTATTTAAACAATGTACGCCCACAACATATCAACAAAAAATTCCTAAATTGTCTTTAACATGTTTGTTCTTTTTATCACTTTAACCACGCTTGAAATCCTACACATTGGCTTGATCTGACGTTTTCACTTGAGGCCTTGATGAAAGATGGAGAAAGACTTACACATGGACAATTCCTCACGATGCATGTCACAACTCCACCAACAGAATCACCTTTCACCCGGACAGCATCAACAGCAGCTATCATCTTCTCTGCATATTCTGGGTCTGGGCATCGGACAATGTTACCTTCAATCTGGAACAATCTCCAATAAGTGGCAAACAATTTTACAATTAAAAAAAAAATAACAAATAACGAATAAGTTATCTCTATAATTTCATTGTTGTAATGATCAGCCATTTTCATCCAGAAAAAAATATTTGCTGATTTCAGCATACAAATGCAAAAGCTGGAATTAGGTGCTTGAAAGCCAAAATCAACTTGCGCTGACAATTTGAAATTTCTACAACGTCAATGACTTGGGATGGCAGCCAATATGCTTTGGAATGTACTGACGCTGGATAAGCACAAATTACAAAATACATTCTAGCAAAGACTGCATGTTGGAAAGCTCCTTTTTCTAAGTTAAAATAGGTGTGGGCAGACTTCTTCACAAGGTTTGGTCAATCACTAAAATCAAAATATCCACACCTTTTTGGAAAAGGGGGAGCATCTACATGTTTTCAAATAGTACAATGAGAAATCACTAATGAGGATATTACATTTAGATTAACTTTGATACCTGTTCAAGTGTCAGAGTGTCATGATCGATTAGGTCCTCAGGAAGAACAACCTTGTGAACTTGAGAGACATAGGCAAGAACCTGAATCATAAAATACCCTTAGCCAAGTATCTAGCTTAAGAAAATTGCCAATTAGAAAGGTAAAAAAGGAGGAAAGCACATGAGGCTTGCTCATTGTGTTAATAAAGATGAAACATTATAAGAGAATAGCAAAATTAAGGCTCAAGCAAATTTTGAAGTAATCTTTATAGAAGTGTATTTTAAGATTCAACCTTCTTGTTTTAGAAAGGTATATTTTCAACAAGTGGAAGTATATAAAGGAAGTAAGAAACAACTAAAAAAGGAAGAAATTATTAATATAAAGAAAAATATCACTTCCTTGTAACCAGCAATAATAGAAGATTCAGAACAAGGAAAATTAGTAACATAGTCGTAAACATCAATTCCTAATCGCTAGCAACAGATGTGTGTTTCATTATGAGGGGAAATCATACTTTAGTGTTATCAAACACGACTGGAGGCATGCACATAATGAATAACACGTCTGTTAAGGTATTTGGTCAGGAGAGAGAAAGAGAGGGAAAGGGAAGAAGGATAGAGAACAGAGAGATAGAGAGGAGAGAAAATAGAGAGAACACCGACAATCAATATGAATAGTGCAAATTCATTAGGGAAACCAGAAGTGGTTTAGGTACAATACACTTCTTATTTATGGGTGCTACCTTCTAAGGAACACTAACAGGTATAATCGAATCCTAAATAACACTTAGATCTTAACTAACAGTAGCAGTAACTAATTCCTTTCTTATTTGTAATTACATGACATCACAGGTATAGCAGTTCTGCATGGCATGCCAAAGGAACTAAAAATGTTTGTGTGAACGTGTGTGTGTGTGTGTGTGAGAGAGAGAGAGAGAGCCTCAATAGGGGGCTAAGAGGTCTTCCCAAGCTCCACGGTCAAACCTCTTAAGGTCTGTATCTTACATTTCAATCATAGAATAATATAGTCATGGGTCCGTGGTGCGGTGTTTGCAATGAATTTTCCAAAAGGAATTACTAGAGTCCCTATGTTTGTCCTAAATTCATCAAGAAGAATGCCTGACTTCATTTACTGTCTTCTGAATTACACAACAAAAATAAAACAATTTGCGTGTGCAGCCAACTTCGAAGATGAAATAAAACAGAAAATTGAAAGGCACACACATGCCTGAATATATCTATCCACTGCACGCCGTAATAACAAACCAGCTCAAAACTAGAACTCTTACTCAATTACATATGCAAGCAACGCACCTCAGTTCCAGCAAACTCCTTAAGGATTTTCTTAGCAACAGCACCAGAAGCAACTCTTCCGATGGTTTCTCTTGCAGAAGATCTACCACCTCCCTTAAAAGCAAGGAGTTCACAAACATGAGAATAATGAAAATTTCTTGGAACAAAACATCTCACTCATCACTAAAATCACATAGAATGCCACTGCTGCCATGGCATCACATTGCAAAACTTAGTACCTGCACTGATCTGACACCATACTTCATATCATAGGTTGCATCTGCGTGTGATGGTCTATAAGCTAATGACATCTCACTATAATCCTGACAATGAGATGATACAATAGGGAAAAACCTTTAAGCAAGGCAAAATACATTGAATATTACTGTGTTAACTTGTGTATATTAATCATAGAACATGATTGCTACTGTTACAAGTAAAAATAATTTATGAGGATAACAAAACTCTGAGTGTGATAAATTTTTTTTTTAAAAAAAAAAATCTAAAATGATTTTTCTTAGTCACCTCTGGACAAGCAAGTACCTGAGAATTTTGAAGGAGGAAAATGCAATTAATATGCTCTTCATCCTTAAGAAAACTCCTCTACAAGCTCTCAAACATTTCAATGATTGTACATCAAACGCGTATAGAAGAGTATTCATAACATAGAAAGTTTTCTATATGTTCGTCCACACAAGTTCCCAACCATCCAAAGTTTCTTTTATAAATTGAAACGCCAATATAAAAGGCCCTTCACAGTGCATATTTTGAAGATTCCCTCAAAGTAAAATTGGAAAAGGAGGGGACAAAACAAGCTCATATCCTTTTCCTTTCTTTAATAAATACTTCTCATACAAATATAAAATTAGCGTTAGCAATAGATACTCACATGTCCTCTCTGATCAGTGTTGGGAACAAATACATGAATTGGCGTTCCAGTAGTAACTCCTACAATGCACACATTATCTTTCAGATAATTTATATGTATCATAAAACTTCTCAGTTAATAATGATGGGAACCAAGATTGACCTTCAGAAACTCCTGAAAATATTTTGCACGTATCAGTCTCTTTTCTGGGAGTAGTAATTCGGCTCTGACCTGGCCTCCTATAAACAAAAAATTTGTAAATTTATTACTTAAAACATTTTGAATCAGAAGAATCATAACCAATAATTACTTATTGCTGCTAAATTCCCAACATATGAGAAGTATTGATCAAAAACATCCATTGGCAAGTACCTCCTATCAAGATCCTCTTGCATGTCCGCTTCAGATAGTGGCAAACGAGGAGGGCACCCATCAATTACGCAACCAACACCTCCTCCATGAGATTCTCCATATGTCGTCACGCGAAAATAATTTCCATAGGTACTACCTGCTGCCTGTATCTCTGTAATTAATCAGGGCATCAGTACAAAATATTGTTGGCATGAATGCAAAACATTTCACTTGACTCATCGAGCTTAGCATTTAAGAATTCCAAAAGTTCTGAAACTCTCATTCCACGTGAATATGTAAGAAATTACTTCCTAGTAAAATATGCAAATCCTTCAATGAAATTGCGTACCAAGTGTTCGTAAGTGAAGCTCAAATTCATATAAACAAATTTACGCACCTTTCTTAACTTCTATGTGAAGTCAATAAAGTAATCGCAAACTAGAAAAGTGTCACTAACGACAAGGCAAAACGCAAATAAACCCAAACAATCCTCACTTCAGCTACTTCCACTTTCAAAAAGAAACATGATGCGGTAGGAATAAACAGATTCCTAAAATAAAATGAAAATTGAAGACGCAAGAGAGAGAGAGAGAGCTCACGCAGTCTCCTGCGAGAGACCGGACGAACAGAGATTTGAACTACGGCGGAGGAAAGATAACGGGCATCCGAATTGGAGGAAGAAAAGGAACCAGATAAGAATGGCTTGGAAGAAATCGAGGAAGCCATTGGATTGCAATGGATCGAGGTAGAGGAAGGAGGAGAAGTAGAGAGAAAAGAAGGTTGTTGAGTGATTGAAGGGCAAAAGGTGTAATTATACAAAACTCAGTTCTCACCTACCCCTCTGTTCGGTTCTGGTGTCTTGCTTCCCAAAATTTTGGTTTTGTCCAAATTTTTATTTCAAAAAAATTACAATTACAAGTTTAATTTTCTTAAATTGCTAAAAGTTTAAATATAATAAGCTCACTATTTTTAAAATTTATTTATAATTTTCAAATCTTTCATTTTTATTTTTGGTAAAAAATGATTTTCTTTAAAAATATCATCTTTATTCTATTCATTGATTTCATTACCAAAAAAGGTGGTTGGTGTTATTATAATTTATGGACATACAATTTAATTAGTGCGTAAACGCTGGTCAAAGCTGTGTGGTTTAGTTTTGGGTGGGTAGGTGAGGAGCTAATGGAAACTGTCATACCATATGGGTTGGTGCCCCTAATTGCTTTTTGAGCATTTGGTACGCATAAATATGGTGGATGACTAATTTATTTTTAATTATAAGAAATATTTTATTTATATCACAATCTCTCACAGCAGTAGTATTACTCAAGATTATTAATTAAAAGTTTCATTTTTCAGTTATGTTATGTACACACAATCGAGGTCAGATTAGCCTGTTGCTGGGCGAGTCCATGACACATCATTCTTTTTGACTTTCAAAGAAACAAAACATTGTACCTCGCTCATCTCCATGAGTCAAGTCAAGAGCGGGCTTGTCCTGTTATTTATAAGAAAAATTGTACCTGAATCCCAAATAAAAGAAAAGTTCCTTAAAATCTTAAATTCATATTGAAGTTTTATGAGATATTTTTGTAATATATTCAAACTGTGAAAAACCTAAAATAACCCTATTGATTAAATAGAGAGAAGAAACGGATGATTGTGTATTCATTAGGGAATTTTGGATTTTCCACATTTAGAATATATTGTAAAAATATCCCATGGGGTTTCACTATAAATTTAAGATTTTAAGGGACATTTATGTCATACTTTCTTTTACTTGAGACTTGAATGCAATTTTCTCTTATTTATACTACTCATGTAATTATTTATCTTATTTTAAAAAGTCATGTGTACACTATATGTTTATTGTCACACTTTCCATCATCCAGGAGCGGACCCAAAAAATTATAGAAGGGGGGCACTATTTATCAGGGGGATTTGGGAAATTTTTTTTTTGAGAAAATTTTAAATGCATTGAAAAATAAAAGAATATATACAATAAAAAAAAGAATATCAACAAAATATTCATGAAATCAAATGAACACTAATGATGTAATAAAAGAGACAATTATTTTACAAATCTGTCATTTAGAAAAACAAGGCTAAGTGTTGTTAGAAATGCAGTTACAAATTACAATGAAGGGTAGACACTCAATAAGTTCAAGTACATATATTTTAATAACAAAAGTATATTACAAAAAAATAATTACAATGTCATCCTTCTAGGCCTTATTTTTTGGAATTCCATTATAACTGCCTTATTATCAATACTATCAAATACATCTTTTTCAATATAAGGCACTAAATAATCATTCAATCATTCATCCTTTATCTGATTACGAAGTGCAGTCTTGATGTATTATATTAAGAGTGGATATTTAATTTAAGAATGATCATTTAATTTAAAGATGGACAATCATTCAAATATGTATAATTTTTTTTAAAATAGAAAATCTCAAATTTTTCGAAGGGGGGGACTTGCCCCCTTCTCTATAACCTAGATCCGCCATTGCCAGTCCTAAACGTAGAAACTAGTAAAGGGAATGTTTTTGTCTTAAAGATAAGGTCCTAAGTCATTTTGTCTCAAGTTCTTCGAATTTTTCCTATTAATTACAGCACTTAGTAAGCATTGAATATTTTTCCAATGTAAACTATGAAAAGGTTATTTTAGGAAATCAACGTACATTTGTAATAAATAACTAACTTAACTAATTTATTTAATCTCTGAAAGTTATCTAACTCCTTACCTGTTTGATAATCATCAGCATGTGTTATAACTTGACTAAACAAACAATCACACCATTAATTCTGAACTGTATTTGAACTCCTTTTGTCAAAGTAGGTGGACCTGATAGTTTGAAACTTCTAGTCCCTGAAAGTTTTCTTTAACAACTTGTCAAAAAAGTTGGTGGCTTCACAACATCAATCCTCGTCATAAAAACCAGAGATGAATTCTGGTGTTTGGCATTCTTGGCTAGAAACTCCGGGAAGCCTGTAATCAAAGACTCCTTGAAGGAGAATCGAACAAACCCGACGATATTGTTGTAGCTATTGAAAGGTTAGTTAATCATACTATTGATGAAGTCATCAATTGCAAACTCTTTACGCTGTAAGCTTTGAAAAAGATTATACTCTTGATCAAATTAAAAAAAAAAAAATCATGAATATTATGGTGCTGCTTGCCTGCTTGATATGTTTTGGCTTTGTTTAACTCTCTTTGTATTGCTGACTGTATTTGTTTTCAGTTTTTAAATGATATGATCCTTTCCACTGAAAAATAGAGTGTCCATAGCTTAATGAGCTTCAAAATGACCATGATTAATTCATTTGACAGACATTCAAAACAGTAGAGGAATGACCAGAGCAACCGGATCAACATGTCGAACTCAAACTTCATTGCAACATCATGGAAAATTTCTGAGCTGAGGGGGGAAAAAAAACGCATGCAGGACTCATGGCAGCACAGGTAGAAAATATGGCTCGAGTCATGCCCGAAAACATTGTCCATAGAAGTTATTACACCACGAGGCTAGGATGCAGCAACTCCTCCAGATTAAACGAACCATTCTAGGTAGAAAACAGCAGAGATGTAAAAAGCCCCAAAAGAGAAGAAGAACAAGAAAGCTCAAAAACTGCATTGGCTTCCATTTCTCCCGTTGTGGTGCGTGCGAGCTCACTCCTCTTCTTTTGATCTTTTTATTATCCCAAGTTCACATCTTAGCATAATGTGGCACTCACACACAAACACTACAAGTTACCGTTAGACAAGTTTTAACTGACCAAATACCATACTGAAACAGGCAAAAAAAAAAAAAAAACAATCATAATTAAATCCTAATACCGACTACAATGGAGAATTTATTTGGACGGCCTTGCTTCATCTTGATTCAAATAAGTACTTTGAGAGGCTCTAATACAGGATTGAGAGGTTCTTGCAGCTCTGGATTGATGGGAAAGAGATTACATTGTGCATATTGTGCCATCAATTGGTCCACAAGTACCAAGGCTACCATGGCTTCTACAATAGGCACAGCTACAACAAACAATATATATATATATAAGTAATCAGCACAAATAGAGGTGTTGCTCGACATAAATACCTCTGATCCTTAATATAAGTCTTACTTTACAATTCAAATTCTTTATTAAAGTAGATCTTACAATAAGGACAAGGATAGGAGGAAGTATTATTTACCTCTTGGTACGACACAAGGTTCATGTTGACCACGAACTACAAGATCTGTCTCTTTCTTGTCTCTTGTCACTGTGTGCTGCTTTTTCTGCAAATAAAAAATATTCATGCAGTGCAAACAACAACAGGTCATGTACTTTTGGAGCAAGTTGGATTAGTACCATGGTAAGGTTTTAATAACTATTTATTTATGATCCTCATTTTATATGATATTATAAAGCTTCTTCATAAGGTGTGCAATTATTTACAAACTTTAAAGAAGAGAGGTACTTAGGACTTACTCTAATGGTAGGTGTTGGCTTGAAAGCGATTCTCATGTTTATGATCTCTCCATTGGAAATTCCACCCTGATTGTCAATATACACAGATATTAGTATAGCACATATTACTCCCTCCTGTCCTTAATATATGGTTCTAAATTTATGATTTTAATCCACTTTGTCTTCCATATTTATTATTTTTCTCAAAACTAGTTTACTTAACTTATAAACTAATATATAATTTAATGTTATTCATAAATATTTTAGGAAGATGGGTTCACAAGGGTTAAGGTTCAATTGAAGTTTATGGTATGAGATGGGGGTATTCAAAAGTTTTGTTTGATTTATTTTGCCCCAAAAGTATTAAAAGGAGCAATGTCGCGTCTGATCATTACAATGTTAACCGCCAATGTAAGCTTTTTTTATGGTTAGGGCGAATGTTAGAGTAGGCACAGGTAATCGAATAATTAAACTCTGATCCTAGAGAAATAGCAAGAATCTCACTACTTCAATAAGAACAGCCAATCTCTGATCTTATTAAATAAGAATAGCCAACTCTCTAATAATTAGGGACTCCACTAATTATTAAAAGCCCAGGAGAACACTCCGAACAGTTACTCTCTAAAATATTCCATACTTTATTGATGAGGCGTTAGGTCTATTTATAATGATTTACAGAGGGTAGACTACTCTATTCAAAATACGAATTATATCTAAACCTAAGATTTAGATAACTAACAATAATAAATCCTAACAACTAAATCTTAACTAATAAGATATTCTCCTTATTTCCTGATTCCTAAAGATAATAATATATAAAAGATAATATCTAATAAGATATTCCTTTTATTCCTTAATTCCTAAAAGATAATAATAAAATCAGACTCAATAATAAATAAAATAGACTCGATAATTAAATAAATTAATGCCTAATATTTGGATCCTATAATTTCTCCCCCCTTGGAAAAATGCCTTGTCCTCAAGGCCAAAAAAAAAAAAAAAAAATCAGGAAATCCTTTTTTTTTTCGCCGCGATGAATAAGTATCTTCATCACTGTTGATGAATAAGTATCTTCATCACTGTCATCTGCGTAATGGTGCATCTTCCCCCTTCGATGAGTTTGTCGAGCAGTCCGTGCTTCCTAGGCATTAACTTTGTCTCTGAATTCATTGATGGCGTCGAGACGTGCAGCAATTGTGGCAAGTGTGTCTGATGCTACTGCTGTAACAGGTTTGTTGGTTTTCTTCGGATGTGGAGAGGTCTGTTTTCCAGATCATGTTTCAACCATGATTGGGTGAAACAGTGGCTCTGATACCAAATGTTAGAGTAGGCACAGGTACCCGAATAATTAAACTCTGATCCTAGAGAAATAGCAAGAATCTCACTACTTCAATAAGAACAGCCAATCTTTGATCTTATTAAATAAGAACGCAACTCTCTAATAATTAGAGACTCTACTAATTATTAAAAGCCCAGGAGAACACTCCGAACAGTTACTCTCTAAAATATTCCATGCTTTATTGATGAGGCGTTAGGTCTATTTATAATGATTTACAGAGTAGACTCTATTCAAAATACGAAATATATCTAAATCTAAGATAGATTTAGATAACTAACAATAATAAATCCTAACAACTAAATCTTAACTAATAAGATATTCTCCTTATTTTTTGATTTCTAAAGATAATAATAAAAGATAATATCTAATAAGATATTCCTTTTATTCCTTAACTCCTAAAAGATAATAATAAAATCAGACTCAATAATAAATAAAATAGACTCAATAATTAAATAAATTTTTTTTTTGATACATAGGCGATAGGGGAAGGGGAGATCGAACCCAGTACAAGGGGTGGGGAGACTACTCCCAATACCACTGCACTACTAGTATTAATGCCTAATATTTAGATCCTATCAGCGAATTTGCTCTTTTTTTTAATACCTTTGGAGGTGAAATTGTAACATCCTGAATTTTGGACCTAAAGACTAGAAAATTAGCCTATTTTCGGAGGACTATTAGACCCTATTTTTGAAAATGAATTTAGAATCAGTATTTTATTGGACATGAATAGTGTTTACTATTCACAAATACGTACATGAATAGTATTCACTATTCACAAATACGTATTCACTTTTTATAAATACGGTATTTAATCGATATTTTGAGAAATATGAAAAGTATTTACTATTTACAAATACGTATTTACTATTCAAAAATACGGTATTTACTATTTACAAATACGTATTCACTATTCAAAAATACGGTATTCACTATTCATAAATACGTATTTACTATTCATGCGGGACCCACGTCAAATTATTTCTCCTCTGCCAACACCCGTGAAGTTTGAAAAATTTTGCGCGCGGGACCCACTCAATAATAATATTATTATAATATAATATCTTATACTTTGGAAAACAACAGAAATAAAATTATTTCCAATAAACCGTGAATTAGGTTTTTAAAGTAAGGGTATATTATAAACAAGTGAATTTCTATCTCAGAGTGGGTTATCTCCAAAGTCATTTCCGTAATCGGCGGAATGATTATTGAGATAGGTTGAAACCGATATTTTGAAGCAGGACAGATAGTGGAATCTGTAGGAAATAAATCATAACTCAAACTCCTTGAACTAAGTAGTAAACAACTGCACATATTATGAATCAGTGAATTTTTGTCTCGAAGATGGTGTCACCCGAAGTAATTTCTGTTACCGGCAGTGTCCGACTTAAAATCTTTGACAGATTACGAAATACCCTGAATGAGATCAAAAATTCAGTTAACCTAGATATTCCAAAAGAGGAAGAACAGAGCTTCAGGGCTGTGCTTCCGGATTTTTGAGATTTTACAAAAGATCACGCGATCAGAACACCGAATAGGGAACTTTGTTAGTAAAAAATAATATAATATTTAAAGGTGTGGGACCCACTGACAAAATTTTCTCCCCTGTCACCCGTGATGTTTGAAAATTTGGTGAGGGGAAAATTACGTATAATGACCCAGAGATAAAAATTACGCTTAAGGACCCATTTTCCAACACTATAAATAGAAGCTTCATTTCTTCATTTTCTTCACACCAAACTCAGAGAACAACAGTTGAGTTTAAGAGAAGAGTGAGAATTCTTAGAGTTAGAGAGAGAGTTTAGAGTAAAGTTCTTGAAGCTGGAGAGAATGAGCAGGAACTTCAAGGGTAAGTTCTTTGGTCTCTAGTCTTAATATTTGGTAGTTTCTTTTGGTAATTATAGTAGAAATGCCAGATAGAGTTTTTCTGAGTATGCTCTGTGGCTACAGCTTAGTCTGATCTGTCACATCAGAAAAGAATTATCCTTGGACAGTAAATATTATTTACTGGCACAGTAAAAAATATTTACCGGCACGGTAAAAATATTTTTACTGGTACTATTCACATGAATAGTGAATATCCAACATAGTTTCCGCAAATGCTGAAAATTAATGGTCACTGATAAAAATGATATTATAGGATATCTGTGAACCTTTACCGCTGCTGCTGTTATACCGCTGTTTTCCGTTAGAAGTACCGTTTTCGTCAAACGTACCAAAACATCATCAACGAAGGTACGGACGCGTACTGTAACCTTAACTCTGATGCTTATGGTATGCTTATATGTGATAGATAGTCTGAAATTCTGTTTTTGAAAATTGATCATACACATACAATTTGATACGGGTTATAGTCTTGATAACGCCGTTATGTTTTCCTAGCGCTGAGGACACGGATGTACACCGTGGCACTGGTGAATAGTGCAGACTATAATAACATGCATATTGCAGTGGCTGTGTTATGTTATTATGTGAATATATGAATAATGTATGTGATTATTGCTGTTTTGACATGAATATCTGTCATACATATTTGATACATAAGCATGAGGTTAACCGTTACCTGAGGTTCAATGGGTATTGAACCTCAGCTCTTACTGTAGCTTCAGGATTTTCGGAGTGAACAGAAACAGAAACAAGGGTAAGCAGCAGGCAGAAGGACTAGCTGGAGAAAGTCCTGTAGTTATGTATAGTCTTTCGAACTCTTTGTATCAACAAACCAGTACACTACAGTGGTTGAATATCAGTTACTTTGTATTTAAAATCATTTCGTTGCCCAACTCTGGTTAAATTATTTTGAACTCTGATCAAATAATTTCGAAAATGCTTTAGAAAAGTTGGGGTGTTACATTTTGGTATCAGAGCTAGTTAAAGGTAACCATGATCGGGGGTTCTCACAGTGTGATCTGTGGCGAAGCATTGGCTCTTACCCCGACATGGCCAGGGAGTCTGGTTGCACTGGGACGTATGGGCGTACCCTGAGCCGTGAGGCGGTGCGTAAAACTAGCGGCTGAGGTACGTTATGTTGCCACGGTGTATGGGCACCACGGAGACATTTTAAATGTAACACCCCAACTTTTCTAAAGCATTTTCGAAATTATTTGATCAGAGTTCAAAATAATTTAACCAGAGTTGAGCAACGAAATGATTTTAAATACAAAGTAACTGATATTCAACCACTGTAGTGTACTGGTTTGTTGATACAAAGAGTTCGAAAGACTATACATATCTACAGGACTTTCTCCAGCTAGTCCTTCTGCCTGCTGCTTACCCTTGTTTCTGTTTCTGTTCACTCCGAAAATCCTGAAGCTACAGTAAGAGCTGAGGTTCAATACCCATTGAACCTCAGGTAACGGTTAACCTCATGCTTATGTATCAAATATGTATGACAGATATTCATGTCAAAACAGCAATAATCACATACATTATTCTCATATTCACATAATAACATAACACAGCCACTGCAATATGCATGTTATTATAGTCTGCACTATTCACCAGTGCCACGGTGTACATCCGTGTCCTCAGCGCTAGGAAAACATAACGGCGTTATCAAGACTATAACCCGTATCAAATTGTATGTGTATGATCAATTTTCAAAAACAGAATTTCAGACTATCTATCACATATAAGCATACCATAAGCATCAGAGTTAAGGTTACAGTACGCGTCCGTACCTTCGTTGATGATGTTTTGGTACGTTTGACGAAAACGGTACTTCTAACGGAAAACAGCGGTATAACAGCAGCAGCGGTAAAGGTTCACAGATATCCTATAATATCATTTTTATCAGTGACCATTAATTTTCAGCATTTGCGGAAACTATGTTGGATATTCACTATTCATGTGAATAGTACCAGTAAAAATATTTTTACCGTGCCGGTAAATATTTTTTACTGTGCCAGTAAATAATATTTACTGTCCAAGGATAATTCTTTTCTGATGTGACAGATCAGACTAGAATTATCCTTGGACAGTAAATATTATTTACTGGCACAGTAAAAAATATTTACCGGCACGGTAAAAATATTTTTACTGGTACTATTCACATGAATAGTGAATATCCAACATAGTTTCCGCAAATGCTGAAAATTAATGGTCACTGATAAAAATGATATTATAGGATATCTGTGAACCTTTACCGCTGCTGCTGTTATACCGCTGTTTTCCGTTAGAAGTACCGTTTTCGTCAAACGTACCAAAACATCATCAACGAAGGTACGGACGCGTACTGTAACCTTAACTCTGATGCTTATGGTATGCTTATATGTGATAGATAGTCTGAAATTCTGTTTTTGAAAATTGATCATACACATACAATTTGATACGGGTTATAGTCTTGATAACGCCGTTATGTTTTCCTAGCGCTGAGGACACGGATGTACACCGTGGCACTGGTGAATAGTGCAGACTATAATAACATGCATATTGCAGTGGCTGTGTTATGTTATTATGTGAATATGAGAATAATGTATGTGATTATTGCTGTTTTGACATGAATATCTGTCATACATATTTGATACATAAGCATGAGGTTAACCGTTACCTGAGGTTCAATGGGTATTGAACCTCAGCTCTTACTGTAGCTTCAGGATTTTCGGAGTGAACAGAAACAGAAACAAGGGTAAGCAGCAGGCAGAAGGACTAGCTGGAGAAAGTCCTGTAGATATGTATAGTCTTTCGAACTCTTTGTATCAACAAACCAGTACACTACAGTGGTTGAATATCAGTTACTTTGTATTTAAAATCATTTCGTTGCTCAACTCTGGTTAAATTATTTTGAACTCTGATCAAATAATTTCGAAAATGCTTTAGAAAAGTTGGGGTGTTACATTTTGGTATCAGAGCAGACATCCTGGCACGGAGTTAACTAAGTTACTCCAAACAGTCTGATATCTAGAAAGGGGTTTTGTGGTTGGCAATCAGTTTCCTTGAATTCGTCGAGCCTTCCACAAAAACACCTGCCTAGTCGGATTGTCTGAGTAGCGGAGTTAGGTTCTAAGCTTTCAAAAGTGTTTTATCTGGTATGAACCCGACTCAGTTACAGTAAACCATTGGTGCCGAAGGTAGGGCCGAGTCTATGTGGATCAGCCAATCAGTCACCCTAGCACGGTGAGGCTCCCATGATAGACGCCTACCTGGCCAATCGGTTTGACTAACTAAGTTAGGCTCTAAGCCATGGTTTTAAAAGTATTTCGAAAAAAAAAAACAAAAAAAAAACAAGTGCAAGTACTGATACAATACTGGTGTTGTGATACAAAAAGGACGTAAATCCTAAGGAAAAGGGTTAGGCTCGGGAGGCCTTGATATAGAGTAGATGGCACAGAATATGGTTTCTGTTGTTAAACTTTAAGACTTTTGATATGGGAATCGGAATCTAAGTTAAATCCCCACTCAGAGTTTCAAGGGAAGTGGTACAGAGAAGTCGGTACGACTTAAGTTTTCCGGTAGACAGTAACCTACTGTTTAGGTTTCCCTTGGATAGTAACCTATCGATTTAATGTCCTTGTCAAAATAATAACTTGTTAAGGTACCCTAAGAAGAAAATCCCTACCTTGTAGAGGCCAGACACCATGCGTGCAAAGGGGCGTGGCTCCGGGGACGAAGATCTTTTGATTAAGTCCTTGACGGTGGTGATCAATTGACAAAAGAGGGAAAGTACCCAGTAATTCTGGGGAGACAGTTATGTCATACTAGTGCCTATGAGAGTTGTAGGTACCCAGTAGTAAGTATACCAATATTAGTACCAAGAACCATAGAGATGTTAGTGGCTAATAGATTCTCTATAAAGTAAGTGGCTACCCGATAGGGAAAGTTGAGTTAAGGATTATGCCTGGAGCTAAACAGAAAGTGGAAGTTTACAAATAGAATGACCCTAGATAAGATGGCAGACATAAAGACAACGGTTTATGAAACTACTAAAGGATAGGAACCTGTTAAGATTTGAGTTCTCATTATAATGATTCAAAGACGATCACTGGCGCTACTTATGGAAAGTTTAATCGGAGAAGGATACCTACGGGGAGTTCTGATCTAGGAGGTTTATCTACAAGGATGCTAACCGGAAAAGCTGACTGGTCTGCGAAGACTGAGTGAAGCGCCGAGTAATGTGCCGTAGAGCAGAGCCACCGTGACGACGAACCGTAGAGTGGGGCCGCCGTGACAACGAACCATAAAGTAGAGTTACCAGTGCATCAGTTCTCAAGGTAAGTAAATTATAATGAGTCTCACATCGAATAGGTTCCCCAGAGTGAAGGTTTAAGTAATTTAGTATATCGCCATGGTTTGCTCCAGTGCTATATAGTATATATTGTATCTATAGGCTAGCAGAAGCCCACGGTTGTTAGACAACAAATACGAGAAGTGTCCCAAAAAGCTTGTGAAACCCGAGGATAACGGGCAAAGTTTGGAATAGCCAGATGAGTTAGGTAGAACAAACTAAGCATTATACATATGGTTTGAGTAGTCAAGAACAGAGGTCCGGATGTATGTAGTTAGTAATGACCTTCTAATGTTAGTTGTCTGATTCCTAAGTAAGGTTTTAAAATTGAATTTTTGAACTTGCCAATACACCTGCTGTATTAGAAATTTTGAAACTTATTTGTTCGAACATGTGGATTTTTTTTTTTTGAAGCTGAGTTTTCAAATGAAATGTTCTCAACAGAATTTGAGACCACAGCGATGATTATTTTGAAATGATATTGTCTCGTAAAAAAAGGGTTTTTGATAGAACCCAGAGTTTGAAACTGAGTTTTTTTAACTATGTTGTGGTAAAGTCAGTACAAAACTGGAAGGACAGAAGCTGTTGTAGATGTACACAGTTTGCTGGGTCTTGCTAGATGTTTTAAAATGTTTGAAATCGCTGGCCTTTGATAAATGTTTTTTTTTTTTTTGAACAAAAAGTTTTGGAGGGATTTTGGTTTGAGAAAATGGAAATCGCACCAGCAGTGAACGCACCCAATCCATAACATTTCGCCTAGGGCGTATGTTTTGATTAGTAAAACCTGACTGTCTATGACTGGACTGAGTTCCGCTAGATAGGGTTGCTACTTTATGTGCCAGTGTGAACACTGGGTCTCCTGAGAGAGGGGCGGAGGTTCTCCCACATTGTTGATAGTACTGTTGAGACTGGATTTGAGGATTGGGGTAAGGCGCTCACTGTACCAAATGGTTAAAATGATGGTGTGTACTCTCAATTGTAAAATTTTGTGAAATAAATTAGCTCCCTCAAAGATATGTGCCGGTAATAAAAGTTTTTGAAAATGATCCGGCAGTGAAAAATGTTTTCACGAATTTGTGATGGCAGCGATTAAGTTTAAAAATGTTATAGCACTATTACTTTGTGGTATAGTGCAGATTGTGAAATGTACTGAAACCACGGAAAATTTTTCATGTTTGAAAATTTGAAAATGAGACAAGAAAATAGTTTTGGGTAGCAATGACATGATTGTCGACGCTATCGTGTTGAAAAGAAAAGCAGTGAAATTGGGAATTATGGTACAGGAACAGCAACTATTAGAAAGGTCTGGAATACTGAATTAGTTAAGTCAAATAATAGCTACCGGTTATGATGTTGAGTAAGTGAAAGTAGTTTGAGGACTAGAATGGGAAAGACTCAGATGAAATTGATGAGCAGATGCGGAAGGCCAATATGTGTTAAGCCGATAGGCTAAATAAATTAGGTAGTGAGGCCTGTGTAACCGAGTACTGTGAGAATAGATCAGCAAGTCCTGTAATTTAGTACTATACCTGGGTATAAGATTGAGACATTGAATAGTAGGGTGCGTGCTATTTAAGTTTGCATAAGGAAGGAATAGACTAGAGGTCTAGATAACCTTTTGATTTTATATTGTCAAATTTCGAGGACGAAATTTATTGAACGGGGGGAGAATTGTAACATCCTGAATTTTGGACCTAAAGACTAGAAAATTAGCCTATTTTCGGAGGACTATTAGACCCTATTTTTGAAAATGAATTTAGAATCAGTATTTTATTGGACATGAATAGTGTTTACTATTCACAAATACGTACATGAATAGTATTCACTATTCACAAATACGTATTCACTTTTTATAAATACGGTATTTAATCGATATTTTGAGAAATATGAAAAGTATTTACTATTTACAAATACGTATTTACTATTCAAAAATACGGTATTTACTATTTACAAATACGTATTCACTATTCAAAAATACGGTATTCACTATTCATAAATACGTATTTACTATTCATGCGGGACCCACGTCAAATTATTTCTCCTCTGCCAACACCCGTGAAGTTTGAAAAATTTTGCGCGCGGGACCCACTCAATAATAATATTATTATAATATAATATCTTATACTTTGGAAAACAACAGAAATAAAATTATTTCCAATAAACCGTGAATTAGGTTTTTAAAGTAAGGGTATATTATAAACAAGTGAATTTCTATCTCAGAGTGGGTTATCTCCAAAGTCATTTCCGTAATCGGCGGAATGATTATTGAGATAGGTTGAAACCGATATTTTGAAGCAGGACAGATAGTGGAATCTGTAGGAAATAAATCATAACTCAAACTCCTTGAACTAAGTAGTAAACAACTGCACATATTATGAATCAGTGAATTTTTGTCTCGAAGATGGTGTCACCCGAAGTAATTTCTGTTACCGGCAGTGTCCGACTTAAAATCTTTGACAGATTACGAAATACCCTGAATGAGATCAAAAATTCAGTTAACCTAGATATTCCAAAAGAGGAAGAACAGAGCTTCAGGGCTGTGCTTCCGGATTTTTGAGATTTTACAAAAGATCACGCGATCAGAACACCGAATAGGGAACTTTGTTAGTAAAAAATAATATAATATTTAAAGGTGTGGGACCCACTGACAAAATTTTCTCCCCTGTCACCCGTGATGTTTGAAAATTTGGTGAGGGGAAAATTACGTATAATGACCCAGAGATAAAAATTACGCTTAAGGACCCATTTTCCAACACTATAAATAGAAGCTTCATTTCTTCATTTTCTTCACACCAAACTCAGAGAACAACAGTTGAGTTTAAGAGAAGAGTGAGAATTCTTAGAGTTAGAGAGAGAGTTTAGAGTAAAGTTCTTGAAGCTGGAGAGAATGAGCAGGAACTTCAAGGGTAAGTTCTTTGGTCTCTAGTCTTAATATTTGGTAGTTTCTTTTGGTAATTATAGTAGAAATGCCAGATAGAGTTTTTCTGAGTATGCTCTGTGGCTACAGCTTAGTCTGATCTGTCACATCAGAAAAGAATTATCCTTGGACAGTAAATATTATTTACTGGCACAGTAAAAAATATTTACCGGCACGGTAAAAATATTTTTACTGGTACTATTCACATGAATAGTGAATATCCAACATAGTTTCCGCAAATGCTGAAAATTAATGGTCACTGATAAAAATGATATTATAGGATATCTGTGAACCTTTACCGCTGCTGCTGTTATACCGCTGTTTTCCGTTAGAAGTACCGTTTTCGTCAAACGTACCAAAACATCATCAACGAAGGTACGGACGCGTACTGTAACCTTAACTCTGATGCTTATGGTATGCTTATATGTGATAGATAGTCTGAAATTCTGTTTTTGAAAATTGATCATACACATACAATTTGATACGGGTTATAGTCTTGATAACGCCGTTATGTTTTCCTAGCGCTGAGGACACGGATGTACACCGTGGCACTGGTGAATAGTGCAGACTATAATAACATGCATATTGCAGTGGCTGTGTTATGTTATTATGTGAATATATGAATAATGTATGTGATTATTGCTGTTTTGACATGAATATCTGTCATACATATTTGATACATAAGCATGAGGTTAACCGTTACCTGAGGTTCAATGGGTATTGAACCTCAGCTCTTACTGTAGCTTCAGGATTTTCGGAGTGAACAGAAACAGAAACAAGGGTAAGCAGCAGGCAGAAGGACTAGCTGGAGAAAGTCCTGTAGTTATGTATAGTCTTTCGAACTCTTTGTATCAACAAACCAGTACACTACAGTGGTTGAATATCAGTTACTTTGTATTTAAAATCATTTCGTTGCCCAACTCTGGTTAAATTATTTTGAACTCTGATCAAATAATTTCGAAAATGCTTTAGAAAAGTTGGGGTGTTACAGAAATTGTTCTAACAAAAACTTTTAGATACACAGCTCCTACGCGGAAACTTACTGGGAAAAATTAGACTTTAACTCTTTTGGTATAATTAACTAATTTATTTCATTTTCCTAGAGACAAGTTTTCCAAAATTAACTCAAGAAATTAGAGGACAACAAAATACCTGAATCCCACCACAGCGATTTGTCCTTGTCCTCATCTTTCCATGTCTGTCTATATAAAATTCATCATTGTGCTCACTTCCAGTCAAAAAAGTACCTATAATAAGCCATCAGAACACATCCATAATGCCAGTGAGGAGTTTTGTAGTATTCTTTGATATCTGTTTATTGCTTGTTACTGTCAATGTTGTTTTGACTGTGTTGGCTACTATGTATTACTAGAATTCTACTCGTTCATTGAGTGAGGCAGGATTTTTCTGGCTGTGCTATGATATTTTGGCGGAGCTTCTATCAGAAACTTACGTTTTTTAACATTAAAATCAATTAGTAAACTTGAAAGGGCCAATAAAATAGGACAAAAATATTAGCAGAATGCAAACAACCTGCAAAGCCACTACCAAATTGGAAGCCATTGGTTGCAGGCATTGATAGAACAGCTTTGCCAAGTTCAGCTCCAAGTTTGTCGAATACCGGCGAACCTAAGCCCTGAAAAATATCAGAGTTTGTTATTCCAAGTGGGAAACATTCATCAATGAAACAAGGATTATTTGCATGGACTAGAAAGTTTAAGTGGGGTTTATTAAAGGTTAAGCAACTTATTTGTACATTCTTCTAAATTCAGGGAAATTTTATATAATTTAGCCTATCTAAAAGAAGTAGGCCTACAACCTTTATGTTGTTTATCACTGGTAAAAGTTCAATGTGCACAGAATCCTACACGCTAACTTGCTATGAAATTTCCCTTGAGAACTTGATGGAGAGAGATGAGGAGAAACTTACACGCGGGCAGTTCCTTACGATGCAAGTTACAACGCCGCCAACCGAATCGCCTTTCAACCTAATGTCATCAACAACAGCTATCATCTTCTCTGCATATTGAGGGTCTGGACATCTGACAATATTACTTTCAATCTACAAACATAAGTCAAATTAATAACAAATGATGAGTTCTTAGTATCTTGGAAGAAGCATTACTAATTCTTGATGAGTGCTTGAACCATCTTCAATATAAGAGCTACACAACTAATTTTGTGTTAGTTATTCATAATAAATGCGTATTGGTTTTTCAAAAATAACCATTTTAACCATATGCATTGTAACTACCCGATGGAAACCTTAAAATGTTTCGAAATTGAGTTACTAATGAGGATTTGATACCTGATCAATGGTGAGAGTGTCATGATCAATGAGATCATCAGGAAGAACAATTGTATTAACTTGAGAGGTATAGGCAAGAACCTGAGTCACAGGAAACTTTTTGATCAATGACCTATAGCATTAATAATTGTAATTTGTAGCTCAAGTTCCAAAAGCAGAGTAACACACACCTCAGTTCCTGAAAACTCCTTGAGGATTTTCCTAGCAACAGCACCAGAAGCAACCCTTCCAATGGTTTCTCTTGCTGAGGATCTGCCACCACCCTTTAGAAGTAAAAAAGTTCCAAATCTATGAGGTTATAATGCAAAATTGATGTAATAAAAACTCCTCAATCATCAGTAAAATGACACAAAATGCCCCTTTTGTGTTTGGCATGGCTTTTGCCTCCCCAAAACTGATTTTTTAAACAAAATAATGTTTGGTATGACGTTGGAGGCTAATGACTTTTGTCTTTTCTTCATATTTGAGTCTATTGAAATTGCCTTTTTAATACTCCCTCCAGTCCTTTATATATATAAGATGTATTTGAAGAGTTGATCTTAGTCCTAAATATAAGATATAATTTTCATAATTATCAGTCTTTTTTCTAATTTACCCTTATTGATACTCCTTCAACAACAATCAAGGAGGGAAGTTAAGGAAGATGACTAGGAAGTTTTAGAAAATATATGTCATATTAATTAACTCAACAAACTTCCTTAATCTAATCAAATTAAGTAAATATATCTTAGATTAAAAACTAGAGGGAGTATATCATCCAAATAAATTTCTGTCAAACTGATTTCTTTGTTTTATAAAAGTTTATCCAAACAAAAATCATATTACTTTTGCCCCAACTTCAGTTTGCAAAATACAATTGGCGTAAAAACTCACTTTTGCACAAATGTTAATCCAAACAAGTCACATTGGAAAAGTCAGTACCTGCACTGACCTGACGCCATACTTCATGTCATAGGTTGCATCTGCATGAGAAGGCCTATAAGCTAAGAACATCTCACGATAACCCTGAGACAAAAACAAAAGAGACCACGGAATAAGACAAATAAGTGTTTGTCTCTCTGTATTCAAAACAAGGAAGCCTGAGCATATTTAAAGACTCACATCTTCTTTCTGTTCAACATTAGGAACAGAGACATGGATTGGAGTTCCAGTAGTGACACCTGCAATATTGAAATGAAGAGATTATATTATGAGCTTCATGTTAATTACATGTATCATATGATAATTAGTCAATTAATAATACAACAAGGAACAAGTTTGACTCACCTTCAGACACTCCTGACAATATTTTACATGTATCACCCTCTTTTCTAGCAGTTGTGAGTCGATTCTGACCCGGCCTCCTAGAAATATGAAAATCTTATTATTAGCAAAGTGATTCCTAAAGGACGAAAAGTACTCCCTCCAGTCTTTAATAAAGGGCACATTTTGGGAGTTGTCAATTTTTTACTAATATACCTCCCTTGATGTTACTTCAACTATAATTAAGAGGAAGGGGAATGAGGGAATTAAAGAATATGATTATGGTGTTTTAGAAAATATATGTCATATTAACTAATTCAATTAACTTTCTTAATATAATCATATACTTTTCCCAGTTCTAAATATAAGATAAAGTTGACTTTTTAGAAGAGATTAATGAATCTAATTAAATTACTTTAGAGTATTTTTATTTTTTTTTCTCTAAACTAATTAGTTTGACTAATAAACTACTATAATATATAATATAAGGATACACAACATATGATATGATTAAGTAAATTATTTAGCTTCCTTAATGTCTCCAAAAAAAAGTCAACTTTATCTTATACTTAGGACAGGAGGAAGTATCATATATTAAAGACTAGAAGGAGTATCAGAATATTGTATAATAAACTATCTTATTAACAAGAAAATGTATTAATCCCTCTTATCCCTAATATAGGAGTTAGTCGGGGGTTAAATTTTATTCTAAGACTTCAATTCCCTTTATCTCTCAATATCCCTATTGATTTATTTACTGTAGTAAGGGAGTTTTAATTAGGGGATCGGAGTACTACTGTGTACATGACTAAAGGGGTATTTAAGGAAAGCTAGCACATGCCTTCTTTTGCTGTTATCCCCCCCCCCCCCCCCCCAAAAAAAAAAAGCACGTCGGGGGTGTGGGGTAATCGAACCTGGGTCCTCTAGGCCATTGAAACTGAAGCCATGAGGACCTCGGTTATTGGCCTAGCACATAACTTTTACAAATAGCTAAATTAATTAATTTTCTTAGTATACGCATTTTAATTATCTAGCTCCTATATTAAAGACCAAAAAATAATGTATATATGTAAGTGCCTTCTATCAAGATGGTGTTGAATGTCAGCTTCAGACAAAGGGAGGCGAGGAGGGCAACCATCAATAACACAACCAACAGCTTTGCCATGAGACTCTCCATATGTTGTCACCCGAAAATGACTCCCATAAGTATTCCCTGTTGCCTCTATCTCTGCCATAATTAACCATTAACCAATCATATTAACAAAGATTGCGTACCCTTCTTTTTATTTAAATAATTCATAAATATGTCAATTAAATAAAATAAAGAAGGAAAGAAAGAAAGACTATTGATTGTTGTTAATTTAAAGACAAATCCAAACAAGCCCTTGCTTCTATTGATAGTTGAGATACATAAGCCAAACAAGCCCTTGCTTCCGATTAATTCTTGTCCATGGAAAGCTTAAGCTTTTATATACAAGGGGCTTGGATAAATCAATACATTTATCATATGAAGGTGAAAGACACCATGAGTTAAGTCATGATTCTCAATATAAAAAATGATAGTATTAAAATTAAATAATTTTTTTAAAAAATTATGTTTAACTTATTTTAATGATGGTCTCTTTTTAAATGTAATCTTATAATTTCCTGTTTAAAAATATTTATTAGAAGAAAGTATATACGAACATAGCTAGATTTGTTCCAAAAAAAAAAAAAAAAAAGGAAAGAAAGTATATACCAATAACTACTAAGAAGTAAAATATTCAGAAAAAAAAATACTAAGAAGTAAAAAAAATAATAAAAAATCTTGTATGGGTGAATCTATTTATTTTTATGATGTGAACCTGTCAGATTTGACTTTCTTTTCTTTTCTTTTATCTTCAAATGCCGTCCAATCTAATAGTTAACATTTCATATTTTATAAAAATATTATTACAATAAAAAGAAGAATGAGGAAAAAATATTAATTAATATAGACTATTTTAATCTAATGGTTATAAAGCGAAAAAAGACATTATTACAATAAAGAGAAGAATGAGGAAAAAAAAATTAATTAACATAGACCATTTTAATCCAATAATTATAAAGGGAAAAAAGACAACATCAGACAGAAAAAGAAAAGAGACAAGTTAGATATGAATGGTTGCATGATTTTCTATCTACATAAGCCTTTTTAATTAACCTTTATACATAAATTTTTTAATGGGGTTTATATCACATCAGACTTATATTTAACCTCTTCTTATCCTCTTCCCTCCTCTCCCTCTTTTTTTTTTAAAATATAATATTATAATAATATTTTTATAATAAAATAATAAATCTCGAAATTTTATTCCCTTATTAGTGAAGGGAAAAAGAGAGTAGAGTAGAGGATCTAATCTGAAATGTATCACTTATGTTGGAATCTATATATATATATAACTTTGTTTACACACAGATGTTTAAACTGAGAAATAATAAAAACGTAAAAGCAGTAAACAAGAACAATAATGAAAGAAGCCAAAGATATGAGAGACAGAGAGAGAGAGCTTACTGAATGGCCTGGGGATACAATGACGATGACGAAGTGAAGAGGAAGAAGATAGAAATGTGGTGTTGGAGATAGAAAACGCCATTGTTATGCAATGAAGCAAGCAAGAAAAGGGATGCAGAAAGCCAAATATATTTGAAATGAAAGAGGAGGAGAGGAAAAAAAGCTATCCTACCACGATGTGTTTATATTATAAAATATAGGAAGAATAAGGACCACCAGAGAAAGAAAAACTTATTATTCACTTATCTATCCTACGCGTAGAATATTTATTAAATCCAGGAATTACTCTAAATTAATGAGTTAAATAGTATTATATTCAACATTCTAAGTATTTTTTCAGTAGTATTTGATTTTGAAAATGAAATTTTGGTGCATCTATCACTCTAAAATATTTTTTCACTAATCCTTGTGTCTTAAAGTCATTTATGCATTCAACATTCTAAATTTTGGGTGTTCATTGCTTTTTTAAAAAAATTTACATCAAATATTATTTTATAATACTGAAAAATATATTAGGCCTTGGATAAAACTTAGCCCAGTATTAATACCTCATCATTATATTACTCAACTTAATAATTTAAAATACCGAGTATTCCTGAGAGAATAATTCAATGGGAAAAAAAAAGCCCTTTAACCCCTCTTTTCCAAAAAAAAAAAAAAAAAGATAGGCATTTTTCTAATAGCCAACAAAAGTTAACTTCAATTTAATTCGCTGAAAAGACTTATAATTTATACAGACAAAAAAAAAAAAGATATTACTCCTATATATGATAGTAAAAACGTAGAATTTACCTGAAAATTGAAGGAGAATGAAAAATCGTAAAGTATAAAATCATAACGTAATAAAATCATATAAACTAAAAGCGTTTGAAAAATTAGTAAAATCGTTTTAATAAAATAAATTATAAAAACATAAAATTACAGTAATAAACTGAATTTTTAACTATCATACTCCTATGTTTCGAAAGGAACGAATAATTTAATCTATTTTCGGGTTCTGAATTCTTCTGACCTGCTCCATGTGAGTCTGCACCATCTCTTAATGACATGGCCCAAGTTTTAAGGATTCTGAGTGGTGTTCGTCATGGTCCACAATTAGTAATGGGGAATTTTTTTTTGATCCTAAAAAAAATTAAGAAAATATTTTTTTAAAAAATTCAAATATTAAAAAAAGTCTAAAAGAATAGTTAATCCTATAAATGAAGTTGTTAATCTCATATATATATATATATATATATATATATATATATAAAAGTTGTGCATCCCACAAAGTGATCGACAAAAAAAAAAAATCCTACAAAATAAGTTGTTAACAGAATTTTTCTAGAGAAAATTACACTAAAATACTAAATAAATTTGTAAAACTCCCAGAAGTTCGTTGAATTTGTAAAAATACTGAGAGATGATAAGGACTTTTGGGGGATATGCAAATTCGAGCGAAATGACTATTTTACCCTTAATTGTAAATAATTTTTTAAAAAAATTAAATCCCCTGCGATGGGCCCCATCGCCAGCGGCCACCACCCCTGCCGGCCGCCGGTCAGAGGTGGTCACCGGCTGGCGGTGGTCGCTGGCGACCGATGGCTGGCAGTGGCCGCTGGCGACCGACGGCTGGCAGTGGCCGCTGGCGGTGGGGCCCACCGCAGGGGATTTAATTTTTTTTTTATTATTTACTACTAAGGGCAAAATGATCATTTCGCTCGAATTTGCATTTCCCCCAAAGGTTCTTATCACCTTTCAGCCTTTTTATAAATTCGACGGACTTCTGGGGGTTTTACAAATTTATTTGATATTTTAGTGGAATTTTCCTATTTTTCAAATATTTGAATTTTTTTAAAAGATATTTTTAACATTTTTTTAATTCTTAGGATCAAAAGAAATTTTCACAATAATACTAATGCCCCATCCACAGATCTTATCGACTGGCTCTATCTAGAATAAAGCCTCTTCTGATGATTGACCCATTTTTCGAAAACATAAATAAAGGGCAAAAATGTATTTTCATCAACAAAATTTAACGAATTAGTAGAAATCTTTGGGGTTATTGGATGTCAAGTTGCCATAGTGGGGTGCTGTGAAACATTTCCAAAATAAGGAGGCTGACATTTTAGTGTCTTGTCAGTTGTCACAGTCTCCTTGATGCCCCTCCAATTCTGAGTACGAAACAGCCGTACATGGTTTTAATGTCTTTTCCTCTTTCGGTTTAAATTTGGGAAAATTTGTTTCAGGGCCCCTATTAGCCAAAAAATTACAGAAAAGGTCCAAATAATATGAAAATACCCAAAAATGCCCAAGAATTTTGACAATACGGAAAAAGGCCCAAAAATTTTGACAAAGTTGTTAATGGGGCTGATATAGTTGTTAGTGGGGGCTGATATAGTTGTTAACCGGGCTGATTTAGTTGTTAGAAAAAAAAATTTTAACAACTAAATCATCCCGGTTAACAACTATATCAGCCCCCCGTTAACAGCTATATCAGTCCCATTAACAACTATATCAGCCCCCCGTCAGAATCTTGGGGCCTTTTTCCATATTGTCAGAATGTTTGGGCCTTTTCTGGAATTCTTTGCCTAATAGGGGCCCTGAAACGAATTTTCCCTTTAAATTTCCTGCACTGTGGGAGCTTTCAAAGGAGTAATTTTGATGAATCCAAAGATGAGAAAATGGATTAGGAATGCTCATCTCTAAAAATACTTATTTATTAAAAATTAATTAATTTAAGGTAGTGGATGTTAAAAATATTTTAGACAGTAGGTGCTATTAAAAAAATATTTCAGGATATTAGTGTTACAAAAAATATATTTCTAAATCCAAGATTACAAATTAATTAATTTGAGATATTGAATGTAAAATATATATTTAAACGAACCATACGATTTAATCTAAATAAATAAAAATATATAAAAAAAATTGATGGAGATGAGCATTCCCGCTCATCTTTTATCATCTTTTAGATGAGCAGGAATGTGAAACCGATTTATTATGCTCGTTTTGCAAGATCAATGATGAATTGGTGATTGTTCTGGGTTTCTGGTGATTGTTGATCCATGAAGGTTCTGGGTTTCACCATCTATTGTTGCTTGTTCTTTCATTTTTTTAAATACTTTAACTAGGAAATGTGAGTTGGGAGAAAAAGTGAGGTGATGCTCGATGGCATGCTATTTCAATATATGTTAACTATTAAAGTTTGTTAATGTAAGGCAACACTGCCCCCTCAAAAACTTACAAACACTCAATACTTTTTAGTGAAATTTTCTAAATATTCTTGCCCTTTAACCTTGTTTTTTCTTTGAGGAAGTTCATAAATATATTTGTATACAATTTGCCAATAAATATTATGCAAAGCATCATAAATACTAAAGAACACGGTTAAACCAATAACTTAAGCCAAAACCCTTGTAATAAGTGGAAGGTCACATGTTCTGATGATGTTCAATCCCACTTAACACCTTAAATTGTTATCGTTTGCCCTTTGAATTTAGGGTTAATTTGTAAATTTATCTCCAATATTTTCACCGAGGAATTATATTGCCTCGAAAGTTTCTTTGAGTTAAAGATTGTCTCAAAGTGTTAAAATGGAGCAATGTTACCTCTTATATTTAAAAATTTAACGATAAACGTTAATTTTTTAACAGGGGTAGAGCAACATTGATACTATTTAAAACTTCAAGGGGAACACTAAGCCTTAAAACACTTCCAAAAAGACTTTGATTTAATAAAAACTTTCAAGATAAATTTACATTTTAACCTTTTAATTGAAAAAAGAAACATCAGTGACTTATAGTTGAAAATGCCAACAAAACTGAACCCAACATAAGCATAATCTTTATATGCATTAGCAATACGAATTTTGGGATATTATCACAAAAGGAAGCATTTATGATTGCTAGCTTCCATAAAATCACACTAAAATGGATTGCATCATATCCCACAAAACGATAATCACGACCTATCTATGATTTAAACTTTTCCACACATTCTCCGTGGATGTTTGTAATATCTTAAATTTTGAGCCTAGAGATTTGAGGATAAGTTTGTATCAAGTAGATAATTAAGCCTATTTTTGGAAGAGTCTCAAGAATGTTGAGAGATAGAAAGACTCTCAAGAACTGTGTGATTCGGCCATACTAGGTAGAGGACCCATATGCATAGGTAGTAGTGTTAAAGTATCGGTACAGAAGGGCACATGACACATATACGGTGCCATTGGGTTGATAGAGATGTCACTCAGCTATGTCATGAGGTATAGGACGATTGATTGAGCAAAATGTGCTAGTTTAATGTGCACATGACATTTCCAAGGTAGACATGTATATCATGCATTTTTGAAAAAAGACACCGGTATGTGGTGTCATTTGGGGGCCACACACATACACCCTAACCTGGCGTCATTTGGCGGGGCCTCGGTATGTGTGCCGCAATCCCAAGTAAAACTTGAGTAGAATCCCGAGTAAGTACCGATAATGTAGTTCTAATAAAGTAGGTCATAAAGGTTAATGATGACACAACTTTTGTGTTGGTTTCATAAGAATATGACAGGTGTCTTCTCATCATGACAAAGTACAAAATCACTTTTGTGTTGGAGTCTCCAAAACACACTACCTAGCGCTTAAGTCCAGGAATCCATCGGTGTCGAGTTCGGTCGCGTACTTGATTTTTTCGAACATTGAACTCTGGAGTCAAGGGAATTCATCAGGTCTCCCTTACCTTACCCTGATATAAAGTGGCACCTAATAAGAGAGAGAAAAGGGAAAAAAGGTGCTACAAGGACACTTGGCATCTTGTGATTGGATTACTTGGACACATGTCAACATATGAACTAATCACATGAGAATTAAGGACCATTTAAACCTCTTCAAGGACCTCATTTCAGCTAGTACCAAAGAGAGGGAGAAAATAGAAGGAAAATGAAAGTTCTTGAGCTCCGGAGCCAATTTCACCTCCAATTTGGCTTTTCTAGCTTCTCAGGTCTTTTCTAATGTTGTTTCTTTCAGTGAGAGCAACATTTCTGTGGTTTCAGATTGTTGATCAAAGGTGTTTGGTGCCATCTACAAGGTGCAAGTACTGCCAAAATTAAGAATCGATTATGGAATTGAATAGATGTATGTATAAGCTCTTATTTGAACCGAATATTCTGACATTTTGTTGAGTTCTAATGAACCATTGATTTTCTACCAGAGCCAGAATTTGGAGAAAGAATATGATTCTGGTATTTTTTAGGTTAGAAATGGATTTTACACGCGAAATTGTGTGGGAATAGGTTGTGAACATGATTTTAGAAGGGTTAGATTGAAAGCTCAAAGATTTAAAATAAAGTAGTAGTACTTGTTTTCTGTAGACAATTTGCTTGTGAAAACTTTTTGTATCATCAAATCTTGTTCAATGGTCATGAAACTTTCTAGAATGGTAGTAAACATCCTAAGATATAATTTGATATATAATATGTCCCATTCAAGTTAGTAGATTGTATGATATGAATTTTTGAAGTTAGGCAATTAAAACTGAGACGATTTTGTGGAAGTAAGGATTTAGTGGGAATTCTAGATTTGTGTGAATATAACTAAGCGGGAAGCATTTTTTCCAAAAGTAGACTTAATAAATGTTACATAGCCTTTGGATTAACTACATTTAGATATTTGTATATAAAAATATGAATTTTCAAAGTTAGATGAAAATTTTAACAATATAGGCTTGATATGTTAAAATAAGAAAGTAAGGGTAATTCGTAATAAAGTTAACTTCCAAGGTCAAAATAAGTATTTGGAGTTAGAGCCAGTTTGGATGAGCTTTTTTGATTTTAAAAAAAGCACCTTTTTAATGAAAAAAATGCTTTTTTTAAATTAATTTATGTGTTTAGATGATATTTTTTTAAAAAAAAAACAAAAGTCACAAAAAAAAGTCAAAAAGCTCATTTTTTTTAAAAGCTTCAATTTGGAGCTTAAAAAAAACACTTAAAAAAAAAGCACATTTTTTTAAAAGCCTATCCAAACGAGCCCTTAGTTTAGACTTATTAGCTACACATTGGGCTTAGTACATTAACATTAAAAATAGTCAACCTTAGTATCTTAAGATATTGAAGAACTTAGATAAGTAATAATTCATCCATCTATGAATATTAATAGGATTTGATATCTACCCGTGACACCCAAGAGATTGGGAACAAGATCAAGAGTTGAAAAGGTTGTAAGGTAGTAGCTTTTCTCTCAAAAACTATATATGCCTTTATATGCATGTGTTAACCATTGTGTATCTGTGTTATGAACACGAGATAGGCAATAGGGCCAAATAGACCAGTGGGTCCTTGGGTTGCAAACCCTATTAAGCATTCAGATGAGAAGGGCAGAAGCCTAATTGAATACTTAGAGCTGTGGGAATGGATCGGTAGATCCCGTGATTGTAGTCGATGTTGCATATCATGATTATATTTGAATGTTGAATGTGTTGTATGTACATGGTTGACTACCATATTTAGTATATGCATTTTGTAAGTGATTAACTGTTACTGTTGATATTTATTTGAATCCCAACCTTTTTCAAATTGTCAAATTTACAGCACGGGCAAGAAGGAGAAAGTGATCACGGATGAGTAGAACAAGAAAGAAATTTTTTTACTTCCGCTAGATATCTGCTTTTGAATTGTAAATTAATTACACGTTAAGAATATTTGTAAGAATATGCGTATTTGAATTAGCCCCTAAGTAAACTAATAATGAACGCTTCTGTGTCCGTAATAAAGGGATATGTAGGACAGGTGTTACATTGTTGTAATCACTACTCAAAATGTATCACAGCCTTCGCGGGAGCCTGTGTTTTCAAGATCATCTCCTCATACTCATCTTCAGGATTTGACAGAGCAACAATGGCCCCTCCAGCTCCTATTGAAGCCTCACCCTCATGGATAATGACAGTTCTTATAACTATGTTCAGATCAAATGTCTGGTCATAGGAAAAAAATCCAACGCAACCAGAGTAGATACCTCGGGAACAGCTTTCAAGAGAATCCAGAAGCTCCATTGATCTCAACTTGGGCGCGCCAGTCATGGAGCCGCCAGGAAACGCTGCTTTGACACAGTCTACAGCACTCACATGTGATAGCTTCTTCCCTCGGATTGTACTCACCATGGTATGTACGGTAGCATATGATTCTACATCCATGAGACGAGGCACATGAACTGAACCAGGTTCACAGACACGACCAAGGTCATTCCTCAGAAGGTCAACAATCATCAGATTTTCAGCCTGATCTTTTTCACTGTAGAGAGAGAGAGAGGCTGATAATTAGTTCATAAAAGATTCAAGTTCACCGAGTAAATGTGCATTTGTTACGCCACTAAAAATTCTAAACAAATTCTATCAGACCTGTGTTAGGCATGAAGGCATTATATATAGATCAGACATGAGTATGGTGTCATTATACATCAGATGTTCAATCTCCGGGAGGATTTTTTATACCTAAAATTTTAGATCATCTTGACTCTATATAGGTACTTATACCATTGATCCATAAGACAGATTATAAAGGCAAACTTATGCGGGCACAGCACATCTTGCTAAGTCTCCAATATTGGTTAACGGTCATTTTTGCCCTACAAGTATTTACAAGAAGCTGTGTGTATGAGATGGTTTTCTTTTAACTCAATATCATCTCAGAAGTGTTAAAAAAGAAGTAATGTAGCCCGTAATGTCGCCCTAGCTGTTAAAAAATGTTGACAAACAACGTTAATTTTTTAACGGTTAGAATAACATTGCTCATTTTTTAACACTTCCAAGAAAACATATTTCCATGTTATAACTCTTTCACAAATGCTTCCATGATAAAAATGACCCTTAACCCCTCTAATATTTCCATGTTATTCAACAACATATTTCCATGAACTTTGATCTTAAACATGCAAATTGTGCTTGAAATGGAAATGGATAGATTTACAGCAGCAAAGAAGAGATATCAGTCACCTGAACTTCAACTTTAATCTCAGTCGCTCATCATCCTCTTCTGTAGCACCACGAGATATGGTGCCCTTGATGGGCTTAGCTTCAAGTATACCATTCCTATCCAACTTCAAGAACCTCTCAGGGGAAGAACAGCAAATACAGAGATCATCGTTTGAAAAATTAAGCCAAGCAGCATAAGGTGCTGGATTCCTTTCTCTAAGGTGTAGATAAAGTCCAAGAGAGTTTAATTCCTTAATAGTTTTTCTTATCTGAGTTGTAAGGCACAACTCATAGCTTTCTCCATCTTTAATGTAGCTTAAACACTTATGAACATCATCAATGTACTGCTTTCTAGATTTTTCAGCAACAAATCCACCCTTAAGCGGGGAAAAAGTAGGAGCAGGCGGTTCCTGCATTTTCATCTCTCTTGTCACAGAATTTTTTAAGTTCATCAACTTCTCCTCTGTATCATCCAACCATGGTGTCATAGTTTGGCTTCCATCATGTATGCACAATATGTACACATCATCATTCAGGTGGTCAATAGCGATGAGATTATCAGCAAAGAAAAAACATGCATCTGGAGTTCTAGACTTGTGACGGTTAGATGTGTCACCACATTCAAGTTTGAGGTCATAGCTGCATTAGAAGAAACTATTAATTATTAGTGCAACGTTGATTTTACAGCCAAATTATCATCCAATGACAGTTTCAATAAAGTAAAGGGTTAAATACCTAATTTGTCACGAAAGTTTTGCTAGGGGAGCGTCCAGCACCTGGAAGTATTTTGGGTATCATTTTTACCTCAAAAGTTTACAAAATGAAGCAAATATGCCCCGAAAGTTTTTTTTTAGGAGCAAATTTGCGTCGGAAGTTTTTTTTAGGAGTAAATTTTTGTAAACTTCTGGGGCAAAAATAATACCAATCCAACGCTCAAGATCAACTAATGGGCAAAATTGTTATGTTTGTAAACTTCCGGGGCAAAAATGATACCCAAAATACTTCTGGGTGTTGGGCGCTCCCTTAGCAAAACTTCCGTAGCAAATTAGGTCTTAAACCCTAAAGTAAACCCACTATGAAAGGAGGTTGGGGTGGGGTCAAGAACCAAGATACCAGGTTGTGGAGGCTATTTTAAATAATCAAACGAGAAATGCGAAAGCAAAGAGTATTTCCTGTGATGCAGACACTAAAAAGTAGGAAGGAGTCTATTTTACCACCTACCCGATGTAACCAATGTATCCGCCATGAAAGTCAAATGGCAGACCCTCAAAATCCTTTTCACTGTAACGAAATGATTGAAGCTCCTGCAACATTATCAAGCATGAATGAGAGTCAAAACTCTACTTGGCATATGACAGCGGTCATTTATGAGTTGAGATGCTAACACGAGAAGTTATATAACACAATGATATCTGTATCGTACAAGAATGAAGTGTTACACAATTTAAAACAGATTTCAGTACCTTGTTCAAAAAATCAAAAAATCCATTTTCCAAAAACATGCTCTTGGTAGAACCTTCACCATCTTCAATCGACATAAAGCCTCCACCTTGTAAACTTCCATTTCTGAAAACAAACATGGCATTGATCACTTCAAGCATATTCAAAAAATGAAGATGCTTCGTTACCGCAATGCAAATAAATTAACAGGATAGATATCAAACCTTTGATCTGACAATCTAAATGACAATTGTTTCCAAAGCGATCCGCCTTTACCCCCCATAAATGAAAACCGTGCCCTTCCCTACATAAGCCAGCGTTAAGAGTTAAGACGGTAAGAAAATAAAAATTATAAGTTAAAGGAGGCACAGAATCAAGATCACACATTTTCTGTGGAGGAGCTATCTAACCAAAAGCTGTTCTCAGCTTTATGATGTCCGAATAATCCACAAAATATATTTTTTGCCCCACCAACTTTACTGGCCAAGTGATCAAATTTCCTCCATTTCAACTTCAGCCATTTATAAGCAATACTCGCATGATTATGATTTACCATGTTGGACACTTCATAAGCATCAGTCTCAGCAGTATCATGCATTGAATGTCCATCTCTGGGAGACTCTTTATTTTGTTGATTCACTGCATTATTCTCTGGGTTTACACTGCTGTGAACTTCTCTAGCCAGTTGACTAGAATAAAGAAAGTTTACTGCTCAGGGTAAATTACAAAGGATCGACGTGAATAAGTCAAAGAGCAAGGGAAATCAAGAATAAAATATGAAGCATGTAATGAAACAAAAGCTAAATGGCCCCATTAAACACTCAACTCTATTAAGAGGTCTATATCTCTACATACATCTTCATTAGACCAAACTTTTCATATTATCCACAAAGAATTTATGATGTCTGAAAGAAATACCATAAACAGAAAGGGTGCCTACCCAACTGTAAAGAATAACATCAATTTCCCAAATTAATTTTGAAACAGGAAAGTCTTGAGAGCACATAGAAATGATAGGATGGGAAAGGGTATTTCTATTTACAAAGCTCTTCAGGACAGGTTACCTGCATATTTTCCCCTGTTGTATGATGATCTAAATCTCAGCCAATAATCATGTGTAATCTCTCTAAAATTTATGAATATTTGTGTTCCATGGCTGGTAGCTATGCTCTCTGGATGAAACTGAAGGTAAAAATTGTTGAGTTGAACAAAGATGACAAAAATGAAAATAAATACAAATGCAGAGCTGAAACTATAGAATGAGCATTTCTGCAAATACCTGCAAACCATAATGCGGTCTTGTCGAATGCTTGATACCCATAAGAACTCTTGTTCTTCTTGTCAGGTTAGAAGGACTTGAAAGGTTTAAACTTCTATCATCTACTTCAGCAGGAACAAAATCAGAAAAAATGCTTCTCTTTGTCAGGGCTTCAGAAGGTTTGGTATTGTTAGACTCCCTAGATCTAAGAAGAGTGACAGCAGAATCTGTCCATGCTATGGGAATGAGCTCTGGTGGAAGTGATTCAGGATCTATGGCCAGTGAATGATATCTAACAACCTTCAATTATGAACAAAGATAAATTTTAAAACTGCTAGGCATGGATCAAATATATCATAATACGTAAACACAATCATATCTTAAAAAAGATACACCAGTAGCGATTCTACCATTCTGCCCCAACCAAACAATTAGCTATGAAAAAAAAGACTTTCCCCCCTTTATTCTCCCAAAACATATAACCTATACATTGGGCAGAGAAAAGTGACCAAGAGAAAGTGGGCAGATGCAGTTCTCACCAAAAGTGCCAAAGGACGTAAACAACTCACCCCGACACAAAACATCCAATGAAAAAATATTTCAGAAAATAATCAAATTGTAGAGTTTCAAAATGCATAAAAGACTTGAATGTCCCGTGCAACATTATCTCAAATACCATTTGTAAGATTTGAACTCTAAAAATTCAAAGGCAGCATATTCAAATTCTTCCAAACATATAGAGGTAAACAGACCTTAAATCCCGAATTTCTGCCAGAAGGAATTTCATGAAAAAGCTCACAACCATTATGCTCAAGTTCGCTGTGCAGCAGAAAAGAACAATTATAAGATGAGAGAATAAAGCATATATGCTTGCGACTTGCGAGACTGTTTTAATAAATAAGAAAATGAACTTAAAGGCAACTAAACCTTCCTAATTGTAAGAATTAGGTCATAAATATGGAAAAATCAGAAAACTTTCTGAAGATTTTACCGTACCTCAAACGTCCATGGATTGGTTCTGGTGCATGGACAACTTGAGCTCCATGCACTAAACCTAGAGCCTATTAAATCGTATGTCAAGCAACAAAATTATGAAAGGAAAGTAAGGTCAAAGAGCAATTCTACAAGGCAAGAGTACAAAATGTAAAAGGAGGGACAAGCTAAAAAAACAAAAAGACTCAGATATTTAAAAGAACAAGAGTAGCAAATTTATGCAATTGTGACTTACGTCAGTATCTCAGAGGATGAGGAAAAGAGGGAATAAAGCAAGAAGTGTGGTAATCACAGGCACAGAAAGATAAGTAATCTTGGCAAAAAGAAGAGTAAATACCTGGTGTCCCAGGCAAACACCCAGAATAGGGATGTCCCAGCAATTGTGCAACAGCTCAAGACAAATACCTACGTAGTTTTAAATGTAAAGAAACCTCTACACCTCATGAAACAAAGATCAGCCAAAAATATTCACTTGATATCCAACTAAAAAAGAATTTAGCAGTCATTAGTTCATGATATTAAGTTCTGGAGACTATATAGTGTAGTTCTGAAAATAAAGACACGCATGATTATTCTTACATTCCATGTAGCTAAAGGGTGTCCGAGTTACTCCACTTGTGAAATTTTTACACACTTTCAGTTACATTTAATGTGCTCTAAGAACTTGGGCGAACAAAGTAAGTTAGTTATACTAGGAAAATTTAATAGGAAACCTTTCATAATTGACGTCTCAAAGATCTTCAGATGTAGGTCCAAATCATATATTATGTCAGTTCAAGCAAAATCGAAAATCAAAATTTACGTGTAAACGATGTACAGCTATAAACGATGTTAGAACCTATAATGATAGTAAGGTACAAAAAGAGGTCATTATTTAATAATTATGTGAATTTTCTATTAGCCAGAGTTAGTCTTGTTCTGCTTCTTGACCCAGAGGACCTAAACTTGCACCTAAACATTTCACAGGTGCGAGTGAAACTTGAAACTAAAACAGGATCTAATTCATTCATGAGTCATGACGGAGTGTTAAATTACATGTGCAACAACTAACTTTTCTATTACAACTTGTACAGCATTAATCAAAGATACTAAACTAAGTGTAATTAATGTGCCACATCTCTATCTCTCCAAAAAGAACAAAGACTAAAAAAACTCTTTTGATGGCCATCAATTTGTGATTTGTCTCAAGGATTATTGGTAGAGAGGTATCTCACCTATATCCTTTGGGCATGCTGGAGAACCAGGTCCAGGTGATATTACAATGTTATCAAATGCATTTTCCTCATACAGGTAATGGCAAAGCTCTTTCCATGTCAAATCATCATTTTGGACCACCACGGGAGGCACTGAGATAATAGAAAACCATTTTAGACTTCAGTGTAAAGTATCTTGTTATAGATTTTAAAGTATTCAGAGAAGAACATACCACCATTAACTACAGATAACGCCTGGTATATATTGTACGTGTAACTGTCATAGTTGTCAATCAACAATGTCCTTACAAAATCTAACTTCTTTATAGGCAGCTGGAGGCGTTTATTTCTTTTATATGACTCTTCTATCCAGCATCGGACAGAAAAAGAAAAGAGACAAGTTAGATACGAATGGTTGCATGATTTTCTATCTACATAAGCCTTTTTAATTAACCTTTATACATAAATTTTTTAATGGGATCTATATGACATCAGACTTATATTTAACCTCTTCTTACCCTCTTCCCTCCTCTCCCTTTTTTTTTATAGGGTTAAGGTGCGTTCAACATAACAAACTATTGGTTCAAGAGCATCCAACACAAACTTTTAAAAAGGAGCGCCTAACACAACGCTATTAGTAAAAAGTTAACGTCCGTTATCTAAGGTGTGTTTAACACAACAAACTATTACTCCAAGAGCCCCTAGCACAAAATTCTAAATTTTACTAAATTAAATAATTTTTTTTCTCAATTGTCATTATTCAAAACTACTTGTATATATATCTATGAATAAAAATTACTCATTCTTCAATTTTGTCAAACTTATAATTTGCTAAAATAAACAAAAGTTTTAATTAAAAATATAATTATATGATTTAAATAAAATTTTTATAGTTTATTATATATATTAAACAAAAAAATTATATGATTTATTTTTATTTTAGAAGAAATTTATGTGAATTAAAAAATTCATTTAATCTTAATAAAATTAAAAAAATCTATTATATCCTGAAAGAAATAAAATGAGTTTAATTTTTATTTTTATAAAAAAAGCTTAATGGATATCAACATTGATACTTAATAATATAAATCAGGCAACTTGATGATATATTTGTTAATTAAATGACGTATTGCTTATATGGATATGGAACTTTCTTAGGACAAATTGCTCCTTAACCCATTATAATTGCTCTTTAACCTATTATTAAATTGTCCTTGCTTAAGCCTCTTAAGTTATCTTTTTTCTTTTCCCAACAAGTCCCATATGCATATAATCAGTAGATCATTTAATTAACAAATATATCAAGATTTATATTATTAAGTATCAAAGTTGATATCCATTAAACTCTTTTTATAAAAATTAAAATTAAACTCATTTCATTTCATTAAGGATATAATAGATTTTTTAAATTTTATTAATATTAAATGAATTTTTTAATTCATAATTTTCTTCTAAAATAAAATAAATCATTTTTTTTGTTTAACATATATAATAAACTATAAAACACCTTGAGTTTTATTTAAATCATATCATTATATTTTTAATTAAAACTTTTTGTTTATTTTAGCAAATTATAATTTTGACAAAATTGAAGAATGAGTAATTTTTGTCCATAGATATGTATACAAGTTGTTTTGAATAATGATAATTGAGAAAAAAATTATTTAATTTAGTAAAATTTAGAATTTTGTGCTGGGCATTCTTAGAATAATAGTTTGTTGTGTTGGACGCACTTTAGATAACGGACGTTAACTTTGGACGTTAACTTTTTGCTAACGGCGTTGTGTTGAGCGCTCATTTTTAAAAGTTTGTTGTGTTGGGCGGTTCACTCAATAGTTAATTGTGTTGGACGCTCTTAAGCTAATAGTTTGTTGTGTTGGATGCACTTTAACTTTTTTTTTTATATAATATTATAGTAATATTTTTATAATAAAATAATAAATCTCGAGCAGTGAAATTTTATTCCCTCATTAGCGAAGGGAAAAAGAGAGTAGAGTAGAGGATCTAATCTGAAATGTATCACATATGTTGGAATCTACATATATATATATATATATATATATAAACTTTGTTTACACACAGATGCTTACAAGAACAATAATGAAAGAAGCCAAAGATATGAGAGAGAGAGAGCTTACTGAATGGCCTGGGAATACGATGACGATGTGAACAGGAAGAAGAAAGAAATGTGGTGTTGGAGATAGAAAACGCCATTGTTTTGCAATGAAGCAAGCAAGAAATGGGATGCTGAAAGCCAAATATATTTGAAATGAAGAGGAGGAGGAGGAGGAAGAAAAGTGGGAGTGTATTTGCAGAAGTGCAGGTCGTGTATTTATGTGTCGACATTTAATTTCATTAAAAAAAGAAAAAGCTATCCTACTACAATGTGTTTATATTATAAAATTAGGTTAAATAACAACTTTGTCTTGTCTTGGAAGTACATGTCTAGGAGTAATTTTGTTCTGAAAGTTTTTTCTAGCTTAATGTAGATTCGAAAGTTTAAAAATATAGCAATTGACCACTAACTTTTTAATAGAAAAGAACAAAATTATTACGTTTTTTATATTTTTAGGGCTACATTGAGCCAAAAAAAATTTTTAAGGCAAAATTCCTCCTCGGCGTACTTCTAAAACAAATTTACTACTTACCCTTATAAAATTTAGGAAGAATAAGGACCAGCATGGAAAGAAAAACTTATTATTCACTTATCTATCAAACAAGTAGAATATTTACTAAATCCAACACAATTTTTATTGCGGTAATAAGTGGCCTCATTCTAAGAAGGGGAAAATACAATTTCGAATATCAAAAAACACAATTATTGAAAAAGGTGAAAATATTTTATGCTTTAAACCTCGAAAAGAATTAGTCTAGATTAATGAGTTAAGTAGTAGGGAAAATCTCATATAAAACTACTTAAAATAGAAAAATTCTAAATCGGGTTGGTAAATTCAATAAATCTTTAATTAAGTCATTAACCTAATTTAGGATTTTAAAATATAGGTAAAATAACTTTAATACCCTCTCCTCTCTCCTTATTAATGAGTTTTATTACTCCATAACTTATGTTTTCCATGTATATATCAAAATTAATTTTAATACAACAAAATATGATTCGTTTAAATATATTAACTATTTCATCATAAGAATAAAAACCTACAATATTTTTAGCAAAGAGTTCATTTTACTAGCATGAACAATTTTTTTAAGAAAACTTATAATATATGTTGGTATAAAAAGAACATATTTTGGTAAATATATTAAGGGAAAAGTATTTCTCCAGTCACTGGAGATAGAGTTATCTCCAGTGACCCTAAAACTACGTCGTTTTGAATTAATGAAGGGTTTGTTAGTAATTTTAGGTGAATTAATGAAGGGTGTTTTGGTAAAATGTATATGATTAAAAAATAAACAAAATAACAGAAACAGCCCTCATTAATTCACCTAAAATTACAAACGCACCTTTCATTAATCTAAAACGACGTAGTTTTGGGGTGATTGGAGATAACTTTATCTTCAGTGACAGGACAAATACTTTTCCCATATATTAATTAAGTATGAATTTTTATATATTTTTCACACATATATATAGGTTTTTTGTGGGAAATTTTTATATTGATGTAAATCATTTTATGAAATTTTAAGTGCATTTTACATCTTTTTTCTAAAATATCCATAGAAGTATATGAAATTTAAACGTGGCTTTTTAAAAAAGATAAATAATGTTACTGATTTATATTAAATAATTAAAAATTAAAATCGAAATATTAACTAAATTACTACCTAAAAACTCACATTTATGTGTTAAGGAAAATTATTCTGGTTTAGGTTAATATTGGTAAAAATAACTTTTATTTCAATTCAATTTTGTAAAGGTGAAGTTGGTATGAGATCAAGGTTCTTAAAAACAAGTTTTTACTTAAAAACGGAAGGAGAATGAAAAATCGTAAAACGTAAAATTGTAACGTAGTAAAATCGTAAAAACTTAAAAGCATTTGGAAAATTAGTAAAATCGTTTTAATGGAAAAAAAATCGTAAAAACATAAAATCACAGTGATAAAACGAGTTTTTAAGAACCATTCATGAGATATGCTTCTTCTTTTTTTTTTCTTTTTTTTTAAATCTCACCCAATAAAAATAACAACTTTCTTTTTTTAAAAAAAAATCACATTTATTTTTTATCATTAATACAATTAATTGACTTTCAATTAAAAATATATTTAATTGATCGATACTATTATGTCATGACATACTTGAATTATTCTTGACTACCTTTTTACATAAAGTTAAAAGCAATATTACTCTTTTAAAAGGTGAGAGAAAAAAGGCGGGTACAAAAGAAAGAAATGTCATTAAAGTTAATTTTACACAGATTTTGAAATCCTAAATTGGGTTGATGACTTAACTAAAGATTTGTTGAATTTACCAACCTGATTTAAAATTTTTATATTTCAAGTAGTTTTATATGGGATTTTCCCTAAGTAGTATTCATGTATTCAATAATTTAAACTATTTTTTTAGTAGCACTTCGTTTTGAAAAATAATTTTTTATAAACATCCTAAAATATTTTTTTCACTAATCCTCAGTGTCTTAAAGTCATTTAATTTATGCATTCAACATTCTAAATTTTGGGCGCTCTTTGTTATTAAAAAAAATTCTAACAAAAAAAATCGTACCAACAATTATTTTCTGATGCCGAAAGTTACTGAAGACTCTGAAAGCATCAAAAATTATTTTATAATATTAAATAATACTGAAAAAATATATTAGGTCGTGGTTAAAACTTAGTCCACTATTAATACATCATCATTATATTACACAACTTAATAATTTAAAATACCGAGTATTCCTGAGAGAATAATTCAATGGAAAAAATGCCCTTTAACCCCTCTTTACCCAAAAAAAAAAATGATAGGCATTTTTTATAATAGCCAACAAAACTTAACTTCAATTTAATTCCTTATTGCTAAAAACACTTATAATTTATACAGACAAAAATTTAATTCCAACATAATTAACTATTAAGTGGACCAAAAATAAGAAAAAAAAAAGTTTTACTCAGGAGTGTCCAGCACAACGCCATTAGACAAAAGTTAACGTCCGTTATCTAAGGTGCAAATTAGCCAACGAACTTTTACCCCAGAAGCGCCCGACACAAAATTCTAAATTTTACTAAATTAAATAATTTTTTTCTTAATTTTCATTATTTAAAACTACTTGTATAGATATCTATGATCTATGGACAAAAATTACTTATTCTTCAATTTTGTCAAAATTATAATTTTCTAAAATAAACAAAATTTTTAATTAAAAATATAATTATATGATTTAAATAAAACTCAAAGTGTTTTATAGTTTATTATATATGTTAAACAAAAAAATTATATGATTTATTTTTATTATAAAAGAAATTTATGTGATTTAAAAAATTTATTTAATGTTAATAAAATTTTCGTAGGCTGAGTTGCTCCTTAACCCATTAAAATTGCTCCTTAACCTATTATTAAATTGTCTTTCACTAAGCCTCTTAAGTTATTTTTTTTTCCAACAAGTTACAAATAATCAATAGATCATTTAATTGACAAATATATCATCAAGTTGCCGGATTTATATTATTAAGTATCAATATTGATATCCATTAAAAATAAATTATATATATATATATATATATATATATATATATATATTTGTTTAACATATAAATTAAACTATAAAACACCTTGAGTTTTATTTAAATCATATAATTAAATTTTTTAATTAAAAATTTTGTTTATTTTAGCAAATTATAATTTTGACAAAATTGAAGAATGAGTAATTTTTGTCCATAAATATCTATATAAGTAGTTTTGAAAAATGACAATTGAGAAAAAACTTATTTAATTTAGTAAAATTTAGAATTTTGTGCCGGGCGCTCCTAGGGTAAAAGTTTGTTGGCCAATTTACACCTCAGATAACGGACGTTAATTTTTGTCTAACGGCGTTGTGCTGAACGCTTCTGAGTAAAACATTTTTTTGGCATTTTTAGTCTATTTAATAATTAATTGTGTTGGATGCTCTTATACTAATAATTCATTGATAAAATTGCATCTTAAAAAAAACGATAATATGTTTTGAAAGAAGCGAATAAAGACTATTTTTTCATTTACTTTTTTTATTAAAATCTATTTTTGGGTTCTGAATTCTTCTGACCTGCTCCATGTGAGTCTGCACCATCTGACATTGCCCAAGTTTTAGGGACCAAGTCTGAGTGGTGTTCGTCATGGTCCACAAATGATGATGGTAAAATTTTTGGGAAAATGCATTTAAGGACTCTTTTTGAAAAAAAAAAATCCTAAAAATGATCTTAAGATTTTAAAAATCTCAAATTTTTTTTGGGATTTTCAAAATCTATGTGAGTTGTTAATGAGGCTGATATAATTTTTTACTGGAACTGATATTGTTGAATGTGACTAATTTAGTTGTTAAAATATTGTTGTTAATGCAACTGATTTAATTATTAACGGATATTGATTTTGTTGTAATTTGACTGATTTAGTTGTTAAATTTTAATGAATTTATTTCAGAAAATGTTCTTAGGCTTTTTTTGGGATTTTCAGAATCTTGGGGCCCTTTTAGAGATTTTTTTTTTCTAAAAAAGGCCCATATGGATTTTCCCAAAAATTTTTTACACTAAAGAGTTAAGAAAATATTAAAAAGTCTTAAGAAAATTTAAATATAAAAAAAGTTTTAAAGAATTATTAATTCCATAAATAAAGTTGTTAATTTCACAGAATTGTGAATCCCACGGAATAAATTGTTAATAGAATTTTTTATATTAAGTTGTCAACTTGCCATGGTGGGGTGCTAGGAGATATTTCCAAACTAAGGAGGCTGACATTTTAGTGTCTTGTCAGTTGTCACAGTCTCCATGATGCCCCTCCAATTCTGAGTACGAAGCAGCCGTACATGGTTTTAATGTCTTTCCCTCTTTTGGTTTAAATTTCCTGCACTTTTTTTTTTTTGGTCAGAGTTTAAATTTTCTGCACTGTGGGAGCTTTCAAAGGAGTAATTTTGATGAATCCAAAGATAAGAAGATGGGTTACGAATGCTCATCTCTAAAAATACTTATTTATTAAAAATTAATTAATTTAAGGTAGTGGATGTTAAAAAATATTTTAGATAGTAGGTGATATTAAAAAAATATTTTAGGATATTGGTATTACAGAAAATATATTTCTAAATCCAAGACTAAAAATTAATTAATTTGAGATATTGAGTGTAAAATATATATTCAAATGAATTATATAATTTAATCTAAATAAATAAAAATACATTTAAAAAAAATTGGTAGAGATGAGCATTCCCGCTCATATTTTATCATCTTTTAGATGAGCAAGAATGTGGAACCTATTTGTTCTGCTCGTTTTGCAAGATCGATGATGAGTTGGTGATTGTTCTGGGTTTCTAGTGATTATTGATCCATGAAGGTTCTGGGTTTGACCATATATTGTTGCTTGTTCTTTCATTTTTTTAAATACTTTTACTAGGAAATGTGAGTTGGGAGAAAAAGTGAGGTGATGCTTGATGGCATGCTATTTCAACATATGTGTAACTGTTAGGGTTTGTTAATAACTGTTAGACTATGTTTGGTTTGAGGGTAAGGTAGGGGAGGGGAGGGAGGAGAGGATGCCTTACCTAGTTTGGTTTGAATTTTAGGAGGGGGGGGGGGGGGGGGGAGAGGGAGGGGAGGGTGCCTTACCTCAAAATTTAGCCTTTCCTCCCTCCTAAAATTCAAACCAAACCATGGCTAAATTCCTCCCTCCTAAAATTCAAACCAAACCATGGAAGGCACCCTCCCCTCCCTCTCCCTCCCCTCTTAAAATTCAAACCAAACTAGGTAAGACACCCTCCCCTCCCTCCCCTCTCCTACCTTACCCTCAAACCAAATTAGGGTTTGTTAATGTAAGGCAACACTGTCCCCTCAAAAACTTACAAACACTCAATACTCTTAAGTGAAACTTCCTGAATATTCTTGCCCTTTAACCTTGTTTTTTCTTTGAGGAAGATCATAAATATATTTGTATACAATTGGCCAATAAATATTATGCAAAGCATCATAAATATTAAAAGAACACGGTTAAACCAATAACTTAAGCCAAAACCCTTGTAATAAGTGGAAGGTCGCATGTTATGATGATGTTCAATCCCACTTGAAACCTTAAATTGTTATTGTTTGCCATTTGAATTCAGGGTTAATATGTAAATCTATCTTGAAAATTTTCACTGAGGAATTATATTGCCTCGAAAGTTTTTTTGAGTTAAAAATTGTCCCAAAGTATTAAAATAGAGCAATATTGTCCTTTACATTTAAAAATTTAACGGTGAGCATTAATTTTTTAACAGGGGTAGAGCAACATTGATACTATTTAAAACTTCAAGGGGAGCACTAAACCTTAAAACACTTCAAAAAAACTTTGATTTAACGAAAACTTTGAAGACAAATTTACATCTTAACCTTTTAATTCAAAAAAGAAATATCAGTGACTTATAGTTGAAAATGCCAACAAAACTGAGCCCAACATAAGCATAATCTTTATATGCATCAGCAATACGAATTTTGGGATATTATCACAAAAGGAAGCATTTATGATTGCTAGCTTCCATAAAATCACACTAAAACCTTCATTATAAGAAAATGGATTACATCATATCCCACAAAACGATCATCACATTGGACCTATCTATGATTTAAACTTTTCCACACATTCTTTGTGGATGTTTGTAATATCTTAAATTTCGAGCTTTGAGATTTGAGGATAAGTTTGTATCATGCAGACAACTAAGCCCATTTTCGAAAGCGTTGCAAGAATGTTAAGAGATAGAAAGACTCTCAAGAACTGTATGATTCGACCATACCAGGTAGAGGACCCATATGCATAGGTAGTAGTGTTAAAGTATCGGTACAGAAGGGCACATGACACATATACAGTGCCATTGGGTTGGTAGAGATGTCACTCAGCTATGTCATGAGGTATAGGAGGATTGATTGAGCAAAATGTGCCAGTTTAATGTGCACATGACATTTACAGGGCAAACACATATATCATGCGTTTTTGAAAAAAGACACCGGTATGTGGCGCCATTTGGGGGCCACACACATACACCCTAACCTAGCGTCATTTGGTGGGCCTCGATATGTGTGCCACAATCCCAAGTAAAACTTGAGTAGAATCCCGAGTAAGTACCATAATGTAGTTCTGATAAAGGTCATAAAGGCTAATGATGACATAACTTTTGTGTTGGTTTCATAAGAATATGACAAGTGTCCTCTCATCATGACAGAGTACAAAATCACTTTTGTGTTGGCGTCTCCAAAACACACTACCTAGCGCTTAAGTCTAGGAGTCCACCAGTCCCTAGTTCAGTCGTGTACTTGATTTTTCTGAACACTGAACTCGGGAGTCAAGGGAATTTATCAGGCCTCCCTTACCCTAATATAAAGTGGCACCTAATAAGAGAGAGAAAAGAAAAAAAAAAGGTGCTACAAGGACACTTGGCATCTTGTGATTGGATTACTTGGACACATGTCAACATATGAACTAATCACATGAGAATTAAGGACCATTTAAACCTCTTCAAGGACCTTATTTCGGCCAGTACCAAAGAGAGGGAGAGAAAACAAAAGGAAAATGAAAGAGGAGAGAAGGCATATGAATAGTAAGACTTTTTGAGCTCCGGAGCCAATTTCACCTCCAATTTGGCTTTTCTAGCTTCTCAGGTCTTCTCTAATGTTGTTTCTTTCAGTGAGAGCAACATTTCTATGGTTTCAGATTGTTGATCAAAGGTGTTTGGTGCCATCTACAAGGTGCAAGTACTGCCAAAATTAAGAATCATTATGGAATTGAGTAGATGTATGTATAAGCTCTTATTTGAAACGAATATTCTGACATTTTGTTGAGTTCTAATGAACCATTGATTTTTGGCCAGAGCCAGAATTTGGAGAAAGAATATAATTTTGGTATTTTTGAGGTTAGAAATGGATTCTACACGCGAAATTGTGTGGGAATAGGTTGTGAACATGATTTTATAAGGGTTAGATTGAAAACTCAAAGATTTAAGATAAAGTAGTAGTACTTGTTTTTTGGAGACAGTCTACTTGTGACAACTTTTTGAATCATCAAATCTTGTTCAATGGTCATGAAACTTTCTAGAATGGCAGTAAACATCCCTAGATATAATTTGATATATAATATGTGCCATTGTAGTTAGTAGATTGTATGATATAAATTTTTGAAGTTAGGCAATTGAAATGAGACGATTTTGTGGAAGTAAGGATTTAATAGGAATTCTAGATTTGTGTGAATACAACTGAGTGGGAAACATTTTTTCTAAAAGTAGACTTAATATAGGTTACATAGCCTTTGGAATAACTACATTTAGATATTTGTATATAAAGATATGAATTTTCAAAGTTAGATGAAAACTCTAACAATATAGGCTTGATATGTGAAAATAAGAAAGTAAGGGCAATTGGTAATAAAGTTAACTTCCAAGGTCAAAATAAGTACATGTATATTAAAAATAGTCAACCTTAGTATCTTAAGATATTAAAGAACTTAGATAAGTAATAATTCATCCATCTATGAATATCAATAGGATTTGATATCTACCCGTGACACCTAAGAGACTGGGAACAAGATCAAGAGTTGAAAAGGTTGTAAGGTAGTAGCTTTTCTCTCAAAAACAATAAGGCATATGTGAACCATTGTGTATTTATGTTATGAACATGAGATAGACAATAGAGCCAAATGGACTAATGGGTCCTTGAGTTGCAAACCCTATTAAGCATTTAGATGAGAAGGGTAGAGGCCTAATTGAATACTTAGAGCTGTGGGAATGGACCGGTAGATCCTATGATTGTAGTCGATGTTGCATATCATGATTATCTTTAAATGTTGAATATGTTGTATGTACATGGTTGACTACCATATTTAGTATATGCATTTTGTAAGTGATTAACTGTTACTATTGATATTTATTTGAATCCCAACCTTTTCAAATTGTCAAATTTACAGCACGGGCAAGGAGGAGAAAGTGATCTCGGATGAGTAGAATAAGAAAGAAATTTTTTTTACTTCCGCTAGATATCTGCTTTTGAATTGTATATTAATTACACGTTAAGAATATTTGTAAGAATATGCGTATTTGAATTAGCCCCTAAGTGAACTAGTAATGAACACTTCCGTGTACGTAATAAAGGGATATGTAGGACAGGTGTTACATTGTTGTAATCACTACTCAAAATGTATCACAGCCTTCGCGGGAGCCTGTGTTTTCAAGATCATCTCCTCATACTCATCTTCAGGATTTGACAGAGCAACAATGGCCCCTCCAGCTCCTATTGAAGCCTCACCCTCATGGATAATGACAGTTCTTATAACTATGTTCAGATCAAATGTCTGGTCATAGGAAAAAAATCCAATGCAACCAGAGTAGATACCTCGGGAACAGCTTTCAAGAGAATCCAGAAGCTCCATTGATCTCAACTTGGGCGCGCCAGTCATGGAGCCGCCAGGAAACGCTGCTTTGACACAGTCTACAGCACTCACATGTGATAGCTTCTTCCCTCGGATTGTACTCACCATGGTATGTACGGTAGCATATGATTCTACATCCATGAGACGAGGCACATGAACTGAACCAGGTTCACAGACACGACCAAGGTCATTCCTCAGAAGGTCAACAATCATCAGATTTTCAGCCTGATCTTTTTCACTGTAGAGAGAGAGAGAGGCTGATAATTAGTTCATAAAAGATTCAAGTTCACCAAGTAAATGTGCATTTGTTACGCCACTAAAAATTCTAAACATATTCTATCAGACCTGTGTTTGGCATGAAGGCATTATATATAGATCAGACATGAGTATGGTGTCATTATACATCAGATGTTCAATCTCCGGGAGGATTTTTTTATACCTAAAATTCTAGATCATCTTGACTCTATATAGGTACTTATACCATTGATCCATTAGACAGATTATACAGGCAAACTTATGCAGGCACAGCACATCTTGCTAAGTCTCCAATATTGGTTGAGGGTCATTTTTGCTCTACAAGTATTTACAAAGAAGCTGTGTGTATGTGTTAGTTTTCTTTTAACTCAATACCATCTCAGAAGTGTTAAAAAAGAAGTAATGTCGCCCTAGCTGTTAAAAAATGTTGACAGACAATGCTAATTTTTTAACGGTTAGAGTAACATTGCTCCTTTTTTAACACTTCCAAGATAACATATTTCCATGTTATATAACTCTTTCACAAATGCTTCCATGATAAAAATGACCCTTAACCCCTCTAATATTTCCATGTTATTCAACATATTTCCATGAACTTTGATCTTAAACATGCAAATTGTGCTTGAAATGGAAATGGATAGATTTACAGCAGCAAAGAAGAGATATCAGTCACCTGAACTTCAACTTTAATCTCAGTCGCTCATCATCCTCTTCTGTAGCACCACGAGCTATGGTGCCCTTGATGGGCTTAGCTTCAAGTATACCATTCCTATCCAACTTCAAGAACCTCTCAGGGGAAGAACAGCAAATACAGAGATCATCGTTTGAAAAATTAAGCCAAGCAGCATAAGGTGCTGGATTCCTTTCTCTCAGGTGTAGATAAAGTCCAAGAGAGTTTAATTCCTTAAAATTTTTTCTTATCTGAGTTGTAAGGCACAACTCATAGCTTTCTCCATCTTTAATGTAGCTTAAACACTTATTAACATCATCAATGTACTGCTTTCTAGATTTTTCAGCAACAAATCCAGCCTTAAGCGGGGAAAAGGTAGGAGCAAGCGGTTCCTGCCTTTTCATCTCTCTTGTCACAGAATTTTTTAAGTTCATCAACTTCTCCTCTGTATCATCCAACCATGGTGTCATAGTTTGGCTTCCATCATGTATGCACAATATGTAAACATCATCATTCAGGTGGTCAATAGCGATGAGATTATCAGCAAAGAAAAAACATGCATCTGGAGTTCTAGACTTGTGACGGTTAGATGTGTCACCACATTCAAGTTTGAGGTCATAACTGCATTAGAAGAAACTATTAATTATTAGTGTAATGTTGATTTTACAGCCAAAATATCATCCAATGACAGTTTCAATATAGTAAACCCACTATGAAAGGAGGTTGGGGTGGGGTCAAGAACCAAAATACCAGGTTGTGAAGGCTACTTTAAATAATCAAACAAGAAATGCGAAAGCAAAGAGTATTTCCTGTGATGCAGACACTAACAAGGTGGAAGAAGTCTATTTTACCACCTACCCGATGTAACCAATATATCCGCCATGAAAATCAAATGGCAGACCCTCAAAATCCTTTTCACTGTAACGAAATGATTGAACCTCCTGTAACCATTATCAAGCATGAATGAGAGTCAAAACTCTACTTGGCATATGACAGTGGTCATTTATGAGTTGAGATGCTAACACCAGAAGTAATATAACCTACAATGATATCTGTATCGTAAAAAGAGTGAAGTGTTACACAATTTAAAACAGATTTCAGTACCTTGTTCAAAAAATCAAAAAATCCATTTTCCAAAAACATGTTCTTGGTAGAACCTTCACCATCTTCAATCGACATAAAGCCTCCAACTTGTAAACTTCCATTTCTGAAAACAAACATGGTATGATCACTTCAAGCATATTCAGAAAATGAAGATGCTTAGTTACCGCAATGCAAATAAATTAACAGGATAGATATCAAACCTTTGATCTGACAATCTAAATGACAATTGTTTCCAAAGCGATCCGCCTTTACCCCCCATAAATGAAAACCGTGCCCTTCCCTACATAAGTCAGCGTTAAGAGTTAAGACGGTAAGAAATTAAAAATTATAAGTTAAAGGAGGCAAGAATGAAGATCACACATTTTCTGTGGAGGAGCTATCTAACCAAAAGCTGTTCTCAGCTTTATGACGTCCGAATAATCCACAAAATATATTTTTTGCCCCGCCAACTTTACTGGCCAAGTGATCAAATTTCCTCCATTTCAACTTCAGCCATTTATAAGCAATACTTGCATGATTATGATTTACCATGTTGGACATTTCATAAGCATCAGTCTCAGCAGTATCATGCATTGAATGTCCATCCCTGGGAGACTCTTTATTTTGTTGATTCACTGCATTATTCTCTGGGTTTACACTGCTGTGAACTTCTCTAGCCAGTTGACTAGAATAAAGAAAGCTTACTGCTCAGGGTAAATTACAAGGGAAAATTACAAGGGATCAACGTGAATAAGTCAAAGAGCAAGGGAAATCAAGAATAAAATATGAAGCATGTAATGAAACAAAAGTTAAATGGCCCCATTATACACTCAACTCTATTAAGAGGTCTATATCTCTACATACATCTTCATTAGAACAAAATTTTCAAATTATCCACAAAGAATTTATGATGTCTGAAAAAAATACCATAAACCGAAAGGGTGCCCACCCAACTGTAAAGAATAACATCAATTTCCCAAATTAATTTTGAAACTGGGAAGTCTTAAGAGCACATAGAAATGATAGGATGGGAAGGGTATTTCTATTTACAAAGCTCTTCAGGTTACCTGCATATTTTCCCCTGTTGTGTGATGATCTAAATCTCAGCCAATAATCATGTGTAATCTCTCTAAAATTTTTGAATATTTGTGTTCCATGGCTGGTAGCTATGCTCTCTGGATGAAACTGAAGGTAAAAATTGTTGAGTTGAACGTAGTTGACAAAAATGAAAATAAATATAAATCACAGAGCTGAAACTATCAAATGAGCATTTCTGCAGATACCTGCAAACCATAATGCGGTCTTGTCGAATGCTTGATGCCCATAAGAACTCTTGTTCTTCTTGTCAGGTTAGAAGGACTTGAAAGGTTTAAACTTCTATCATCTACTTCAGCAGGAACAGAATCAGAAAAAATGCTTCTCTTTGTCAGGGCTTCAGAAGGTTTGGCATTGTTAGACTCCTTAGATCTAAGAAGAGTGACAGCAGAATCGGTCCATGCTATGGGAATGAGCTCTGGTGGAAGTGATTCAGGATCTATGGCCAGTGAATGATATCTAACAACCTTCAATTATGAACAAAGATAAATTTTAAAACTGCTAGGCATGGATCAAATATATCATAATACGTAAACACAATCATATCTTAAAAAAGATACACCAGTAGCGATTCTACCATTCTGCCCCAACCAAACAATTAGCTATGAAAAAAAGACTTTTCCCCCTTTATTCTCCCAAAACCTATAACCTATACATTGGGCAGAGAAAAGTGACCAAGAGTCAGTGGGCAGATGCAGTTCTCACCAAAAGTGCCAAAGGACGTAAACAACTCACCCCAACACAAAACATCCAATGAAAAAATATTTCAGAAAATCAAATTTTAGAGTTTCAAAATGCATAAAAGACTTAAATGTCCCATGCAACATTATCTCAAATACCATTTGTAAGATTTGAACTCTAAAAATTCAAAGGCAGCATATTCATATTCTTCCAAACATATACAGGTAAACAGACCTTAAATCCCGAATCTCTGCCAGAAGGAATTTCATGAAAAAGCTCACAACCATTATGCTCAAGTTCGCTGTGCAGCAGAAAAGAACAATTATAAGATGAGAGAATAAAGCATATATGCTTGCGACTTGCGAGACTGTTTTAATAAATAAGAAAATGAACTTATAGGCAACTAAACCTTCCTAATTGTAAGAATTAGGTCATAAATATGGAAAAATCAGAAAACTTTCTGAAGATTTTACCGTACCTCAAACGTCCATGGATTGGTTCTGGTGCATGGACAACTTGAGCTCCATGCACTAAACCTAGAGCCTATTAAATCGTATGTCAAGCAATAAAATTATGAAAGGAAAGTAAGGTCAAAGAGCAATTCTACAAGGCAAGAGTACAAAATCTAATACTAAATTCATAACAAAATGAATGACAACATTGATAGATCCAGGATTAAGTCACATCATGCAAGTTGTGACATCAAATAAAGTTAGAGGAGACCTTAGTGACTAATTTTACTACCAAAATGAATTTCCTCCTCCAAAAAAGAATTACGTTTCTAACAAGGCCAAAAAATAAAAAGATGATGAAAGGTCTAAACAACTAGATCTGAATAGCAACAGACGGAAAATTTCATTGTCATTTAATACATGCAGATTGAAGTACAACTGGAAAATTATGTAATGTTTTATGATATTACTACACCAACCTACTCTTTCTTCTGTGCGGCATAGCAAAATGAGGAAATCACGACCTTCTTCAAAATCAAATCAGAAGGCCTTCACTATTAGGCCAAACAAACTCTAGAACTCCTTTCGCTTTTAATGTCGTCGCAACTTTATAATTGAAGATTTACAAACAAGCCTTAGATGAGGAAAACCCACAAATATAGGAAAATGAAATGAAACAGAAACAGAGATAGGTGTCAAAAAGGAGGGACAAGCTAAAAAAAAAACAAAAAGACTCAGATATTTAAAAGAACAAGAGTAGCAAATTTATGCAATTGTGACTAACGTCAGTATCTCAGAGGATGAGGAAAAGAGGGAATAAAGCAAGAAGTGTTGTAATCACAGGCACAGAAAGATAAGTATTCTTGGCAAAAAGAAGAGTAAATACCTGGTGTCCCAGGCAAACACCCAGAATAGGGATGTCCCAGCAATTGTGCAACAGCTCAAGACAAATACCTACGTAGTTTTAAATCATTTTCAATGCTATTAAATGTAAAGAAACCTCTACACCTCATGAAACAAAGATCAGCCAAAAATATTCACTTGATATTCAACTAAAAAAGAATTTAGCAGTCATTTGTTCATGATATTAAGTTCTGGAAACTATATTGGGTAGTTATGAAAATAAAGACAAGCATGATTATTCTTACATTCCATGTAGCTAAAGGGTGTCCGAGTTACTCCACTTGTGAAATTTTTACACACTTTCAGTTACATTTCATGTGCTCTAAGAACTTGGGTGAACAAAGTAAGTCAGTTATACTAGGAAAATTTAATAGGAAACCTTTCATAATTGACGCCTCAAAGATCTTCAGATGTAGGTCCAAATCATACATTATGTCAGTTCAAGCAAAATCGAAAATCAAAATTTACGTGTAAACGATGTACAGCTATAAACGATGTTAGAACCTATAATGATAGTAAGGTACAAAAAAAGGTCATTATTTAATAATTATGTGAATTTTCTATTAGCCAGAGTTAGTCTTGTTCTGCTTCTTGACCCAGAGGACCTAAACTTGCACCTAAACATTTCACAGGTGCGAGTGAAACTTCAATATACCACAAAGGGGTATACATAAAGAGTCTAAGAAAAATATGCAACTAAAACAGGATCTAATTCATTCATGAGTCATGACGGAGTATTAAATTACATGTGCAACAACTAACTTTTCTATTACAACTTGTACAGCATTAATCAAATATACTAAACTAAGTGTAATTAATGTGCCACATCTCTATCTCTCCAAAAAGAACAAAAACTAAAAAAACTCTTTTGATGGCCATCAATTTGTGATTTGTCTCAAGGATTATTGGCAGAGAGGTATCTCACCTATATCCTTTGGGCATGCTGGAGAACCAGGTCCAGGTGATATTACAATGTTATCAAATGCATTTTCCTCATACAGGTAATGGCAAAGCTCTTTCCATGTCAAATCATCATTTTGGACCACCACGGGAGGCACTGAGATAATAGAAAACCATTTTAGACTTCAGTGTAAAGTATCTTGTAATAGATTTTAAAGTATTCAGAGAAGAAGCTGTAACATTCAGTTCAATATTAAAAAGAAAACGAAATTCCAACTCTAAATATAATCAGCAAATATACTTGGTAACATTTTTCTACATCTTTCACTCTCATACACAACCACAAGCAAGGGAGAGAGAGAGAGAGGACATACCACCATTAACTACAGATAACGCCTGGTATATATTGTACGTGTAGCTGTCATAGTTGTCAATCAACAATGTCCTTACAAAATCTAACTTCTTTATAGGCAGCTGGAGGTGTTTATTTCTTTTATATGACTCTTCTATATGGTTAGGCATTAATTGGCTGGAGATGGCCCTCCTTCCCGCACCACTCCTTATTGCTTGGATGTTATTTTTCTTAATCAAACAAGAAATACTTACAGGAGGTCTGGACAAGGGAAAACTAGTACAAGTGCGTTGCATGCATTCACTTGCACAACACTGCGGCTCAGAAGAAGATGAAGCCAAAGAGAAGTTCATCTTTACCAGAAAAAGTTTCAAACAACTGGTATGAACAACTAGTCTCCAGCAACCCTTGTCTCACCTTCTCCAGAAAGAAAAAAGCATAAAATTAGCTTTGAGTATGATAACCAATTCAACGAAAGCTAGCAGATTTTGAGCATGTAATTGAAGAGAGGGAACTTAAATGAACTCAAATATAATCGCATGGCATCCATGTATGGGGGAGATATAAAGAGCAAATTGAAAACCCAAATTTCTCTAAGAAAGATCCCACAATAAAGTTTAACTAGCTGATTATAGGAATTCAATAAGGAACAAAAGACAAGGAGATCGTCATTGCAGACATGACATGCGAAAAGCCGATGGGGAAATAGAAGATTTAATTACCAAAAAAAAAAAAAAAGAATTAAATATCGATCCCAATTGAGTTCTTATCCGTCCTGTGTAAATTCATCAGTGCATGCAAAGAGAAAAAAACGAACAGAGTGACAGAGCAACAGATGACAGACGGTGAAATGAAAATGAGAGGCAGCTGAAATGGTATTAGCCCAGCAAGAATACTTACACTCTAAGAAACCTCATATTACGCAGTTTAAAAAGACAATAACAAGTATAAACAAATAGCCCAATGTATAATGAAAGGGGCAAACATGACGTGCAAGAAGCAAATCAAGAAGTAGCAGATTCAATCATAAGCTAATGAAATCTATATTTATTCCAATAGGATTCTTCTCCCTCCATCTTGAGTAAATTCTTTCGGCCATTCGGGCATGCAAAGAGAGGAGCAGGGAGATAAAGCAATCAAAATCAGAAAAATGAAAAGACAGAGTTGTTGTTAATATAGTTAACCTCGAAGTATATCCGACGACTCTGGTGGCGAGAATCTCTGCTTTGTCTCTCTCTGTTTCTCTCTCTCTAATGGCGAGGAGCAATCGGAGTGGGTGGAGGAGAGGCTTCCAAGATTGCGGATGGGAGGAAGCCAAGATTTGGGATGCATATACATATATATACACACACGCAAGAGGAGCGAAAGGAGAGAATTGGGACCCACACTGGTTAGGAACAGTGATACGATTCGGAGACTGATTGAGACAGTTTCGAACGGTCAACTTTGCGTCTGCAAATGGACACCGGAGCTCTTCGCCGCCAGTAGCGGCTGCTCCTGTTCGTCGCCACGAACTCAGATTTGAGATTTGCATCAACTTGCAAAGGACGGACATATATTTACATGCATTTTTTGTGCCAATAGCTCGGTTTTACTTGTCTAAAAATTTAATAGGAACTTTTTATCTTGTAGTAATTAGCTTCTCTCCTTTGTTTTACTTGTTTCTTTCCTCCTATCTAAACACTTGATAATTGTACTCATCATTTTTAGGGTTAAGTACCAATTTCATCCCGGAAGTATACTCCCAGGACCAATTTTGCCTCGGATTTTTTTTTTTTGGAGTAATGTTGCCCCGGAAGTATGAAAATGTAGCAATGTTGCCCCCCACCGTTAAAATGTTAATGTTAACTGTTAGTTGACCTAGTTAAGCTGAGATGGCTCTGACACATAATGCCACGTGGCCACCTCATCATCCAGCTCTTCCTCAACTCTAACTCTTTCCCTTCTCTCCACCTGCTCCCACCGCTTCTACCTCCTCAGTCCCAACAATCCAGATTTCGATCCAGTAGTCAATGCATGAGAATGAGACGCTGAGGGTGTTGGGTCGAGGGATTCCCTTCAGAAACATCTCCTTCTTCGGAGGAGGATGATGCGGCGGCGACGGCCAAGAAGAAGGACAAAGTTGGGAATAAAAAGGATGATAAGGGATCTAAGTCAATGCATCCAGATCTACCTATTGCTTGAATGTCCAAGTCGAAGCCCTTGAGAATCGGAACTTCGAGATCGAAGACTTGTTTTCACATTTTGAATCTAAAATTTGTAAGGGATCTAAGTCGATGCATCCAGATCTACCTTTAACAGTGTTGATTTGTGAAGCTTTATCATGTTTTTCGTCGGAATCCCACCTTCTTGTCCACACACTCTCTTCCACCTTCATACGAGTTCCCTCCCCGTCACCGATATCGCCCTCTCTTCCACCTGCAAACACCTTCCCGTCTCCATCGCCGGCATCGCTCTTTCTCTTCCCCTTTCGGACATCGTCCTCTCTGTCGTCGCCATCATCTCCCTCTCTCCTTCTTTCTCCTCTCTCTACGAATCAAACCCCCTTCACCTTTTCAAATTAACGATCCAGTCGCTGTTTTTTGTAGCTCGTCGACCACTTATCTGATTTTCTTTTGCTGATTTGCTGATTTTGTTATGCTGATTTGCTTCAATTTTTGTCCTAAAACCGTTGGTGTTATGCTAATTGTTCCCTGCCTTGAGTTCTTAGTTTGTTGTGAATATATTTGCTTATTTTTTTACTCTGAAGTTCTTAGTTTGTTGTGGATATATTTGTTTTTTATTTTACTCTGAATTATGGATTCTCTGGAGATGAAAAAAGGAAGAAGTAAGGCTTCTAGTTCCACCTTGTTTCCAGCTTGAAAAAGGCGATGTTTTTTTGTTTCTTTCTAGATTTTTGTTTCCAGCTTGAAAAGAATGATGTTTTTGGTTTGTTTCTGGTTTTGTTTCTGGATTTTTCATTCCAGCTTGAAAAAGACGATGACGATGAGATGGAATGGAAAAGATGAGGAGGGGGGGTAAGCTGATGTGGCAATGGGTTGGATCATTGAGTGCCACATCAAAGTGCCATGTGGGACTTTCGGTCAAACAAAACGGTCAAACTTAACTTCTGTTACCTCAAGGGCAACATTGCTACGTTTTCATACTTCCGGGGCAACATTGCTCCAAAAAAACTTCCAGGGCAAAATTGCTGTAATACCCCGGATTTTAATGATGATAATAATAATTTTAATGATGATGATAATAATAATAATAAAAATAGAAATGATAATGATAGATTAAAATAATACCAAAAAAAATAATAAAAATAAATAAATTAAATTAATGGTGTTGTATTGTTCCGGTGATAACCATATTATTTTGTAAATAATATTATAAGATTAGATCCAAGATTCTAGGATTAGTTATATCAGATCATAATTTTAAATCTTTTGAATTCTTTATCGGATTCAAATATATCAAATAATTAAAGGGCCCAGCCCATAACTAAAACCCTAATTTTTAATTATAAACCTAGGTCTAGCCGTCAAAACCTAAAAACAAACGATACTTTTCCTCCTCCGTTGTTTTCTTCTCAAACCCTCTTTCTGTACTTTCATCGCATCAAATCAAAATTAGGTCGCTAGCAAGAACGGAGACCAGGTAATCCTAATCCCATGAGACTTAGAAATAGAGATGTTTACATATATGTATGGAATTATTCTGCCTTGGTTTACGTGTTTATATATATATATATATGTATGCTTCAATTTCCCTCCTGTGCGTTTGTTTTTCTTTTTGTGTTTGAAATCACCTCGACTTGCGTGAATGATATTTCCCTCCTGTACGTTTTTTTTGGGGGTGTTTGAAACCGTGAATGATATAATGAGATGTATAAATATGTTCCTGTACGTTTTCGTTCCAGATTGAAAGCTGTACGTTTTTTTTTAATGGAAAGCCATCTCGTTTTACGTGTGCAAATTGAACACCCCACCTGTACGTTAGTTTCGCTATGAATTAAGAAGACCATGAATCTTGTGCGTTTTTTTCTTTTCTTTTGTGATTGAAATATATGATACTCCAATGCAGTAAGCTGTGATATATTACGTGATGCTAAAATTGATAATTCTTTTACTCGTCTGCATGTTTCTTTTATTATTTGATTGTTGTTTTCCCTACATAATATCTCCTACGCAATAGGATAAGCCATGAACAGATTTTAGGTCAAAATATCTTTATACTTATATTTAATTAAAATAATAATATAAAAATATATATATAAGATAATTAAATAATAGAGATAATTTAGGAGGTTGTTTGTGTGTGTTTAAAACAAATTAACAGTGGGAGGATAGCCTTGGGATGGTACCTCCCAAGGTGATGAACACAAAATTTTAGGGCTTTATGCCACCGATGTGAAAAGATAGAATCTGTTCTTTCCAAAGTGGTGTCTGGCAGGTTTCCGCGACACTAGTAGCAACTTTGGGAAGAGGTGTGCACACTAGGAAGATATGATTATTATGTTTATGGCCAATTGATTGTGACTGGCAGGTTTCCGGGTCACAGGGTAGACTGGCAGGTTTCCGGGTCTACCATGGTTCTCTTCCCACTAAACTAAATGGACTGGCAGGTTTCCGGGTCCAAATAAAATTTAATAAAAATTAATGAATGACAGTGAATATGAAACAAATATTTTCGATTATATAAATATATAAAGTTTTTCTTTTTTTATAACATGAGAATATTTTATTGTTATTTTTGTATTATTTTTGTTTATTAGGATTACCAGCGTTTGCTGATGTGTGTGTGTCTATGGGCTGCGACGATCCTTCGGGGGAGCAGATTTTCATTGAAACAGGTCTCAAAGCTGGGGCCGCTGGGGCTAGCAGTGAGAAGTGAGGAAGAATAATAAAAAGATCTAGCTAGTTTCTTTTTTTATGCTTTAGATGAGACATCTTTAGTTAAGTTTCAATTTATTTTAATGTAATAAGTAGCCTTGCACTTGTCCCAGTACAAGTGCGGCGGTAACACTCCCCAGGATTGTTATTTTGAATTTTATTAGTTTATTTATAAAAATTATTTAAATTTCGTTGTGATTAAAACCGTTAGAAATCGGGGGTGTTACAATTGCTCCTGGGGGTATACTTCCAGGGTAAAATTGTTACTTAACCCTCATTTTTATTAGTTACTTTTTTTCTTGATTACACAAAATGAAATTACAATTAAGATTAGTTAACAATAATAAATGTGTCAAATATATTACTCTCTCCGTTCCTAATTATAGGATAACATTTAAGAATTTGTTTTGGTTCTAATTATATGATAACATTCTAATTTTTATTAATTTCTTCATAAAATACCTCTATTGATATGAATAAGGGATTATGTGACATCAATATGGTAGCTGAAGTGTAAAATTTATATAAAGATATTTTAGGAAAATAAGTAAAATAAATTAATTTAACCTCTATCCTTAATTCTTCTAAAATAGGTTAAATATGTCTTATAATTAGGACCAGAGGGAGTATGTCTTTTTCAAACATGGCTTTATTTATGAAAATAGTAGGAAAGGGAATGAATAAAAATATATGTTAGAGAATGAGTAATAAATGATTGAATAAAAGAATGAGTAATAAATGATTGAATAAAAGAGAATTAGGGGTGAGTGGATAGTGATTAATATAAAGTTATGTATTTAATAAGAATAGAAAAAAAAAAGTTAGTTTAAATTTTGAGATACCGAAAGAAAAAATGTTTATGTTAAAGACCAGCCACATAAAAAAAAAGGTTGCTTATAAAAATTACCAAAAGAGTATTATTAAAGGGTTTTATAAAGTTTTATGTTTTTCACTTCAATTGTGAATTGTTGATGTCAAATTTCAACGGTTTAAATTTATGGAGTTTACACTTCTCATATTGCATGAGAAGAAGAAGATTTCTACACACACATAAAATGGTAGGACCCACATCTTTTTTTATTAAAGAAAAAAAATTCAAGCACGGAAATGGTGGGACCGACATCTTTTTTATATCTGTGACATGAGAATACACTTCTCCTACAAGATGAAAAGTGTATTTCCCTAAATTTATTTATGTATTTTAATATAAAATAATAATAATAATTTTATATGAAATATAAATCATTAAAATTATAATCCATGGTGATGAATGGGAAAACTAAGAGTTAAAAAAAGAAGAAGAGAGAGATAGGTCAATTCCTTTCAAATTTTTCCCTACCTAGATTAAACGTACATATTTTACAAATTAAATAATATATACCGATATTTAACTAAGGGAAAAGAAGTAAAAAATTTCTTGTCACCCTGTCTTATTAACAAGGCCAAAATTGTATATGTTTTAAGCTTTTGTAATACAAAAAATATCATTATTTTATAAAAGGTTAAGTAGCAAATCTGTCCCAAAAATATAAGCCCAAAAGCAATATTATCTTGAAAGTTTTTCTTGTTTTAATGTTGCTCTGAAAGTTTCAGAATGTACCAAGTTGCCTTATTCTATTAAAAAACTAACTTTGACCGTCAAAAAATTGACGTTTACCATTAACTTTTTAATGTAAATGGATAATATTGTTACGTTTTGAAACTTCCAGGACAACATTGAGACAAAAAAACTTCAAGAGTAACATTGCTCATCAGCGAAAACTTCCAGGACAAATTTCCTATTTAACCCTTTTGTAAATTTAAGCCGGTTAAACTTATTTTTGTTCAATTATTATTTGTCTAAAAAAGTATATCCTTATTAAATAATTATATTTCTCTATCATTATGTTCTCTTCTTTTTCGCTTACCATTTTTATTAATATTATTTTTTAAGCAAGGAGATAAAGTGGAGGTATTTTAATAAACTTAACTCAATATTTCACATTAATTGCATATATTTCTTAATATGTGCTTGTGTCTTAACTTCAAATAACTAATTATAGGAGGAGACTAAATTAGGTGAGTCTAACGGCATGTTTGGTAAAAAGTATAAAGGAAGTTGGTTCTATCACCATGTTTGGCAGAAGGTACAGAAATGGGAAGATTCAAAGAAAACACTCCGTTGATTACTAGACATGGAGTGAACACATTTGAGAACAGTGGCAGAACTAGAAAAAGATTATAGGCGGGCCAAAAAATAAATATATTGAACTACTCTACTTAATTCTTTTTATAAGACATTAACTAACAAGTGTATTTAGTCCTTTTTATAAGGTACTTTCTTGTTACCAAATAGCATTAAATATTTTTTTTCTATGTATACCTATAATTAAAAAGGTAGTGAGTGAGAATAATAATTAATTTTACTCTTTTTTTTAGCAAAAAAAGAGTAATAATTAATATGATATTAGAGTTTAGTGTAATTAAAAGGGATAATATTGAAACTCATTTAAATTTTAGGACAAATTTAATGGCTTTAAATGTTTTTATTGACTTGTGAGAATTATTAGTTTATGTCTTATAATAAAGACCAAAGGGAGTATTTACAAAAGTATCACATAACCTTAAAAATACAAATAAATAATAATCAATAATTATTGTTCTGTCCTAAGAACACAGAGATTGGACTTGACTAGGTTGTCAAGCCTAGAGCCTACGTACCCTTTGAAGGGATCAAAGTCCACGTAGTTCGTGACATACTGGAAGGCACGTAGCCAGGGGAGTGGGGTGTGTGCTCTGTGTAACGGAAGGTAAATAGAGCATAAGATAGAACGTGTGCACCTGTTTAGGGTTCCCTTCTATTTATAGAGGAGTCTGGTGCGAGAATCCTTGCCTTAATGAGCGATATCCGTGATTGAGAGATAGGGGGCTGATTTGTTGGGATCATGATTGGAGGGGAATCTCCATTAATGAGATCCTAGATCAGTGGGATCCTATATCCCTGCCCATTATAGCGCAGATTCTGTCCCAGGTGCTGTTGGGCCGAGGTCCGGATATGGGCCTATTGGGCCGGTCCGTAACAGTTGCCCCCCAGCTCGGTTGTCTAGGCTTCTGGACGGCCGAGGTGCGTATTGCCCCCAGTCCTTGGTGTGGTTGAAGCCTCCTTACCTGGCCGGGTCGGCTCTCAGTTGCCGCGACCATAAGTCCGGATCGGGTCAGTGGTCGGCCTATTGAGCCATCGTTCCGACGTCTTGCCTGGGTTGCCGGGGTCGTCATACTCCGGTCTCTGGCGCCCAATGGTGATCCCGAATTTGAGCCTTTCGCCTTTTGGGATTCTCTGAACGCTTCGGGTCTCCCCCCGCGTGCGCCATCATTGCGGTTTGACAGCTGTCAAGCTTTCAGTGGGTGCGATCGGGTTGTGCCGCGTCTTTCCGCTTTTCGAGGTTCGTGCGCATTTATTGTGCTGGCGTTGTGCTGTGCCAATCCCGTCACGCTCGTACGGGAATGGACCGTTGTGTCCCTGTGACAAAGTTTTAAATAGTCTTCTTCCCTTTCTTGCGTATTTTTTCCCGCTACTTCACTCCTTTGCTTCATATTTTTTTCTGGTTTCTCTAGAGCTTTCAGAGGGGATTCTTCTTTGTTTGGGACTTTCGCCGTTTTCCAGCGTTCCAGTTCCTTTTATTTTCTCCACACAGGTATTCCGGCTATTCCCTTGTGTTTTTGTTCGGTAGTTTCTTTTCATTGTACCGTTTATTTCCTTAGATTGACGTTCGCGTCATCGTTCTTTCTTCTTTTTGGGTTTCTCTGGGTTTCTTTAGCGTCAATACACCCAACATTCGTCCCAATATTACCGCATACACAATCCTTAGCGCTTTAGGTTTCTGACCATGGTAAGGGATAGAAATCTTCCGCGACCAAGGGTGTCGCTGACGCCGGAGGAGGAAATGCTCCTCCGTGTGCGTCTCCCACGGGCCACTTACTGGGTTCTTGGGGGTGAGCCACCTGCTTCGGGGATTTTAGGTGGCGCTGTTCGTCCGGGGCGGGCCAGGGCCCGTCCGGCTTCGGCTAGGGTTTCGGTTTCTCTTCCTCCCCATTCCTTTCGTCCTTCAGCTCGCGCTCTTCCTCTCTGGTCGCCCAGTTGGGCCGAGGTGGGCTCCTCTTCCGGTTCGGGGCCCCCGGTGGTGATGGCTCGACCCCTTAACTTCTATGAGGGCCCTTCCACCGTCTGCCCCGGAAGGGTACCTTGGCCCCTGCTGGGATTGTTTGGCGGAGGCTTCTGTGTTGATGGCTCGCACTGGAGATGCCGAGGCTTTGACCGTCCTTGGTTCGTGTCGGCATTGGTCCGGCCCGGTTGCCCCTTCTCGCGCCTCTGTTCATCCGCGTCCGCAGTCTTTCTTGCCTGCTACTGTGTCTATGCCAGGTATTTCCGCTTTCTACTAATACCAGCTTTGTTCATTTTCGTATAGGTTTATTAATGGCTTCCAAACCTCAATCTTCCAAGCGGCATTCTGAGCCGGAGGGCTTGGACACCTCTAGTCCGCCTGACGCCTTATGTCGGCAGTATAACTGGGTGTCGCATGAAGTGTTGAAGACCCACTCGCTGATGTCAGATGCGGATGCCGCAAGGTTAAAGGTTTCGACCATGCCGGGATGCGTTCTGAGGTGTCCGGCTGCAGACGAGCCGGTTTGTGTGACTCAGCCAGAGGGTTGCCCCGAGTTTTTCTTCTTCTACCGTGACTGTCTGACACGGGTTCAAGTCTCCCTTCCTTTCACCCCCTTCCAAATGGAGGCTCTGCGGCATCTTCGCCTTGCCCCGTCCCAGCTCCACCCAAATGGTTGGGCTTACCTAGTGGCCTTCGAGAGGCTGTGTAGCCATTTCCCGATTCCCATCTCCTGCACTACCAACCTTTTCTTCTACTATTTCAGCCCTTTCACCCCCGGTCTGCCCAGGGAGGGCGATAAGCTGAAGGGCCTGGTTTCACTTCGGAACGGGTCGGATAGGAAGCTGATGGGGGCCTTCTCGGACTCCTTCAAGCGCTTCAAGAACGCCTTCTTTAGGGTTGTGGCCAAGCCCGGCCAGCAGCCTTGGTTTTTAGATGGGGCTGAGGGTCCGGGCGTGGGGGCGAGGTTCCCCCTTTACTGGGACAAAAGCCATTACGACAAGTCGCTGACGTCTTATCTGGTGGACGACGACGATCTCCTGCCCGAGTCTGTCCCTTCTATCCTGAGGCTGGGCGCCTTCGTGAAGGAGTACGGGGTCTAGACCGCGGCCTGCTTTATCTCGGGGTCGGCTTCTGAGCTGTTGTCCCCTGCTTGTAGGTCTTTGTGTCTTTAGGTTTAATTTTGAATTCTCTATCTAATTTGCTAATTCGCTTCCTCTTTCTTTGTTTTCAGCTAGGACCATGAATGCCCTGCCAATGTATGCTCGTTTGGCGAGGGCTGCCGCTGCGTCATCGGCTCACTCAAAGAAGCGGGGTGCCTCTGGTGATGCCGGTGTTCCTGCTGCCGCGGCTTCCAAGAGGTCAAAGGGCTCCGCCGGCCAGGGCCCATCTTCCGCTTCGGCCTCCAAGTCTGCCCCCACGGTGGAGACCCCGGCTCTGGAGGGTCGGGAGGTTGTTGCTGCTGCCGGCCCTTCCTCGGTCGTTGGGCCCCAAGCCTCTGAGGGGGGCGAAGTGGTCGTTGTATCTCCGGCTCCCCAGGGGAAAGACGTTGTCATTTCGGATGATGACGCTGAGGTGACGCTTTCTCCCGCTGGCTCGCTTCGCCTTTGTCTTCCCCAGTACGGGTTCCCCCTCCTTCACCTCCGCCGACGGGTCCATCTTTGGTTTTCCCCCGCAGCTTCTTGTGGGAGAATGGGGTGGCTCCTGAGGTGGATGTGGCATTCCTCCCACCCCGGCATTTTCTGGAGGGCGGACGTCCCTTGTCCCCTGATGCCGTGGATCATCTGCAAGTGGCCCAGACGGAGCTGATTCGGTCGGTGGGGTACCTTCAGGCATTGAGGATGGTCCGGGACCATTACGCTCGGGTTGAGGCCGAGTGTGTTAGGCTGAGGAAGGTTGAAGCCGAGCTGAAGCCTAAGGCCGCGGCTGCCGAGCAATTAAGAAAGGAGCTGGCCGAAACCAAGGCAAGGGCCAGTTCCTCCGAGGACGAGCTTATCGCGGCTTGGGCGGAGCGGGATGAGGCCAGGGCCAGGATGGAGGCGGCCAGGACTGAGCTGAGCGAGGCCCGGACAGAGCGGGATGCGGCTAGGGCGGAGCGGGACGCCGCCAAGGTTGTGGCGGCGAACGTTGACAAGGAGCTCCAGCTTTCTCGGGCGCATGCTAATGAATTGGCCGAGGAGTGTGCCCGGGCTTAGAAAGGGATGTCTGAGAGCTAGGCTACGGCCAAGGCTCTGCAAGAATAGCTGGCTACTCTGGCTGCTGAGAAGGGGATGTTGGAGAAGGCTTTTTCCAAGAGAAGGCGGCTCACCAGGAGGTGTCCGATGCCCTGCTCCAGATCGCCGAGGAATGCTTTAAGCAGGCCTTGGCGCAGATTCGGCACTTCAATCCTAGGACCGAGCTGAACGTGGCCGAGTATGATTACCGTGCCTTCGTTCAAGAGGATGGGACGCTGGTCCCTTACGAGTCTCCTGCCGCTGCCAGTCCTGCCGCCGAGGGTCCCGTTGATGCTGAGGCCGATCATCCCGAGGCTGAAGATTCTGGGGCCGGCCCTTCTAGCTAGCTTTTAACTTTTTTCTGTCTTACTGTTTGTATTTGGGGCGTCTGTGCTCCTTTATTTTGTATGGACAATTTGGGCCTTTGCGCCCTTGTGTATAAAATGTTTTGCTAAGTAATGAATGACATTTTTATCATCCTTTTACTGCAATTCTAAGTTCGGGTAAATACCATAGGCAATGAATGGTTTATTTTCCGTCATCGACCTTTTGCCTTGGTTCGAATGTGTGTCGACCGTATAGGCCGTTTTGATGTCGTAGATAATGGGTAACTTTATCATTCTTTTGTCTAAGTTTAAGTGTTTGTCGGCTGCGAGTGTACAGGCCGTTAGTACTCTACCACATTTAGTGTGTGGGAGGTTGAGGCAGGGTTGTCTTGTCTCAGCCTCGTCAGGCATGACTAACCGCACTGCCTCGGCCCGGCTTTCTAATAGTCGGGCTCCAACTTTCATTTAGTTGGATAAAATTTTACTGGAGTAAGGGCAGGACTATCACGTGTCTAACCGAGGTTTCATTTACCTCAGGTTGGACATTTTGACCTGATCAGGGTCGGCATGGTAGTCTGCTTGCTTAGCCGGGCGAGCATTGACGTGTCAATTTCACGAAGGGCCACTTGTGGCACCTTCGCCGAACTCTAACCAATGCCTGTCGGAGTACAACGGCCGGTTTTCGTACATCTATATGTTTTAAGTTTCTGCGGCCGGGTACATGACCTCGGGGCCTTTTACCGATGCCGGGCTTAGTGGCCTCGGTTTTCGGTTTCTTGGCCGGGCTTCTTTGCCTCAGCCTTATCGTAGTTGGCCGAGCTTTATAACTTCGGCTTCATGCTTAAGTGAATTTTGTGCACATTCGAAATCCTCATTTATGGGATCCTTTATTGATAAAAAGAAGTAGCCCTAGGGGGCTTTACAAAGCAACATTATTAGAAAATTGCATAACTTGGAATTGAAAGCAACAATATGAAAACAAACGAATGCAATAACCACAAACGCATTGAAAAGGGGATCTAGCTGTAGTAGATTTTCAGCTTGTCGGCATTCCATGTTCTTTTGACCGGCTTCCGAGCCAAGGTCTCAAGGATGTATGCTCCGCCGTCGAGCTTCTCTTTAATCCGGTAGGGGCCTTCCCAGTTTGCCGCCAGCTTTCCGTCCTTGGCATTCTTGTTGCCTATGTTGGCCCGTCGGAGTACCAGGTTCCCTCGGTTAAATGACCGGGGTCTGACCTTTCTGTTGTACTTAGCCGCGAGTAACTGCTTGGCGGCTAATTCCCGGCAGTGCGCCGCAACTCGGATTTCGTCAATGAGGTCCAAGTCAGTCTTCAAAGCGTCGTCGTTCGACTCCTGCCCTTCTTGCCTGGCTCTGACCTTTCTCCAGGATGGTTGTCCGATTTCGACTGGGATCATTGCTTCGCATCCATAGGTTAGCCTGTAGGGGGTTTCCTGTGTCGAAGACTGAACGCTTGTCCGATATCCCCAGAGGACGCTGTGGAGCTGCTCGGTCCAGCTGGTGTCGGCTTGCAACATTCGCTTCTTCAGCCCGTCCAGGATGATCTTGTTGGAGGCTTCGACCTGGCCATTTGACTGGGGGTGTTCCACGGACGATAAGTGCTGTTTGATGTCCAGGTTGGACATTAGGGCCTGGAATCTGTGGTCCATGAATTAGGTGCCATTATCCGTGACGACCTCAGCTGGTATCCCGAAGCGGGAGACGATGTTGTGCCTGAAGAACTTCATCACCCTGGCCGAGGTGATTGTGGCGAGTGGCTTAGCCTCGATCCACTTGGTGAAGTAGTCCACTGCGACTATGAGCCATCTGCATTGCCCTTGTGCCAGCCGGAACGGTCCAAGGATGTCCATGCCCCATTTGTAGAAGGGCCAGGGGGCTGGCATTCCTTTTAACTCTGAGGGCGGAGGCCATATGATCCTGGCATGTTTCTGGCAACTATCGCATGCTTTGGCTTTTTCCATAGCGTCATGCTTTATTGTGGGCTAGTAATAGCCGGCGCGTAGTGCTTTTCTGGCGAGGGCCTTGACCCCCATGTGGTGTCCGTTGTTGCCTTCGTGGAGTTCAGCCAGCACGTATTTCGCTTCAGTCTCGCCGAGGCACCGCATCATCGGGCAGTGGAGCCCTTTCCTATATAGTTGATCGTCAACCATTGCGTAGAGGGCGGCTTCTCTGATCAACTTTTTGGCCTCGGTCGAATCGGTAGGGATGATCCCCCTCTCGAGGTAGTCTTCTATTGGTTTCCTCCAGTCGAGGCCGGCTAAGATGGCCATAACGCAGCTCGGCTCGGTCAGATTTTGTTGGATCACGGTCCTGTGATTGTCTGGCCCCTTAGTACTCGCCAACTTGGAGAGGATGTCGGCTCTGGCGTTCTCCTCTCTTGGGATATGGGAGACCGTTACCTCCTCGAATTCGGCCATGAGCTCTTTGGCACGGTTCAGGTACTTTGCCATAAGAGGGCCTTTTGCTTGATAGGTGCCGTCAATCTGGGTTGTGACGAGTTGCGAGTCGGTTAAAACCTTTACTCGTTGGGTGCCATTGTCCTTTGCCTGAAGCAGCCCGGCTAGCAGGGCCTCATATTCGGCTTGATTATTGGAGGTCTGGAACTTTAATTGAAGAGAGTGCTCGGTGGCTACCCCCTGCGGGCTTTCGACGATGACTCCTGCACCACTGCCCTTTGCGTTGGATGATCCATCCACGTAGACCTTCCAAATCCCGTCATTGGTATTGGCCGGGGTGAGTTCCCTGACGAAGTCGGCCAATGCCTGGGACTTGATTGCCTGCCGGGCCTCGAAAGTGATGTCGAACTCGGACAGTTCTATGGACCAGTTGGTCATTCTTCCTGCCAGGTCGGGCTTGTGGAGGATCTGGTGGATCGGCTGGCTGGTTTGTACCACAATTCGATGTCCTTGGAAGTAAGGCCGGAGCCTTCTGGCCGCGGTGAGTAGGGCGAAGGCTACTTTCTCCAGTTTTTGGTACCGGAGTTCCGAGCTTTGAAGGGCCTTGCTGATGAAGTATATTGGTTTCTGTCCGGCCTCGGTTTCTCTTACCAGAGCGGCGCTAACGGCTTCATTGCCGATCGACAAATAAAGGAACAGGGTTTCTCCTTGATCCGGCTTAGTTAGTACCGGAGGGGTTGCCAGACACCGTTTGACTTCTGTGAAGGCGGCATCGCACTCGGGATTCCACCCGCCCTGGGTTTCCTTGTTCAATAGTTTGAATAGAGGCAGGGCTTTCTCGGCTGACTTCGGGAGAAACCTTGTTAGGGCGGCCAGTCGGCCGGTTAGCTGTTGTACCTCTTTCTTGGTCCTTGGGGGTTGCATGTCGAGCACGGCCTTGCACTTATCTGGGTTGGCTTCGATTCCTCAATTGGTCAACATGAAGCCTAAGAACTTCCTAGCCGGAACTCCAAAAGCACATTTGGCCGGGTTCAACCTGATTCGATGTTTTCTTAGTTTCACAAACGTCTGTTCAAGGTCCCGGATGTGGTCTTCTGGAAGCTTTGACTTGACGATCATGTCATCGATGTAGACCTCGATATTGCGCCCGATCTGATCTTCGAAAGCCCTGTTCATCATCCTTTGGTAGGTAGCCCCGGCGTTCTTCAGTCCGAACGGCATGACGTTGTAGCAGTAGTTAGCCTTATCCGTCATGAAGGCGGTCTTCTCTTGGTCTTCCGGATGCATTGCGATCTGGTTGTATCCGGAGTAGGCGTCCATGAAGGAGAGGAGCCGGTACCCGGCCGAGTTGTCTACAAGCTTGTCAATACTTGGCATCGGGTAGGAATCCTTTGGGCAGGCCTTGTTGAGGTTAGTGTAGTCGACGCACACTCTCCATTTGCCTCTAGGTTTGAGGACCATTACTACGTTGGAGAGCCAGGTGGTGTACTGCACCTCTCGGATGAAGCCGACCGCAAGGAGCTCCTCGATATGGTCCTCGAGGGCCTTCTGCCTGTTGTCCGCGATGTTCCTTTTCTTCTGTGTCACGGGTCTTGACCCCGGCCATATGCCGAGCTTGTGGCAGCAGAAGTGGGGGTCGATGCCAGGTACTTCGGCTGAGGTCCAGGCGAAGACGTCTTGGTTCTCCTTCAGGAAGTGAGTCATAAGAGCTTTGAGGTTGTCCTCCATGTCTCGACCGATCTTGGCGGTCTTGGACGGGTCTGACCCCAACACTATCTCCTCCAGCTCTCCTTCCGGCTCGGGCCTCGGATTTTCTTGCTCTCGGAGGTCGAGCTCTACTATGTGGACTTGCTGCCGCCGGCGCTTGCTGGAGCCGGCTTCGGCTACTTGCTCATTGGATCTGAACCGAGGTGGGGACGAGGGTCCTCCTTCCTCGACCCGGAGAGCTTCAAAGTAGCATTGCCTCGACTCTTTCTGGTCTCCGGATACCACAACTATTTGGTTTTTGTCATTAACCATCTTCAGCTTCTGGTGCTTAGTGGACACCAGTATGTCCCAGTTGTGGATTGTTGGTCTGCCCATGATGATGTTGTAGGGGGACCGGAAGTCTGCCACTATGAATTTTACGCGTTCAGACTTGAAAGCTTCCTTGGTCCTAAGGGTCAGCTTGAGGTCGATGTAACCTTTGGGAAAGGACTGCTCGCCGTTGAAACCGATCAGGGTGGTTTTGCACAGCTTGAGATCCTCTTTGTCGAGGTGCATCCTTTTGTAGGCGTCCCAACTTATGATATCGGCCGAGCTCCCTGCATCAACAAAAATCCTTTTAACTCGGCAATTGACCAGGGTTCCAGTGATTACCAGTCCATCCAGATGGCCGGGTATGACGTCGTTCAGCTCTTCGTCAGTGAAGGTCAGAGTGGGCGGCCTCGGCTTCTTGGGATCCTCCTTGAACTTTGGGAGGTCTCGGACGGTCAACACTTCGCGGAGGTACTTCTTCCACTGGCTTACGAAGTCTCCGCCACCTCCAAACCCTCCGCTGACAACGTTACACTGGAAATCTACATCGGGGAATTCGTCGTCCGAGGTCGTCTTCTGCTTCTTCCCCTGCTTCCTTGTCTCCTTGGGCGGACTCCTGGTGCGGGCACGGTCATTGTGCTTGCCGTTTGTCCTTCCCTGGGTCTTGATAACGTACTGACGTAGCTTCCCATCCCTCACGAATTTTTCAATGGCATCGCGGAGGTCATAGCATTCGTCAGTAGTGTGTCCGTGGCAGTCATGGAATGTGCAGAATTTGAAACGGTCCGTGTTGGAGCGTCCTCTGATCGTCGTGGGCTTGTCGGCCCTTTTCATCTCGGTTTGGGCTACCTCTTTCCATACCTGAGACCGAGGGACATTCAATGGGGTATAGCTATCGTATTTGGCCTTTTGTTCGGCTCGGTCAGGCTTGGCTCGGCTCTCACTGTTCCGTCTTCTGGGGTCGGCCTTTATCCCTCTTGGCTGTTCTTCATCGCTGGACGGACTTTTCCTAATCCGTTCAGGTTCATCGGCATTGGCCGCCTCCATCTGCTCCACTTCCAGGTATTTCTTCGCCTCCATGTAGAACTCAGTCAAGGTGTACACTTGGTTCTTACATAGGTGTCGGGCCAGCCGGGATGACGGGTCTAGTCCGTTGACCAGGCAGTGTACGTGAACCTCCTCGGGCAGCGACCGCACCTGCATGGCTACATCGCGGAACCGATCCAGGTACTTCTGTAGGGCCTCGCCTTTCCTCTGCCGTACCTTGCTTAGTGTGAATGTGGTCTTTGGCTATTTCTTGCTAGTGGCGAAATGCAACTCGAACTTGCGTCCGAGGTCTTCATAGCTCCGGACCAAGTTATCCGGGAGGGAGTTCAGCCATCTGTGTGCGGGTCCGTTCAGAGTGGCTACGAAGAGACGCTGGACGACTGGACCGCAAATCTGTCGCACCCACATGAGCTTTTCGAACACGTCAAGGTGGTTGCGTGGATCTTGGGTTCCGTTGTATTTCAGAAGGTCGGCCAGATCAAAATGTTTCGGATAACGGGCCGTGACCGCCTCCCTGGAGAATGGGGATCTGCCGGAGTCCAACAAGTACGTCACCCGATATTCCCGGGGGGATCCCTGGCGAGGTGATCTATGAGTCCGGGGAGTTCTGTCCTCCACACGGCGTTCTTCTCGGTCCCGGCCTTCTCTGGCCGCCCGATCAGTGCGGTTAGGACCGTCACTGCGGTTCCCTTCATTCTCCTAAGACCGTGATCGGCCTCTCTCGGCGCGTGTCCTCCGCTCCGGCTAGCCGTTACCGCGGCGTGTGCTCCTCGGCTCTGGGCTGCTCGAGGAACTGCTGTCATCCACGGGAGCCCTCCTTCCTCTTCTGTGCTTCCTCCGGCGGTTTCCTCGTCGGCGATCGTTCTCAAGTGCCTCCTGGATCATCCGGCCAAAGGCCTCGAAGTCGGCCTGCCTCTGCAGGTCATCTCGTTTTTCCTTGTTTTCAAATCTCTGGAGGAATGACTCCTGTGTCCTCCGTAATATGCGGACGTCAGCTTCGACCGCCTGGACATCTCGTTCCGGGGGTTCTGTGCGTGCTTCTTGCAGTGGCTGCTCTTCCGAGGAAGGGGAGGTTGCCGTGTCAGTAACATGCCCTTCTGGGGTGTTTTCTCGCCGCGGTTGCTCCGGGGGCTGATCTGGTGGAAGCCGGCTTGGCTGGGGGTCTCCACCCACCGGCGGGGGATTTCTGCTGTGGCTTCTGGTGTTTGCCATCAGTGGTCATGGGGATAGAAGTTTATAGATCCCCACGGTCGGCGCCAATGTTCTGTCCTAAGAACACAGAGATTGGACTTGACTAGGTTGTCAAGCCTAGAGCCTACGTACCCTTTGAAGGGATCAAAGTCCACGTAGTTCCTGATATACTGGAAGGCACGTAGCTAGGGGAGTGGGGTGTGTGCTCTGTGTAACAGAAGGTAAATAGAGCATAAGATAGAACGTGTGCACCTGTTTAGGGTTCCCTTCTATTTATAGAGGAGTCTGGTGCGAGAATCCTTGCCTTAATGAGCGATATCCGTGATTGAGAGATAGGGGCTGATTTGTTGGGATCATGATTGGAGGGGAATCTCCATTAATGAGATCCTAGATCAGTGGGATCCTATATCCCTGCCCATTATAGCGCAGATTCTGTCCCAGGTGCTGTTGGGCCGAGGTCCAGATATGGGCCTATTGGGCTGGTCCGTAACAATTATAAATCAAAACAATATATAAATGATACTAACATTTTAGGTAGATATCTCAAACAAAAATTTTACTTTCCTCTCAATTTAATGAGTAATGAACCAAACATTATCCTTACAGAGAAGATAAAAAATTAGTTGGGGCCAAATTATTGGCCAAATGAAATATCATATAATAAATACATATATATACTAATAAATTTTATAAGATCAGCTGGAGCCAGCTAGGGCCTTGGCCATCACTATGTTCTGCCATTGTTTGAGAATCCATCTGCCAAAAGCAACCACAATTCCATGTCCAGATCCTCTCTTCATTCTTTTTTTTTCCCTCTCTGTTTTTTTCTTCATCTCATTCCATCTTTATCTTTGACGGTTGAAATTTAATATCTCATAAAACTATATTATAATATTACATAAAAATTTAAGAAAGAAAATTTCAAAATTTGATATGAGCAGTTTCCAACTATAAACTACTTGAAAATAGGGAAAATTATTTCATAAAATATTGAATCTCAACTGTTTATTTTTTAAGTCCAATAATAAAGATGAGGAGAGGACAAAGAAGAGGAAAAGATACGAGGAGAGGATCAAATCCCAAAATTCCATGGTGGGGAACAAATTGTAGAAGAAGAACATGGAATTAAGGAGAGAAAGGATAAAAATTTAATTTTCTTTTATATGAGAGGGTAAGGTCAGTTGCTGGTCCAAAAAGGAATTTGGTCACTTTACCTTAAATTAATCTTCATTCCCTTGTGTGTTTGTTGTAGGTGTCTGTGTTTGTGGAGTGTTTTGGTTTCTGTTAGGGCTAGTAAGTTGTGGTTGGAATCTGTCAAATTACAAAGCCAATCAGTCTCTTGAAAAAAACTAATCTCTCACATTGTGACCAACATATGTTTAAATTTTTATTAGAAGAAGTGTCCACAACACTGCCTCTAATAATATTGCCTTCAATAAGAGCATGGTAAATAGAAACAAAGTACATCATTGACAATTCTATTTTGGTAATTAGCAAAAGGTTTCAATATCTTTTTAGGGAGAATCATAGCCAAGTCTCAAGGAACATACAAAATATCAAAAAAGTCCTAATCCAAAATCACATATCAAAAAAATATTATTTGTACTAAAACAAAATCCAGATGTTTAAATTTTGTTGTGAATATAGCATTTCTTGTTGTGAATATAGATTATACTGTTATAAATGTCCAAGTTTTGAATTTTGTTGTGAATATAGCACTTCTTGTTGTGAATTTAGTTTTTTCTTTTATGAATATCCTCTGTACGCTTAGGGACCTGAGTTTAATCCACGTGTTTAAATTTTGTTGTGGATATAGCATTTCATGTTATGAATATAACTTTTTCTATTGTGAATGACCAAGTTTTTAAATTTTGTTGTGAAAATAGTAGTTCCTGTTGTCAATATAAATAATATCAAAGATGTGTGATTTTAGATTTAGACTTCTTTGATATTTTGTATGTTCTTTGAGACCTGGCTGTTATTTTTCCATCTTTTTATCTGTTTAGGCTAACAATTGAATGTGGTGACTATTTAAAAAAAAAAAAAGTTGGGGTTATTTAGTAAAGAATGAGCTCCAATATTTAGAGCTTGTTTGGTATGAGGAGAGAGGAGGAAAAGTGGACGGAAAAAAAGTTCTTTTAGAGTGGATTTAAGAAAATTAAAGAAGTGGGGTTAAAAGATTTTAATTAATTTTTTTTATTTTTTTAATCTTACATTTTTACTTTATTAAAATATTGTGACCCCACTTTTTCAATTTTTATAAATCTAACTCAAAATCTTTTCCACCTCCCTTCCCTTCCAAACCCCTCATACCAAAATAGACACTTAGAGTTCTACGACATGACTCCTCAATATTGAGGGTTACTGGAGAAAAAGATCATCTCGGATTAAATTCCTCAACTATCTAATTCCTGACATATTTTTTTATTCAGTCCCTTATTGATACTTCTTTAGTCTTATTTTTAAGCTGAGAGAGTGTTTTTTTTTTTGGGGGTTATATTTATAAGTCATACATTAGATTTTTCATGTGAATATATAATTTTATATTTACCACTCTAATCTTTATTATAAGTCCTGTTAATGAAAAAAAATGTAATGAATATAGGGAAAATCCCATATAAAGCTGCTTAAAATAGGAAAATTCTAAATTGAGTTGGTAAATTCAATAAATCCTTAATTAAGTTATCGACCCAATTAAGAAGTTCAAAATTTAGATTAAATGACGTTACTGCCCTTTCATAGTCTCCTCTCTCATCTTAAAAAGGTTTCAATACTTTTTAACTTATTTTTACAATAAGTGTAAATATATATAAACATTAATATATAATAAAATAAAATATGATTAACTTAAATCAAATAATTTTTTGTGTGTGTAAGAATGATCTTTGGAATAATTCCAAAAAAAAAGTATCAACCCTAATATTAATTAAATGTTTTCTAATTGAACATTAGAATAAAAAAATTATTTTTTTACTTGATTTTTTGTTCATTGAGAAAAAAAGTTAATATAAAAAAAAGTTGTTTGATATAGCAAACTGCATATCAAAGATTTTCATTAATGATTTTTTGAAATAAAAGATATTTATTAACATTAAAAAAAAACAACATATATATTACATAGGTAAAATTGCATGACTAATTTTTTTTATTGAAAAAAACTAATTTGAGTTCTTTCAAAAATAAAAATTTATTCAAAATATTTAATAAAAACTTTTAATTGATAACGGTGTTATGCATTTTTTTTCACTCAAACCAATAAATCATTCTTCTTGAATACAAAAACTTCTTTGATTTAAATGAATCATATTTTATTTTATTATGTATTAATGTTAATATATATACACATTTATTAAAAGACAAAGTTAAAGAGCAATTAAATTCCTTAAAAAAGGAAAGATGATAGAGAAGATTAGGATGGTGTATTAAAGTCAATTTACCTCTATTTTTAAATCCTAAATTGAGTCTATAGTTTAACTAGAGAATTGTTGGGTTTAACAACTTAATTTAGAATTTCTCCATTTTAAGTAACTTTATATGAGATTTTTCCTTGTTTTTTTACGTTAATAAATATCTTTTCTTTTAAAAAATCATTAATGAAAATCTTTGATATGTGGTTTGCTATATCAAACAATTTATTTTTATATTAACATTTTTTCTCAATGCACAACAAATCAAGTAAAAAATAATTTTTTATTCTAATGTTCAATTAGAAAACATTTAAATAATATTGGAGCTAATACGTTTTTTTTTTAAATTATTCCTGATCATTCTTCCACACACAAAAAATTATTTGATCTAAGTTAATCATATTTTATTTTATTATATATTAATGTTTATATATATTTACACTTATTGTAAAAATAAGTTAAAAAGTATTGAAATCCTTTTAAGATGAGAAAGGAAACTATGAGAGGGTAATAACGTCATTTAATCTAAATTTTGAAATTCTAAATTGATTCGATAACTTAATTAAGGATTTATTGAATTTACCAACCTAATTTAGAATTTTCCTATTTCAAGCAATTTTATATGGGATTTTCCCATGAATATAAGTCTACCCTGAGAATCAATAATGACCGTGAACAAATAAGTGAGAAAAAAAATGTATAACATCTTTTTTTGTCCCCTTAATAGTTAATACTCATTAAATAAGCATGGATCTGAAAATGTTAATCAAGACATAGTATTAAATGTCTTTAACTTTCAGTTATTATTATGCAAGATTTGGTCAAACCCTCAATCTAGGAGTATAAAAGTGGTACTCCTCTTATCACATTATAAGGCACTTTCGGGGGTTTTTTTTTTTTTCCATATAAATTAAGATTTAGGAGAACCTTAAACTTCATTAATTCTTTTATAAAATTCAACAACTTTCTAATTTTATCCCTATTTAATTTATATTATACCTCATGAGAATAAGGTCAATAAAATAATAAATGAAGGGAGAAATTGTATACTCATATAAAAATTTTCTCTTTCTACCATATAAATAAGACTGAAAATTTTATTATCTCTCTACTTTATTTATAGGACTAGAGGAGTATTTATTACTACTTTTCTAATCCTAAATATAGGATATAATTTATAGTACAAATTACATTATAAATTATATCATATATTTAAAACTAGAGCTAATATAATCGTGGGTGAATTTGGTGGTATTGGTTCCAGTCACAGTCACGAGGTTTTCTTATATGTCCTTTGCAGATATCTAATGGAAAAAAAAAGGGGGGGGGAGTCATTTGTAGATATCGATAAGGTAACTACTAATGGATGGATTTGTTATGGACTCATATATTAGGCCTAGCGGGTATGCGGCCCAGTTGGAGTATTGGCAATGAAATCTTCCTAATGCAGGTAATGTGTGAGACACTTTCTCATCATGTTCACAATCCAGGACCGTACAAGTAGTGGAGCAGGCATTTGTAGAACATGGGAGGCACGACCTGCCTACAGAGTAGATTCATAGCTATGGGAGTGAAACCCTAGGTAATCCCTATAAATAGGAGATTACTTGCTAGGTGCACCCCTTACATTCTCTATTCTGTTATTTACTATTCAGCCTCACTGTGCACACATCCCACCCCATTGGCGAAACGCCACTCTGTGTAGCACAGTGATCCAAGAGTGCTTCATGATATCTTCCTCATAGGTGTCGATAAGCAATCATCTCCTCTTGAGTGTTTAAGTTTATAAGCACCTCTGGGGAGTCACTTGATCCTATATCAACATTTCCTAGCCTCTCGGGGTTAGATATTTATGTTCTATTACTGAACAGGACTGATAGGGGTTCAATGAATCTCGTCCCTTGTTGTTAGCATTTTTACTAATGTTTCTAGGTTTGAAGAAAAGTATGGGTACATGTAAATGAGCTTCCTCAATAAAACTGTCCATCTCTAGTAAAAAAAAAAAAAAAACTAAAAAAATCTTGCAATAAAAAAAATGAAACTTGCAAAGGCAATGACAATCAGATCAAAGAGATAGATTTCATCTCAGTTTGTTGCCAAAAGTTTCTAAAATTTTAGTAAAGCACCAAATTGGTCATTAAGTAAACTGGTCCTGATGTTCCAAAATTTTCCATTGAAGATTTTTCTTAAAATTGAAAATTGAAATTCCCAGTAAATAACCAATTGTTATTAAATAATTTGGTGTTTAATTATATTTCAAAATATGATATTAGTATTCTAAAATTTAGTGATGATATTTTCAAATTTTGGAATACTTGTGTCAAACTTCGTAATCTCAAAATCAAATTATTAAAAGGCTTTGGCCTTTGACTAAAACTTTAGAATTTTTTATTCTATCTGGGCCATTTAACTCAAATGACACCAAGAGCTTCTTTAAGCCTTGATTTAACTAAGAAGTTGTGAGTTCCAATCTCTATAAGTATGATGGATAATGTGTGTGAACTCCGTCCGTTAAGTGAAAGATGACCAATAATAAAATAATATTTTATTCTAAATTAAAATCAAGTTTACATTTTTTTTTTCTGAGCAATACTTTATGATAGTGAATGTTGGGCGATGAAAGGGCTTCATAAGCACAAAGTGGCGTAGCTTAGATGCGGATGTTGAGATGAATGTATGGTCATACAATGAAAAAAAAATTGTAATGAATTTATCTGATGAAGGGTTAGAGTGGTGCCTATCGAAGAAAAAATAGTAGAAAATCATCTTAGGTGGTTTGGACATTTACAAAGAAAACCTTTGGATGCGCCAGTTAGAAGGTAGATCAAGTTGCTTGGAGCCGAGTTAAAAGAGGCAAAGGAAAACAAATAAGAATGTTCAGTGAGTGAAATATTTTAGTTGATAATTTATCCTGAGATTTAGCTTTTTGACTGAATTCAATAACATCGTTTGATCCATATAGCCGATTTCATCATCCTTCTCTCTCCATCCCTTATAATCTCTAAATCATGTTTGTCCATTCAATATAATATCATTTTTATTTTTCTCTTATTTTCCTAATCAACGACCTAGATGGGCTGATACAAGAAACTGAGAAAAAAGATAAGGAGAGGATTTCCTTCCGCATTTAATTAAGAGTAAAAAAGAAACTAGGGGAAAAAGTAATGACTTGTCTAATAATTATCTCTAAAAAATTTCTTGTCCATTCAAATTTTTTTTTTTTTGGACGATGGCTTAGCGCCCCTATTAAAATAAGGAAATTACATTGAAGGGGAAATTAATCCCAAGCATTCTTGATCTAGCTAAGACCTTAAGTTAAAAGGACATAAGTCTAAAATAATAGATTTGGAGATACCCATTTTAGCCAAGGTGTCTGCAATCTATACTTGTGCTGCATGGTTTGATTACTAGACATGGAAGAAATACATTTGAGAATCCATCTGCCAAAACCAACCACAATTTCATGTCCAGATCCTCTCTTCATTTTCTCTCTCTCTCTGTTTTCTTCTTCTTCTCATTGCATCTTTATCCTTGACAGTTGACATTTAATATCTCATAAAACCATATTATAATATTACATAAGAATTTAAGGGGGGGAAAAATAAAATTTGATATGGACAGTTTCCAACTATAAACGACTTAAAAATAGGGAAAATTATTTTATAAAATATTGAATCTTAACTGTTTATTTTTCTTAATCCAATAATAAAGATGAGAAGAAGACAAAGAAGAGGAAAAGATACGAGGAGAGGATCAAATCCCAAAATTCCATGGTGGGGAACCAATTGTAGAAACAGAACTTGGAATTCAGATGAGAAAGGACAAAAATTCAATTTTCTTTTATATGAGAAGGTAAGGTCAGTTGCTGTTCCAAAAAGGGATTTTGGTCACTTTACCTTAAATCAATCTTCATTCCGTTGTGCGTTTGGTGTAGTTGTCTGTGTTTGTGGAGTGCTTTGGGTTTCTGTTACGGCTAGCAAGTTGTGGTTGGAATCTGTCAAATTTCAAAGCCATTTATGAGATTGAGTCTAATGAAAGAAACTAATCTCTCACATTGTGACAAACCAATATTTAAATTTTTGTTAGAAGAAGTGTCCACCACAGTGCCTCTAACAATATTGTGAAGGGTATGAAAGGGAATCACTTTCCCTGCCTATCCTGTGGATAGGCAGGGAGAGCTCTTCCCTCCTGGACCGTCCAGATCTGATCTGGATGGTCCAGATCTTATTTTTTTTTAACTTTATATTTTTTCAAAAAAATTATTTTAATGGATAGAGAATCTAAAATAAAGATAATATCTCAACTAACATTTTTTTAAAAAATGATTTTTTATTTAAAAAGAAGCAGTTAAAAGAAATCAAATCTGAACCGTTCATATCTAATCTGGACAGTCCAGATCAGATAGGTAGATGGTGCCTATCCTTGGGATAGGCACTGAAAGTGGATCCGGTAGGAAAGTGGGTTGAGGGAAAATTCTTTTAAATTGGATTTAAGAAAATTAGAGAAGTGGGGTTAAAAGATTTTAATTAATTTTTTTACACTTTTATCTTACATCTTTACTTATTAAAATATTGTGACCCCATTTCTTCAATTTTTATAAATTTAACTTATAAAAATTCCCCCTCCCCTCACTAAACTAAACAGACACTTATACGTAACTTCTCAATATTTGAGGCTTATGGTAGAAAAAGATTATCCTGGATTAAATTCCTCAACTATCTAATTTCGGACATATTTTTTAATTTAGTCCTGTATACTCTTTTAATCTTATTAATTAGCTGATAGAATTTTTTTAGGGTCATATTTATAAGTCATATTATTAGATTTTTCATATAAACGTATAATTTTATCTTTCACCACTATAACCTTTATTACATATCATGTTAATGAAAAAAAAAATCCCAAATATAAATCCACCGTGAGAATATATAATGGGCGTTTTTCAATTTTATTCTTATTGAATAAAAAATTACTAGTAACATCTTTTTATTCATTAAATAAGCGTGGATCTAAAACAGTCAATCAAATCAAGACATAATATCAAATGTCTTCAACTTTCAGTTGTTACTGCTACTCAAGGCATCAACTAATAAGTATATTTTATTTTTTTATAAGACACTTACTTATTTTTAAAATGTATTAATTATTTTTTCTATGTATACCCATAATTAATAAGAGTAGTGGGTGAGAGTAGTAATTAATATAATATTAGAATTTATTGCAATTAGTAGGGGTAATAGTGGAAGTTATTTAAATTATAGGACAACTTTTTTAACTTTAACTGTTTTTTATTGATTTATAAGAATTGTAAGTTAATGCCTTATAATAAAGATCAGAAAAAATATTATGCAAGATTTGGTCAAACCCCCAATTTACGAGTATAATAGTGATACTATTGTAAGACACTTTCAGCATTTTTTATATAAACCAAGGAAAATCTTAAACTTGGTTAACTCTTTCATAATTTTTTATTTTATTTTACCTTATTTAATATATACTATATATTATGAGAATAAGGTTAATACAATAATAAATAAAGATGAAATGGTATATTTTTACTGAAAATTTTCTCTCTCCTACCTTTAAATACAACCAAAAATTTTCTTCCCTGTAAATAAGTCGTGGGTGAATTTGGTGGTATGGGCTCCAGTCACAGTCACAGTCACAAGGTTTTCTTAAATGTCCTCTCCAGATATCTAATGGTTACTAAAAAAGAAAAAGAAAAAAGAAATTGTCCTTTGAAGATATCGATAAAGTATGGGCACCTGTAAATGAGTTTTGTCAATAAAACTGTCCATCTCTAGTAAAAAAACCTTAAAAAATCTTGCAATTAAAAAAAAATTGAAACTTACAAAGGCAATGACAATCAGATCAAAGAGATAGAATTAATCTCAGTTTGTAGCCAAAAGTTTCTAAAATTTTATTGAAGGACCAAATTGGTCATGAAGTAACCTGATCCTGATGTTCCAAAATTTTCCATTAAAGATTTTTGTTAAAATTCAAAATTGAAATTTCCAGTAAATAACCAATGGTTAGTAAATAATTTGGTGCTTATATTTCAAAATTTGATATTAGTATTCTAAAATTTAGTGCTGATATTTTTAAATTTGACAGCAACTCAATTTTGGAATATTTGTGTCAAATTTCGTAATCTCAAAATCGAATTATTAAAAGGTTTTAGTCTTTTACTAAAACTTTAAAATATTTTATTCTATCATAGCCATTTAATTCAAGTGACACCAACAGCTTCTTTAAGCCTTGATTTAACTAAAAAGTTGCGAGTTTGACTCTATATAAGTATGATGGATTGGTACTGTTTGGAAACCCTAAAAACTCTAGGTTTTGCGTAAGGCGAGACAAAATTCCTCTCACATATTTACCTCAGCTTGCGCAAAACCTAGGTTTTAGAAGGCTTCCAAATGAGTACAAGTGTGTGAACTCTTCCCGCTAAGTGAAAGATGACCAATAATAAAATAATCTTTTATTCTAAGGTAAAATCAAATTTACATTTTGTTCTTAGTAATACTCTATGGTAGTGAATGTTAGGCAATAAGGGGCTTCATGAACACAAAGTAGGGTTGCTGAGATGAGGTCGTTGAGATGGATGTGTGTGTTGTTGAAAACGCTTTCTAGGTAGAAATTTCACTAAAATAAGAATATGTGTAACTAAGATGACATAATCTGTAAATATAAAACAATTTTATATACCATAGAAAAACAGAAAAAACTCATAAGATTGCCGAAAATAAAAATGAAATTGATGAAATCCGAGCCCAACGTACATTGTCTCCTCAATAGAATTTGTTCCCTCTATATAGATGCCCAAGGATTACGAACAATTGTCTGCCAGGATAGAACGGATTATGTCTTCAGAATGATGGTACTATTAATCAAAAGTAAGAACGAACACAACGAAGTGCTTTCCAAATCACACAATGTATGAGATGAGTGCAGTATGCAATATGCAGTATATGAGAGAAGTGTTGAAAATTGAGAGAAATTTTTGTCACTCACATGTCCTATTTATAGATGATGGAAATTGATTAGATAGACTCAACTTTTGCGGGCGAACTGATGCGTCGTATGGAGAGACACACTAGAACAGAGCAAACATTGACTCTTATTGGCGAATTGGTGCATTGTATGAACAGAAACACCATAATGAAGTGAACAGGTACAACAGAACGGATCGGTTTGCACTGGTTCAGTCACAATATTTTGATTTCAAAAATTCCGATGTGATATTATGATCCGCTTACAGCCGCTAGTTAGGAGAATCACTGAGGGGCAAAAAAGGAATTAATAAAAGTTCAAGGATTTTTTGGACAATATTTAAAAATTATTTTTAATTTCACACACACGCGAACCGAACCGAATTGAGCAGGGCAGGATGGGCGGTGACGGTAGGTGCGACAAACTGAGCCAAGTCTACCAGATGGACCGACGGTGGCAGCGCGCATGTGTGGTGGACCAAGGCCCACTTGCACCCTCTCTTCTCCACAAAAGTGGGTTGGCCCAAGGGTCCAATTTAGAGGTTTGAAATCAAGTCTTATATACCCTTTCACTTTTCTTGATTTGTCTAATGTGAGACTTCTATCCACACACCCATTTCACTTTCTTTTTTCCTCCTCTTCTTCAACCTACTTCTTATTCATAAACCATGGGATTTAGACCTAAAATTCCACAATCTCCCCACATGGATAAAAAGTTAGTCCATCATGACTAAATGTAAATGAACATGTATGCAAAGTGTGATTTCTCTACAAGAAGCAACTACATCGAGATAGGTAGAGGTCACCTTTGAACCTTCTTTTTAAAAAAAAAACCTATTGGGTACACTAGGTCAATCGGTGGACGCGTTTTCTAGAACCGTCGACCTTTAATGTATACCAAGACAATATGAGTCACACAGTTGCTCCTTTAGCATTGTTAGTCCTTATGCTGTGTCCATTTTGGCCCTCGATACCTGCCTGGTTTTGCGAGTGTTTAAGAGAATCGGATACCACTGTTGGCTCTGATACCACTGTTGGGATCCGTACACGCAGCGGATTTAAAATTTTCTACGAATCCCTTCCGGAGGATCACTCAACGACATTTAAATCAAGGTTAGGGAACCCGAATCATACCTTTGGAGAATTCGGAATCATCTGGAGCCGAAGGTTTTCCTTTGATTTTAGCGAACTAGTAGCTCAAGAATCTACACAAACTTTTGCGCACATTTTCTCATGGAGATCAAGAAAACCCAAACCGTAGTGAATTCGTTCGCGTCTCGTTCTCTTTGAACTGGTGGGCTACCTTTTCGATCAGCAGAAGACGACTCTTAGAATCGGCTTCCTCTACCGGTATCCACACGAACAATCTCCGAACACGGACGAGGCAGCGTGCTAGCGCCTCGAACTGTGCGTCTCTCTCTTTATCGCTCTAGGGTTTCTTGCAGCTTTCTAATATGCTCGACTAAAAGTCCCATAGGTTTTTTTCTAAACCCGATAGGCGTATTATATAATAAAAATTAATCCTTATTAATTTTGAAATTCGAATTTTGAATCTGGATAATATATTAATTAAATCTATCTAATAGATCTAATCAAATATATTTATTTAATCCGAATTAAAACCAGATCTGAAATTTGAATCTTGAATTTAGATTAAATCTAAATTAAAAGCCTTATGATTTAATTTATCTTCATAAATTAAATCCGAGAAATGATATCTATTTATTTAATTAAATCTGAGATACAATATCTCAATTTAAATTAAATAGATAATGATATCTTTATTCGAAAATTAAATGGGATACAATATCTCTATTTGTTTTAGATATTTAATTTATCAAATAAATTAAATATAAAACAAATATTATATAATAATATTATAATCTCCATTAAATAATAATATTATATTATTTTCGAATTTAATATATATATATACATATATTTATCCTAGATTAAATTCAGTATTCATTTAATCTCAGATTAATCTGAGATTCAATGAATTTGGACACTTTTACCCGTGTTGGATTATTCTTGTGTGCGACCCTGCAGGCCCATATGAGATTGGCAGTGGGCCAAGACTGTATCAGCCCACAAGTCACAAGCGGCCTCTAGCAAGACATTGCGACTACCCAATTCACATGAGGATCGATGACATGATGCTACCTATCGTACAACCATGTCACGTCCCTTTTGTCACGCAATAATTTGGTCAAGGATGAAGCATAGATAATGTCAATTTCCTGTTTTTGACCACTACTTTCTCGATTCTCAATAGTCTAATAAGTGAAATGGAAACTCTTTTCCATCACAGTATGACCATACATTTCTTAGACTCACTTATCGAGGGGCCCAGTATTATCTCTCTACAAATGTGAGGGACAAATTCCATCTTGACCATTCACATTCCTCCGCATGAAAACCACTGATTCCGATCCCAGCCTTTATCATCACCCGGTCAAAGGTGACTTTTGACTAAGTCAAAGGTTAGTGACTCATCATGTAGGAATCCATGATGATCTCAGGTCATAGGGCGTTGTGACACGGTTATACATGAGATAAGCTTATGACTTAATCCATGCAGCTTTCTCATAGTGGGTCAGTCCAGCACCTTGTACTCTTACAAGTGCCCATGACTTTGATTCGTATCTCCATACCTCATCAAAGTCATACTGGTCTTAACTCATCTTCACTCCCGCGTAGATGACTGACCAAGGACATTTAGGATAATCTATAAGATATATCCAGGGATATAGTTATCACCATAAACATGCGTATGAAATGATAACTTAATGGAGAACAATGACTTGCCCCTAGGGCATAATTTCCAACAGATTCACCAACGAACTATTACCCCGTCACTGTCTTGATGTCTCCGTCTTCCATTGACTGTCATAGTGTCGGCGACGTCAGGATTTCCAAAGCTTCTATTGTTACTGAGTGTTCCACTCACCCTCTTGAACTCATTCAGTAGTCCACAACGTTCGACTGGCACGCACCTTGCACCCTGGTTCCATCCCTCCGATGCCACAAGCAGCAACCACTGCTGCCACAATTCCTGCTCCCATGGGTCCCATCTCTGTTGGTGTTTTTCTTTTCCAATAAAAAGGCTTAATTGCTCTTTTCTCCAGCATTTCGGCCACCGTCCTATGCCAATGCCTCATATTTTAACTTAATTGTGATAGTTGTTTTTTTTAGTAGTTATTTGGTGTTTTTTTTTCACTTTTTAATTGTTTATCGGCAATTTTGGTCCCTTCAATAGTTATTTGTGCCAGACGCTCCTCGGGTAATAGTTAGTTGGCAAATTTGCACCTTCACCCTTTAAAAAATAATGTGGATGACATATAAACTGTCAACTTATCACATTTAGTCAATTATCGATCAAAACTATAACAAGGATAATGGTCAAAGTAAAATTACTCTATTTTTTAACACTTCAAGGGAAAAATTACCCCTTAGTGAAAACTTCTATATCAAAATTGCTTCTTAATCCTTTGTAGGAAGCAACCCTATTATGTTAGAGGATGAGTTAAATGATTAAATTAAGGGTTAAATAGTTCGGCCCCCTCGAAGACGTTTATGTCTCTCTTGTTGAGGTTTTCAATGACCTAAATCAATTTGGACACGGCTTTAGTCCGTGCTCACTCCCATCCACTGCCCTCCTATACCTAAAATGGCATCATTTTTGGCGCAAAATAATGAGCAAGTTCCTTTTTTCAATAAAAAAAAAATTCAGGGCTCTGAATAATACTAAAAAAATACTTTAGAATACTGACTGATATTAAAAAATATTTCATGATCTTGGAAAATTATTTTAGGATCTTTAAAAGATATTTCAGGTTATTCACTAGTACAAAAAAGATATTTGAGAATATTGACTCGCATTGAAAAAATACCCCATGATCTTGAAAAATTATTTCAGGATCTTGAAATAATATTTCAAGTATTGACTGATATTAAAAATATACTTCAAAATATTTTTCAAGATCCTAAAATAATTTTTTAAGATCAAGAGTTGTATATATTATGATAATTGAAAAAAATGTAAATGTAAATTTAAATTTAAGAAATTTTTTTAAAAAATTATTATTTAAGAAAGTAACAAACAATAAAGCCCTTATTTTCAGTACCGTTCAATATCCTAAAGTATCTTTTTATTATCAATCAGTACACTGAAATATTCTAAAATAATTTTTCAAGATCCTAAAATAATTTTCTAAGATCAGGAGTTATTTTTTCAGTACTGTTCAATATCCTGAAGTATCTTTTTTTATTATTATTATCAATTAGTACGCTGAAATATTCTAAAATAATTTTTTAAGATCATAAAGGAATACCATTCAGTGCCTTGAAATATATTTTTTTTATTAAAAAAAAAAAGGAATTTGCTCATTGTTTGCTCCAAAACGGCACCATTTTAGGTATAAGAGGGCAGCAGACTAAGGCAGTGTCCAATTAATTTAATGTAAAATACATCTTTTTCTATGGTGTTAATGTAAGAATTAATAATAAGCAACCAAAAGTTAATATTGTTAGGGCTTAATATTCACTACCTCCGGTTGTAAATATAAGCTTTTTTGTGAATGTGATTGTCCCAAAATAAAAGCTTCATTTTAATTTTGTCAAAATATTTATTGAGTTTGTTCCAACTTTACCCCTTATTATATTTATTGTCTCTCTCACTTATTCTTTTTACAAATAAGGCATAGTGTTGGTCGAATTCCCTTATAGCAAGTGAAACGGTCGAACAAGTAATAAAGAGTAAGTAGAATTATCGTCCCACAAACAGAGATTTTTTATACCAAAGATTACGCTAGTTTCTAAAGACAAGTATGTGATGTGAAAATCTATATTTGGTTTGGTTGGTTTTGCTGTTACTTAATGATAAAAAATAAATGAGTGGTTAAAAGTCGAAGGAATATATCAATTTAAAAGTAGACTGAGCTTGGATTTCATCCTTCGTTCTATCATTCCCCCAATTTGCCTACAACGCATTGCTGCACAGCTTTTGCAATGCTACAACATAATTATCGTTGCAATGATATTCAGTTAACCCACCTCTATCCTATACAGAAGCTTCCTCAATTCTGTAAATACAGTCTTAGCTTTACTCTCCCATATTCCTATGGCGATTTCCAGTTTCGTCTGACTAATCATCTCATGACTTTCTCTCTCTAGGTTTTGCCACGCTTTCCTCTTATAGTTAGGTCTCCTTGGCCGCACGTCTAGTTAGTTGGGCCTTCCAAATCTGTTGAGTCCAAGATCTTAGATTAGGTTGATTGATCCTTCTCTTGTTATCTCGAGATTCTCTAAATCTTTCTTTTGATTCTCCGCATCTCCTAGATTCAGCTTCAGTCAATCACCGTCTCCACGTGCGTCTGGGTGACCTGTCTTAATTTCCTGATAACTCCAGAGGAAAGGTTAGAATAACTTAATGCTTAATTTTGTATCATTTACGATGCTATAGCATAGTGGTCACATTATATTGCTGGCGTAGGTGTAGGCATACGATATGTTATAGCATTGTATCAAGTTCATTATGTGCTTTTGTGGTTTACCATAAAGTGGTCATTTTCTTGTGCACATGAGCAGGATAATGATATAAATGCAGTAACTTGTAAGATCAATCCTCTATTTCCTTATGTGCATGAATTCTTAGGCATTCTATCAGATAGTAGTAAGCAATAAAGCTCAGTTGCAGCGTTTAAAACAGTCAAAACACATAAAGTAAACATGGCATAAATACTACTCACACATAGTTAGAAAAAAAAAACATATTATTGGTCTTAACTAATTTTAATTATTTTTTTGATAAGCGCAAATCGATTATTTGAAGCTTATATTTAGAGATGGAAAGTCAATATTTTTGGCGCTTAATATTTACTATGTCTATAGAATGCATTCCATCTTGTCCTTATTACTCTTCTAGTCCTATATATTGGGCAAAGAGAGAAGAAACTTTTGATCATATTTATAGGGTAGATAGAGAACAATTTATGTGAATGTATAATTTTACCTTTTATTTATTATTGTATTAACTTTGTTCTCATTGGGTATAATGAATATTAAATTGGGGCAAATTTGAAAAGTTGTTGAGTTTAATGGAAGAGTTAATAAAGTTTAAGTTTTTTATTGGTTTATGTGAAACATGCTTGAAGTGCCTATAAATAGCACCGGAGGAGTATAAGGCCCTAACTAATACTCCTTCCGATTATTTTTATAAGCCACTTTTTTCTAACTGTACAAAACGAATTGGAGGTTAAGATTAATTAAAAGCAATAAATGTGTAAAAAAATGTCATATTTTTTCTAAATATGCCCCTATTTATATAGGAGAGAGAATGAGTATAAAATATAAGAGAGAATAGGTAATAAATAATTAAATGAAAGAGAATTAGTGGTGAGTGGGGGATGATTAATACAAAGTTGTGCATTTAATAGGGTTAGAAAAGTAAAAGGTAATTTAAATTTTAAGACAAAAAAGAATGTTGTTTATATTAAGAACCATCCCAAGAGAGAGAAACTTGCTCATAAAAAGAATTGGAAGGAATACTTGTCTAATCTTATTAATAGAGCATTTTAAGCATGTTTTACACCAATTAAGAAAAACCTTGAACTTCATTAATTCTATATTAAAAGTCAACAATTTTCAACTATACCCCTTTTTAACTACACACTTTAAAAGAAAGTAACAATCTACACAATAATAAATCACAGGTAAAATTGTATATTCATGCAACAAATCTAATGACTTGCATTATAAATAGGACAAAAAATAGTCTTTTTGCCCTATAAATAAGACGTAAGGTAGTAAGATTTTTGTTTTTTGGTTCTTTTTATAAGGCACTCCTTAGTCTTGAAATTGCATTAAATATTTTTCTTATATGCTCATATTGGTCTTTTTTATAAGGCATTTGTTAGTTTTCAAGAAACATTAAATATTTTTTAATATATACCTATATATATATAATAATGGTAGTGAGAAAGAATAATAATTAATACTTCATCCGATCTATAATATAAGGTACTTCTAGAAGAATAGCATGGTCCAAATTATAAATGACTTGTAAGATAATTAATGCTTATTTTTCAGTTTTGTCCCTGTCATTAATGCTCCTTTTCAATTCTGTGCACTTAGTAATTTTCAAACACATTTTTCAGTAAGGGTAAAAGTGGAAAAAATTCAATTTATGATTTATTTAATGAATTAACCATTACTTCTCATTTCCAATAAATTAGTTAGAGTGTCTTATATTGTGAATTGGAGGGAGTATCATTGTAACAAGACCTTAGACCCGTGCGTTGCACGGAGTGTGTTGTTTTATTCGGTTGTATAAGCAAACTTGTTGTTGTATAAGCAATTTAGATTGCGGAGATTGCATGTCATTCTCTTGTATAAGCAAACTTAGATTCATTGCAGCAGAGTTCGCTGAATTGGAATTTATTGAACATGGTCGTTTTCCTACATTATGAAATCAAGCTCATATGCATGAATCCATTAAAATTGGAATCTAAAATTTATTAACAATTTTTAAGCTGACTTATTGTACAATGAAAAAGGTTTCATACCAGGACTTTTGTATGCTTGAAACGGTGATTGGTCACGACTGACAACATTTGTAATTTCCTTAAAGACACTCCTCTTGGCTTCTTCCTTGTAGTCATTTTTTTGTTGAATTACTGAAGTGTTGTCTTTTCTTCATCGGCATGTCGATCATTCCTCAATATGAACAATGGTTTCCTCTGATTAAGTGCGTTGTTGAGAGCTGCCATCATTATGTTAAGATAGTAAAAAAAAAAAAGGTGAATATGGACATAGGCATCAGGTCAAATTTGCGGTTGTTTTATCTTCGATTTATAGCTGAGCAAATAACGTCTAGATTTATCTTTTATTGAGTAGAGCTGTAAACTAATCCATGTTTAGCCCAGAATCGTGTAGGCTTTTTGATCATGTGTTAATGTTTGACGCCTCACCCTAATGCAACCTAGACGAACCCTAATGCAACTTATCTTTATGGCCGTGTCGCAATGAAATCTGTCATTTTATTTGCAGCTGATTGGATATGTCAAGTTTTCTTGTGAAAATGGAACTCCTTGATTACGCATGCTTAGGCAGCAATGTCTTCGGGAAGGGTGACTCTCTTGTTATATTAATACAATAAACACAGAAAGGGAAAACATTTTGAAGAAGAACAATAACCATAAAACTAAGAGTTTGTTATATTTGTTCATAGTCAGAAATATGAATGTTTAAAGAAATAGAAAAACAAACAACTAAAAAAAGGAAAACAATTTGATGATGAATTTAAAACATACCGGAGTTTTCTCATCCATTTACATCCTTGGCACTTCCCCAAAGCTGTTAAACAGAAGTGTAAGAATCCCGAGCTCATGCAGCTAACTCAAGGTGACGATAATGCTGACAGGAAAGTAAGCATGATAATGAATAGTTAGTAGGAGATCTAACTCTTTGTTGAAAAGCAAGATGGAAAAGGCACAGTATGTGTAAATATAGACAAAACCTGAAAGTCAAAGGTTAGGCAGAACGGATAGTATATATTGTTTGAACTGATATTAACATCTGTACTGTGTACAGAGTGATATGCATATCTGTAGATTTTCTGAATTTCAATTTTGAAAGATTAAAACTCTGGGTAATATTGCTTTTTTTTTAAAAAAACTCTGGGTAATAATAAATAGGGCATTAATTAAGAGTCTTAAAAATAATTAATCGATATATAACTTTTTTGGAATGAACCCTAAAACTTGGAAAAAAATTTGCAAAGTCGGCAAAGAAAACCACTTTATTCCAAACGATATGACGGTAAAATTGACAATATCATCACTATCAAATCAATTTAGATTGATGAGTCATGAGCAAGTATTACCGTGGATTAAGGAAATTTTATAATTTGAATTCAAAAAAATTTTACTATTTAGGAAAAATGTTGGTTTCTTATGGAAAAAAAAAACTGTATTGACTTACGTTTGTAAATGACCCTGGCCAATTACTGTTTAGGAATCATATATGATAAATAGGACTTGAGCTGACCCATTAGGTATTTTATAACGGAAATTTTATAATTTGAATTCAAAAAAATTTTACTGTTTAGGAAAAATGTTGGCTTCTTATGGAAAAAAAACTGTATTGACTTATGTTTGTAAATGACCCTGGCCAATTACTGTTTAGGAATCATATATGATAAATAGATTCAGCATTAGTGTATATGAAAATGAGTGATTAATGCTATTGGTGATGCGCTCCAAAACTTAATTGGAAATGAAATTTCAAACTTAAAATAGTTCATCAAATTTCATGAGTTTTGTCTACATAATGACTTTGCTTCTCTGACGTAATATACAAATCTTTTTTTTTAATAAAAAAAACAAGTTTATGACATGTAATTATAAGGGATAAAATAATAATGAGAGAAAGAGTGAGAGAAGGTGGCTGGGTAGGTAAAAAGTGGCCAAACAAATGAAAGAGTGATTTCTATTTTTTGTCCTCTCCCAATGACCCATATTTCAAAGCATTGTATGCCTGGTCCTTATATATTACGCAATAACTAATATTCTATAATACTGGTCATATTTCAACGACTGTGCATTCATGTTGTCCATTTGAAAATTGGTTTCAAGAAAATTACATCCAATGGCCAGGGTTATAATAAAACTCAAGTTGATAAAATGTTGAAGAGAATGTTTATAACGTACAACATCATTACAACCGAAATTTGAGAAAGGTAAACTTCATATCATAGAGTAGTAAATCATATGCATAAGATATCAATTTATTTTCTCCTTCTTGATGTTTTTAAGAGGTTTGGTAGTGCTCAGTTGTGGTGTGCACATATCTACAAGACCAAGGTCATCACACACAAGTGGAACGCCAATTGCAATAGTCTTTCTTTTTGTGTTGGAGTCAGGTGGGGTTGTAAGTTGGGAGATGGTGTTAATGTCATCTTCAATGACATTAATTTGTGAAGATACATGACTAGTTTCCCTTGAAGCAGTTGATTCCTACAAATAGGTAAGATAAGTTAATAAATAGAGTAACTCTATAATCTTACCAAAAAACTACAATAACAAAGGATGAAGATGACAAAATACCATATCTGTCATGGACGTTGTGTGTTGCTGCAAGTAAAACATGTAAATAAAGTAAGTTTAACAAATTTACTATTAAACTATTTTAAAAAATCCAGATGCAAAATTTAAAGAAATTGAACCTCGTCATTTGAATATTGGAATTGTTGTACCAAGTGTGTGTCTGCACACAACTGACTGACTCCAATGCTACTCATCCTATGCTTGATATTATTGCTCCTAATCCGTAGCTTGACAAGTATTACCTTTCCGTCTATTTTATCCAACTCTTTTGGAACTATAGTATTCTCACCATTCTATGGGAATTTAAAACATATAGACATGCATAAGAATTTACAAAATAGAGCATGTAATGCACAATAATTTACAAAATAGAGCATGTAATATGTAACTCAATATATAACATAATGAATACCTCTTGCATGTCCTCTTTCATCTTTGATGCAGATTTACCCAACAATTCAGTTGCATGACGATCAAACAGCATGATTGAACATTTTCCAGTTTTGTCAAATACTTTGTAGTGAACTTTATACCTACCAAAGTAGATATTAACTAAATTTATGGAACATGGATTATGAAACAATATGTAGTGGTTAAGTTTGAAAACATACTTGGGGACAGTCATAAGTACGTCCTTTTCACACTTGGTGCATCTAAGAGTGCCATTAGGCATGTACTCGGGTTTTTTGTCACAAGGACATGCATCATAATACCACCCATACAATGTTTCACATTTTTGAATTGTGACCTTTGAGACAACATCACACTCTTAAACATTTTAGGAAAAATAATATTATTTTACTTGCAAGTTAAATAATGGTTACCATCTTTCTAACAATATAGATGAAGGGATAAATTAATTATTAATTTGTGGAAGTAAAATAATATAAAGACGAGGAAGAAAAATTACTTGCTCTAACTTAGAAATATTAGACAATGGAATCTTGGTGCAGAAACTAAGAAGTGATTCAGCTAATTAGGTTGGATATTCGACACTTGAAATTTGTGTAAACAGTTGACTGAAGCTAGAATCTTGGCTAAGTCTATATATTATGCGTATGTTCGATTAGTATAAGGTAACAAAAAAAAACCACTAATGGTAAAAGGAATTAAGGTCTAACCTTTCTTTCAACAATGATGCCTCCGATATATTCGGATTAAGAGTGACTAAAGTTGCATTAAATGCGTTACTCAGATGACCATAATCTAATGTAAATGTATATTAGACATTAGACAATATATTAATAAAACAAAATAATTCATTTACTATTGTCTGAAGACATTGAAAAAAAATAAAAAATGAAAACCTGTATTCCTGTTTGATCTGGCGAAGCGCACAAGAATAATAATTGGAGGTTCCATGTCCTCATATTTCTTTGCATAAGTCTCCTTAGCACACTCACCCCAAAGAGTGATATTTATAATGTTTTCACTAAGAGATGTTGAAATATGATTATATTCAATACTCTTTGTTATACTTAAGTTTAAAAAAAAAAATTGAGCACCAGATTTTTAGTGAGCTACAAAGATAGATAAAAAAATTACTTCTCATCAGCAATGCTAAAGTTTAGCCTCCCGGTAATATCACTTTCCTTTCTTTAATCCAGTAAACGTCCGAAAGCTTGCAAAAACCCGATTACGTTTGTAGTTGTTTGTATGTTATGCATCATTAAATTAATTGGAATGCACTTCGTCTTAAAGCATAAAAGGTTAGTTGATTTAACAAAATGGGTCCAAAAAAGATAAACCTATTAACCCTGGGTCTGGGTTATTTCCATGCTTGATGTCTACAATGGACTTAAAGCTATAAGCTTGTTGGTTAATGACAACGTCAAATTCTTCTATGAACATGTGAGTATGGAAGTTCAATCTCCAAGGGTTTGCAGTTGCTCTATACTTATCATCATTCTCGACTACCTCAAAGTTTTGGAAGTTGTACACCATCCCTTATTTCGGATCATCAATTAATTTTGGAATGGCATTTTTTTGTGTCACGGAAACTTCCATTCTTGTCTCTTGGCACAAAAACGAAAAACGAAAAACAAATTGGCTGACAATACAAAATTTCAGTTGTAAGGAAATAACTATTAAAAAAAGATTATAGAAAATGGGTACTATGTAGATCTATAAATCTTTATGACAACTAACCATTTCATCAACCAGTATCATCCCTATCTTCCATATTGGGTATGGTGCAGCCTTTTTCTTGACAACCCACTTCCGGAGAACTTTTGCAATAATCGACCACGTGTCCTTGCTATCATCAACTTCAAATAAGTACGTCTCGGTCATTGCCTGTTTGTTGTTGTAAAACAAAGGAAAGCTTGTTTAGAGTACGGCGAGCATGAGCTGATCCATTAGGTGATTTTATAAAAGAAAATTTAAAATTTGAATTCACGAAATTGGAGGGAGGGAAATATTTCATAAAGGAAAATATTAAGTTTGAATTCAGAAAAATGGAGGAAGACGTATGATTGAGAGATCAGAAAATTGTGTGGACATGGCATCTATCATAGTGTACATGAAAAATGTTGGCTTCTTATGGAAAAAAAACTGTATTGACTTACGTTTGTAAATTACCCTGACTAATTACTGTTTAGGAATCATATATGACAAATAGAAATCGAGTTGATCCATTAGGTATTTTATAAAGGAAATTTTATAATTTGAATTCAAAAAATGGAAAAAGTTATACTATAATGGATTAGGAATGATTTTATAAAGAAAATGGGGGATAATGGATTAGGAATTTTATAATGGATTAGGATTGATTTTATAAAGAAAAATTTAAATCCGCCCCACTACAATGGGGGAGGGAAGATGATTGAGAGATCAGAAAAGTGTGTGGACGTGGCACTAATCATAGTTTAACATGTGGACCAATGAATGAAGGAGTTAGAGGTTTAGAAGGATATATTGATACCCCCGATTTTTAATAATAATAATAATAATAAGAGAAATAGTAATGATAATGATAGATTAAAATAATACTATTAAAATAATAAAAATTAATAATGTTGTATTGTTTCTGTGGTAATCATATTATTTTGTAAATAGTAATATTAGATTAGTCAAGATTAGATTCAAGAATCTAGAAGTAGTTAGATCAAATTATATTTTCAATTTTTGAATTCATCATCGGACTCAAATATATCTAATAATAAAACTCTACAATTTGTTTTAATTTATTTATCGGGAATAAGTAAAGAGCCCAACCCAATAGCTAAAACCCTAGTTTTAATTATAAAAATTAGGTCTAGCCGCCTAAACCTAGAACACTCGACATTTTTCTTCTCCGCTTCTGTGTCCTCCTTCCTCATTCTCGGCAGTCTATTTTTCTAGGAGACTAGTAAAGACGAAAACCAGGTAATCCTAAACCCAAGAACAATAATTTGCCAAATTATTTCTTTATGAATCATAGTCATATCTCTTTGCGTTCTTTCTTCTATCATTTGAAACTAAATGCTCACCTTGGTTTTCGTGCGTGAACAATATATCCTATGCGTCATCTTTTCTATCATGTGAAACCAAATGCATACCTCGTTTTACGTGTTAACCCTATGCTTTTATTTGTATGTTTTTTTTTTGTGTTCTTTTTTTTCTTTTTCTCTTTTTTTGTATTATTTGAAAACAATACCTTGCCTCGATTGTCGTGCGTAAATTCTCTGCCTCTCTGTACGTTCTCTTTTCTTTATTTGAAAATAATTCTTCTCTCGTTTTTTTGCAAATTGAATACCTTCTGAATAAATATTTATATAAGTATATTGAATGTCACGATTTGCATGAATTGATTAATCATTGAGTATGTATATGAACATTGAATTGATTTCCATTATACTTGTACATGTATATACATTCGGCTTTCATGGTTTGATGACCCTCGGCAGATATAGAGGGAGGGCATATATATAAGTATGTAAAAAGGAAGTACTTCTTTCGTTTCGATATAAACATATAGGTACTATTGTATGTATTTTCCTTTTTATTTCACATATTAGAGATAATTTAGGAATTCTATTAGAAACGTATTTAAAATACTTTACTCGTGGGAGGATAGTTTTGGGATGGTACCTCCCATAGAGATGAACACAACTTATGGGTTTTATATCCTCGATATTTATTTGATGTGAAAAAGATAGTATCCGTTCTTCCCAAAGTGGTATCTGGCAGGTTTCCAGGACACTAGTAGCAACTTTGGGAAGAGGTGTGCACACTAGGAAGATATGTTTATGGCCAATTGATGATTGTGACTGGCAGGTTTCCAGGTCACAGAGTAGACTAGCAGGTTTTCGGGTCTACCATGGTTCTCTTCCCACTAATTAGTGAACTTCCTAAAAATAAACGGTTTTGCCTTAGTTTTTCGTAATTAACAAATAGCAGTATATATAATCGGTTTGACTTTCGTAGATTTGAGAAAAATTGATTTTGTGTGTGTTTTATATATATGCATGTTATTGGTTTGGCTTATCAAACAACAATTGTATGTTGTGTTGATTGCAATACAAGTGTTTCAAACATGTATTACATGTGTTGTTTTGGATGCCTCAGCCTTCATGCTTGAAATATATATGTACATGATACTTGTGCGTCACTTACCTTTTTGAGATTAAATATAATTGCTTCGTGGGGTCCACTTATCTTTTATTTATTTATTATTTGATTTTTTTTTATATAGTATCTCTTAGTCAATAAAATAAGATACGAACAGATAAGATACGAATGATCTGGTGGTTCTCTTCCCACTAATTAAATTGAATGAAGAATAATAAAATTGTTTTCTTGGATATATATATATATATATATATATATATATATATATATATATATATATATATATAAGGATGATATTTTTATTATATAAATATTTTGTTTCCTTTACATTAAATTGTGTTTATTAGGATTACCAGCAATTGCTGATGTTTGTGCTCTTGAGCTGTGATGATCCTTCGGGGGAGTAGAATTTCAGTGAAACAAGTGTCAAGGGTTGGGGCTAGCAGTGAGAAGTGAGGAAGCACATTCAGCTGATTCTGTTTATTTATTTCGTTCTAATTAAAATAAATACATTTTTGCTTAAGTTTGGTTTTTTTTTTCATTATTGTAATAAGTAGCCTTGCACTTGTTCCAGTACAAATGCGGTGGTAACACTCCCCAAGGTTGTTTGTTTCGAATTTCAGTAATTCATTTATGAAAATATTTTAAATTTTAGGTTATTATAACTGTTAGGAATTGGGGGTGTTACAATCATATTAGAGTTTAGTGCACTCCTCTGATTTTATTTATAAGTCTTTTTTAACTAAATCATACATTCCAAAGGGATGTAGTTAACTCAATGATTATGGGGGTAAATTTTCAACTTTGTCCTCATTTATGAATATATATTTTTCAACTTTTTCTTCTCTTTCTATTTTTATTAGTGCAATTAATATGGGCAAAATTGTCACAATCTTATTTACTACCTTGAAACTGAACTTATAAATAAAACCAAATTTTTTGGTAAAAAAGTACTTATAAATAAGACCAGATCAGTATAAGGCAAAGAATTAAGGTTTTCTATGTCCTATTTATAAGTATGCTATTAATTTTTTTCAAGAATGTGGAGCCTTACTTTTCATTTATTAGTGTATATATGTATTTTCTTGAAGAGTGTGTAGTTAAATAGAGGTAAAGTTGTTGAATTTCTTAAGGTAGATCTAAAGAAATTTAAGACTTTTTTGCCTATGCGAAACATGCAAGAAATGCTTTTTAAATAGCATTAGAGGAGTGAAGGAGCATTATTGAAAATCACTTGAATTTTTTTAAAAAAAATTAATGTTTTTAACTATTTTTACTTATATGTGAGAGTTGTAGTTGAGTTCTAATAATAAGGACCAAAGGGAGTATGATATTAGAGTTTATGTAGTTAATAAGTGTAGTATTTGAAATCACTTAAATTTTAAAATGAATTTAATACTTTTAACTGTTTTTATTTGTACCTAATAATTAGTAGTTGACTGCTTGTGAGATTAAGAGAGAATACTAATAGAAGCACTTGTACTAATAACTGAGTAAGGAAAACAAGTGGATAAAAAGGAAAAAAAACTACAAAGAACTAATTCAAAATTTGCTAAAACTATCAGGTTTGAGAAATTAGTTTTCCTAATGAATAAAAAGGATATGAATTTAATTAAAAAATAATTAATTTATCATTGGAAAAAAATTGAAAAATACTAAATTACTTAAATTTTAGGGGGAAATGGAGAAAAGTCTCATTTTTAAAATTTAATTGGTGAGAATAACCTTAATTAGATGTCATTTTTGCTCTTCTTGGTTTACTTTGTTTCCATTTTGGTTAGAGTATTCTCCAAATGGAAGTGGTTGTTTTGAACTTAATACATTTGTTGTTGAGGGATTTAAAATTTGGAAAAAGGTTGATGATGGAGAAAATTGTGCTTTTCTATGCCATGTTGGAAAAAATATTATCTCAATACATAAAAATGTTGTGAGTTCATGTAGTGATTTTATGAACCAATCTCAACGTATTGAGATATTGGTTTAAAAACTTACTTCTCAGGAGATTGCAACTAATCGTTTGAGACTACAAGTTTCTGTGGACGTAACAAGATAGCTTGCTCTTCAAGGATGTGCTTTTAGAGGCCATGATAAAAATTTAGATTCACTTAATCGGGGTAATTTTCTTGAGATGATAAAATTTTTAGTTTTCTACCTTCAATAAGTTGCAATAGTTGTTTTAGAAAAAACTCCTCAAAATGCATCATATAGTTCCCCTCTAATTTAAAACGAAATTCTTCATGTTTTCTCTCAAAAGGTAAAGAACATAATACGAGAAGAAATTTCTAATGCCAAGTTTTGTCTTATTGTTGATGAAGCTAATGATGTATCAAAAAAAGAGTATATGGCTAAGTTTTGAGATACATCGATAAACATGGTTTTATATGGGAAAGGTTTTTCAATCTTGTACATGTGGAAGATACAAGTGCTAAGACTTTGAAACAAGGAATATTCAACACTCTTCATCACTATAATCTTGACGTTCAAAATATTTGAGGACAAGGTTAAGATGGAGCTTGCAATATGCGAGGTGAATGAAATGGATTGCAGGTTTTAATTTGCGTTAAGTGCCCATATGCTTATTATGTCCATTGCTAAGCTCATCGCCTTCAACTTGCCTTGGTTGTGCATCTTACGAGGTAAAACATGTTCATCTTTTTTTTTTTGAAAAATTAAACTTCATAATTAATATTTCTACTTCTTCTTGTAATAGTAATGATGAATTAGGGGTTGCCCAAACAAATGAAATTGAAAGAATGATTGCTATTGATGAACTCGAATCAAAAGTTGGTCTTAATCAGATTGATACTTTGCATTGACCTAGAGCCACTCGTTGGAGTTCTCATTATAATTCCATATGCAGTTTGTTTAAAATGTTTCAAGCCACATGTGAAGTTCTTAACAATATTTCTAACGAAGGAAAGATATCATTACATTGTGGAGATGCAGATAATGCATACTTATCATTGACATCTTTTGATTTTGTCATCATATTGCACCCTTATGAAAGAAATTATGGGTATTACTAAAATCCTTTGTCAAGCTTTGCAACAAGAGTTTCAAGATATTTCAAATGCTTTACATCTGGTTTTAACTACAAAAGAGTTACTTCAGAAATTAAGAGAGACAGTTTGGGATGCTTTCTTAGTTCATGTTCAAGAATTTCGCATAAAACATGACATTGACATTCAAGATATGAGTGCAAAATATATTAGAAGGAGAGGTTGTGCTCGAAATGAACAAGGTGATTTTTCTACTAAAAAAATTTATAGGGTAAATATCTTTTGTGCTACAATTAATTATCAATTGCAAGAATTAAATAGTAGGTTCAATGATAATATTATTGAATTACTTGCTTTGAGTATGATTTTAGATCCAAGAAATTGGTACAAGTCATTTAATAGTGATGATATTTGCAAACTTATTGATAAATTTTATTTTAGAGATTTCACAGAAAAGGAAAAATTGCATTTGAAAATGAAGTTACAACAATTTGAGCTTGACATTCCTCAATATCCATATTTGATTAATTTATCAACTAAATATGAATTATGTCAAGGGCTGGTAAGAACTGGAAAGTTCGTTATTTACCCTCTTATTGATAGAGTGATTAGACTTGTACTAACTCTCCAGTTTTTACAGCAATTACTAAAAGATCTTTCTCTACTATGTAGATAATAAAAAAACAAGCATTGAAATAGAATGAAAGACCAATTTCTTAATAATTCTTTGATTACATATAATGAAAAATAAATTGTTTTGAGTTTTAGCACATATTCAATTATAGATCAGTTAAAGAATATAAAAAACATAAAAAAGCATGAGTCTTGTGAAGTGATCTTAATTTTTGTAAAAGATTTCTTTTTTATTTTTTGTATATTAGATTTGTATTATATTTCAAGTACATTTATTTATGATATAATAATTTTTGGGAGGGGTTATTCTACCTACCCTTATTCTGCCTACCTTTGCCAACTTTCTCAATAACATTAGATTATAATCTCATCCAACGGTGAAGATTTGAAGGATAAAATAAACTCTTTTACCCCTTCCTCCCATCACCTTCCACCCTAACCACGATCCAAACACGAATGCTCAAAAAGAAGACGACGGCCTCAATGACGCTTCAGTTTCATCATCAGTTTCTGGTTTCTTTTACCAAGTTTCAGCTTCACACTCCCTTCAAGCTTCAATTTGATTCATTCGATGAAGTGACAAAGTAAAAGCATTGCAAATACTCCTCTTTCAATCTAATCCACCTCGATATGCTTTCTTCTGCTTCTACAAGGTACTCCACCAAATTTCCTCTGTTTGCTACTTGTACTTTCTTTCTCTTTTTCCCTTCTTCCTTCTCTCTTAAATGTCATCTTCATTCTCATTCCCCAAGTCCCGATATGCTTCACACTCTTTGTATGCTTCTTTGGGTCTTTGGGTCACCTTTTGGTTACAAGAATCACTTGTAATTCTCCTTTAGTTCAATGTATCTATCTCATTGTAATCATCTCAGGCTTTAAATTTTTAATTCACTTATATCATAAACCCTTAAATTTTTTTTTTTTGGGTAGTGCTATATAGGTTCTTTCTTTTATTGGGTTTGGAAAGATTAGAAATTTTCATCTAGGTGGTAGGAAATAGTACTTCCTTTGTTTAGGTTTTTGAAATAGCCTACATCTAGTATTGGTATCTTCAATGGTCATCTCTTTCTGTCTCTCTTTTTCTCTTTTTTGGTTCAAGTTTGAAGATGGAATATCACCTAGAGGGGGGGTGAATAGGTGATCTAAAATTTTTGGGTTTAAAAACGAAATACCTTTCTGAAGAGCAAAAATAAAAGAAAACAAGTAAGACAAGAGAACACAAGGAAATTTATCCTGGTTCGATCTAAAGCTTCGACCTACGTCCAGTCCCTAGAACACCTGGGATTTCACTATCTTCAAAAAAATTACAGACTCTGTAAACGAGGATGGATGCCTTTACTCTCGGACTTCGCTCCCCCTTACAAGTTGTAATCTATACAACCACTCTTAAGGTTCCACAACCTTAAGTTTCAATCAAAAGAATATGAATGTTTAAATACTCCTCACGAGTAGAATGATGATGAACACTGAAGAACAAACTTAACAATAAATTTGAAACACAGATGAAATTAATGTCGAGTTGATTGCACAGCGTTTCGGTAGTTGGCAAATTAAATACTTCGTCTATTTATAGATATCTCCATTGATGACCGTTGTTGAAGCTTACGAACTAGCCGTTGAGACTTAACCATATGTCCGTTAGACAGATGATACGTATTCTGTGGATTTCGCCGTCTCAGTTCGAATGTTCAGATTATCCTTCTCTTCCATCCCTTTTGTTGTATCCGTTATGAAAGATCATTAAATGCTGGATGGAGGTTATCAGAGTTTTACTTTACTTTGCCCAGTTCATCGGTTTCGGAGAATACAGCGGTTTTGGCAGCATCATTAAATGTGTCTGAGTGTCTGCTGGATTATGTCACAATCTACTGGTAATTCAAGTCTAAATGGTCTGAAACTCATGAACAAACTGGTTAATAGCATTTGGTAATCTTAATCACAGATAATCAGATGAGTAATTTATTCATTCAAGCATAAAAGAAATTCGTAGACGGTGATTTGAAAAACAGGGGCAACTTTGCTCGAGCAGTGATTGAAGCTTGCTCGAGTAACCATGTTAAAAAGGCTGAAGGAATCACTTCTGCTCGCTGATGCTCGAGTAGGGTTTAGAGTGTACTCGAGCAGACTCTTTTTGTCTCTGAATAATGCACAAGGAACTCTTGTACTCGAGCAAGGATTTTAGCTTGCTCAAGTAAGGTTGCTCGAGCATGACTATTCTCATGCTCGGGCAGCCTCTTTCTGATTCTGATAGATTCACCATCAACTATGTTGCTCAAGTATGGATTTTGGTATGCTCGAGTAAGCTTGCTCGAGTATGGCAAATCATATGCTCGGGCAAGCAATTCCTCAAGGCAAAATCACTTGCTGTCCGATCTTACTCGAGCAAGGTTTTGGTCTTGCTCGAGCATGCTGCTCGAGCAAACATTCCTACTTGCTCGAGTAGGCTGCTGGCTGAGGCCATTTCTGGGGTTGCTCAAGTAGCCTTCCAAGTCTGCTCGAGCATAGTTGCTCGAGCATGTTTTCCTTCATGCTCGAGTAGCTTCTCTGAAGCATCCTTTCCCGATGTTGCTCGAGCAGGACACTTTGGTCTGCACGAGCAAAGTTCTATCAGATGGAGTCTGATATGTTTGCTCTCGATGTTGCTCGAGCACACACAATACCTTGCTCGAGTAACATGCTACAGATCAGACTTTCAGATTAAGGTTCTTTGCTTGAAATTGTAATCATCAAAACCTAAGAACCAACAAAGTTTATTATTTAGTGTCATGTTTTTTGTTATTAAAGGATTGTGGTTAAAACTTCAGCTTAGATTGGTAAATGTTATGTTTAACCTTAATTATTGATTCCTTTTATGGAATTTTTTTATTATCTGCAGTAGGAGATTTTTATTAGTGTCCAACTCAACTTGTTCTATTTACTCTAATGTTTATATCCATGTTTAGATACTTCTCTTTTTTAAAAAAAAAATTAAATCAAATATTAAATATTTACGATTCAATTTTACCCAGATGGATGATATAGGGACCAATTTTACACAACTTAGAGATATTGATTAGGATCTAACAGATTACATCGACTTTAGTGATGAGATTGAGTATGACATGCCTCATGAAATGGAAGAGCACTTGTAAAATGACTTAATTAAGAGTATGCCAAATGTCATTCCGTTGACACCGACAAAGAATATTGATATTTCAATTGAGGTTGAAATGGAAGTTTCTAAAAGGAAAGATGTAATAAACTTGTACAAAGCATTTGGTATGACAAAGGGTTTCAGAATCTAGGCACGGCAAACCAAGAAGAATTACATGAAGCTAACATATGCTAGAGAAGGTTATCCAACACTGAAGACAAGCAATGTGGGTGAAGTATGTGAAATCAAATCAAGGAATAAATCATCATCACGCATAAAGTGTAAAGCTTGTCTTAAGGCTTCTATCAATGGAGAAACAAACATGTGGACAATTACATATTTTGACGACAACCATAATCATGGTTTGGTTACTCTGAAGAGTGTTCCATATATAAGATCATATAGGCAAATGCCTAGTGTTGCTAGTCATTAGTTGAAAAATTCAGTAAGTCAGGCTTGCCCACTGGAAAGGTGGCCACCATCCTCAAAGGCCATGATTTATTGTTTGATAGTCGAGATTGTTATAATCATATGAAAAATGTTAGGAGGAAAATATGTGACGTTGGAGATGCACAAGCCATGGTACGTTATTGTAATAGACAATGATCAATGAATCCAAATTTCTTTTATTCGATCAAGTATGACAATGATGATCGTATGGAAAGCTTTTTTTGGATTGATGCAAGGTCCAGACATTCCTATGAGCTTTTTGGAGATGTCATCACTTTTGATACGACATATAGGACTAACAAATATGAATTGCCTTTTGGACATTTTGTTGGTATGAATAACCATTTGCAATCAATCTTGCTTGGTTGTGCTCTATTAAAAGATGAAACTAAGGATACTTTTGTGTGGCTATTTGAGGAATGGCTTCGAGCAAAGAAGGGAAAACATTCAGGTGCAATAATTACTGACCAGGTATAATCAATTTAGTTCCATATTTTGAATTATTTCATATATTAGTGATAGCATACTTACACATGTAGTTGAATTTATAAGACAAGACAATTACCAATGCAGTATCCAAAGTTTTTCCAAACACCAAACATCAATTTTGTACGTGGCATATTATGAGAAAGTTTCCAGAGAAGTTGTTCCATGTGTACCAAGACCATGGGTCTTTCAAGAAGGAATGTAATGGTTGTATCTATAAGTGCAATAGTATTCAAGATTTGAAGATAACTGGCATCGTCTTATTGTTGAGTATCGTCTTATTGGGAAATTGGGAATGAGTGGATGCATTCACTTTATTCAATTAGATCCTCTTGGGTACCAATATTTAACCGTTCTACTTTTTTGCTGGTATGCACACCACTCAGTGCAGCAAAAGCATCAATACATTCTTTGATGATTTTGTTACATCTGGCACTACATTGAAGGAATTTGTGGAGAAATATAACCAAGCAGTAGATGCTCACTACGAGTCATTGAAAAGGGGAAATTTTGAGTCCATGCACAAAGAAAGGCGCTTGCAATTCAATATGCTATTAGAGGAGCATGCGGCAAAATTGTATACACGTGCAACTTATGTAAAGTTTGTTAATGAGCTCTCTCATATCCTAAGTTTCTCCAAGGAAAAACTTAAAATTGATTGTGAATGGATTACTTATCGAGTTTTTAATAGAAGAGACATAAAAGATTCAGCAACAGTTGAGATGAAGTTGGAAAGTAGAGAAGCTAGGTGTTCATGTCTTTATTTTGAGTTCATAGGAATCCTATATTGGCATGTTCTTGCTATTTTGTTTGTTGAAAATGTGGAGCAGATACCAGTACACTTCATTTTGCAACGTTGGTGCAAGGATGAAAATGATGTGCTAAGTAAAGACAGAGAAATGTGCTTTCTTAATGGAGATGGATTGGTTCACACCCTTCATCTAAGCTCAAATGTCAGACTTATTTAGCTTGCACAGAGGTCAGATGAAGCATTTAAATGTATTTTTTATGGTCTTGATGCTCTTACTACATCTGCAGGAAAGTTCCCAATATATGGAAAGAGTACACAACTTGGGGATATTGACGTTCAGTACTTGAATTCTCAACTCGAAGAGTCTTCTATGATGAACTTGAAGGATCCCAACATTTCCCAGACAAAAGGCCGAAAAAGGATTCGTAGCGGAATTGAATAAGCATCAAAGCAAACCAATATTTGCGGAAATTACAAAAAATGAGGACATAATAAGCGCACCTGCAAAGAAATAAATATGCATTGATTATAGATTTTTTATTTTGTGGATTAAGTTCTTTATTTATAAAATTTGTGTTATGATTTCTATTATTTATTTATAGATTTTTTGTTATGGTTAATACAATGATTACAACTGTTGTCATTTGACTACGGATTGCATTGTGGTTAGAAAATATAATATCAATGTTAGAAATTACAGTCTTCTGGGAATTTTGCACTATTTTACTAAAGAAGATTTAAACAATTTCGGAATCATTTCAATTTGAAAGTTATTCAACAGTAAAGTAGACAACTGTGTACATTTTAAACTTATTTTAACTAGACAATTTCATAAGGAGCATTAGCTTCTGAAAAAGGAAGTTCCAAATATTAGATCTTCAATCTTGTATGGTCATTATTACTACCTTGTGTTAAGAAAAATTCTTTTATCAATCCTCTTCTAATATTGGGTTAAGGTGCAGATTTGCCAACAAACTATTACCTAAGAAGCATCTAGCACAAAAACAATTGAGAGTACCAAAATTACCAACCAACAATTAAAAAATGAAAAAAAGTACCAAATAACAATTAAAAAACAATTATCACAATTACGTTAAAATATGAGGCACTGGTGTAGGACGGTGGCGGAGCGTTGGAGAAAAGAGCGGTTAAGCCTTCTTGTTGGATAAGGCAAACACCAACAGAGATGGGACCCATGCAAGCAGGCATTGTGCCAGCGGCGGCTGTTGCTTGTGGCATCGAAGGGATGAAACCAAGGTGTAAGGCGGGTGCCGATCGCAAGCTGTGGACTGCTGGATTTGGTTTTGATGCGTGATTCTCGCCTTGAAGCTGCATACGGACCTTGATGAGTTCAATAGGGTGAGTAGAACACCTAGCAACAATGGAAGCTTTAAAGACACCGATTTCGTCGATACTGTAACAGTCAATGAAAGACGAAGACACCAAGACAGTGACGGGGTAATAGTTCATTAGCCAATTTGTACCTTAATTGTGGTTTTTTTTTCACTTTTTAATTGTTGGTTGGTAATTTTGGTACTCTCAATTGTTTTTTGTGTCAAATGCTCCTCGGGTAATAGTTCGTTGGCAAATTTGCACCTTAACTCTCTAATATTTGGCAGTTGGACTATGTAAGAGAAAAATGAGCCTAAAGTACTTTCAAATGGTTCTTGTCATTTCCTGTTGTTTTGAATTACTGTCATGAAGATTTGTTAGTGCCAAGAGACTTTTGGCAGGAGATTCTATGCTTTTCATAGGGTTTTTTTTTTTAAAGAATACAATTATTGAAAGAAAATAATCAATTTTATTGATTTGGCAATTGCTCTGTAACAACCTGAGATGATTACGACAAGATAGATACATTGAACTACAGGAAAATTACAAGTGATACCTGTAACCAAAAACTGACCCAAAAACTTAAAGAAACATATATGTAGCCCACAACCAAAAATAAACAATTTTCTGCTTATTATATTAGAGGCGTGATACATAGATAAAGCAATCATTTCATTACAACACAATCATTGTATTACTATATTCACATTTACTATATCTGGACAATATCCTATTGTGAAAATTTTTCTCAATATAGAGAAAGCAAAATCCATCCAACCTAAATGGAGTGACAATTGATCAAGATGTTCAGGGTAACTAGATCAGGCATAAATCCGTTAAACTCGACCTGTGAAAGGATTGAGATAACATAGGGATAATGTTTCGTCTTCATCATTTATCCTAAACTCTTTATACTTTGGGGTCTAGATAGTGGCGGACGCATGTGAAAGAAACCAAAAACTGATGATAAAACTAAACCGTCATTGAGGTCGTCATCTTCCTTTTAAGCATTTGTGTTTAGATCGTGGTTCGGATGGGAGGCGGTGGGAGAGAGGAAGGGGTAAAAGGGTTCATTTTATCCCTCAAATCTTCACTGTTGGATGAGATTATAATCTAATAGTATTGAAAGAGGTAGGCAAAGGTAGACAAAATGAGGGTAGGTAGAATAACCTATCCTATATTTTTTATTTTTGCTCCCATCTTAAAATTCCTAGGTTCCACTGTTTAAGACTCAATAATTTTGACCAAGTGAACTTATAAGAAGGACAAAAAGTGGTATGTATATCAAAAAGGGTCAAAGCTAGAAACTTAATAGATAGAGTTAATGAGTTTTAAGACTTAATTTTATTTCTATTTTTTTCCCAACATAAGAATAAGCATAAACATAAGCATAAGCATAAGCATAAGGCAAAGTTGAGTAGTCTCATATTATACTCCCTTTGTCCCTATATATAAGAGCCTTTTAATTGAATCGTGAGATTTTAAAAAATTAGTTAAATGTAGCTAAATGTAATAATTATGTAGGAAAATTCATTTTTTTTGAAATGCCTAATGAAAATAATATTAGGGTTTCTCTTGTGGCTTTTTTATAATACGTCTTATTCACTGTCTTAGGGTTTTTCAAACACTAATGGGCCGTTTTATATATATATATATATATATATATATATATATATATATATATATATATTCAAAATTAATCTTAATTAATTTTGAAATTTAAATTGGATTAAAATAATATTAAGTAAATCTATCCAATAGATTTAATCTATTCTATTTATTTAATCCAAATTAAAAGCCAGTTGATTTAATTTATCTTTATAAATTAAATTTGAGATATGATATCTATTTTCAAAAATTAAATCTGAGATATGATATCTCTATTAGTTTTAGTTATTTAATTTATCAAATAAATTAAATACAAAACAAACACTACATAATAATATTATTATCCATATATATAATATTATTATTATTTTCGAATTTATATATATATATCCTCCTTAGATTAAATATTGTATTCATTATATTTTAGACATATCTTAAATTCAAAGAATTTGGACATTATAGCTCATGTTGACCTATTCTTGTGTGTGATCTTGTAGGCTCACATGAAATTGGAAGCGGACTAACACTGTACTAACCCACAAGTCACAAGTGGCCTTTAGCAAGACATTACAACTGCCTAATTCATATAAGGATCGATGATACGATGCAACCTATCATACAACCATGTCACGTCGCTTTTGTCACTCGATAATTTGGTCAAAGATGAAGCATGGATAGTGTCATCCTCCTGTTCTTGACCATTACTTTTTCGGTTCTTGAGTAGTCTAGCAATTGGAATGGAAACTTCTTTCCATCGTAGTATGGCCATACTTTTCTCAGACTTACTCATCGAGGGCCCAGTAATATCTCTCTACAAATGTGAGGGACAAATCCTATCTTGACCATTCATATTCCTCTGCATGAAAACCACTAATCCCGTTCGAAGTCTTTATATCACCCGGTCAAAGGTGACTTTTGACTAGATCAAAAATTAGTGACTTTCATCCAGGAATTCATGATGATCTCAGGTCAAAGGGAATTGTGACGTGGTTATACATGAGATAAGCTTATATGTTCAGAAAAGAAAAAAAATATAAAGAGCGTAAGAGGCCTTCAGAGTTTAACCATAAAAGTTGTATCTCATCCCTATTATAAAAAGATACAAGAAGAGAAAAGGTCAAGACTCTTGAGAAAATTTTCCATCGTTAAAGATCTTCCGCAGTTATAGATAAAGGTTAGTATGTTTAATTCTATTGAATGTGAAAGCATGATATCCAAAGATCCTTTAGGGTTGTATTCTTGTATGAGAATCTCTGATTTAGAGAACACAGATTTATGTCTTATATATGGTATCAAAGCCTGTATTTAGAAATTTATGTTTTCCATATATATGATTTGAAAGTTAGGATTTCTAAAAATTTATGATTTTTCCTTAACAATTTTATGGTATAATCCTATGAATTTATGTTATTATTGAATTCATTGTCTTTTCTTGGAAATAGAATGTCTTAGAATTACTGATAAGAGTTTACTGTGTCGAATGAAAGTATTTGGTAATTTTAGATTGGGTTCAACGAAACTAAAACTTTAGGCTACACTGACCGTAAAATTATGTAGAGAACAAGAAAATGAAGTTTGAAGACCCATATCATATTCGTCTCTTTTTGTTTTAAAATTGGGTCATGAGAAAACAGTATTTTTAGGCCACAAAATAGGCTTCATTTGCGTAGATCTCGAAAAAATGAAGAGATAGACACTAAGAACGCTAAAAACCGACGCCGGAAATGCTGGTTACGATGAATATAAGAGTCAGGTTCGACAAACCCGACTCGTGGCTGATTTACCGTGTCAATATGACCCGATTGGGGGTAGAAGATGAACATTTTGTTTCATTTAAAAAAAACAAAAATTGAAACACACAATTGCGTTTTTTGGCACAGTTTTGATGACACATAATTTCATTAAAAGGAGCTTTATGTTGGGCTGGCAAGTGCATTGGGCTATCATTAAAAAAACAAAACAAAAGGCTTGTAGTATTGGACTAATGGGTTTAACCAAAAATTTCTTGGCACGTTTGTTTTTTTTGGGCTGTAGAATTTAATTTTTTGGGCTGAATTTATTTATTTTTTCTGGGCTGAATTTAGGCTTTAATTTTGGATCATTTAGTTACCTATTATAGATGGCTTTAGAAAAGGAACACATTATTTTTTATAAAGCCTTTATGTGTTAATCCAAAAATAAATTACTTAGATGTTGTGAATAGCAATTGTATGAATGTTGAACATTTAAGTTTTGGAATTAAGTATGGTGGATTTGTTAGTTACCAAACCTCCTTATGAATTATTTTGATTCCAATTATTATTATGATATTTCAAAATTACACATAACCTTGATGCTATGAAATTATGTTTATGTTATGCATAAATTGTAGTTTGTTATTACATGTCAGTTATGGATCAACCCAAAGGTTGATTATTTGTTCATATACTTATAGTTTTATTTAAGCATCCAAAAATGATAAATATTTCTAATTAGGATATGCATCATTGCCAAATTATGTGAAATGTTTATAAGTATCATTATGTTTGAATGTTGTGTATTAATGGGTCTCCAAAGGTGAACATTGATATGCATTGAATTGATTATATTTAAATTTGTGAAGCATGTTAGTATGACTAAAGCATTAATGTTTTCAATTTTTATTTTATTTTATTCCTTGTAGTACATGTTGCTGCATATTTGCTATTCTCAACTATTGCAATTTTTAATGGACTGAACTTCTCTGAATGGAAGGAGCAAATTGAATTTTACCTTGGGGTAATGGATTTGGATTTAGCTCTTAAAGATGAGAAACCCAGTGCTATTACTGATGAAAGCGCTGAGGGTAAAAGAGACCATTTTAAGATTGGGAAAGATCCAATAGATTGAGTTTAATGTACATGCGAATGAGTATTTCAAGCAACATTAAATCAACTCTTCCACAAACTGAAAGTGCTGAAGAAATGATAAAACTTGTGGAAGAGTGCTCCCAAACTGCTGACAAGTCTCTTGTTGGGACACTTATGAGTAAACTGACCATCATGAAATTTGATGGTTCACATACTATACATGAGCATGTTGTTGAAATGACAAACATTGTAGTAAGACTAAAGTCATTGGGAATGGAAATGGATGAAAATTTCCTAGTGCAGTTCATATTGAACTCATTACCGTCTGAGTATGATCCTTTCCAAATGAACTATAATACCATGATAGATAAATGGAATGTGCATGAATTGCATAGTATGCTAGTTCAAGAGGAAACCATAATTAAGGATCAAGGAAACTCATTCCATTAATTATGTGAAACAACAAGGAGTTGAAAAGAAACGTGGTAAGAAGCATAAGAAGAAAGGAAGAGAACCATTAAAGATCAATGAGGACTCCTTTTCTCAAATCCGCAAGAAGGAATATAACATAAAAGGATGTCATTTCTGTGGTAAGGTAGGACATTTCAAGAAATACTGTCCAAAATGTGAGGCTTGGTTTGAAAAGAAAGGTAAGCCTAGTGCTTATATATGTCTTGAATCAAACCTAATTGAAGTTCCTTATACTACCTGGTGGATTGATTATGGAGGTACAACTCATGTTTGTAATATGATGAAAAGATTTCTTACAACCCAAACCACAAAGCCAAATGAAAAGTTTATCCTTATGGGTAGTAGATTGAAAGTTCTGGTGGAAGCTGTTGGGACGTACAGTTTAATTCTTAACAGTGGATATCATTTGGACTTAAGTGAAACTCTTTATGTACCTAGTATATCTACGAATTTAGTTTCAATTTTCAAACTTGATAAAGCTAGATACTTTTCTAATTTTGGTAGTGGTAGTTTCAGTTTATACAAGCACAATCATTTGATTGGTAATGGAATTTTATGTGATGGATTATATAAATTATGTCTTGACAATCTATATGCTGAAATTGCTTATGACTTTGCATCATAATATTGCCACTAAACGTGCTTTAATAAATGAACGTTCTACTTACTTGTAGCATAAACGTTTAGGACACATTTCCAAAGAATGAATGAAAAGATTGGTAAAGAATGAAATCCTTCTAGATTTAGATTTTACTAATCTGAATGTTTGTGTGGATTGTATTAAAGGTAAACAAACAAAACACACAAATAAAGGAGCCACAAGGAGATTTAGCTTCTTGAGATTGTACACACCGATATATATGGTCCTTTTGATGTTAACGCTTTCAATAAAGAAATATACTTTATCACCTTCATTGATGATTTTTTACGTTATGATTATGTTTATTTGCTACATGATAAATCTCAAGCTGTAAATGCTTCAGAGATTTACATTGATGAAGTTGAAAGACAATTAGATAGAAAAGTAAAAATTGTCAAGTATGATAGGGGTGGTGAGTATTATGGAAGGTATGATGAAAACGGACAACATCCGGGCCCATTTGCTAAATTTCTTGAAAAGTATGGTATCTGTGCTCAATACACAATGTCAGGTACACCACAACAGAATGGAGTATCAGAAAGGCGTGATAGGACCTTGTTGGATATGGTTAGAAGTATGTTAAGTAATCTTCTTTACTCATTTCATTGTGGACTTATGCTCTAAAGACTGCCATATATCTGTTAAATAGGATTCCTAGTAATGCAGTTCTAAAAACTCCTTTTGAACTATGGACTAGAAGGAAACCTAGTTTAAGGCACCTGCATGTTTAGAGTTGCCAAGTAGAACTTAGATACTGCAACCCACAAGAAAAGAAACTGGATGCAAGAGCAATCAATGGTTATTTCATTGGTTATCCAGAAAAATCGAAAGGGTATAGATTTTACTGTCCTATCATACCACAAAGATTCTTGAAATTGGAAATGTTAAGTTCATTGAGGACGGTGAAGTTAGTGGGAGTGAAACACCACGTAAAGTGGATATTCAAGAAGTTAGAGTACAAGTTCCATCAACATGTGTCTTTAGTAAAGTTGTTATTCCTTGTGCTATTGAACCAATTAATAATCATGGAGAATAACAAGTGAATGATCCTACTACTCATGATGAAAATAATTTCAATGAACCAAATGAACCTATTGTAGAAAAACCACAACAAATTGCATTAAAAAGATCTCAAAGGGAAAAGAGATCTACTAATTCTAATGATTATATAATATATCTACAAGATTTTGAATTTGACGTGGGTATTCAAGATGATCCAATTACTTTTTTACAAGCCATGAGTAGTGAAAATGGTGACAAGTGGTTAGATGCCATGAAAGATGAGTTGAAATCTATGACACAGAATAATGTTTAGGACCTTGTTGAGTTACTAGAAGGATGAAAGAGAGTTGGTTGTAAGTAGGTCTTTAAGACCAAATGCGACTCTCATTACTTGGAACGTTACAAGGCTAGACTAGTTGCAAAGGGATTTACTCAAAAAGATGGCATTGACTATAAAGAAACCTTTTCACCAGTTTCTAAGAAGGATTCTTTAAGAATCATTATGACATTGGTGGCTCTTTATGGTTTAGAGTTACACCAGATGGATGTAAAAATGGCCTTTTTAAATGGGAATTTAGAGGAAAATGTGTACATGGGTCAACCATTAGGGTTCATAGAAAAAGGAAAGGAGCACATGGTGTGCAAATTAAAGAAATCAATATACGCACTTAAACAAGCTTCAAGACAATGGTACCTATAACACCCCAACTTTTCTAAAGCATTTTCGAAATTATTTGATCAGAGTTCAAAATAATTTAACCAGAGTTGAGCAACGAAATGATTTTAAATACAAAGTAACTGATATTCAACCACTGTAGTGTACTGGTTTGTTGATACAAAGAGTTCGAAAGACTATACATATCTACAGGACTTTCTCCAGCTAGTCCTTCTGCCTGCTGCTTACCCTTGTTTCTGTTTCTGTTCACTCCGAAAATCCTGAAGCTACAGTAAGAGCTGAGGTTCAATACCCATTGAACCTCAGGTAACGGTTAACCTCATGCTTATGTATCAAATATGTATGACAGATATTCATGTCAAAACAGCAATAATCACATACATTATTCTCATATTCACATAATAACATAACACAGCCACTGCAATATGCATGTTATTATAGTCTGCACTATTCACCAGTGCCACGGTGTACATCCGTGTCCTCAGCGCTAGGAAAACATAACGGCATTATCAAGACTATAACCCGTATCAAGTTGTATGTGTATGATCAATTTTCAAAAAAAACAGAATTTCAGACTATCTATCACATATAAGCATACCATAAGCATCAGAGTTAAGGTTACAATACGCGTCCGTACCTTCCTTCCACGTGAATAGTAAATTACTATTCATGTATACGGCACTATTCATGTATACGGCACTATTCACGTATACGGCACTATTCACGTATCCCCAAACTTCCTTTGAATCTGACTCCGGAATCCTCGGATATCCTATAATATCATTTTTATCAGTGACCATTAATTTTCAGCATTTGCGGAAACTATGTTGGATATTCACTATTCATGTGAATAGTACCAGTAAAAATATTTTTACCGTGCCGGTAAATATTTTTTACTGTGCCAGTAAATAATATTTACTGTCCAAGGATAATTCTTTTCTGATGTGACAGATCAGACTAAGCTGCAGCCACAGAGCATACTCAGAAAAACTCTATCTGGCATTTCTACTATAATTACCAAAAGAAACTACCAAATATTAAGACTAGAGACCAAAGAACTTACCCTTGAAGTTCCTGCTCATTCTCTCCAGCTTCAAGAACTTTACTCTAAACTCTCTCTCTAACTCTAAGAATTCTCACTCTTCTCTTAAACTCAACTGTTGTTCTCTGAGTTTGGTGTGAAGAAAATGAAGAAATGAAGCCTCTATTTATAGTGAAAAAGCATGACACTATTCATACTTTATCAGGTCAGATTTTGGCCGTTGGATCTTGACTTTAAACATGGCTTCATCTCAACCGTCCAATCCATTTGCTTACGTCATCGATGACGTCATCGATGACGTCATCGATGACGTCATCATGACGATGACACTTTCTTACTCTTTTGCATTTATCCTATAAAGATTCCCTGATCGGTGTTCTAATCGCGTTATATTAGAAATTCTCAAGAATCCGGAAGCACAGCCTTGAAGTTCTATTTTTCCTCTTCAGAAATATCTGGGTCAACTAAATTTTTGATCCTATTTAGGGTATTCCGTAACCTGCCGAAGATTTTAAGTCGGACACTGACGGTTACAGAAATTACTTCGGGTGACACCATCTTCTAGACAAAAATTCACTGATTCATAATATGTGCAGTTGTTTACTACTTAGTTCAAGGATTTTGAGTTATGATTTATTTCCTACAGGTTCCACTATCTGTCCTGCTTCAAAATATCGGTTCAACCTATCTCAAATAATCATTCCGCCGATTACGGAAATGACTTCGGAGATAACCCACTCTGAGATAAAAATTCACTTATTTATAATATACCCTTACTTTAAAAACCTAATTCACGGTTTATTAGAAATAATTTTATTTCTATTGTTTTCCCAAAGTATAAGATATTATATTATAATAATATTATTATTGAGTGGGTCCCGCGCGCAAAATTTTTCAAACTTCACGAGCTTCTGTCGGCAGGGGGAGAAATAATTTGACGTGGGTCCCGCATGAATAGTAAATACGTATTTTCAAATAGTGAATACGTATTTAGGAATAGTGAATACCGTATTTTTGAATAGTGAATACGTATTTGTAAATAGTAAATACTTTTCATATTTCTCAAAATATCGATTAAATACCGTATTTATAAAAAGTGAATACGTATTTGTGAATAGTGAATACTATTCATGTACGTATTTGTGAATAGTAAACACTATTCATGTCCAATAAAATACTGATTCTAAATTCATTTTCAAAAATAGGGTCTAATAGTCCTCCGAAAATAGGCTAATTTTCTAGTCTTTAGGTCCAAAATTCAGGATGTTACAATTCTCCCCCCGTTCATTAAATTTCGTCCTCGAAATTTGAACATATAAAATCAAAAGGTCATCTAGACCTCTAGTCTATTCCTTCCTTATGCAAACTTAAATAGCACGCATCCTACTATTCAATGTCTCAATCTTATACCCAGGTATAGTACTAAATTACAGGACTTGCTGATCTATTCTCACAGTACTCGGTTACACAGGCCTCACTGCCTGATTTATTTAGCCTATCGGCTTAACACATATTGGCCTTCCGCATCTGCTCATCAATTTCATCTGAGTCTTTCCCATTCAAGTTCTCGAATTACTTTCACTTACTCAACACTATAGCTGACAGCTATTAATTGACTTAACTATTTAGTATTCCAGACCTTTCTAATAGTTGCTGTTCCTGTACCATAATTCCCAATTACACTGCTTTTCTTTTCAACACGATAGCGTCGACAATCATGTCATTGCTACCCAAAATTATTTTCTTGTCTCATTTTCAAATTTTCAAACATGAAAAATTTTCCGTGGTTTCAGTACATTTCACAATCTGCACTATACCACAAAGTAATAGTGCTATAACATTTTTAAACTTAATCGCTGCCATCACAAATTCGTGAAAACATTATTCACTGCCGGATCATTTTCAAAAACTTTTATTACCAGCACATATCTTTGAGGGAGCTAATTTATTTCACAAAATTTTACAATTGAGAGTACACACCATCATTTTAACCATTTGGTACAGTGAGCGCCTTACCCCAATCCTCAAATCCAATCTCAACAGTACTATCAACAATGTGGGAGAACCTCCGCCCCTCTCTCAGGAGACCCAGTGTTCACACTGGCACATAAAGTAGCAACCCTATCTAGCGGAACTCAGTCCAGTCATAGACAGTCAGGTTGTACTAAACAAAACATATGCCCTCGGCAAAGTGTTATGGATTGGGTGCGTTCACTGTTGGTGCGATTTCCATTTTCTCAAACAAAATCCCTCCAAAAACTTTTTGTTCAAAGAGAACATTTATCAAAGGCCAGCGATTTCAAACGTTTTAAAACATCTGGCAGACCCAGCAAACTGTGTACATCTACAACAGCTTCTGTCCTTCCAGTTTTGTACTGACTTTACCACAACATAGTTGAAAACTCAGTTTCAAACTCTGGGTTCTAACAAAACCGTTTGTACAAGACAACATCATAACCATCACTGTGGTCTCAAATTCTGTTGAAAAATATTTCATTTGAAAACTCGATTTCACAAATTTGAAAGTAAACTCCGAAAATTTCAAAATAGCAGGTGCATTGGTAAGTTCAAAAATTCAATTTTTTTTTTTTTTTTAAAACCTTACTTAGGAATCAGACAACTAACATTAGAAGGTCATTACTAACTACATACATCCGGACCTCTGTTCTTGACTACTCAAACCATATGTATAATGTTTAGTTTGTTCTACTTAACTCATCTGGCTATTCCAAACTTTGCCCGTTATCCTCGGGTTTTACAAGCTTTTTGGGACACTTCTCGTATTTGTTGTCTAACAACCGTGGGCTTCTGCTAGCTTATAAACACAATATGTGCTATATAGCACTGGAGCGACTCATGGCAATATACTAGATTACTGAAACCTTCGCTCTAAGGAACCTATTCGATGTGAGATTATAATGTACTTACCTTGAGAACCGATGCACTGGTAACTCTACTTTATGGTTCGTTGTCACGGCGGCTCCACTCTACGGTTCGTCGTCACGGTGGCTCTGCTCTACGGCACATTACTCGGCGCTTCACTCAGTCTTCTCAGACCAGTCAGCTTTTCCGGTTAGCATCCTTGTAGGTAAACCTCCTAGATCAGAACTCCCCGTAGGTATCCTTCTCCGATTAAACTTTCCATAAGTAGCGCCAATGATCGTCTTTGAATCATTATAATGGGAACTCAAATCTTAACAGGTTCCTATCCTTTAGTAGTTTCATTATCTGTTGTCTCTATGTCTGCCATCTTATCTAGGGCCATTCTATTTGTAAACTTTCACTTTCTATTTAGCTTCAAGCATAATTCTTAACTCAATTTTCCCTATCGGGTAGCCACTTACTTTATAGGGAATCTATTAGCCACTAACATCTCTATGGTTCTTGGTCCCACCTTGAGACCATAACCTGGTGGCTACTGAGGTTTCCAGCTTTCGTATGGTTCTGTTAAGGAACTATCTCTTAGATATTTGGAACCTAAACAAAGCTCACTCATATTTTTTCAGGGTTCCTACTCTCACAGGGGTCATAGTTCTGAGATTTCTCTCGCCTAAGCAATATTAACTTCATAATATCTATTGATTCTTGGTACTAATATTGGTATACTTACTACTGGGTACCTACAACTCTCATAGGCACTAGTATGACATAACTGTCTCCCCAGAATTACTGGGTACTTTCCCTCTTCTGTCAATTGATCACCACCGTCAAGGACTTAATCAAAAGATCTTCGTCCCCGGAGCCACGCCCCTTTGCACGCATGGTGTCTGGCCTCTACAAGGTAGGGATTTTCTTCTCAGGGTACCTTAACAAGTTATTATTTTGACAAGGACATTAAATCGATTGGTTACTATCCAGGGGAAACCTAAACAGTAGGTTACTGTCTACCGGAAAACTTAAGTCGTACCGACTTCTCTGTACCACTTCCCTTGAAACTCTGAGCGGGGATTTAACTTAGATTCCGATTCCCATATCAAAAGTCTTAAAGTTTAACAACAGAAACCATATTCTGTGCCATCTACTCTATATCAAGGCCTCCCGAGCCTAACCCTTTTCCTTAGGATGTACGTCCTTTTTGTATCACAACACCAGTATTGTATCAGTACTTGTACTTGTTTTTTTTTTTCGAAATACTTTTAAAACCATGGCTTAGAGCCTAACTTAGTTAGTCAAACCGATTGGCCAGGTAGGCGTCTATCATGGGAGCCTCACCGTGCTAGGGTGACTGATTGGCTGATCCACATAGACTCGGCCCTACCTTCGGCACCAATGGTTTACTGTAACTGTGTCGGGTTCATACCAGATAAAACACTTTTGAAAGCTTAGAACCTAACTCCGCTACTCAGACAATCCGACTAGGCAGGTGTATTTGTGGAAGGCTCGACGAATTCAAGGAAACTGATTGCCAACCACAAAACCCCTTTCTAGATATCAGACTGTTTGGAGTAACTTAGTTAACTCCGTGCCAGGATGTCTGCTCTGATACCAAAATATAACACCCCAACTTTTCTAAAGCATTTTCGAAATTATTTGATCAGAGTTCAAAATAATTTAACCAGAGTTGAGCAACGAAATGATTTTAAATACAAAGTAACTGATATTCAACCACTGTAGTGTACTGGTTTGTTGATACAAAGAGTTCGAAAGACTATACATATCTACAGGACTTTCTCCAGCTAGTCCTTCTGCCTGCTGCTTACCCTTGTTTCTGTTTCTGTTCACTCCGAAAATCCTGAAGCTACAGTAAGAGCTGAGGTTCAATACCCATTGAACCTCAGGTAACGGTTAACCTCATGCTTATGTATCAAATATGTATGACAGATATTCATGTCAAAACAGCAATAATCACATACATTATTCTCATATTCACATAATAACATAACACAGCCACTGCAATATGCATGTTATTATAGTCTGCACTATTCACCAGTGCCACGGTGTACATCCGTGTCCTCAGCGCTAGGAAAACATAACGGCATTATCAAGACTATAACCCGTATCAAGTTGTATGTGTATGATCAATTTTCAAAAAAAACAGAATTTCAGACTATCTATCACATATAAGCATACCATAAGCATCAGAGTTAAGGTTACAATACGCGTCCGTACCTTCCTTCCACGTGAATAGTAAATTACTATTCATGTATACGGCACTATTCATGTATACGGCACTATTCACGTATACGGCACTATTCACGTATCCCCAAACTTCCTTTGAATCTGACTCCGGAATCCTCGGATATCCTATAATATCATTTTTATCAGTGACCATTAATTTTCAGCATTTGCGGAAACTATGTTGGATATTCACTATTCATGTGAATAGTACCAGTAAAAATATTTTTACCGTGCCGGTAAATATTTTTTACTGTGCCAGTAAATAATATTTACTGTCCAAGGATAATTCTTTTCTGATGTGACAGATCAGACTAAGCTGCAGCCACAGAGCATACTCAGAAAAACTCTATCTGGCATTTCTACTATAATTACCAAAAGAAACTACCAAATATTAAGACTAGAGACCAAAGAACTTACCCTTGAAGTTCCTGCTCATTCTCTCCAGCTTCAAGAACTTTACTCTAAACTCTCTCTCTAACTCTAAGAATTCTCACTCTTCTCTTAAACTCAACTGTTGTTCTCTGAGTTTGGTGTGAAGAAAATGAAGAAATGAAGCCTCTATTTATAGTGAAAAAGCATGACACTATTCATACTTTATCAGGTCAGATTTTGGCCGTTGGATCTTGACTTTAAACATGGCTTCATCTCAACCGTCCAATCCATTTGCTTACGTCATCGATGACGTCATCGATGACGTCATCGATGACGTCATCATGACGATGACACTTTCTTACTCTTTTGCATTTATCCTATAAAGATTCCCTGATCGGTGTTCTAATCGCGTTATATTAGAAATTCTCAAGAATCCGGAAGCACAGCCTTGAAGTTCTATTTTTCCTCTTCAGAAATATCTGGGTCAACTAAATTTTTGATCCTATTTAGGGTATTCCGTAACCTGCCGAAGATTTTAAGTCGGACACTGACGGTTACAGAAATTACTTCGGGTGACACCATCTTCTAGACAAAAATTCACTGATTCATAATATGTGCAGTTGTTTACTACTTAGTTCAAGGATTTTGAGTTATGATTTATTTCCTACAGGTTCCACTATCTGTCCTGCTTCAAAATATCGGTTCAACCTATCTCAAATAATCATTCCGCCGATTACGGAAATGACTTCGGAGATAACCCACTCTGAGATAAAAATTCACTTATTTATAATATACCCTTACTTTAAAAACCTAATTCACGGTTTATTAGAAATAATTTTATTTCTATTGTTTTCCCAAAGTATAAGATATTATATTATAATAATATTATTATTGAGTGGGTCCCGCGCGCAAAATTTTTCAAACTTCACGAGCTTCTGTCGGCAGGGGGAGAAATAATTTGACGTGGGTCCCGCATGAATAGTAAATACGTATTTTCAAATAGTGAATACGTATTTAGGAATAGTGAATACCGTATTTTTGAATAGTGAATACGTATTTGTAAATAGTAAATACTTTTCATATTTCTCAAAATATCGATTAAATACCGTATTTATAAAAAGTGAATACGTATTTGTGAATAGTGAATACTATTCATGTACGTATTTGTGAATAGTAAACACTATTCATGTCCAATAAAATACTGATTCTAAATTCATTTTCAAAAATAGGGTCTAATAGTCCTCCGAAAATAGGCTAATTTTCTAGTCTTTAGGTCCAAAATTCAGGATGTTACAGTACCTGGCCTTAAGTTCAACGATACTGTTGTTTCCTTTGGATTTAAAGAAAACAGGGTAAAAGGAGTGTTATTTTGATTTAATGAGAAAAGGGTAAAAAGGTTATATTGGTATGGGAGTTATTATAAGTCATAAAGAGACGATTATTGATAGGTATAGTTCTTAGAAAGTAAAAAAGGCATATATGTTTAGAAATATATATATATATAAAGAGCGTAAGAGGCCTTCAGAGTTTAACCGTAAAAGTTGTATCCCATCCCTATCATAAAAAGATACAAGAAGAGAGAAGGTCAAGACTCCGAGAAAGTTTTCTATCGTTAAAGATCTTCCACAATTATGGGTAAAGGCTAATATGTTTAATTCTATTGAATGTGAAAGCATAATATCCTAAAATCCTTTAGGGTTGTGTTCTTGTATAAGAATCTCTGATTTAGAGAACACAGATTTATGTCTTACACCTATAGCAAGTAAAGTTTTGAAATTCATAGATGATGAAGACTTTGCAGCTGAAAATAATCATTGTGAAGGAATATGGGAAAACACATGAAGTAAGATTTTAAGGAATAAAATGGGACTGTGTGATTTTCTAACATCTTATTTTGTTTATTTCTTTCATTTAAGCAAGATTTTGTTTATTTCCTTCTTCTGTCTTGGGTATACAACAAAGACCGGGAATACTATGGCAGAGATGATGACCTATATGGGGTATGGAATGGGAGAGAATCAGTTGCAGGTGTTATCTAGCACCAATTGTTGATAGGCAAGTACCTTTTTTACCTATTTAAGGTATACTTAGTTTGTTAAGTTACAAGTATTATAGTTGTCATTAGAGTCTCTCCTCTACTTGCCCCATGATCAACCACATCTATTGGTTGATTCATTGGATAGCGCGCTGAACAAAGAGATTAAATTGATTTTCAACTCATAAGTTAAGTTGTATGCAAATTATTTGTTTTTTACTTGAACAAATTGTTTTAATGTCTTTCAGTTTTTATTTTAATGACAATGTGATGAAGATGTATCCTACATTGGGTGGGAAGCACAAACCTAAAGTTGCTAGAACAAAATGGCCCCGACTCAAAGTAAGTTGTCTAAATTCAAGTTTTTTAATTTAAAAAAAAATGACAACGACCCTATCTTCATTTTGACCATCTTTTTTATGTGTAGTGCCCTCGTCAACCAGGGAAAATTAAGTGTAAGTGCTACGTTAATCTTAATATGTATAACATAATCATTAGTAGAGTTAATTCAAAGTTTGACAATATGATCATTTCTTCATTCTCAAATAATTTTTATTTTTGTTCATGTAAGTAAATTGTTAGTTATTTAATTAAATTGAATGATTTATGTTAAATTGTTTTTCAATTGCCCCACAGATTTTTGGTCAAAAGGAACCCTACTCTATGCAAGACATCAATGTGTTAAGAGACACTTTGGCTAGACGTCTTCTACAACATATAAAGATGTGTAGATGTAATACCCCAAATTATTATTAATAATAATGATAATGATGATAATAGTATAGTAATAATAATAACAATAACAATAATATAGTAAATAAATATTTAGAATTTAATAATGTTTGTATTATTTTACAGTTTATTAATTGGCAATAATAATAATAATAATTTAGAAATTTAATTATATTGTTTTATAATTTATTGAATGGAAATAGTTAAAGAGCTCAGCCCATAGCTAAATTCTAAATTTTAATTATAAACTTAGGTCTGACCGTCTAAACCTAGCGAACACTCATACCTTTCTTCTCCTTGTTTTTCTTCTCAAATCCTCTTTCTGTACTTTCATCACATCAAATTAAAATTAGGCCGCTAGCAAGAACGGAGACCAGGTAATTCTAATCCCCATGAGTCTTAGGGTAATTTTATATCTTGATAGGTAATTCTAATCCCCATGAGTCTTAGGGTAATTTTATATCTTGATAGGTAATCCTAATTCCCATGAGTCTTAGGTTAGTTTTATATAAATTTTGATAGGTAATTCTAATGCCCATGAGTCTGAGGTTAGTTTTATGTAAATTTTGATAGGTAATCCTAATTCTCATGAGTCTTAAGTTAATTTTATATTTTAATAGGTGATCCTGATCCCCAGATTACAGAAACCATTATATAATAATAATGGTTTTGCCTCGGCTTGCGTGCTTGAACTACTACTATATACATATGCCTGTGCATTTTTCTCTTATGAATTGAATACAATTGATTCCTATGCGTTTTTCCTTTATGAATTGAATAAAATTGATTTTTTTGCCCTCAGCCTACGTGCTCCAATTTCATATATATATATATGATTGAATCTAAAATTATATATATATATATATATAATTGAATCTAAAATTTTCCCCTGTGTGTCTTTTTTTTCTTGTGATTGAAAATCCACTACTTCACCTCGGCTTCCGCACATGAATGGTATACCCATGTTTCCTGTGCGTCACTTTTGAATGAATTAGGAATCCATTAAAACTGTGCGTCACTTTTTTGTGATTGCAATATATTATAGTCCTGTAAAATACTTTAATTACTAACTCCTGCACATGTTTGTCCACGTTATTTTTCTTTTATTATTTGATTTTCTTTTTCTTTATGTAATATCTCATGTGCAATAAGATAAGATACCAACAGATTATAAGTCAAAATATCTTTATATCTATATTTAATTAAAATAATATAAAAATATATAAAAGATAAGTAAATAAAAAAATAATTTGGGAGTTTATTATGTGTGTATTTTAAATAACTTAATGGTGGGAGGATAGCTTTGGGATGGTACCTCCCAAAGTGGTGAACACAACTTTTAGGTTTTATGCCACCGATGTGAAAAGATAGTATCTGTTCTTCCCAAAGTGGTGTCTGGCAGGTTTTTGGGACACTGGTAGCAACTTTGGGAAGAGGTGTGTATACTAGGAAGATATGTTTATGGCCAATTGATGATTGTGATTGGCAGGTTTCCGGGTCTACCATGGTTTTCTTTCTATTAAACTAAATGGACTGGCAGGTTTCCGGGTCCAAATGAAATTAATAAAAATAATGAATGATATTTGATTCGATGAGAATATATAGATATGATGAATATTGAAATTGATATTTTAGATTATATATGTATATATATTTTCTTTTATCATCATGTGGATATTATTATTATTATTATTATTTCTATATTTTCTGTGTTTATTAGGATTACCAGCAATTGATGATGTTTGTGTTCATGGGCTGCGATGATCTTTCAGGGGAGCAAAAGTTTTAGTGAAATAGGTGCCAAGGGTTGGGGCTAGCAGTGAGAAGTGAGGAAGCACAGTCAACTGATTTTGTTTACTTTATTTTATTTAGTTCTAATTAAAAACACATATTTTGTTTAAGTTTGAATTTACGTTATTGTAATAAGTTAGCCTTGTACTTGTCCCAGTACAAGTGCAGCGGTAACACTTCCCAAAGTAGTTTATTTTGACTTTAAGTAATTAATCTTAAAAATTATCGCAGTTTTAAGTTATTATAATTGTTAGAAATTTGGGAGTGTTACCGTAGATATGGATAAAGGGGGTTTTTTTTAAAAAAAAAAAAACATATTGTAGTAGTTTAAAAATACTTGTTTATATTAACTTATAAACTTGTGTATATAATAGTCATGTCTTGATAACTTATGTATATATGCACAGTGTTATAATGTGATGTCACTCAATTTTCTTTATTCTGTACTCTAGGAATTAACTATTTATTACTCAGTTTTCTAGTTTTGTATCTAAAAAAAGGATATGGGTAGAAAAATAGATTTCATTTTTAAAAATAAAAAAGAAATATAGACTATTGTTATATCAGTAGTCATTGTACTAATAAACTTACAACGATTGTTACTCTTAAATCAGTTGTTGTGAATGATCAGTTTTTAAAATAAAAAGAAATATAAACAACCGATTTAAAGATATAGTCATTGTTCGTGTTACATTTACAACAACTTTTACTAATATCAGTCATCGATCGATGATGGCTTTAGTAAAAACAATATATGTTAATTATATAATTATAACAGCAGTTAGGAATAAAGTAGCCGTTGTAAGTTGTCAATTTTTTTTTTCACAAAAAACAAAGAAATATAAACAACTCTTTAGGAACAACTGTCGTTTATAATTGTACATACAACAACCGTTACTCATAAATAAGTCATTGTTAATGTTACACTTACAACGACTTTTACTAATATCAGTCAGTGTAAGTTATGATTTTAAAAAGAATTATCAATGACGGCTTTGGCAAAAACAGTCATTGTTAATTGTACAATTGCAACTACTATCAGACATAAAGTAGTCATTGTAAGTTATCTTTTTTTTTATTTAAAAAAAAAAGAAAGAAATATAGATGACTTCTTTAGAAATAACTTTTGTTTATAACTGTACAATTACAACGACCATTACTCATAAATAAGTCACTGGAAGAGATCATTTTAAAAAATAAATGAAATAGTAAAACCACATACAACGACTATTATTTATAACGACTTTCTATAAACTAGTTGTCTATGTTTACACTTTCTACAATACTCACTTATACGACTCTTTGAAAACTATCATCCAAAAGTCCTAAAAACAGCCATTAAATATACTTTTTGTAGTAGTGAAATTAGGTACTCTCCATTGCATAGATTAAAAAAAAAGCTTTTAAAATTGGTTAAAAAAATAATTGTATACGGGATTTTTTTTTTTTAAACAAATATACCATTATTTATTGAAAGGGTCTGTGCGAGCAAGAATGAGTGGAAAAAAGAAGAAAAAAGGATATAGGAGGAAAAGATATAGAAGAGAGAGTAAAAAAACAAGAGGCATAAATAGTTAATTATTGGCCGATGTGAGATAATTAACATAAAGAAATGTAATAAATTGGGGTAAAAAATTGAAAAAGTGAATTAAATTCTTAAACAAATACAAAATTTAACATACAAAAAAGACATGCCGTATGAAAAAAAAAAATCTCTTTTATATAGAATAAAATGAAGTATTTTGTTTAGTGATAGAATCACTGAAACAGACATTAGTGACATATCCCCTTGATAAAGGGTTCAAAGGGAATATATATTCAATGATTTAGTCTTTTGATGTAACATAGATTCTTTTGTTCATATTCTTCAATCTTCAAGAAATGTTATCGCACCTTTAATTTAATTACATGTAATATGGTTGGAAGGAAAATAATTACATGTAGCATGATTACTTAATGTGTTATCTGATTCAAAGTATTTGGCAGGCATAGTAAACTAATACAGTGCAATGACAACATATTACAATAAATTAGATAATTTTCACTACATAAATTTATTGTGTAATACACATTTAGGTTAACATGAATTAATGAATGGACATCTAATAATATTTTTAAATTAAAATTTAGACATTTATACCTTCTATTTTTTGTTTTGATAGAGTTAAAATAACGATTTCCTATTTATTATTATTATTTCTAGATAAAATATAAATGAATGGACTACTCAACCGACCAACTGACCAGTTTATCGAGCTCCAAGTCAACTAGGTTGGTTTGATCTGACTTTAATATCATTGGTGAACAGTGAAACAAGTTAGGGAATAATCTAATCCATTTTTTTTAAAAAAAAATGATATATAAAAGTTCGGTTGAGAGTAGATACTGGTAACCCACCAAGGACAGGACACGCTCCTAGACTCAAAGAATACTTATAGAGGTATTTATAAGCCCACTAACAAGATCTTTACATCGACTAGTGGACATTAAACCTTCTCTCTTTTCGAATAAAGGCCAAGTCACTCCTCATTGGCTAATCCATTTTAAATTATATGAGCATGTTAGTAAATGTTGAACCACAAAGCTAAAAATCAATGCAAAAACAAATTGTTTTGTCGAAGCCCCGACTCTTTAATACCGTTCCTTTTTGGGTTGGGTCAGTAATAAAGCCCAAAGACTAAAGAGACTTATTTTATTTTTACAGTAGTAAAAAGAATTAAATCCAGGAAACCATTTTCGTTAATGGCCCAAAATAAAGGGTTTTCAAAGCAATTCAAAATCGGTTTTCAAGAGTCAAAGGCTTGCTTGCTTGCTTTCAATGTGGTGAGAAATTTTAACCCAAAAAAAAAAAAAAAAAAGTGGTGAGAAAGTGGGTGAGTTTCAAAATTTTCTAATATGATAAAATTTGTAAATTGTGTGGGAAAAAAATATTGAGAATCATAAATTCAGTTTTTTTTTCCCCTCATAACGTTCGTTTTTCGTTATTTTTTTATGATCATTTACATGGACTCAATGCCATATTTTCCTTAGAATGAAAAAAAAAAGTGTTTGATTTGGATTTTTTATGTCGCGAGTTAGATAATACTAGTATCGTTTTTTTGGGGCCAAGTGCGAATAGCTTACACACACTCACATCATCCTCTCCTAAAAACAAATGTGTTACGAACAAGATACTTAAAAAAAAAAATTTGTCTATATATAATGGAAGAAATTATAATAAACCTTATTATCCACGTGCTATAAATAATACAATTTCTGTTTTTATTCCTTTCAATACACGAGACATGTGCTAATCACTTATATAATTAAAGTATTCAACAAGTATATATAGCATGCATTTTGTACAATTATAGAGATTTATATATTTAAAATTTGTAAATTTTTCACAAAAGTATAAAGTTGGTTCTTTAACTTCACATTAAGTTTTATTTTGATCACTCAATTTTTTTAAATTGATTTTTCAGTCCTTAAACCCTAACACCATTAGTTTCATTAACAAAAACAATGCCAATATATATATATATATATATATTTTAGGAAATGAGTTGGGCTCACCCACAGTCCAAGGGTAAGGCGCTTGGAACCCAGTCCACCAGAGATACTGGACAGAGAATATACATGCCTCCACCTCTACCAGAAAACAATGCCAATATTGAAATTCAATATGTTGACAAAACATTTTCAAATATTGATACAATAAATTTAATTTCTTAAAAATTAACAATAATTGACATAAAAAATCATCATTTGAGATTAAAAGTGTAAGGGTTTAAGAACTAAAAAGGATATTGACAAAATAAAAAGATCAAACTAAATCCTTCTTTTAATTTATAGGGCCAATAGAATATTTTAGTCTAAATTTTAACACAAAATTGAAAGTTGCATGATTTTGACATTTTGGATAATTACCATATAGTAGCAAGGCTAGATTGTGGTGGTTGGTGAGCATAGTTAGAGGAAGAAAGTTAAGAAGCACGCTTGCTTGGATTTACATTAGACAAATTTCAATTGAGAAGACAATTAGTTTTGAATCTCATGATCATATATATTTTATAAATTCTTATAATGATGATTTGACCCGGAAGCATAATTGGATTATTATTACTTTTAATTATTTTCTAGTAGTAGGATTAAAACTTTTGAATGAAAGTGACATTTGGTTGGGCCATTCCAACCAAGAAATTCAAGTTCAATTAAAGAAACAAATTAAAAATTAGATTGAGAAGAGCTGCCGAGATTAGCTCCTAATATTGCTGACAAATTTCTATACTCTAATTTGAATAAAAGTTATCCCAAGCTAACTTAACAAATAAACCTAATTACTCCTTCCAGTCTTTTTTATATACAACTTTCGCTTTCATAAGGCCGACCCTTAATATAAACAATTTTCTTTCCATACCTCAAAATTTAAACTACATTTTTCCTTTTATACTCATATTAAATATATAACTTTATATTAATTATCTTTCACTCACCACTAATTCTCTTTCATTCAATCAATTATTACTCATTTCCTTTTTCATATTTTCTACTCATTCCGTCTCATATATATTTACTCATATTTTCTACTCATTCCCTCTCATATATTTTTATTCATTCTCTCTCATATACTCTTTTCAAAAATAAGGGTGTATTTGGAAAAGACGTGATATTTTTAACACATTTATTTTTTTAACCAATATTAATAGTCAATTTGTCTTATGTAATCAAGAAAAAAGTTGCTTATAAAAAGAAATAAAAGGAGTATAAAATAGAGCTACTTTTATATTTATTTTTGGATTAAGATACAAAAATATACATGAAATTTTTTAAAAAATGCACCCAATATCAAATATTTTTTGAGAGGCAAAAGTAATTATGAACTCACAAAACAGAGGGGAAAATACACATTGATCATTAGTTGATCATTCATTTGAATTTTTAAGAGTTAAGATGCAAAAATATACATAAGATTTTCTTAAAAGTGCGCCTAACATTAATGTTTGTTTAAGAGCAAAAGTAATCATAAACCTTCAAAATAGGTGGAAAAATTACATATGGACTACTTCTTTAAATTTTTTGATTAAAAATAGTGACAAGGAAGATGACACGGATGATTAAGAAAAAACTCTGTCCAAGGAAAATATAATAACTCATATCATGTTGATCCTAATTGACTAATAACTCATTTTAAAAAAATTTAAATTTTATCTTTTTTTAAGAAAAATATTGGTTGATTATTTGTTTTAGTTTTTTTTTAATAAAGATGTTTTTTTTTCTTAAAAACATGATAAGTTTGGAATTTTTATTAAAAACATTAGCTTGGTGGCTGTCGATGACCAGTCACCAGAGCTCTAGCGATGATTAAACATTTTGTTTTAAAAAGTAAAGCAAATGACATTATTATCTTTTTACCCATAAAAACTTGTTTTCATTTTGGTTCTTGGGTCTTCAATGAAATTTCAAAATGTTATGGTCCTTGATTAAAATAAATTTGGTCTTATGGAACTTAACTAAAATTCTCCCAATTAATTTCCGTTGCCCAACAGCAAATTATTATTCTAAATTGTTTCTTAATCATCTCTATCATCCTTCATATCACTATTTTCAGTTAAACAATTAAAACCAGCAATCAACTAATACTACAATTCAAACACGAACTAAATAAATGTGTTAAACCATATGCATGTTAGACTATCAAAACAAACATGGAAGTAATTATTTAATATCTATTGCCAATCCAACAAAAAATACAAGAAAAGAGAAAAATCAGGTCTTATCACTTCGATCTATTCATGCTAAATACAATAAAAGTGAACATTATTAACAATGTGATAAAGTTTAACATATTGTCACGGATATAGTAATGTTTTGAATTCCTTTTACGCACACAACACCTCAAGTTTATAACTTCTTGGAAAAAACAATAGCATTTATAATTTGTAAAATAAAGCAAAAAAGTAAGCATCATCATTGTGAATTTAACGAGTTTAACTAATTTGTTAGTTGACCCAATAAAACAAATAATGGATAATATAATATGTGCTCCCTTAAATTTGCCCTTATTTTAGTTTTCGTCTTTCAAATTTTATTTTCTTTAAAACATCGGTTCCTACAACTTAACAAAGACCTGGACCATTTTATCCCTGTAGAGACCAAAACTTATGGCATAAAATTTGAAAGATCAGAACCAAAATGAGAACAAACTTAAGTATCTAAAGATTGTAATAACTCTAGCTGTCAATAAGGGTTAGCTCCGCCCTAAAAGGCTAGCCCTTGACAGGCTTAGACTTAAAAGGGTCGGGTCTGAAAAACCCACTTACCTACAATCTAACTATTTTTGAAGCCTAGCCCTTGAATATGAGGGTTCAGTGTCGCCCCACAGGCTTTAAGACCGTTTTTAATTTTTTTTCTTTTTTCTATTTTAGAATGTGTAAAAATAAGAAAACATATCTTACGGAAGTTTCTAGTTCAAATTATAAATATTAGCAAAACAATGTGTTCAAACTTATACAACTAAACTACATCAAATAATTGTCATCAACATTGATGTTAATAAACTATATAAACTACATCAAATAATTGTCATCAACATTGATGTTAATAAACTATTGCCCTGACTTTAAAATAACTATAAAACTAAAAATTAGACAAATTATATACGAAAAAACTAAAGAAAAACAAAAACAAAACAATTGGTCTTCATCTTGTTCAATAAACTTTTGATTAGTGATTACTACACAATATTTATATTAGAATTAAGTTGTACACATTCTAAAATCCGAATCAAAGAGTGGAAGGGGATGGATGGAAAATAATACTACCTTCGGCTCTAATTAAAGGACATATTTAATCGATTTTAAAAGAATTATGGATAAGAATTAAATTAGTTCATTTTACTGAATTTTTTAAAATGCCTTTATACAAATTTTACTTGATTGGCAAGCTCTTGTCCATAATTAATACCACCTCGGTGTAATGAGGTGTACTTATGGAGTTATGTTGCAGTTTTACTAGAATTATTAGACTACAGGTTGGGACATCTTTCTTGAATTTACATATTCGTACATAATTTATTAGATTACGATGGTTATTTTAACTAAGGATTGGTCGAAAAATGAATTTTTCATAGTTAAATATATAAATCGAGGACTGTCCTGTCCAGTCCTTTTTTTAACACTGATATTGATATATGCATTTAAAATGCATTTTGATTTGATTTAACCAAAAAAAAAAGCATTTTGATTTGTATTTATTTATTAAATGCACCTTATATCCAATTAAATATAATTGACTACAAAATTTCCCCGTGTCACAAAGTAACCATTTAATTATTGTGAATGAAGTATTAGGGGTGATAAAAAAAAGACAAAAAAAAAAGACAAAAATTGCTCAATTATTTTATTAAAAACAGTAGAATTAAGGTTTATATGACATTAATGACTTGTAAGCATTACTTACTTTATAGAATATATAGATACATTATTAAAATATTATTGAGAAAGTATCAATAGGAGTATTTTAAGAAGAAATTGATAAAAATTAGAATGTTGTCATATAATTAGGACCAAAACTAATTTTTAAATGTTCTCATATAATTATGACTAAAATCAATTCTCAAATGTTGTCCTATAATTAGGATCGGAGGAATAAGAAGTAAGACTTTGATATATATGTATGTTAACTTTAAATTTCTTATGAATTCATAATAAATTTCTCCTCTTTTAGCATAAATCTCTCTATATAATTTTCTCCCCTTAATTACTTCTTTTCAAATTCCCAAATTTTTGAACCGAATAAACGCCAATAATAATAATCAAGTCATCAATTAGACATCAATAACAAAATAAGTAAAATATTTATCTTTTAATTATGCATCAATAAATAATATTTTATTAAAAAAAGTATTGCGGGCTTAAATGAGCCGGCTTTTAGCCTTAAAGAGCCGGTTTTTTAAAATCCAATTTCCTTTTATACACCATAAAATATAAGCCTTGACCATTGCCTTAAAAGAACCGGCATGACGAGGTCAGTCAGTTTTGACGGTTCTAATAATAATAAAAAATAATCAATCCCTTGCAATCTTTTCAAATCTTACGGAGGTAAAATATGCAAGTTTAAATTGTATAAAAAAGTGGAAGTTTATTTTTTTTTTCTTTTCAAATACAGCTTTTCACATGCATGAAACGGGTAATTAGAGATCGATTGGAGAATTATAATGTTAAGTTTAAAGGAGGTTGATTTATGAGCAGTAAAAACGGGTCTTTTCACCTCTCAACATCAAATCAATTAGGTTTGAATTGGAGTATCACCTTTTAGTGCTTTTGTGAGGTCGTCTTAAAAAATAATAATCAAACTTTATTGCACCGAAATATGATTTTTGAATTAAAGTGTCTTAACCTTATCAATTTTCAAATATAATAATATTAAATTATTAATATTAATATAATAATAAACCATCATCAACAATTCAACATATCCTATCCATCATTGCATTGCAATATTCATTGTATGTAAGTGTCCCACTTCCACCTATTTCTCCTCTTTTTGTCACTTGGAGTACACCAATTCACATATAAGTAATGATAATGTCTCTTCAACAGCTCACAAAATCATAATAAAATTTCATACTATATATTCAACATATTTTCATATTTTAAGTTACTCGAATTCGCTATGTTTATTCTGTAGATGAATTGTATCTAAAAAAAGAATTAATTAAAATGGTATTAATTTTCAGTTGAGAATGCATATAGACTGAATTAAATGAAAATCATATATATACTTTTTATAAGGTAATTGCAACTTGATTCATTATAATTAAGAAAAATTATAAATCTCGTCAAACTTTGTCTTAAAATTTAATAAATTTTTAATTTTACCTCTATATTTCCCTAGCTGGGTCCTATTTATAGACTAGAGAAAGGTTATATAAACAAATAAGTTTATCATTCATTCATTATCGCAATGAGTATTGACTTTGTGCTTATGACATATAATGCATATTAAATAAAGGTAAAATTTAAAAGTGTTGAATTTTAAAGAAAAGTTAATAAAAATTTGATCTGTGTGAAAAATATTGTAAATACTCCCTCTGGTATTTATTATAATGTACTAACTAGCAAATACATTTAGTCTTTTTTATAAGGCACTTTCTTGTTTTCAAGGAGCATTAATTGTTTTTTTCATATATGTCCATTATTAATAAAGGCAATGCGTGGGAATAATAATAATATAATATTCAAGTTTAGTGTAATTAATAGAGATAATATTAAAAATTACTTAAATTATAAGATAATTTTATTGACTTTAACTGTTTTTATTAATTTATGCTTTATAATAAAACTCAAAGTACTATAAAAATGAATACTCATGTAAGTAAATAAAGAGAGGAGAGGAGAGAGAGGGGGGAGCGAGAGGGGAAATAAGAATAGGATGTACAGAATCTACTTTATTTCATTGAGAAGAGAGATTGAAGGGAGAGAGTACAAATAAGCCGTGTCTGAGGGAACTTACATCATATGGTTACTATTCACTACTTCTCTTTCTAACTTGATGCCATCATCATCTTCTTCCCCAGTTGCCCTCAGAATGTTTGTTTCTTCACTTCATTTTCCAACCCCCGTCAAAAGCTGTCTCACTCTATTCTATTCTATTCCCACTATATTATTTTATATTTACATATATTTCTTCACTTCCAAAGTTCCAATATCAATCATGGGTTAAAGTCCAAAAAATAATAATATTAGTTTTTTTGGCATTTGTTTTATAATTTTAGGGACTTAATCAGCACTACTATAGTATTAGCTCTCTTTTATAAAAATAAAAAATAAAAAAATTCTGGGGACATTTCTGTAAATTTTTTTATCAATTAACAATCAAATTAATGGGAGTGTAGTATTTTTATATTTTTAATACACGAAGGGATGACATTATACCACCCTTAGTTTTAAGCTAAGGTGCCTAGTGCCAATTGAAAGAAAAGGATTTACGAACAAAATTCTTAAACATTAGTTGTTCATTACTTCATGTTTCATTGTTTCGAAACATTTGAATGTCTCTGGATTTCAAACCACTTCACAAATCTGAGGAACAGCTTTTCTTTTTAACGGAAAGACGACATAAAATATGAACATTCCTTTTCAACTCAGAACCACCACGCCCCATATACATCATGTGTACTTAATTAAACTTTCTTTAAACTCAATACTACAATACTACTCTTTTGATCGTAAATATAGAACAAAGTTTATAATACAAATTACATTATAAATTTTATTATATATTTAGGATCGGAGATAGTACCATATATCATAAATATATTTAAATAAGTCACATATAATTAATGGAAATGTTCACGATGAAAAGCACATCATATTTTTAAAGAAATAATACGTTGTGCATAGTCTTTCATGATTTTTTTTTTAAAAAAATTTATGTTGTTATCGATATTTTCAACCACAAATAACTAGTAGTAAGCTTTTTGAAAAAAGCTAGCAACATAAAGTTTTGGCCAAAATGCAAATAACTTCCTTCAATATATATATATATATATATATATGGAATTGTACGTGTGATTCATTGTTACTTGCTTTCAAAAGTTGGCCATAAATCTATCAAAGTTCTCAATCTTGTGTAGCACAACCCATTTTTTATCTCATCCCAGATTAGATCGAGTCTTCATATCATTTGTAAATAATATACATATACATAGACATACATACATGTACATATATAATATATATGTACATGTATGTATGTATTATGTATGTATAAAGAGGCTATGTCATTAAATAAAATAGATCCAATTAACCTAGCATCCTAAATAAAAAAACGGGTTTTAGAGTAAATAAAGAGGCTATGTCATTAAATAAAATAGATCCAATTAACCTAGCATCCTAAATAAAAAATGGGTTTTAGAGTAAAATATGCATAAGAAATATATACCTTTTTGTCAGTACGTACCGACTAGTGGAATTCTAATGTTAAGGCTACTAATTAAACCATATAAATTCAGATTTAATTTATATGTTGATTAGGTTGATTGCAAAAGTACTACCTCCCTCCCTTATATAATATAAGAGTTAGTCGGGAGATTGGATTTGTTTCAAAACATAAGATCTTAATCTGATCCATTTAATCTCATATTTATTATTTTTCTCCAAACTAATTTTTAAAATTTATAAACTGACATATAGTTAAATGTTACATGTGTGCATTTTAGAGAGATCAAACTATATTTATTATAATTAACTAATTTATTTTATCTTTTTCATCAACCTAAATTAGTTAAATAGTACTCATAGTAAGGACTGAAAAGAGATATTAGTATCCAAGAAAAAAAGTCGCTAATCTTTGTTCATTAAGTGGGCACGAATCACTATCTTGATTAGCTAAACCAGCATGCCATCAACTCACTTAGAGAGAAAAAAACAAAAACAAAAAGCTACTATTGTATAACAATCAGGCCATTATAACTTTATCGTATTATAAAACTGGAATCCTTATATATATAATATAAGTGCGTTGTGTTTCAGACAAATGATAACCAGAGAAGAAGAGGCGTGGATGAAGAAGGTGAGGAACCCAAAAAAAAACAACGAGAGAGACGATGAATAATATATATATATATATATAACACTTAGGTTACTTTTTTTTTTGTTGGGTTTGGGAGAGAGATCTTATTATAAATTAAAGAGTGGTCCCCGTAAGTGACCTGACCAATAATGTGCTTTTGTATTCTTTTGACCTGCTTTGACCGTATACCATATTCCCCTGCAACCCCAATGAAAGCTAGCTAGCTCTCTCTCTATAGAGACAAACTCATAGTGTGGTCCATCATTCACATCTCTCTCTCTCTCTCTCTCTAATCTCTCTTGCTTGCTTGTGTTGTGTGTTGTTGTGTCTCTCTCTGTGTGTATGTGTGTGAGATTCCCCAGTAGCTATAATGATGAATCCTCCCGACTCTTCTTTCCCTTCTCCCCTTTACTGCTACAAAATTATGCCCTTTTTCTTTTCCCATAATCTCTCTCTCTCTCTCTCTTACACACACACATACAACATACTTGTTCATTCACTACTTTTCACAACACTAACCTGCCCAGACGTGCGTCTCTGTACACACTCTAATAATCCTCTCTCTCACTATTCACCAGTATTCCTGTTCCTGACATCCTCCTTTTTTTCAGACTCCTCCACATCTCTCAAAAAGTTTCTTCGATCTCTTGAAAACTTTAATATAGATTTGCTTCATCTGTTTCAAGTTTTAAGTTTCAAGTTTCAATTTTGAATATAACTCGATTGTATTAGGAAGGAACCTATTTGGGATGATGATAGCAAGGGTTAAGATGCAATATTGCCACTCAAGTAACAACTAAGGAGTATTGCGTATCCGATATTTTTTTGAGGAGCAATTTTATACTAAAAGTGTTAAAAAAGAGAGTAAATTCGCTCTAATTGCTAGAAAACTAATGCTCACAATTAAATAATTGACGTGGATTGTTAGTATTTTTAACAGCAATGGAAAAAATCGCTATGTTTTGATTATTTTCAAGATAAATTTGTGGAACTTCTGGATACCCAATACTCTTAAGAGATTATTTACAAGATAAAATTGTATCATAACCTTAATAATAACGTGGGTGATGACTGATGAGAAAGAAGAAGGAACGAGGATGGATCCTGTGTATATACATGTGTGTTGTGTTGTAGCATGAGGTAGCTTAAAGTTAGCTATGCCTGTACTACTATACGTACAACGTGCTTTATATATAGGACCATGCCCTACATTATACTACCCAGATAAGCCTAAGCTTGTAATGGCCTCTTTTTCTCTCTCTGTCTCTCAGGGTCTGGTCTCTGGTGGAGCTTTAGGGGAACTTGCATTGGTCCTTTGCTTTGGTTCATTTTCATACCAGTTATGGCAACATATCATTACAATGTGCCAATCTGGGAAGCAGCAAAATATTCATCTTTCTTGTGATATATTTCTCCTTTTCTCTCTAGTACTTTAATTTCTCTTCCTCTTCTTATGTGTGTGTGTGTGAATGTTCATCTCTCTCCTTTGTGGGTTGAATTTAATGTCCACTACACTATGACTAAGTACACTACTGTTAATTAACATATTAGCTCTTTCAAGATTTCATGGTCGGATTTCTATATACAAGTGTAACGAAAGAGAATGCTGAGAGAGTGTCTCAAGAACTTGTGCATATTTGATGCTTGTTAATAACATTGTCCCCCTAATTTCTAGGTTTCCATAATTATATCACATTATTAATAAATAAAGGATTTATTAGACTTGTACCCAGAAAACATGTTTTTTTATAGCTTATATAATATAACCCATTTGGGCATTAATCTCAGCTAGGCTAACCAGCTAGAGGGAATGTGAGGATCTATAAAAGGAATAAGGAACAGATATATAATATATATATTTCGTACATTCAAGTTCTGCAAAGGAATTTCACGGATTAATTACACAACATATTGTGTTTAAATTACTTCATTTGTTTAAAGGTAACTGGATCACACAGCAGAGATTTAATAACATTATAAGGTCGTGTATGTATATGATCTTGGAGATTCGCTAGGCGGGCATCGACTTCTGATGAATGAAAATAATATTAGGAATTAGAAACAATGAAACGAGATTTGTTTTAAAAACAATAAAACTGAGATGATCAATTAACCCTCAAATAATAATATTCTTGCCAAGATGGTATTTAAATGAGAGTTTTTCGTTAATTAATATCTTAATCATAATCTAAATAGGCCATATATGATAAACAACAATAAAAAATTTTACATGTGCAAAAGTCATTCATAATATTTCACATTCACACTAGGGAAAACAAAGGAAGATTTTTTTCTTTTTTACAAAAACATTAAGATTAATCTTTAATTTCAAAATGACATAATTATAGTTGCCTCTGAGAAAAAGAGTGACGTTGTCATCAATCGTTTCAGTTTCATGAGACAGATCAGACAAGAATAATGGTCATGACACAACATGGAATGTGGAGAGAGTAAGAAATTAATCATTTTAATTTATAACTTCCATGATATAGTTATACTCCCATGAAATTCCTCGTTTCAAGAGTAGCCAAATGATTAGTATTAATTATACTATCTCATGGAATAAATTAAATAGCAAGATATATATATATATATATATTAATTATATATGAGGGAATAATATCTTTCTCCTCCACAAGTTAATGTTCTTCTACTAGTTACATTCTGATAGTAGCAGCTATAGCTAGCTAGCTAGTAATTATGCAGAAGAATCATCTTCTTCTTCCCCAAATTATAAAGTATAAACCCTAGAAATGCAAAGTTTTCTGGAACTGAAAAGAAATTAAAGGAAAGAAAAAAGAATAAGAGATCGATAAACATAAGTACCTTTGGTCAGTGCTGAGGAAGCAGATCGCTGTGGCTTTGAAAATGACAATGCCATGTTGCTTGTTTGCTCTGTGTGGTTGGAATATAATAATAACAAAGATCTAACCCTATATGTGTGTGTTTATGTATGTATATTACCCTTATGACCTCAATACTATATTAGTATTACTCCACCGATATGATTAACTACAAATTACAAAGTGAAAAACGAAAAGAAAATATAGGCGCCCAAATATGAAACTAAAATTCAATATCATATATATAAATCCATGTATGTATGGACATGGAATATGCTTGGCTCCTCATACGCCATCCACGGAGGCCATCGAATCTCCGGTGGGCTCTGCAAATGGCATACAGGGAGCCAGGCACATACTCATTATCTCACATCCATGTATAAATATGTGCGCGCGCGCGCGCGTTATCTAATTATATATGTATATATACATATATATCTTGCGCCGACATGAAAGTCAAATGAAAAATGGAAGAAAACATGAAATCAACGCTGACAGACAAAATTGGATGCTGCTAAGAATGAAGAACACATACATACAGCACAACCTTGTGAGATGCAGGTCACATGTTTTGTTCGAGAGAAATAAGGATCTCTCTCTCTCTCTCTCTCTCTCTCTCTCTCTCTCTCTGTGTGAAAACAAGGATCGAAAATCAACATATGATGAGAGGATCGGAGGAGGAGTTTGATGAAGACCGTGAAAGAAACCTTAGTAGCTAGATGTTAATATCTCTCTCTATTAGCTTCTTCATCATCTTCAAGAAGAAGAAATAGAAAGAAGAAACCTAATAATAGCTGGATGTTAATATCTCTCTACCAGCTTCATCGTCAAAATCGACAACAAGAAGAAGATAGAGAGATCTGAGAGAGAGAGATAGAGTTGAGAGGGAAGAGTGGAGGGGGAGAATTGGGGAGAAGCAGGTATATATCGATGAGGTTGGGGAAAAAGAGAGAGAGAGATCTTAGAGAGAGAGAGAGGGGGGGGGGAACTAGGTAAGTTGTAGATAACTTTGCTTAGATAGGTCATAATCAAAATATTTGGCTCAATACCTTCAAAAAGCCCCCACACAAACCCAGAAAAAAATAATAAAAACCCTACTTAATTTGCTATAATAAAACGTAGAAAAGAAATTAATTAAGAGAGAGTCTCTCTAATAATAGTTTGTGGCTTTCACTCCCTCGTAAACATGTAGGGTTCCAGTTGCACTCAACCCCTCTAAATTTAGAGAAACACACAGGAAAGAGAGGGACACATAGTACAATCAATTTCTTCACACAAAGCTAAACTACTATTATTCACATATATACATACATATATTCTTTATGCTGCCTTCAATTTAATATTTTAAAAAAATATTTGAGAATTAATTAAGGTAAAGTTGTGGTTGGACTACTAACCCACGCTCTTTCCTAAGCTAACCCTCTCTCATGGGGTGTGAGTTGTGAGTTGTGAGTTTGTGAGTTGTGTGTGTTTGAAATCTCCTTTTCTGGGTCGCAAAGGAAAGTGTGCTTTTCTATTCTCTGAACTTCATTTTTGTCTGCGAGTGCTTGGAACACATATGGATTCCTCCTCACTCCTATCAACTTTCTTCTTTATATTTTTTTTTTCAAAAAAAAAAAGGAAGAGAGAAAGAGAAAGCAAGCAAGAAAGAAACCCTCTATATAATTCTCTCTCTCTCTCTCTCTCTCTATTTAATTATTTCTATGTGATCATATTATATTATATTACCCACGACTGATTATGCTCTGAGGTCTCAGCACTGTGTTTCAGGACAGCTTCGCACTAACTCTTTTTTCTCTGTATAGATTTTTAGAATAATCACCCACGCCCACTGCTCACCCATTCCATTACGTACTACTTCTATTTCTGTCCATTATATATATATAGCCATTAATTAACTATATCACATACTATAATTGTAGTGTTAGTATGTATGTATGTCCATGTGTTTTTTTAAGAAGTGAAGTTGTTAGGGTTTGATCATTCACCCTTGAAAAACAAAGTAGTTGAACTACTTATTTAATCATTTTTAGTAAGTGTTTGGTAAGAGCGTGGTTTCAAAAACCTTTTTCTATAAGTTAAGATAAAACTTTTCTCACATATTTATCTGGTATATCATAAAAGTTATTCTTAAACTAATTCAAACACACTAAAATTTGATTATTCATTTTTCATCTCAATATAAGTTAATTGATTCTAGAGAAAGTTATTAAAAAAAAATCCCACTACAAAATTTATGATTCAAAATACTTGAAATATGTTTAAGAGCCTAGATATAACTATGGATGCAACTTTGCCTGTGTATAACGTATCTTTAATTATATGCAAAACGAAAGACATTTATACATAGTTGAAGAGTGGTATCCAATGTTCAAGGACTCAAGTAGTTAAGTAGTACTTTTTGGACAATAAATTTTGTAATTAAAGATTTTTCAACAACTTTTACACGATTTTATTTAGTCTGAACCAAGGTTCTTAAAAACGAGTTTTTACCTGAAAACGGAAGGAGAATGAAAAATCGTAAAACGTAAAATCGCAACGTAGTAAAATCTTAAAAACTAAAAACGTTTGGAAAATTAGTAAAATCGTTTCAATGAAAAAAAAATCGTAAAAACGTAAAATCGCAGTGATAAAACGAGTTTTTAAGAACTATGGTCTGAACCTCAACAATTTTCTTTTTTAAAGCAAATGGAAAAAAAAATAGTTGAAAGAGATAAATCTTCCTGAGCGTACCAGAAAATAATTTGTGGTCATAATTTAATTTTAGTGGAGAAAAAGCAAGAAAAGAAAAGAAAGATGAACTGATGGGAGACGGGAGGAGCTTTATGACGCGATTTACAAATTGATTATGAATTGAAATTCTGTCCTTTGAATTTTTTTTTCCAGCTGCTTTATTCAAAGGATGCAACTCTATATTTCATTTCACTTTTTTTGATGTTGGATACCTAATTATTTTGAAACAAAAATTACTAAAGCAATATAAGTACACATATATACAGACACACATATTATAATAAGTGTGTGTAATTGGAAAGGCATAAAAAACTAAAGTCAGTTTGCATAATGATTTCATTTCAAATCATCTAGTTAAATAAATAGTATTTCTTAAAAGATTACACACATTCCACAATTTTTGACAAATAATAACTTTGACTGACTTTTGTTCTGCAAAAGTAGAACATTCAACCCCATCAGCGCAATCATATCAGTCTGCTGAGAATATGGGGAAAATCATGTAATAACTGATATAAAACAGAACAAAAATAAAATTAAAATTCTCAACCATGTTAGACCTATGACCCTAAATAAACTAGTGGTGACAGGGGCAACAACAATCTAAGTTGCAAAAAAAAAAGCAAAAAAGAAAACCAATTATTATTCTTTAATATTATTATATGTACCACATCCGTTCACACACACACACACGAGTTTTTTTTTTAATTAGTTTGTTTCTAAATTTTTTAGCTTCTCTCGATAGTAAATGCACTTTTTCCTGTTTTTCTCTTAATTAATTAGTATTCTCTTTGGTCTTTATTATAAAATATCAACTAACAATTCTCACAGATCAATAAAAATAATTAAAGTCAATAAAGTTATCCTACAATTTAAGTAACTTTTAATATTACCCCTATTAATTGTATTAAACTTTAATATTATATTAATTATTACTTTTACCCACTACCCTTATTATTTATGGATGCGGCTATGGTCCTATATGGACACCTATCTGCTATCGTCCTATGCATGAAACAATGTCGTTTGTGGCGCAAAAAAGAGCTGCTTCCCTCTTTTCTTTTCTTTTTTTAATATTTCAGACACTTGCTGGTACTTAAAAGATACTTCAGGATACTGACTGGTACTAAAAAATACTTCATGATCTTGAAAAAATTATTTTAAGATCTTAAAAAAATATTTCAGGGTATTGACTGATACTAAAAAGATACTTGAAAATATTGAACGGTACTAAAAAAATACTTTATGATATTGAAAAATTATTTTAGGATCTTGAAAAAATATCATGAACTATTTTTTAGTATCAGTTAGTACCTAAAATATTTTTTCAAGATCCTAAAATAATTTTTCAAGATCATGAACTATTTTTTTAATATCAGTTAGTATCCTTAAGTATTTTTTTAAGGACTACTCAGTACCTTGAATTATTTTTTTAAGATTCTAAAATAATTTTTCAAGATTATAAAGTATTTTTCAGTACATTTCAGTATTCTGAAGTATCTTTTTAAATACCTGTCAGTGACTGAAATAATTTTTTTAAAAAAAAACCGTTCATTTTTGCACCAAAAATGGTGTCGTTTGATGCATAGGATGGCAATGGATGGGGTTCACATAGGACCAAAGCCACGTCCATTATTTATGAGCATACATGAAAAAAAAAAATAATTAATTCACTTCAAAGATAAGAGAGTGCTTTATAAAAAGGATCAGATACAATTACTAGTTGATGTCTTAAAAGGAGTATATTAAATACATTCTCTTTCATCATTTTTTTAATTATTATTCTCTCTCACTCATTCATAATTATAGGCATTTTTTTTTTAAAAAGTTAAATTTCCTATATAATTATTACATTTAACTAATTTTATCTGTTTTTTAGAATCCTGTGGTTCAGTTGAAAATCTCTTACATATATAGAGACACATTCGATTGAAAGTGTCTTATATATAAATACGGAGGGAATATATATATAATCCTTTTCTCTAGCTAGATGTTTTGATATCAAGAGTGCATAAAGCACAAATTTGCTTTATTCCTAACAAAAGGAAAAATATGTTTGCCTTTGTTTTTATTGACTAAATATGTGGTGAGGAGTGTAATGTGCCTTTTTTTGTTCTAATTTTGATTGATACTTCAATTCTTCCAATCGTCTTTTTCCTCCTTTAACTTTAAAGGCAACACTAATTCTACTGAACCAGACTAGATATCTTTTCCTATAATAGATTCATAAGTTGTTTAATGGTAAAATTTATTTTTATATTTAAATTTTATTAAAATTTGTTGCTTGTAAATTATTGTGTGGGTCCTTATAAAATTTGTATTTCATGGTACTCCTTATGTGAATTAAAGCCCTAGATTAATGTATATTCTGCTTGCATATATAAATATGTAATAATCTTTATATTCGTTAATTAAATATTTTTGATTGTATAAAAGCTAAGTAATATACCCCTTTGATCCTTAATATAAGAGATATTTGAGAAGTTAATCTTGATCTCAAATATAAGACATAATTTTCATATTTGTGAATCTTTTCTTAACTTACCTCTATCGGTGCTTTCTCAACAACAATTAAAGAAGAGAGGGAATTAAAGTTAGAAATATATGCATATTAACTAACTTCCTTAATCTAATTAAATTAGACAAATATATCTTATATGAAAAACAGAATGGAGTACAGAGTTAACCATATATAGATGTTAGAAATTAGCTTTAGTTTAAGCATGCATTTGCAAACTACTCCACACTAATCTGTCATTGTTTTTCATACATTATATATATGTGTGTTCACAGACACATATATATAGAATTTAATTATATTCTCGTTTTGAAAAAAGAAATTATACAACATTTCCTTAGATTATAAAAATTTACTAATGGGTTGCATTATTTATTTTTTTAAGAAAAAACATCCATTCCATTTATTTTAGTAAATTATTTTTTCTGAAAAAGCTTGTCTATATTTTTTAAAGGTGTTGTGTACGTTAAGAATATAATTTTTTTGAAAAATGTGTCCTTATAATTTTAAATAGTTGGTCAAGGAATAAAACTTTTTTTAACATGTACTTCTTGTTGTTGTTTTTATCATTTATTATTATTTTTATAGACACACATACATTTCATGCAAAGTATATATGAATAATGCAATGATAATAATGTGAAACTGAAAACCATGCAACATTTTATAAAAAGAAAGAAAACTAAACAGAGATTAAAACGAAATTATAGATTAATAAAAAGCTACATCTATGTGAAACAAACTATGCATCCATGAATGTGCATGACATTGAATTGATGTAACCTAATTTAGTAGTAAATCTCTCTGTTTTATTTTCTCTATCTTTCTGCCGAACCCCATCATTTTCTTTTTGTTTGATTCTGTGGAATTCCAACCTCACACACACACACACATATATAAAATCCATATATTTAGTAAATCATTCAAATATATATATAGCGATCAAATGATGATATACACATATATGCAGGCTGATTCGTACAAGGCATAGTAGCCAAAGACACCTTGTGTGATTGATCTACGAATGGTCGATGTCTATAAGAGAATCTTTGGCTGTCATAATATGGCCACCAATAGAATCTTAGGGTTGACAACGAAATCAACAGCTATGCCAGCTTCATCTTCCATTTTCTACCTTATTATTGTTTACAATATTTTGTGTGCGCGCGCGCGTGTATGTATATATATCACTTTTCACAGTATGCATAAAATATTCCAATCGGTCTTGGACTTAGTTCAAGATTTATTGTGATTTTTTTAAATTGTTTGCAAAGTTCAATTTGGCTCTTGGAATGTAAGAAGTAAACGGTAAATAACATTTAATTTCTTTACATTTCAAATAATTAATCTTCTATTAAGTCTGTTCGGTAAAAAAAAAAAAAAAAAACAACAACAACAACAGTGAAACTTCTCTATTAATTGGTAAAAATGATTTAGAATTCAATTACTGGTACTTTCTTAGATGAAATTCTATCTAGTACTGATACTTTCTATGTATAAATCATTTCAAGTCTTTATTACTAATAAAATTTATTAACATCAAATATATTTTTTTCTTTTGTAAATACTGCTACAAAAAATGGCCAGTTGTAACACTTTTTTTTACAATAATTGTCGCGCTTAGGAAGCATAACATATTCTATGGTCAATAAAAGAAGTTGTGGCACCTCCTTAAGCACCACAACATATGTGTGTCTCTATATATACACATGTGTGTGTATGTTTTTTTTTAAAGAAAAACACTTCTTGTGGTGCTTTCTAGGAAGTGCTACTGGAAGTTTATATATCTTTTTAGAGTAAATATCCTTTTGGGTCTCTGACAAAAAACACAGACCCCTATTTAGTCCCTAACTAAAAATAACTCGTCCCATCATCCCTGGGAAATCAAAAACATTCCACGTTAATCAAAAAACACGAGTTATTTTTAGTTAAGGACTAAATAAGGGTCCGTGTTTTTTGTCAATGACCCAAAAGGGTATTTACTCATCTTTTTATTAAATTTTCACTTCTTGTGACACTTTTTTAGGGAAGCACACTATAGGAAGTTTTTTTTTTTTTTTGGCATTTTTCCTTCAAAACCCTGTAACTATAGTCAACGATACACTTTAAACACAAATTTCTATATCCACAAGAAAATGAAGAAAAACAAACCACAATCAAATAACTCCAAAATGATATAAACAAATAACTAATTAGCAAAATCACCACTAAATATATTTACAACAATTGTGAATGGAATATAACTAATTCTAGTTAAATAAATAGCACAACAATATGCAAGAAATAGTAGTAGCTGGCTAGAACATTACCTGAGCACATATTCATATCATTCCTCAATGACTCCATTCACTTGATGGTTACTCAAACTCTTACAACATTGATCTTCGTAATACTATATATCTACTATCATGCACACAACGAATTAAAATCACTAAAAATTAATTATCAAACACCACTCAATTAAATTTAAAACACAATATGAATTGCAACTAAAATGACTTACTTTTGGAGGAACAACAAGCTAATCATGAGTGATTACATCCTTCTTGAATTTCATAATTTAATACTCGCAATCATTGTTGTTTGGTTGGAAAGGGCATTGCAACAATATGATGAAATAGTTAACTCAATTTTTGAATAAAAATTGTTTAATAACAAAATTAGAGTAAATTCATATATAAGTACTTGTATCTTCTTCCACACATAGTTATTGATAGGGTCAGCAGCTTTAGAATAGTTTAATGAGGCAGAGGCTTGATAGGCAGTCAATGAACTAGCAAAACAAATAGAATTTGATTACTTTTGGTTATTTAGTCACACATGCAAATATTTACACATACACTTGTACACTTACCTATTGAACAACCGCAGCATATCAAGACGATTTTATAGAAGAATTCCAATTAGAAAATCCACATAGTAAATGCAAGGGCCTAAAGGCTTAGCTAGATTGATAACAATCAATATCCAATGTGCCCTAAAATATTTTGAAAACATTAGTGCATAAAGAGCTTTAAGACTATCTTATTTAGATCGGATTATAGAGAATTAAATCTTAAAAGTATGACCGGTGGCAGTTTCGTAAATATAAAGAACTTTTTATACTGGATTATAAAGGATCCGGTCTTAAAAATATGACCGGTGGCACTTTCTTAAATATATAGAACACTTTTAAGACTGGATTATAAAAGATCCGGTCTTAAAAGTATGACCGGTGACAATTTTGTAAATATATAGAATACTTTTAAGACCGGATTATAAAAAATCCGATCTTAAAAATATGACCGGTGGTAATTTCGTAAATATTTTGAGAAGACGCTGATCAGAGATGAGTCTGAGAATGCGATGATTTATTCCTCGCTTAATTGGAACTATATACAGATGCTAATAAGTAAATAATCTTCTGACCTAGGTAGTTCCTATAATCTAGGGATTACAATCAGGAATATAATTACAAAATTCAAAAAACCATAATCTGCTAACTTAATTCCTAAAAACACTCTAACAACTTAATTAAGATAATTGCATAATATAATCTAAGGATTACAATTAGGAATATAATTACGAAATTCAAAGAGCCATAATCTGCTAACTTAATTCCTAAAATCTCTCTAACAACTTAATTAAGATAATTGCATAATATAATCTAAGGATTACAATTAGGAATATAATTACGAAATTCAAAAAGCCATAATCTGCTAACTTAATTCCTAAAATCTCTCTAACAACTTAATTAAGATAATTGCATAATATAATCTTATATGCTAACTAATTAAATCTGAACTTCTAACAAATATATAGAACACTTTTAAGACCAGATTATAAAAGATCTTGTCTTAAAAGTATGACTAGTGGCAATTTCGTAAATATATAGTGTAACATCTTGAATTTTTAAATCTGATATCTTGAACATAAACCTATTTTGGAAAGACTAGTAGGCTCTATTTTCAGAAAGTGATAAATTTGAAATCAGTATTTTGCGGGACCCACGGCCAAAAATAATTCTCTGCAAACTTTCTCGTGAAGTTTGAAAAAAATGGCCGCGGGACCCACTCAATAATAATTTATTATTTAAATAATATTATAATAAAATAATATATATTAAAATATTATTAAAATTTTTAAAAAAGAAGTTCACGGGGCGGCTGAAGAAGTCACGGGAAAGTTTCATTTTATAATTTTGGGAAAATTACGTAAAACGACCCAGAGACGAAAATTACACTTAAAGACCCATTTTCCAACTATAAATAGACCTTCCATTTCATTTCATTCTTCACAACTTCTAAGAGCCATAGAGAGAGGTAGAGAGAGAGAGAGAGAGAGTAGAGAGATATTTGCTTGAGAGTTATAATAGCTGGTTGGTGATTCGGGTATTAGCAAGTAACAGGTAACTCTGAATATTCTTCCTTATACTTGTGAATTATGTATGATTATAAATTTGTTTGTTTACTATTTTGGCAAGAATATTTAGAAAATATTTATGGTTTTAAGATCTGGTGTGGGAACTTTGACTTGCAAATCTGTAGAGGTACTATTTATACGTACGTTACTATTCACATATACTGTATTTACTATTGTTACTATTCATGTATACTGTATTTACTATTGTTACTATTCACGTATACCGTATTTACTACTCATTTTACTATTCATGTATATACCGTATTTTACTATTCACAGATACGCATAGTATTTTACTATTCATAAATACGCATATCAATGTATATAATGGTATATTAATGCATTATTTTTGAGTAAATACATTCATCATGGCGGTTGTAATGTGATGGGTGGAGTAAGGAGGGAATTGAATGATAAGAATTGTTTATGCCACCACTCGGTGCACAGTGGATGGTACTTTTCAGGGCCCCATCTTCCATGTTTTCCTCTGGCCGGGATTTCATTGGAGATGTGGGACATGTGACACCTCCTTAGTTGTTATTTTAAAGGAGGGGAGCCATAGTCCAAATTTAAGCTCTATACCTTTGGCCGGGTGTATCTTAAGTTTTGGTGAGCTTGAAACCATCCAGTCAAATGAATGAGTTTCTATTGGACTATATGTTAGCCTATGGTTCCAGTCAGCGGTATACGGTTGGAAGGGGATATAAGGGAGGCTGCATACTGCATAGTGCATTTCTGAATTATTCAATAAAGAATGATGAGTATTTTGTAAAGGCATTTGATGTGAACAACGGTATATCTAAAATATCTGAGTATATTAAATTCACATTATATTACCTTTTATTTTTGTCATATGTAATTTGCTCGTGTAAGGTAGAAATATTCAGTAGTTACTGAGACGTGGAATCTCATCCCATATTAACATTTTTCAGGTGATTATTCTAGTAGAGAGCAAGGGAAGGCACCTATGGAGTGAGCTCTGGAAGCTCTTTTGATCTCCAATAGATTATGTTATGTTATTATATTTGCCATGAACCTAAGACTTCCGTTTTGTATTAAACTCTGAAATATTTTCTGGAATTTATTCTGATTATGTATTACGGGTTTTATTCGAAATGGTAACATTGTAAAAGGATTTGGATATTGTTGAACTCTTTTGAAGGTATTTTCAATATTTTGACCGAGTTTTTGGTGATGAAAATGAGGTGTTACATTTTTGGTATCAGAGCCAAAGGTTCCATGGCAATTTTGTTTATTTTCTAAAGTGATTTCTTTAAAAAAAAAATTTAAAAAAAAAGTTCGTGGCAAATTAAATATCATAACATGAGCACTTCCCTTTGTTAGATTTAGAATTTATTTAGCTATTTTTATTTGTTTAGTGTCCTTATAGTATTAATCATAGGAGGAGATAATGGCAAGAACTCGAAGAACTAATTCAACCTCTGCTCCATCCCAAAGAAGTCTCCCTCCGCATCAAGATGGTCCCTATCCTCAGGATAACAATGCCCTTTTGGCAGAGTTACGAGACGTCATCCTGGAGATGAGAGAGAAAGTGAATAGACACGAGGATGAACTAGCAAAAGGAAGAGGCCAAGGTGGTAAGGAAGGAAAGGAGAAGGCTCTGGAAGTCACACCTTCTGACCATCAATCTAGGGGAGGAAGTCGTTCTCGCACTGAAGATGGAGGTAGTAGCTTATGCCTCTCGACAGTTAAGGCCACATGAAGGGAATTATCCTACTCACGACTTAGAACTGGCAGCAGTAGTGTTCGCTCTGAAGATTTGGAGGCACCACCTCTACGGTTCAAAGTTCGAGGTTTATAGTGACCACAAAAGTCTGAAGTACCTGTTCGACCAAAAGGAGCTCAACATGCGACAGAGGAGATGGATGGAGTTTATCAAGGACTATGACTTCGAATTGAAGTATCATCCAGGAAAGGCGAACGTTGTAGCAGATGCCTTAAGTAGAAAGACAATCCATGTAGCCCAGATGATGATCAGAGAACATAAATTGCTCGAGGAGATACCAAGTACATCTATTGATGTAATGTCAGGTTTGGTCGCTACCATGGAAGCATTAACTATTGAAAGCACAATTTGGAAAGAGATTAAATTCGCTCAGCTCGAAGATGAGTATCTATTAAACGTGAGGGAAGATATTGAAGAAGGAAAAGAATCGAAATTTGGGATCGATAGAGATGGGATATTAAGGTATAAAGGAAAAGTGTGCATACCTAATGATGGAGAAATAAAAAGGCTCATATTAGAGGAGGCTCATCGGAGTAAATACACTATCCATCCCGGAGCAACCAAGATGTATCATGATCTCAAGCGGAATTGGTGGTGGCGGGGCATGAAGAAAGATGTGACTGACTTTGTCACTTGTTGTTTGACTTGTCAGAAAGTTAAGATCGAACATCGGAAACCTCCTGGATTATTAAAGAATTTGGATATCCCAGAGTGGAAATGGGACAGCATCTCTATGGATTTCATCATGGGGCTTCCTCTAACGACATCCGGACATAATGCCATTTGGGTAATTGTTGATAGGTTAACTAAGTCAGCTCATTTTCTAGCAATTGCAGCAGAATACTCATTGGAGAGACTAGCAAAGATCTACATGAAGGAGATTGTCAGATTGCATGGGATACCGAATAGCATCGTATCTGATCGTGATCCACGATTCACTTCACGATTTTGGAAAGCATTGCAGAATGCTATGGGAACTCGGATGAGTTATAGTACCGCTTATCATCCTCAAACTGACGGGCAGACTGAGAGGACTATTCAAACTCTGGAAGACATGTTGCGGGCTTGTGCAATCGAATTAAAAGGAAGTTGGGACGATCATCTTCATCTTGCGGAGTTTGCATATAACAATAGTTATCACTCCAGCATTGAGATGGCACCTTATGAGGCTTTGTATGGAAGAAAGTGTAGATCTCCTATTTGCTGGACGGAATTGAATGAGCGAATTTTAATAGGTCCAGAACTTGTGGACGAGACGACTCAAAAGATTAAGGTGATTCAACAGAAACTTCTCACTGCTCAGAGTCGACAGAAGAGTTATGCTGACAAGAGAAGACGACCGTTGGAGTTCATGGTGGGCGAACATGTATTCTTAAGAGTCACACCAATGACTGGCATTGGTAGAGCAATACGAGCAAAGAAGCTTTCACCTCGTTTTATGGGTCCTTATGAGATTTTGGAGAAAGTTGGACCGGTAGCTTACAGAATTGCATTACCTCCACAGCTTGCGAACCTTCACGATGTCTTTCATGTATCGCAACTGAAGAAATACCAACCGGATCCTTCCCACATTATAGAAGTAGAAGAGGTAGAACTCAAGGATAACATGACGTATAAAACCGAGCCGGAGCGGATTGTTGATGCAAGGGACAAGAAATTAAGAAACAAGACCATTAGACTTGTAAAGGTCGAGTGGAAAGGAATGGTTCCCGGAGATGCTACTTGGGAAACGGAGGAGAGCATGCGACAAACCTATCCTCATTTATTTAAATAGGTTAGAATTCTTATTATAGCAAAATTTTGAGGACAAAATTTTCTTTTAGGAGGGGAGAAATGTAACATCTTGAATTTTTAAATCTGATATCTTGAACATAAACCTATTTTGGAAAGACTAGTAGGCTCTATTTTCAGAAAGTGATAAATTTGAAATCAGTATTTTGCGGGACCCACGGCCAAAAATAATTCTCTGCAAACTTTCTCGTGAAGTTTGAAAAAAATGGCCGCGGGACCCACTCAATAATAATTTATTATTTAAATAATATTATAATAAAATAATATATATTAAAATATTATTAAAATTTTTAAAAAAGAAGTTCACGGGGCGGCTGAAGAAGTCACGGGAAAGTTTCATTTTATAATTTTGGGAAAATTACGTAAAACGACCCAGAGACGAAAATTACACTTAAAGACCCATTTTCCAACTATAAATAGACCTTCCATTTCATTTCATTCTTCACAACTTCTAAGAGCCATAGAGAGAGGTAGAGAGAGAGAGAGAGAGAGTAGAGAGATATTTGCTTGAGAGTTATAATAGCTGGTTGGTGATTCGGGTATTAGCAAGTAACAGGTAACTCTGAATATTCTTCCTTATACTTGTGAATTATGTATGATTATAAATTTGTTTGTTTACTATTTTGGCAAGAATATTTAGAAAATATTTATGGTTTTAAGATCTGGTGTGGGAACTTTGACTTGCAAATCTGTAGAGGTACTATTTATACGTACGTTACTATTCACATATACTGTATTTACTATTGTTACTATTCATGTATACTGTATTTACTATTGTTACTATTCACGTATACCGTATTTACTACTCATTTTACTATTCATGTATATACCGTATTTTACTATTCACAGATACGCATAGTATTTTACTATTCATAAATACGCATATCAATGTATATAATGGTATATTAATGCATTATTTTTGAGTAAATACATTCATCATGGCGGTTGTAATGTGATGGGTGGAGTAAGGAGGGAATTGAATGATAAGAATTGTTTATGCCACCACTCGGTGCACAGTGGATGGTACTTTTCAGGGCCCCATCTTCCATGTTTTCCTCTGGCCGGGATTTCATTGGAGATGTGGGACATGTGACACCTCCTTAGTTGTTATTTTAAAGGAGGGGAGCCATAGTCCAAATTTAAGCTCTATACCTTTGGCCGGGTGTATCTTAAGTTTTGGTGAGCTTGAAACCATCCAGTCAAATGAATGAGTTTCTATTGGACTATATGTTAGCCTATGGTTCCAGTCAGCGGTATACGGTTGGAAGGGGATATAAGGGAGGCTGCATACTGCATAGTGCATTTCTGAATTATTCAATAAAGAATGATGAGTATTTTGTAAAGGCATTTGATGTGAACAACGGTATATCTAAAATATCTGAGTATATTAAATTCACATTATATTACCTTTTATTTTTGTCATATGTAATTTGCTCGTGTAAGGTAGAAATATTCAGTAGTTACTGAGACGTGGAATCTCATCCCATATTAACATTTTTCAGGTGATTATTCTAGTAGAGAGCAAGGGAAGGCACCTATGGAGTGAGCTCTGGAAGCTCTTTTGATCTCCAATAGATTATGTTATGTTATTATATTTGCCATGAACCTAAGACTTCCGTTTTGTATTAAACTCTGAAATATTTTCTGGAATTTATTCTGATTATGTATTACGGGTTTTATTCGAAATGGTAACATTGTAAAAGGATTTGGATATTGTTGAACTCTTTTGAAGGTATTTTCAATATTTTGACCGAGTTTTTGGTGATGAAAATGAGGTGTTACATATAGAACACTTTTAAGACCGGATTAGAAAAGATCCAGTTTTAAAAGTATGACCGGTGGCAATTTCGTAAATATATAGAATACTTTTAAGACCAAATTATAAAAGATCCGGTTTTAAAAATATACTTTTAAGACCGGTTTTTACAAACAACCGGTCTTAAAAGTTGCTAACTCGTTAAGTCCGTGAGTGTACTTGTCTTCTTGGTGATATAACATTTACTTAGTTATAGATTCAACGAGTGTCGTTAGAGCCTCATGGGTCAAATCCTCAGCAAGAATGACATTCTCTTCCTCTAACCTTCTCACAATCTTCGTAAATCGTCCTAAGAGCCACACAATCAAATCTATGGCAACATTGGCAGTGAGATGCTTCGAGAGTTTTGCGATGGTGTCAACTCCAATCCTCAGCAACGGCGCAAGCCTACTGCTTCAAGGATTCTAGACAATGACGACTCCTTCCTCTTCGATCTATGACTCCTCTCACACCGCCTTCGCACAGATCTGGCTTAAAATCAAACCTAGATCTCTTCTTACTTAAGTCTGTTTGCTCCTACCTTGACCACTCCTGCTCAGATCTAGACTTCAATTTTGGTTGCTTGAAGCTTTGCCAACATAGACAAAAGAATCCTACTCAGATTTGGTTGCTTTAAGCTTGTGATTTTTTTGTAGATCTAGACTTCATTTTCACCTCTGATTTTATATTGATTCAAATTCGATTTCCATGGTGAATGATTTCTATTTCTTGTTATGTTTTCTTATTTCTGGACTTTGTATTTATCTTTTTTGTTTTTCTTGTTGGTGTTGCTTCCAATCTTCTCTTCTTTTTTGTTTTTCTTGTCGGTGTTGCTTCCAATCTTCTCTTGGTTCTCCATCACTGATGATGGAGGAACATTCAAAATGTTATCAGATCTGGTGATTTGGGACCGTTTGTTTCATTTGGGTTTTTTTTTTAAAAAAATTATTTTGAAACATTTTTAAGACCGGATATTTCAAAAGTTTGGTCTAAATTTTTAAAACCGGTCGTTCATCCCGTCTTAAAAGTTACAGACTTTTAAGACCGCCTAGAACAAGACCAGTCGCAGATCCGATCTTACGAAGCGTTTTTTGTCCGGTCTTAAAAGACTTTTTTGTAGTAGTGAAATTTTTCTTCAAAAATCATGTTATGGTAAAAGTGAAACCATAAAAGAAACATACACTAAAATATTGCAGTGTATCCATTATTAGTGTTGTAGGCAACGCCCACAGCAACTGCGTGCTTAAAATATTGATCCACATATAACTTGCATGTGGATTCGTCCTATGAAAAATAGTATTAATATGTTAAGGTACATTAATTCATAATGTAATAAAAACTTAACTAGAGAAGAAATTAGTTACTAAAGGAAGAGGGACTTTAGGCATGGAAGTACAACTATCCCTCACACTTGAGCTGTCACATGGTAGGACATTTTGTGTTGCCCTACACTGCACTAAGTTATCAATTTGAGTCCTCAACTGCACCTTTTTTTTCCTCGCATCAAACGTATTTGTTCGTGAAATTGTTCTTGCATTTGATGCTTGAAGAAATTCATCTCCTCTCTTAGCAGCAAAAAGCCACTTTCGTTGGAGTGCTTTTGGCGTCTAAACTATGATGTTTGTGTGACTGCAAAACCAGTACCCCGAACACGACCATCATACTTAGGTACTCCTACCGCTCTGCTCAGCAAATCATCACATCAAGAAAATGTCTCACATATAAGCAATGTGCCAATTAGACTATCTTTATGCTCATCAAATCATCTCTCATTCCAAAGTTTACCAAATCCAACCTCGCATTGACACTATTCTTACTTTTTCCTTGCATATTGAGCAATGTGCCAATTAGAGCATCACATATATCTTTTTTGTATGTGCATCATATCAAGAAAATGTCTCACATATAAGGCACTCACGATATACTTTGACATTGTATCCGGACAAATTACCATAGGCGGGAAAATTACTAATTGTGCGAAACAACATTGCTTTCAAAGTGAAACTTTTTTCCCTATACCCATCATACAAATTGACGCTTGCTTCCCAAAGCAGCTTTAAGTCATCAATTAAAGGAGCCAAGTATACATCTATATCATTCATAAGGTGCCTTGGCCTAGATATGAATATGGACAGTACCATAAATTTACATTTAGGATTTAGGGTTTAGGGCACTTCTCTAATGTTGCATACTGATTCTGAAATAATATACAATCATTAGGGTATGCATGTATTTTCTCATAACTCATATCAATTGTTGAGCAAAGAATTCACTTTGCCTCGTATGTCTTGATAGGAAGTATATTTTCTTCTGGAAGCATATCTTGAAAAAGTAAAAGCAATGCGGTGAAACCCGAATCACTCAATCCATAACGCACTTTAAAGTTGTACAATTTCAACACTGCTAGCAATCTTGTGTATTTAGTATAATCGACATATAATGGTTTCTTTGCATCACCTTTCAACTTCTAAAATTCTTTAGGACAGTTATGAAGCACCCCTTCGGACGCATTTAGCATTTCTTCAAGACCATTGTCCCATCATATGTGCTTGGGTCAAACTCATTGGAAGTATCACTCGTGGTATGCACCCAATTACTACATACATCATCTGTCACACCATGCCTTATCCATCGTGTATATGTTTGATCAATTATATGACATACTAAATGATCTAGCAAATCAAGTGGACTAATCCACTTTCCATTACAACAAGATAAGCAAGGACACAAGATTCTGTTAGGATCTTTTGTATGCTCAATTGCAAATCTAATAAACTCTTTCACCACAACTATATATTCCCTTGAACACTAATCAAATGGCATCCATTTTTTTATCCATCTATACGTTCAACCTATTTTTAAAAAGTGGTTAGTTGCTTGACTATTACATTTACTAATTACTTTTATCTTGTCATTTATTTTAAAATAAAATCGGCAGCATAAGATCTTAAGAATTAAAGCTTTCCGAGTCTTAAACCCTCTATTGTAATTGATAAATAATCAATGAATTAATCCCACAGCATTATAATAATTTTTCAGAGCTCATAACAAAAGAAATCATATTTGCCAACACATATTATCATAGGTAAATTAGAAAGCATTACAAGCCAACAAATAAAATACAAGTGTCAAAAATAAATAATTATTTTCTTATGCAACTCATCAATGTTAACAAAACTACAACTAAAAATTATAACTACTACTATACATATCTTCACATACAACATATGTATAATAACATTTAATTTTATCTCATTTATTTTTCAACATTTAAAAATGAGAATATTTTTTCCAAATTTCTTAATAAATTAAATGTAAAAGACATTGAGCAAATTAAACTATTAACTACTAATAAAGTTAGATTTGTAAGCTCAAGAATTAAAAAACTTATAATGTATAGGAAGCTTAACTAGAGTGAACTAAAACATCAAGCACAGTACACCTGAAAAAAAAAAAGTGAATAAAGGGAAAAAAATAAAAAAGAAATGTTGCATGCAACTTTAAAAATTTTTCTAAAAAAGGACAAGTGAGTGTGCACTTACAGGATCTTTGGGATGGGGATGAGTGGAGGAAATGAGACCAAAAGAAATAATGGAAGTGGATGCATTGTAGTCTATAAATGGAGAAGGAGAGGGAAGTGGAGACAAGGATAAGAAAAGGAAGAGGCCAATAGGATTGGGACCAAGGATAAGTAAAGAAAATGGGTCAATGACACTAATGCAAAAAAAGCTTTTAAGACCGGACAAAAGAAGCACCGTAAGATTGGACTCGCGGACGGTCTTGTTTTAGGCGGTATTAAAAGTCTAACATTTAAAACCGGACACGAATCGGTCTTAAAGAAAATCTTTTAGACCAAACATTTAAAACATTATGTCTTAAAAGTCGTATTAAATAAACCTGAAATATTTTTTGTTCGGTCTTAAAACCCAATTTTTAAGACTGGACAAAAACTTGGCCGCTCTTAAAAGGATCGAAATTTTAAGACCGGACAAAACTAAATCCAATCTTAACAGTTGAACATTTAAGACCGGCGTATTTATTCCAGTCTAAATTTTCCCGAGTTTTTTCCCTGTTCTTCCTGATCAATATATATACACAATGTCCACCACCCAATCCAGCACATAAAAGTCGATACTTTAAGTTACAAGCTATGAACAATTATGAATAAATTAAATTAGGATAAAGAATATAAATATTATTCACCATGAGTTATGTGAACTCTTAATTAATGATTATACTATGACTACAACACCTAAATTAATTTATACAATAAGATAACTTACTTACAAATACAATGAGCTGAGTTACAAATACAACACGTAAATCAACATACATGCCCAATATAATATATTCACCATGCCTTCATTTGATTCTCACCTAACAATGTAACCACATCCTCTTTTATAGCATTCCCCTTTGGATCGGATCCTGCCACAAAAATAAAACAAGAATAAACTTCATAGTCAGTGACATTGTTTAAGAACATAAAAGGAATATCATAGAAACAACACATTATCATCCGGAAGCATGTCTTTAAAAGCCTCAAATTCAAAAAAACTGTTGTCGCTCCATCCATGACATGCCTTCAAGCTTACCAATTTCAATACAGCGTTCAACAATTGATATTTTTTACACCCAGGGTATAACGGGGTCTTTGCATCATTGGACACATTACCATATGCATGTGATTGATAAAAAGCCTCTTCTCCTACATCACGAATAATGTCCTTTATGTGATCATCCATATCCGTGTCATTATCATCAAAGACCACTTCCCCATGTTGAGACCCACTTGGCATTTTTTCACCATGTCATACCCATATTGTATATAAGTCTTACAAAATCTTTCACAAATTAAATGTGTGTATATAACTTCAGGACTTAGTCGCCTCTCATTCAAACATTTTACACAAGGGCAATAAAACTTTCCACCATCATCATGAGCATTTTGTTTAGCAAATTCTATAAATTCCCTTGCCCCATTTTGTTTAACATACATAATCCGAAAAATTTGAAATTTGAATATAAAATAAGCCAACTCAAAATGCATATTTATGCTCAATGTCGGTTAGGTCTTCTATTTTTTTTTAAACAGAGAAACTTGCCCATTAAATGCATAACACATAATCACTTTTGGTCATAAATGTATCACAATGAATCCAAGAAGCAAAATAAATGCATGACGAGGAAATTAAATGCATCGCATGAAGGTTTTGTAGACTCACCTGTAGCATATTAATTCAAATGCGTTTGCTAAGTCTTTCTTCTCCGGCCACGAACGTTAATGTTGCAGACAGCAAGAGTAACATAAAAAAAACACTTGTTGGTAAGTTGGGTTGGTCTAAAGTGAAAATATAATCTTCAAAATACAATATTCATTAACAATAGAGGAACCCACAAGAACATTTCATCGATTTCGTTAAACCCATGAAAAAGCCAGAACGATAAGTAGGAAAATCATAAAGTTATATAACCGAAACACTTCTTACAGCTTGGTCGATAGACGTTTAACTAAGGAACCAAAAAGTGATTGTCGAGAGAGCAACACGAAGCAGTGACGAAGCAACACACAAACACTGGAGACAAAACCTGAGTAATCACTTTCTGCGCAACAAGAGAAGTTCAAAGAGTGAAATTTAATTTTCCACGCGACAGAGACATCTTTTAGTATTTTGGATTTTATTAAAACCAATTAATTATAACGTATCCGGTCTTAAAGATAAGAATTTTATTAATTTAATTTTTAAGCCCGAAGGTTTAAAAGACTCCGGTCCTAAATTTTTATTAATTTTTAGACCAGAGATTTATAAAACATCCGGTCTTAAAAGTAAAATACTTTTTAGACTAGTTACTTATAACGTATCTGGTCCTAACAGTCTATTTATTAACCAAACCGAAAAAAAAATGATTGGCTTTAACGAGCCCAGCAGCAACTAAATGAATAAAATAAAGGAAAACTAGAGAATTAATAAGCTTATTTAATTACTGATGAGAAGTTAGGAGGTAGTGAGGAGTTAATAAGGGCAGAGAGGTAGTGTGAGGAGTTAATATAAGGGCAGAGAGCAGGAGAGATACACAATTGATGATAAATTTTGGTGATTTTCTACTTTAAGAGCGTATTTTATAAATATCCGGCCCTAAAAGTCTTTTTTGAATTCAATTACTTTTAAAATCTACCTTTTGTACATATCCGGTCCTAAAATACCTTTAAGATCTACCTTTTATAATATATCCGATCCTAAACTTCTATTATGTAACATCTCAGACGCCCGCTTATGGATATTGTCCGCTTTGGCACACACCAGGCCTCATGGTTTTGTTTTTGGCTGGGCCTAGCCCATCAAAACGCGTCCACAAGGGAAAGGTCTCCACATCCTTATAAGGCAAGCTTCGTTCGCCTTCCCAGTCGATGTGGGACTTCACACTCCACCCCCTTTGGGGCCCAGCGTCCTCGCTGGTACATCGACCCGAGCCCTGGCTCTGATACCAATTGTAACATCCCAAGCGCCCGCTTGTGGATATTGTCCGCTTTGGTACACACCAAGCCTCACGGTTTTGTTTTTGGCTGGGCCTAGCCCATCAAGACGCATCCACAAGGGAAAGGTCTCCGCATCCTTATAAGGCATGCTTCGTTCGCCTTCCCAGTCGATGTGGGACTTCACACTCCACCCCTTTGGAGCCCAGCGTCCTCGCTGGCACATCAACCCAAACCTTAGCTCTGATACCAATTGTAACATCCTAGGTTCCCGCTTGTGGATATTGTCCGCTTTGGCACACACAAGGCCTCATGGTTTTGTTTCTGATTGGGCCTAACCCATCGAAACGCGACTACAAGGGAAAGGTCTCCGCATCCTTATAAGGCATGCTTCGTTCGCCTTCCCAGTCGATGTGGGACTTCACACTCCACCCCTCTTGGGGCCCAGTGTCCTCGCTGGCACATCGACCCGAGCTCTGGCTCTGATACCAATTGTAACATCCCAGGAGCCCGGTTGTGGATAATGTCCGCTTTGGCACATACAAGGCCTCACGGTTTTGTTTCTGACTGGGCCTAGCCCATCAAAACGCGTCCACAAGGGAAAGGTCTCCGCATCCTTATAAGGCATGCTTCGTTTGCCTTCCCAGTCGATGTGGGACTTCACACTCCACCCCCCTTGGGGCCTAGCGTCCTCGCTGGCACATCGACCCGAGCCCTGGCTCTGATAACAATTGTAACATCTCAGGCGCTCGCTTATGGATATTGTCCGCTTTGGCACACACAAGGCCTCACGGTTTTGTTTCTGACTGGACCTAGCCCATCAAAACGCGTCTACAAGGGAAAGGTCTCCGCATCCTTATAAGGCATGCTTCGTTCGCCTTCCCAGTCGATGTGGGACTTTACATTATTTATTTTTTCAATCAATTCAATTACTTTTAAGACCGACTTTTTATATTGTATCCCGTCCTAAAATTCATTTATTTTCTTAATCAATTTTTATTTTTAATTTCTTAAAAAATATTACTTTTAAGAACGGATCTTCTAAAATATCCAGTATCAAAAGTTAAGTAGAATCGTATCCTTACACTCTATTCAATAAATGATTTAGAGTCTCTTCGGCTTTCAGATAAACTTCCCAAGTAGGCGTCTCCTCGTATACTAAGGAACTATGCGGCTCCTCGTCAAAGTTTCCAGTGTTTCACATTGTTTAGGATGAGTTCTCTATTTAAACCGTTGTTACTTTACTTTCTTCACATTCTTTTCCATCACTTCTACAACCTCCACCACCGTAATGGCTGCTCTACCATCACCAGGTCCTCCTTTTTCTCATCCTACTGGTCTCCACAATCCGTACCCTTCTCCGCTGCCTTCGAACCCGTCATTCTACCAGATGATGTAGCACCTCCTGGCCTACATCGATCATATAGACCGACGTTTGGGCCAACTGTTTTAGGTCTATCACGCTGTCAACAACAAGGTGACGACAGTACTCGATGCCCATGACGTTGAGTACCATCTTTCTGATGACGACGTGTCCAACCTCTCTGACGACTCCCTCCCCTCCGACAACAATAGGGAGGATTAGATATTTTTATGTTTTTTTATGTAAATAAAAAAAATATAATAAATACAATTTTTATTTCAATTTCTACATGTTTTTTATTTCTCATCGCAAGTTAAGTTCAAAAACCTTAGCATCTCTTCGCTGGATGATAAAGTCAAAGGAGGATCACACAAATTTTTGGTGGAAATTTTAATTGTTTTTCTTAGGAGAAAGGGGGATATAATTTTTCTAAAGAAACAAAAAAGGAAATTCACAAGTAATATTGATGCATCTCTTGAAGGCAAAGAAACGATATCGATCGCCTTGTCCTTTTCATTCTATTCTTTTTCTTTCTGACAAAAAGGAAACAACCAAAACATTGTCCTTGTGTGATCAACATTAAAAATTCCTAGAATATAGTTAAGAACTAAAAAAAACATCATCTACCTTATTTGAATAAAAACAAACAGAGTGACAATTCTTCTCAAGGTTAGACTGTCGTTGTTGTCGGTTTTACCTCGCCCTGATTTCAATATTTTCAGTGTTCTTTTCATTCTTCATTCTTTTTCCGACAAAGAAAAAAGACAAAGAAAAAGCAAACCGATAATGCTGCTCAACATCATGAGAGATAAAAATGACAACATCGAAGGTCCTAGCTTGAGGAGAACGACAGAACCTCGATTGTCTTGAACATTAATGATTTGTCAGATATTTAAAGGAAAACTATTAAGACCGGATATTTACAACTACACAATCCTAAAGTTTAAGTCTTTTTTAAATTCAGGACTTTTAGGAGCGGACAATTCATATATATATATACGGTCCTAAAAGTCTCGGGACTAAGACCGCACGTTTAACAAATATACGGTCCTAAAGGTCTAGACAAATGTTTTAGTAATTAAACGAAACTAATTAATTATTTGTTTGATTTTCTTCAATATTATTGTACCAACCAAAATTTAAGTGCGGTCTTAAAATATTTAATTTTAAGACCGGACAAATTAGTACCCGGTGTTAAACGTTAACCTTTAAGACCGGTCCATATATAAATCAGGTCTTAAAATTAATTAATTTTTTATTTAATCGTTTTCTATATTTTGTACTGGTCGCATTTTATGTCCAGTCTTAAAAGAATAACTGTTAAGACCGGCTATTAAATATGTTCGGTCTTAAAACGTTAATACCTTAATATTTAAATTTTTCCTTATTATTTTTGGACCGCAGAAAATATTAGTCCGGGTGTATGAGATTTGTCAATAAAGTAATTGATAGTTCAATTTTTTTAATAACATTTTAAAGACCGATTGTTTTTTTAACGGGTCTAAATAATATATGTAAGACCTATGAAAAAATGATCTGGTATAAGAAGTTTTTTATATTTATAAAACTGCCACCTGTCATATCTTTAAGACCGGGGCGTCAATACTCCGGTCTAAATGACGGTCTTAAAACCCTTTTTTGCACTAGTGTGGTAGCAGAAACGAGAGGACAAGAAAAAGGAAAGAGGAAATTGGTAAGAGAGCTGCTGGAAAATAGGGACATGATGCTGCTAAAGTAGGAGCTGATGAAGAAGGCTTGAAAAAAATATTAAAAAATATTTTGTGAGGCGCATACTAAGGCAACAAGCGCCACACAGAATGAGTAGTAGCTGTGACATTTCCTTAAACAAGCGTCACAACTACTAGTTCAATTTTGGTTTTTTTTTTTTTTTAAAAAAAAACACCTTATGTGACGCTTGGTCAAGCAAGCGCCACATAAGGCTCACATGAAGCTGTGATGCTTATCCAGGAAAGCGCTATAGCATCCCAATTTTTTTTTTTTTTTTTTAAAAATAGAAGTTGTGCCACACAATACGTGCACCATTATTCCCTATTTTTTATAGTAGTGAGAATCTACATGATAACTAATAATTTTCTCGTATTGTTCTTAATAATAAGGATTTATATATATTGTTGGGTAATTATGATGGAAAACGAAATTGAGAGATGAGTAAGATTAATTTTTGGTGTCTGCATATATAAACAGTGTTATATATATATCTATATATATATATATATTGTTGGATTTATATTACATTTCAAGTCCTTATTGACTTTAGGAAAATTCAAATTAGTCTTGGACTAAGCTCAAAGTTTCACGTGATGCTGTTTATTTTGGCTCACGGAATATATACAATGAAAGGTAAATAAATAAAGAATAAATATTTGAAAGAACATTAGGATGTGACAATATTGAGTATATGACATTAGATTGAGAATCCCAAACTACCTATTATATGCGTGTGTTTGTGTGTATATATCTTTTTTCCTTTTCTTCTCTCTGTGTCTTTGTATATATTTGCTGTCTTCAACAACTGTAATATAATTAAGATTGTTTTTTTTTTTTTGTCTGTGACAGGAAATCACTTTCAAATTAATTCAAATGATAGGGTTAATGCAAAACGTGGGTTTGAAATGGGGCAAGTAGGTTTAAATTTAGAAGAAAACAAACAAGAATTGATGTGGATTATTCCTTTGTTTAGCGCAACGTAAGGAATGATTAAAGCAAGTTTAAGCCTACTTTATAGCTCAGACGTGTTTGACCTTGCAAGTCCTAAAGTCATTAATTCAACAGTTTAAACAATTCAATTCAATTAATTAAGAATTTTAATTGGATTTTTCCATTACGACCATTCCTTCTAGTTTTATTATAGTGCGCCTTTCAAAAAGTGCTTTTAGACCTTTGTTAAGGCACTTTCTAGTTTTAAGTAAGGGTAGTGAGATAGAGTAAAAATTATTAATGATGTTGAAATTTAGTATAATAAATATTACTTAAATTTTATGAAAAATTTATTGTTTTTGCAGGTGTAAATTAAAGTAAGAAGTGACTTATATTTTTAAATTAAGTCGGTGTTTACTTTTGATTAAGATGTACTCCCTCCGGTCTTAATTATAAGATATAGTTAACTTTTTTTTTAGAGATTAAGGAAGCTAATTAAATTACTTTAAAGTATTTTTATTTTTATTTTTTTCTTCAAGCTTATTAATTTGACTAATAAACTAATATATAATCCAATAATATTTAACATATGAAATGATTAAATAACTTATTTAGCTTCCTTAATCTCTCCAAAGAAAGTCAACTAGCTCTTATAATTAGGACCGGAGGTAGTAACTTTAAGCAAATTTCAAAAGGAGGAGAATTTGTAAAGTAAGTGAAAGATATAACGAAATTAAAAAAAAAAATAAAAGAAATTGCAGTTTATATTCTCTATTTTGTTTTGGATTGTTAAAGTAAAATTAAAAATTAATGACGGGCAATTACTAATATTGGATGAGGAAAGAAATTAAAAGAGCACAATTTTTTTTTTTTTTGGGTAGAAGTAAGCCTTTAGTTTTCTAATTTTAAGAAAAATTATTGAAAAATATCATATTACAAAATTTACTGTTCAACTTAAAGATGTCTAAAATCCTAGGTCCTTGAATGTGGCTATCTTCAAATGTACGTTAAACATATCTTGTTGTATATGTAAATGTATTCCGCTTAGTACATAACTAAAGATAAGTTACATAAAAATGAACAATCACAGTCACTGAAAATAGGACGCACACGGGTCATTAAACAAATTTTTAATACTTTTTGGTATGCAATAATGAGGGATTTTGAGCGGCTTTTTTTTTTAATTTACCCCTAATAAAATAACTATTTAACAAAATGCCCCTGTTTGGAAACTATTTAAGCATCTACCCCTGTTTAGTCGACTACTGCCCCCATTTAGTCGACTAAAACGCGGGATTCAAATTTTTTTTTAAAGATCCCCGAGATTTAGTCGACTAAATGAAGGTTTTTAGTCGACCAAAACGTGGGGGATCAATTTTTTTTTTAATATCCCCGAGATTTAGTCGACTAAGCCAATTTGCTTAGTCGACTAAATCTGTCCAGAGGCCATTTTTTTCAATACCCACGCGATTTAGTCGACTAAGCCAAATTGTTTAGTCGACTAAATCTGTCCAGAGGCCATTTTTTTAAAATATCCACGCGATTTAGTCGACTAAGCCATAGTTCTTAGTCGACTACATCAGTTCAGAGGGCTTTTTAAAAAACCCCAATCGCGTCTTCAAAACCTAATCGACTAAGGGAGCCGCTGTAACCTCTCCTCCTCTCTTTTTTTCACTCAAAGCTTGCTGAATCCATTGGTGGGTAGCGAAAGAAGCTTGATTCTAATGTCATTTGCGTCGATTTCGGTATGTTCCCACCCAACTATTTCGAATCTCCACCGTTCTTCTTGCGTTTATACGAACCCCATTTGCGTTTTTTCATTTTGTGCTTTGATTGGGTGAATTTGTTGTCTATATTTGATTGATTTGTGTATGTTTGTTATATTCTCATCTTCATTTCGAATTTCTGTCGTTGTTCATGCGTTTATGCGAACCCGTATTTGCGTATTTGCGTTTTGTGGTTTGATTGGGTGATTTTGTTGTGTAGGTTTGATTGATTTGAGTATTTACTTAAGATTTATGGATGAAAATGAGGAATGTACATGTGAAAGTGGAAATATTTACATAGGTTGATAATTTTTTGAATTTTGGACGAATTTCACTTCGTTTTTCATCAATTTATTTCTTGTTGATTGTGTTTATTTGCGTTTTGTGGTTTGATTGGGTGATTTTGTTGTGTAAGTTTGATTGATTTGAGTATTTACTTAGGATTTATGGATGAAAATGAGGAATGTACATGTGAAAGTGGAAATATTTACATAGGTTGATAATTTTTTGAATTTTGGACGAATTTCACTTCGTTTTTCTTCAATTTATTTCTTGTTGATTGTGTTTATTTGCGTTTTGTGGTTTGATTGGGTGATTTTGTTGTGCATGTTTGATTGATTTGAGTATTTACTTAGGATTTATGGATGAAAATGAGGAATGTACATGTGAAAATGGAAATATTTACATCGGTTGATAATTTTTTGAATTTTGGACGAATTTTGGACGAATTTCACTTCGTTCTTGTTGAATGTTTCTTGTTTGTTGATGGTCTATAATGTCCATTTGTAGGTTGTTGTTGCCATCATGCGTCGTAGACAAGCTCCTTCTAACACCGACAATGAGCGTGGGAGGCGGATTAAGCAACGTGCGAACCGCGGGGCATCTTTCTCTAGAGCACAACAGGCAGAGCCTGAGCCCATTGTGGATCTTCCTTTCGGTTATCTATTCGATAATAATGTACAAGAGCATGAGCAATTCATGGAGAAATTTGCCACCAGATCCATCTGCAAGCCAAAGTCATTGGACATCGCATTCTTTGCCCAAGAGGGATTTGAGATAGTCCCAACGTTGGATATTTCCCATCTGAGAGGCTTGGCGGAGAAGACTTGTCCGTATTCAGAGGTTATGGTCAGAGCTTTCTACCATAACATGAGCTATATAAATGGTGATCTGCAGTCTCGCGTCTGCGGGGTTGACATATTGATGACGGCTGACGATTGGACGGAGGTACTTGGGTATGATTTTGATGGAGCGGGGGGTGTTCGATATGATGGAGATAACACTGAACGCTTAGAGGGATTTCATCGGGAGGAGGCAGTTCATGAGATTCGAAGGCCAGGAGCTCATAGACCTATACTTTCTGTGGGCCAGCTGACTGTTAATGGCCGTATCCTCTTCTATGTCATGACCCACATATTGTTCCCTCGGGCTTACAATCATTCGAGGGTGTTGGAGGGTGACATTCCTATTATGTGGGCTATTCGTCATGGCACTAACGTGAACTGGAAGCACTACATTTGCAATATGATGTATAAGGCCAAACAAAAGGATAACGCTGCACTCCCTTACGCGTATCTGGTTCAGGGGATATTGGAGCATTTCAATGTTCCTATGCACACTGAGCAAATGGTGAGTCAGAAAACATGGAATGCCATCTTTGGACAGCGTCTACTGGAGCAGTGCAAGATCTCAAAGGGGCCAAATGGTGTGTGGCACTACACTAATGTTGAGGAGGAGGTACCTGATGCTGGCCTGATTCCACCCGTTGTTGCTCCTGAGTTACATGATTTTCATCATTTTCGTTTTTCCTTCAAATTGTGTGTGGCACTACACTAACGTTGAGCTTGTTGTACGTAGTGCCCCGTTTGATTTTCATCATTTTCGTTTTTCCTTCAAATTGAACACCATCAAGACTTAGAAAATGCCTCCCACTATGGTAGATTACAGTAACGTAAGTGTTTCGACTTGAACTCATCCTTTACACCAGAATTTGGGAGCTGAAAAACGAAGGGTTTCAGGTTACAAACAAAAACAAAAACTTAACAAAGTGAAACTACAACATTTACACAATAATTATACCTTCAACAAGTTGGGATGGTATTAAACTCAGCTTACTCGACTAAAACTGAGAAAAGAGAGAGTATTGGAAGGGGAAAGGAGTTAGTCGATTAGGGTTTGTGTGAACATACCGAAATTGCTTTTTGCTAATGACACAAGAATCAAGCTTCCTTCGCTACCTTAGTTGATTATGCGGCTCCCTTAGTCGATTAGTCGACTAAATCAAGCTTCCATTCAGCAAGCTTTGAGTGAAAAAAAGAGAGGAGGAGAGGTTACAGCGGCTCCCTTAGTCGATTAGGTTTTGAAGACGCGATTGGGGTTTTTTAAAAAGCCCTCTGAACTGATGTAGTCGACTAAGAACTATGGCTTAGTCGACTAAATCGCGTGGATATTTTAAAAAAATGGCCTCTGGACAGATTTAGTCGACTAAACAATTTGGCTTAGTCGACTAAATCGCGTGGGTATTGAAAAAAATGGCCTCTGGACAGATTTAGTCGACTAAGCAAATTGGCTTAGTCGACTAAATCTCGGGGATATTCAAAAAAAAATTGATCCCCCGCGTTTTAGTCGACTAAAAACCTTCATTTAGTCGACTAAATCTCGGGGATCTTTAAAAAAAATTTGAATCCCGTGTTTTAGTCGACTAAATGGGGGCAGTAGTCGACTAAACAGGGGTAGATGCTTAAATAGTTTCCAAACAGGGGCATTTTGTTAAATAGTTATTTTATTAGGGGTAAATTAAAAAAAAAGCCGATTTTGAGCAATTTCCTTAACTTTATATTTGGTTGTATTTTTATTTAGTTCCTTAATTTTTTAAAGTATTCTTTTCAGTCTTTAATTAAACCAAGCGTTGTTAACCATATAATGATTTGAAATTTCAAATGTTGACAAAACATTTTCAGATGCCACATATTAATTTTAATTTTCTCAAAATAACATTAACAATGATTGTTACAAAGAATCATTATTTAAATTTAATGATATTAATTTCAGATTGAATAAACAATATTTTTAATCAAACTAAAATTTCCCCCTTACTGAAAGATAATTTTAAACAAATCCGTATCAATATATAGTATATGTTCTAGTACTATATTATATTCTTGACGGCAACAAAAACTAAAATGAAAAAGAGAAAAAATATTAATTATGCCATTATTATCTTTACCAAATGGTCGTAAACATTAGATTCTGTAAAGTTATCAATGTCTTCCCCAGCAGTTTAAAGAAGACAAATTGTTGGAGCAAGGACATTATGTGTGTGTGTGTGTGTTTGTATGCATATTATATATATTCCCGAATATATTTTCTAAAATCACACAATTTATAAATAAAATCAGAATCAAATATTAAATGAGATTCACCCTTTTATATATTTTTCTTCCCCCTTTCTCTCTGTAAAATTATGATGATGGTAGGGCTAACAGCTAACTTCTGTTTTCGAATATTGAGAGTGTAAAGTAGCAAAATTAATTAGAGGGAAAAACGGGGACTAGTTTGCAAATTCAAATAATTTTAAAGGGGTTTGTGACTTTGTGGAACCTCCCACCTTCAAATCAGAAATCTTTTCAATTAGCCAGGGGAAAAAGGAGAAAAAATATGTTCACATTCTGTTTGTGTGCCTGGTATTTGATTTTTTTTTCCTTTTTTTGTTCTTCATGTCAATAATTTCAACGCTAAAGATTATAAATATATGCTTGTTCTTTGTTGAATTTATAATCTTCTCCATTTTCCTTTTCATGTGTGTGTACATATATATAGTAATGTTGTGCATGTTAAAAATGTCAAAGATTTTGGCCAAAAAAGAAATCAAAGATTATATATTAAAAAAATAAATAATAAAGTATCATGTTACTTAATTAAAGAGCTTGAAATATGCCTACCACAAGGCCACTTTTCTATTTCCATTAAAAGGAATAATTTTTTTTAAATGATTTTCTGCATTAAGTGGTTCATTGTGAGTAGACACTCATGAATTCAGGCAAAGTTAAATAATTTAAAGTAATAAAATATGAGATGAATAACACTTCATATACAAATTTCAACATCATATCCTTTCATGACCCAAATTAATTTAAATTTAATTTTCAATATTAACCCTAGCAATGGCCAACAATATAACCATCGATCGTAACTCAGTTAACTAAAACATGAAAACACAAAACACAGAGATTCTCTCAATAGATAGTTAATTATCTCCTGAAAGCAAAATAAATAAATACATAAATCTCAGTGATACCCAACTTTTTTTATTTATTTCAAAATAACATAAAATCTCCGTGTGGCTTAGCATCTTAGGTTTGTAAATTATGAAGGAAGAAGATGATAATATGAAAAGTCTAATATCGTTATAGATGGAAAAAAAAAAAATAACTTGTGACGTTTCGTTTTTCAAGCAAAAAGTTTAGAAATAAACTAATAATGTTTTGAAGAATTACTGGAAGTAGTAGTCATACAATTATTACTATTGGGCACATAATTTGAAAGCAAATGTCACAATAAAATGTGGAAAATATACTAACTAATAGCTAAATTAAATATACGTACTACTAATGTAATAATTAAAAAACTTTTAATATATAGCTTAAGTTTTTAATAATTCTCGGACACCTACATACGTACAAACGAACTTCTTCATGCAAATACTAATATGTGCCATTTTACTCTCTTCAAATTGTCTTAACATAATATGTAACCGATGGATTAATTTTAAGTTTTTCATCCTCTTCATCAAATCGTCAATGCATACACACAAACACATTCATATAAATAAATAAATAAATATATATATATATATATATATATATATATATATATATATATATATATATATATATATATATATATGGAAAACAACTGTTAGTGCCTTTTTTTTTTGTCAATATCACTAAATGTAAATGTATGCTGAAGCTGTTATTATGAATATTTTCTTCAAAGTATAGAGCTACTCTTTTCCAAAATTTCAGCCATGAACCCTCATCAACTAGTCAATCTCTGCGCTATACATATACATACATAAATATATATACATATAATATATATATATATATATATTATTTATATATATATATAAATATATATATATATATATATATATATATATAATTTTTCAATATCACTAAATGCAATTTGCAAATGTTTTTAAATGACCAATTTGCCCTTGACATCATTTGCAGAGCTCAAATTATTAATATGTATACTGAAGTTGTTAATTGTCATTCTGAAATTATTATTCTTTATATATAAATAATCAGTTAACCTTGACAAGTGTGGCTTCGAAATATTATCTATAAAATTGTTGGTATTTGCAGAGCCTAAGTTGTCAATATGTATAAGGAAATTGTTAACTGCGATGTGTAATAGACTTATATATAGAAAGAATAACAACTAAAAACTTCAGTATACATATTAACAATTGAAGTTCCTAAAATGCTGTCAAGCTTAAATTGGTCATTTGAAAACATTTGCAAATCACATATTCTTCTAATAAATCTAATTTAAGAATTGTGATATTGGGCTCTCTTATTTATCTTTTTTTCTATTTTAACGGAATTTTTTTTGGATTCCCCTAAAAAAAATAGAGAAACAAACAAATAAATAAATAAAAAAGGAGAAAAGGGAGCTGGAATAAACGAGGGTGTACGAATATTCGAAGCCGTATGAAGAAATGATATAAAGAGAAATGATGCATTTTGGTCTAAAGCTACTGCGACAACGCATGAGCCTCGAACATATAGTCGATGTCATTTCATCGTAGGACCTGCTTTTTTATATTTTTACTTCATTTCATTTTGTTCACTTTACTTCTTGTTCCTATCAAATCAACAATAATAATCATTAATTAATTAATTAATTGTAATAATAATAATTATTATTATAAAACAAAACAACTTTACGGGGCTTAGTGCTTGCTCAGTTATTTAGCTTTGTCCCCACCATGTTCGGTGGCTATTGATCACAAACATGATCAAGTCAAGTCCCCACGCGTCCCACCTATACCCATATATACAATCATTAAACCCATTCTTTCAATTCTTTCAAGTTTTACATTTTACCGTTGTGTTCAATAAGTGCAACTTCTTTTTAGTTGTGTTCGATGAATTTTCATATACGTGCATATATTTTTTGTTTTATACAGATAAATTTTGTAATGAGGGATTTTTCAGCAATTTTCTGCTAAAATTAGGGTTTTTCTCTTTTAGTTATTGATGTTCATATAGCAAATCAACATTCTTTTATACTCCGTTTGGTTCTAATTATATAACAAAGTTTGTAGTACAATTTGTACTACAAACTTTGTCCTATGTTTAAGAACGGAGGTAGTATATGTTTAAGTTTTTGAATTTGCACTCTGCTTGTTCTGTTTCTTTTTATTTCATATAGACAATATGTAATATATTTTTTTAATATCATTTTGCCTTTCAATAATAATAATAATAATAATCTTCTATCTAGGACCCTATATGACTAAAATATCAGTGTATTCCTCTGGTCTTTAATATAAAAACTATTGGAGAGTTGATCTTGAGCATAATGTAAGACTTATTTCTTATATTTGTCAATGTTTTTCAAATTTATCCCTATTGATGTCAACTCAACAAATATCAAGTAAGAAAGAGATTAATAGAATTAAGGAAGATGATTATGGTTTCGACCAAAAAAAGGAAGATGATTATGGTGCTTTATATTAACTAACTTAATTTACTTTCTTAGTCTAATTAAATTAGCTAATTATTAAGAATAGAGCTAGAGACTATATGTATTGAACCTTATTGTCAAATTAAATTAGCTAATTATTAAGAATAGAGCTAGAGACTATATGGTTTTGACAATAAGGTTCAATAGTAACATTTAGCTTTAATAAGAAAGTTGGTGAATTTCACTGGTTTAAGTTTGTTACATTGCCACTGTAACTTTTTAAACTTTCGAATATATTCAAAGGCTCTGAGAAGGTAATAATATTATTGAGCATTGGAGAAAGGAACAAAAAATTACAATATGATAGCGTGTCTGCGTGTGGGTATAAAGTTAACATTGGAGGATCCCACAAAAATTGTATTGCAGTGCCTTTGGACCAGAATATTATTAATTATATTTAATTTTATCCTTTAAATATATATTTACAAGTTAACAATTAGCTGGATTCCAAATATATACATCTATATCTATATATGTGTGTGTAAATAGACATAATAAGGACTATGTATAAAGTAATAAACTGTGAAACGCCCCATGGCCAACTTGTTAGGGTAAACAAAACTCAGCAGAAATGAAAGTTTACTTTGTTTAATTATTAAATTAAATCATCAAAAACCTATTTAATATATATATAACAAGTGAAAAAACACAATAAAATCTTGTCAACGATGAATCTCACACTATATATATATCGCGACATTCCAGTTCATTGAATCCAATAAAAGTTTCTTTTATTTATTTATTTATAAAAGAAAGAACGGATGTGAAGAAAGCATATTCTAATGAATACACACACATTCTGATCCTATTTATAAGTCTAGTTTAATGATAGTAAATGAGATTGTGACAATTTTACTCATATAAATTGTACCCATGACAATAAATTTTAAAGATAGAAAGAAGAAAGAATTGAAAAATACCTATTCATAAATTAAGATAAAGTTAAAAATTTACTCCATAATCATTGAGTTAATTATCTTTCATTGGTATGCGAGATTTAGTTTTTTTTAAAAAAAAAAAAACTTATAAATAAGGCCAAAGTGGTTTGTGTGTGTGTATCTGACCAAAAAGTGCTATGCCACCTAGCTAGCACACGTTGGATTCTTACATCACATTGATCAACCACTAAGTGGCCCGATACTTAATTAATTAATTCCGCTGGTGTTGGGTGAAGCCAACCAATAAACATGCATATAATGTAAAACAAAAAGTGCTTACACAACACAAAACAAACTAATTAGTAGCCCTAGACATGGTTGAATGGGTTGGTGTACTAGAATTCTATCAAGGGCAGGGTTAATAATAAATATTAACATATAATAGTTAAATTAATGAATTAATTAATTATTATATGACCTACTAGCTAGCTAGTACTAGCTTGCACAAAATTTATTTAAGTGAATAAATAAATAATATTGAATAACGTGATGAAGTTGTCTTAGGTCCCCAAGTAATAATAAGTATGTATATATTAAGAAATAAGAGTCAGAATTAGCAAGGGCAGATACTAAAATAGGATATATTATATACATAGAAAGTAGAAACAGTGGCAGACATATATATACACACACACATACATACATATATATATGTATGTATGTATATATGTATATACTACCTTCCTTCTGTTCTAAATATAAAACATAGTTTGTAGTGAAAATTTCATTATAAACTTTATCTTAAATTTAGAATCGACAACACAAAAGTTAGATTATAAGGACAGTATAGGTCATGGTTGCAGAGCGAGGTACTGGAGACAATGAGGAGAAGGAACAACAAGACAAACGCATACGTAATATTGTGTGTGTCTCTCTATATAAAAGGGGAGAAATATATATGTAATTCTTTAACCCTTAAATTTGGATTAAAATAAAAATAAGAGGAAGAGCAAACTGCTAGAGAGAAAAATATTTTAAAAAAAAGTGGAGGAGATCGAAAATCATGAGGCGTGATTGCATTGTTCATATATATATATATTTGAACTGGATAAAATCAAATTCAAATGAAATATCGATAAAATGTAAATCAAAATTATCTCAGAAACTAACCAACACAGGCTAGCCCTGCAATTTATTATCCTTTTGATTCATGATGTATCAATTCATTATAAGATATAGATAAAACAAAAATTGAGAAGAGTTGTTATATTTTACTTGCTGCGTTCTGTTTTATAAGATATGATTTTTAGATATGCCATATTCCTTTTTTTATATGATAGGATTAAGGAATGTTTGAAAAGTTTTTTCTGTAAACTTCTCATTTTACCCTCACTTAATTATAAAAACTACTCATGTCACTATTGCATTTAATTTTCATACATGAATAAAGCCCTCAATATAACATTCTTTCTCTTCCATATAAATGAGGATATTTTGGGGAAAAAATTCATTTTTTTTCATATTTATTGCACCTAAGTAATTTTAACTATCTCTTCAAACAACACAATCGGGTTAATCGTATATTATAAAAAGGAAGAAATAAGTAGTAATTTAGATTGCTTATTGACACGCAAAGTAGTTTGCTTTTGTCGGGAAAAAAAAATTAGGTAAGAATATGCTTCATGGACATAAATAATACTCATTAGTTGCATTGCCATAATATCAACCATGGGTTATCTTATTATATTCTTGCATGCTAATTAACTAGTTGAAAACAAGGCTCTATTTCATATATTATTAGTTATCTTTAACCAGTGTCATTCTCTTCATCTGTTCATAACATATCTTTAGTAATTTGCAAATGACTTCCGTTTTAAAGACTTTTACACATAGTTGAAAATATGTTGCATACAGCTGATGGAGAGTTCTACATGTGAAAGGTGAGTTGCACCAGGTTTCTTTAGCTAATAAAATTTTCAAGCAGGTATATTTTTAACCAAAATTTTACAAAGAAAAACTAATTTTTACACACACCACATGAAATTTTAGTATTTCTTTAATTTGTGTGTTTTTCAAAATTAGGACTTATATTAAGTAATATGAATAATGAGTGGAGAAGAGAAGGGAGAGTGAAGGAAGAATGGGTCGTATAAAAGGAAGAAGAGACAAAGGGTTCTTAAAAGAACGATACTTAATTAATCAGTGAAGTTTTTGAAATGGTAGTGGACAAACTTTTGAAATAAAAAAAATTATTAATTAATTAATATACGTGCAAAGAAGAAAAGCTGATCTTTTTTTCCTTTTTGCTAACAAGAAGAAAAGCTGAACAAAGCCATAATATTGGCGTTGTGGGAAAAAAGCTGCAAAAATGAAGAAGGGGTGGGTGGGGTGTTACCTGGAATAAAGAACTAGGCAAAAAGGATTATGAATCAAAAGATATAAGAGTTTAAAAATGGTAGTGTGTGTGGGTGTGCGTCTTATTATAGAGAGAGAAAGAGAGAGAGAGGTGAGTGTGTGTGAAGCTTTATTTATTTATCGTGTAGAGTTTTGGAAGCAACTAGTGTGGGAATATTTTGTCAGAAATTCCCTTCGTTTTTTGTACTCTCTTAATCACTTCACACTTCTCTCTCTCTCTCTCTCTTCCACTTTGTGTTTGAGTGTAATTAGTATTATCTCTTTTATTAATTACATTTTAACAATATTATCAAGAACTGATCAAACCGACCCATGGTTCACTAATGAACGGACGAATTGGATTTTAGTTTGCTTCGAACTATACGCTTTTAAAATCTATTTGCCTAAAAATCATTTAAAATTTATGAAAATTTATCACAATATCAATAAAAATTACCTTTTAAACTAGTTATAGGATGTTTAATATAAATATATTAGTCTAATTATTATAATTGAGATCACAATCAATTAACTTTCAAACCAAACTACCCAAAAAGAAAAACACTTGAACCCATATGTTAGTCATTGACTATGAATTCAAGTTTGTAATAAGATTGATCCAATATTTACTATTATTGAGTCATATATATATAGTTAGCACAATTTGTTAGTAGCTTTCTCAACATAAAACCTTCTTTAATCGCGAGTTTATGTGAGATTCATCCCTACTTAATTTCTTAAAACATTGTCAACAATTTTGATATGTTTATAAGATGATTTTTATATATGATTGAAAAAATGATATGGGCTGATTAATATTATTTGGACCTTATTGAAGGCTAGTTATATATTTGTGTTAAAATTAGAGAAATATTTTGCTACTTTATTGTAAAACTAGAGATGGTTCGTATAAATACGTGCATATTTAAATTGCTTGGTGTCACCGAACATAACTTTAATATCTGTCAAATTTATGAGCTTGACTTTAAAGGCTAAAATTCTAAAAAATTCAAAATAACACATGCCAAAACTAATAAGGTTCAAAGATCTTAGGGTTATTACTTTTTAAGGTGGAAAAAAAGACATTAATTAGGGTTACTCAATCATTACTACTATCAAACAACTTCGTCTTTCTTAAATAAGATATTAGGTTTGACTGTCGTGAATATCATGAAATATAAATGTGTCAGGAAAACTATTTCTTATATCAGTGTTACAATGCTCGAATTCAAGAAACTAATTGATAAACAATATATAGTTTTTTTTTTTAAAAAAATCTATTGCTATCGATTTATTTCTCTAAGCAGGAGATGTGACATGTGAAATCAATAATCTATATACATGTAACCAAATGTTTATTGGGGCTATATGCCTAAAAGTTAGTTGGAGGTTGTATTTGTTGACACCAATAGTCAAATAGTAAAAGAATAATAAACAGTTTAAGAAGGTTCATAATCAATTTTTAAAGATTGAGATTGTTGCACATTATTTAAATTTTGGGTGAATTATCAATTGTGGTGTGTGTGTGTTAATGAATAACAAATTTAAAAGAAGCCTGAATCTTTTAATTTGTAAGCCAATAACAATAATTATTTAATCTTCCAAGTAAACTTCACATCTAGATATGTATAATAATCAAATAGGAAAAAAAATTACACTTTTAATCTTTTAACTTCCTATAAATTTTATTTTAATCCCTTGATTTTATGAATCATGCCTTTTTAATCCTATAACCTAATGTCGTTAATAAAAAGATGTTGACAATTGAAATTTTAAACGTTAACAAAATATTCTCACACACTAACACAATAAATTATTATTTGACACTAACAGAGTTGGAGTTAAAAGATTGAAAAAATGTTTTATAAAATTAAAGGACTAAAATAAAATCATGTATAAGGGTAAAGGAGCAAAGATATACTTGTGATGCCATCAAATATAATAATCAGCAGTGAACCTTCCCCCCCCCCCCCCCAAAAAAAAAAATTTAGGAGGGCATGCAATAATTAATAGCATAGAAGTCACACTTACTAAAGGGTTTTCATATATGCGACTAATTAACAAGACTACTGGGCAACTAGGAGAAGTGAAGTTTGAAATTTAGAGTAGCAAGTTGGAAAACGAAAGAACTCAGTTACCCAAAAAAACACGCAACGTTATGGTATACTAGTAGCTATATAGAGAGGTAGGGTTTTTGTTTATATATCTTTTTTTTTATTATTTTTGTAAAAAGCTTATTATTCTCTGCCTTCCTCGAACAGCACGCAAACACTCTCAAGCACACGCAGCCATTGGTGATGAGGTTACCTCTGCACATCTGCATGTGCCCCCCCCCCCCCCTCTCTCTCTCTCTCTGTGATCATATATGAACATGAAGCTATATAGAAATATATATAGAGTACCATTAGTCAATTCGTAAAGCTAAATATAAGAATGGGGTTTCAGTTTTGGTGATTTCTTGGATTTAACACAAACCAAACACGCTTGTATGTACATATTGTCTTTGTTAGAATGTACTAACTAATAACCTGCTGATTCTCTCTCTCTCTCAAGCTTTTTTTTTGCTCCCCTTTTTAGGAGAAACCGAAATTGTTGTATTGGTTTTGGCTGAGTGAGTCTGTGTTCTTCATATATATTCACAACCAGTCCTTAGTCTCTGTCGTCTTTCTCTCTCTCTCTCTCTCTCTGTATCATCAAAAACCCTAAAAACCCTCTTTGTACATGAGCATTCCCCCTCTAGTAAGTTTATGTCACGTGTTGCTCTCATCTTACCTCTTCTCCTTTGCTTTTTGTTTCTTTCTCTTTGTATCTAAGTTTCTGCTAATTATACTACGTACTGTGTAGTGTGTGCTTCCTTCCTTCCTTGCTTCTTAATTACTATAAATTATTATTTCTTTATTTCTATGTAGCAAATGAGTAGAATGGACATGTTGTGCATTATAACATGTAATTGCATACTGTTTAATTGTTATAGGACTTTTTGGTGATGACATTTTTTCCTGAGGACATTATGATGATACCCTTAAAACTTTAAAATAAAGCTCCCTTAACTTTTACATTTATACAAATAACCCAGTTATTATTAATTTTGCTCACTACTTATCTGTATATAAGTCATTATAGTTTACCTCAATTTTGAATAAGATTTTTGCACTTTATTTTGTTTAATGAAATTGAACCATTATAGTCTGGTTAGGTATAGGCATTCATAATTGAATATAAAAATAAAATAAATTTAATTTATAAACTTTCATAGGCTTTATGCAATTTTCTTAAGTTGTTTAACACTGCTTTAACACCTGTACATTTATATAAATACAATTTCATAATGGCTATAAATTGAAATTATCACATCAAAAAATAAGGACTCAAATCAAACAAAAAAATTACAGGACCTGATTCAAAATTGAGATAGACCATAAGGATCTCTGGATTAATTTTTCTTCAAATTTATTTCTAATAAACTATATGTAGTAATTTTTATCAATATACTACCTCTGGTCCTAATTATAAGAGCTAATTAACTTTCTTTAGAGAAATTAAGGAAACTAAATAAGTTACTTAATCGCATTTCATATGTTATAAATCTTTATATTATATGTTAGTTTATTAATCAAACTAATTAGTTTGAAGAAAAAAATGAAAATACAAATACTTTAAAGTAATTTAGTAGTTATCTTTCTTAATCACTCCAAAAAAGTCAACTAACTCTTATAATTAGGACCAAAGAGAGTAAAACATATAGAGAACGCACTGCAATGGACAATACAACTTATTCTCTTATTTATTAACCTAAGGGGACAAATGCAACACTTAATTTAAACTTCAAATAAATAAGCTTCTAATCACTATAATGGACATGGTTAAGCATATTTTGTCATTTTCTTGTCGAGGAAAAAGACCCTAAAATCCAAACAAACAAAGAAGCACTACACAAAATCCTTACAGTAACAAAGGTACCTGAAAACATCAAAATATTAGAACAATCCAAATACAAACGTACATCCACCCGTGAGTTACACATAATTTGTATCCTTTCTTATCGTAGTTAAGGAAAAAAAAAATAAAACAAAAAACGCAGGATCTAATATTCATTTTTATATTACTATTATTTTATTAAACAATATGCAACTGCTTGTTATACCTTTTTTTTCGTATTTTTCATACTCACTTCTTTATTTCATTTCATTTGTCATCATATTCTACTCCATCTCCTCCTTATTATAAAAACTTCCAACATGTTTCATAAAACTCCTCTGATTCTAAATATAAGATACAATTTATAATACAATTAATATTACAAATTATATCATGCATTTAGAATCGGAGGTAATATAACATGTTTTTGTCTAAAACATGTATTTTTTCTACCTAGCATCCCTTACTTATTAGCCAAACTCCTCTAACTTTGACTCTTATTAAGGTTAGTTTTCGATATTTTACCCCAAAAAAAAAAAACTAAATTTAAATAATATCATTAATCTTCAAAATTTTGTTATTACGTGCTTATAAAGACCAGAGAAAGTACTCGTATGACCCTCAATATACGTTGGGGATTGTATTCAATTTGGTCATAAATACAACATCCTAATACATTTTAGGGTTAAGTAGTAAATTTGTCTCAAAAATACATGCTCAGGAGCAATTTTACCCTAGACTTTTTTTTTAAAAATTCAATATTGCCTTGGAAGTTTAAAAACATAGTAATTTTACCCTTTTCCATTAAAAAGTTAATATTCAATGTCATTTTTTTAACGGGCGATGTCAATTTTTTAACGGAAAAAGGTAATATTGCTATATTTTTAAATTTCAGGTGCAATATTGAGCCAAAAAAAATCTTCCAAGGTAAAATTGCTCCTGGACGTGTATTTGCGGGACAAATTTAATTTACTACTTAATTCTACATTTTATCTCCCAATAATATGGCCTACATATTATAGATTAATCAATTGTTAATTTGAAAGGAATAAGACTTAGAAAGAATCATGGACAAGTCATGACAAGCTAGAGGAGAGGAGTCACTTTCAAAGGCATGACTTTTCAAAACCTAACCCAACTCTAATTAATTTAAAATTAAGAGAATCCATAATATTCCATAATTTTGTAACCCAAAAAGAAAAGTGAAATTCCAAGCCCATACTTTAAAAAAACATGTAGTCCACCTCTGATCACTATCACAGATAAGATATTGTCGTAATCAGTACGACTAAGATTATCTTTTAGAATCCAATCCGCGTTTAGAGTTTTCCATAGCTCACTAACAAACAAACAATTGATACAAATAGGCTCTATGCAACTTGCCTAAATAATTAATAATATGAATTATTATGAAGAGATACGATTCCATGATTTTAGAAAATGGGTTTGTTCTTCTGACTCTGAAAAGGCCCCCACATAGAAAAGCCCACATGGAAGCCCAAGAGAAACTAACAACCTGCCCCACCAAAAGCCATGCAAGCTTAGCCCTCTCACCATTACCTCAATTCTTTTTTTTAATATATATATATATATATATATATATATATATATATATATATATTAGTGGGACAGATATTAACAACCTAAAATTACAAGCAAGATCAAACTTGTAACCTACCATATATATTGGGGAACTTTTATGCAACTAACTACAACATTATTGGCAGCAGTTTCCCCAATTATAATAAGAAGTTTAAACTTCTTATGTTGTATGAGAAGAAGAAGATTCTTACACACACATAAAATGGTGGGACCCACACATATATATAATTACATTATATATACATATGGGTCCCACCATTTCACACGTACATTATATATACATATGGGTCCTACCATTTCATGTGTGTGTAACATGAGAATACACTTCTCCTATAACATGAAAAGTGTTTTTCCCTTATAATAAATGATTCCATCACTAGGTAACTCAATACACAAGACCTAGAACATCTCATGTAAAGGGGAAAAAATAGTAAATAAATTATTTGGGACCGATAAAAGAATGGGTTAAAATGAAAATTTGAGCAAAAAGTTTTCCACTTAGTGCACTTGCTATCGTTAACTTTCAATTGGCATAATATGCTCGGGAGTTTAAATCAGTGTAACGATGTTAACACATTAGACTAAGTCAATGGTTTAGTAACCTAGTGACATGGATATTTCTTTATAAGTGAGAAGTCATAAATTCGATCCCGCTTATGCACTCATATTGTTAGTACATGTCTCTTCAACTTAAAAAAAGAAAAAAGAAAATTTAACATCAGACTAAGTTGACAATTAGTTAATTAATTCTGAATATGTTAAAAAGGGAAGCAAATTGTACATTTACTCATTAAATATCACTCCACTGTCAAATTTGAGGAACAAAGCGCAAGCTTTGAATGATTAATATCTACCCCGCTGATCAAATTTATAAATCACTTTCAATATATTTTATTGGAATTTAAAAGATGTCGGGTTAATATAATATTTGTCTATCAAATTCGTCCTCATTTTAGTTTTAGTCCTCAAATTTTAAATAATAAGTTTTAGTCTATTAAATTTAATTCATTACAAAATATAAGTCAGTATAATTTAATAAAAACTTGGACCATTTGCCACTTGAGGGACTAAACTTCATAGTTTGAGTTACAATTAGTTATAATTTTACTAGATCTAGTTGCATCTCAACTATTTAACTCCATTATCACCCTTTTTTCCCAAACACTACCACCCTTCTTTTAGTACATGTGTAAGTATTCTTTATTTACTATTGACTAGATTTATCAGTAGCATACAAAATTTCGAAACCCATGCTAGACCAGCCGGTTTGGACTGAAAACCGGCTAGAAAACTGATCTAGGTTAGCGTTTAGATTGGAGTCAACAGCAACTCAGAGTCAACATGGCTGAGCATGCGTGAGCAATTCGCTGGGTTACTCATTTTAATTTTTTTTCCTCTCCACCTGATGAAACGACCTCGTTTCGTGCCTTTCTTTCTTTGTTTTTCTTAAAATGTTGACTAAGAGTGTGTTTGGTTTGAGGGGAGGGGAAAAAAAATTTTTACTTTATTTTGACCAAATTTCCCATATAATTTTTTCAATATTTCACAACTGTACTTTCAACAAAAAACTTTTTCTTCTTATTAATAGTAATTTGGTAAGAGTCCTCCTCCCTCCCCTCCAATCCCTCAAACCTATAAAGGAATCTGGAGGCGAGACTCGACAGTGTTGAATTGTTATTCAAGAGAAAAGAAAATCTCTCAGAATCATTGAACTCTCTGTCAGTTCCTCTCGCTCCAAATTTGTTCTTAATCTCTTACACCATTCATGGCGAAAAGTTTAAAGAGCTCCGGCATGCCATAGTTGTCATCGTTTCGCCATGAAAGGTGCTGCCTTTTCTTCTTTCTTCAGTTCCGGTCTTGGTCGTTGGTTCCAGAACTCTTCATTCTTTGTTCTTGATAGCTCGTTCTTGAAAGCTCCATCTTTGTAGCTCGGTTTGTTTATCAATTTCTCGCTTCATCCTTCTGTTTGTTTCATGCCTTTTTTACGCTCTTCAATTTCTCCATTTAGTGAAAAGAGTTAGTCCCTTTCTAAATCTTTTGCAAAATAGTAAGGAAGTGCCTTTTTATATGTTAGTTGCGCGTTAGGAAATTTTATATATATGTAAGTAATTTCTATATAAAGTGCCTTTTATCATCATTGATAATAAGAAAAACTCAGTTCATTGTACCATTTGGACTATCTAAAGCAACACTTGCAAAATAGCAAGGAAGTAACGTTCCATTGCTATTATTTAGCGTTCAGTTAAATAGTGTGACGAAATTAGCAAGGCACAAATTCCCTGTTCCGAAACAGCATTTCTAAAGGTTGATTGGAGCTTAGCATAAAAGAAGCATATATCATGATTTACGAGTAACATAACAAAGCTAGTAGTAGTAGATACAGATCAGAGCAGAAGATATTAGAAATTCTCAAGGATAAAGAGATCTGGGAATGATGATATCCCCAATGTTTTTGTGCCATGGATCAGCCAAGTGAGTTGCCAGGTTCTCCAATGGCCCTGTTCCTGGGTATGCTGATTGCTGCACACATATCCCCACAAATGCCAACAGCGCCAAACGCCCTATAACACCAATCAAACACATGCAAATCAATATCCATCATCATAACAACAACACACTTTTGATAAGGTATTCGTTTGATCCTCTAAGTTCAATTCAAGTTGGACCCTTAAGCTTAAAAAGTATACCATCACAATTTTTAAATTTAAAGGACCAACTTGAAACTTGATTTGTATCTAAAAGACGAAAGGTAACTGACCATTTTTTATTTCTTTGACTTTGTATTCTTCGAACTTGACAGGGTCTTTGGAGTAGCCAAGAGGGTCGAAGGCACCACCAGGGTACTTCTTCTTCTCAGGGTCTTTCTCCATGCTGCGTTGGTGCTCCACAAAGGCAATGGCAAGGAACTCAATGACCAAAATGGTGGGGAGGGTGCCCCATGGAACTGGGTTCCCTAGGTATGTTGCTTGTCCCCCTGGAACTGCTGCCCATCTCTGTGCTTCAACCCAGTTCCCTAATCCCAATGCCTCTGGTACCAATATCCCTGGCTGCCCAATTATACACACCCATTCATTCATATCATGGACAGAGATGTTATATTTTAAATTGCCTTGAATCTAACCTCCAACTAGCTAGCTCCTATACTAGGGACTAAGAGTAATTAGTATTCATTAATTACCTTAATCTCTTCTATATGCTATATCTAGCTCCTTAATTAGGAAGGGAAGAGTATTATCTTTATTTAATCCAAGATCCTAGAAAATAATTCTGTTTCTGAAAACTTACCACAGCAAGCATGGCCCATCTGCAGTGAATTAGCTCAGATTCTTTGTATCTCTCAAGATTCTCCGGCACTTCCCCAAGACGAAGAGGGTCGAATCCGAAGTCGCTGTAACAAATCCAAAGCACAATACCACTCATCATCCAAATCAAATCCAGTCGTCAACATATATTAAGCTAAAAAACAACACACTAAATCCCCAAATTTCTTAGCATCATCGTCGATTCCAACGTTGAATCCACGTTATGTAAACTGAAAAATGTTTTATAAAATTGGAAAATCGTAGTATACCCGGGTGCTGAACCGTCGAGGTAAGGAGGTCGGGGCTGGCCGGGCATCCAGTCGGCGGTCATAGTGAAGCGAGAAGACGAGGCGACGCCGGGGAGTGGGATAGCGGCGACGAATCTGGATTTAGAGGAAGAAAGGCGGGAAGGGAAAGAGGAGGCAGTGGCAATGCCATAGCTCATCAATGTGCTAGAAGCCATTGATTCTGAGAGAGAGAGAGAAAGCGAGAGAGACGAGAATTGAGAATGAAGGCTATGAAGGGAAAACGAAAGTATATGAGGCCAGGAGGGGGATAATAGGCAAATCCAAATATGGGGTCTTATTGGGTGATTGCCGCTAGCTACTCGCTTCTTATTGGTCCACGTGGAATGCGGCATCATTTGGCTTGTCCACGTGGCAACCCCGTGGGCGTGGATATATCTCAGCTTTTTTGTGTGGCTAAGGATTAATGGCTCATCCAAAAAAAATCAACTGACTTGTCTATTCTCGGCCTAATTTTTTTTGTGATGCATGAAATTTGTTTTTTCCCTTTTTCCCAAGATTAAGGTTAGAAAATCTTCTGATTTTTTAATGCAGCAAACGACGTCGTGGAATGCAATTCCAAATTATGGCGTCACGTATTTTGAAGTTAATTAGCATACGTTGCTTATATTACTACTAACTATTTAAAACAGTAACACTATAAAATGCTTGTGTTTGTTGACTTTTTTTTTTCTTCTCATAATGCTATGAGAAAAAAGGAGGGAACAAAAAAAGAAAACACTATAAATCTTGCAGTAGATTATATTAGATGTATGATGAAATTTCATATCATACCAATTATATTGAAAATTAATAAGTTTAACAAGTTACATGTAAGTGAGTGATTAGTCTAACCCAAAATAACTAAAGCTATTTTAGTATAACCGGCAAGTCTTTGCATGATGATTACTATGAACTCGATGTAATATGTTTAATTTGCTCTTAAGTAATATCCCTTTCAGTCTTAAATATAAGATATAGTTGATTTTTTTTAGAGAGATTAAGGAAGCCCAATATGTTATTTAATCATATCATATATTATGTATATTTAGATTATATATCAATTTATTAATTTAATCTTTAGGGGTTGTGATCAATCTCATCCATTTCAAGATATTTTTTTATGAGATTTGGATAATTATTGTTAATTGAGACTACGGGTTTTACCAAACCATTCTGAGGGAAAATGTTTGTGTGTGCAGATCATGTAACTAAATTCTGCTATAGCATGGAGGATCCTTTTTGCTTTCTTCATTACCCTCCACCTGCCTTAATTATGTAGGGGTTGATGGTCATGAGGGAGTAACTTTGTTTTGTTCTTGTACTACTTATTGATTATTAATGGTAAACGGTTTTATTTTTTATTTAGAAAAAACATAGAAAACTCTAATGTGATTTGAGATTTAAAAAAAGAAATATTTGAGATTAAAAAAGAAAATAAAAAATAGAAAAAGGAGAAAACATGCCTTCCTCGACCAATATTCAAACATGAGCAATTGTACGTAACAACATCACAAATTCAATAGAATGAAGGCATGTACATGGAAGATAGAAGTTATTGTAACTTAAACATTTCAAATGATAGATAGGGGAAGCTTGTCGCATCTAGGTCGTCAAGATGAGATCTGAATGACCCAGATTTAATTTTCTTACTTTTTGTTTTTTTTAAAAAAATATTTTAATAGATAGAAAATCTAAAATAAAGATAATCTCTCAACTAATATTTTTTCATAAAAATAATTTTTAATTTAAAAATTACCAAATAGAAAATATTAAATCTGGGCCATCCAGATCAAACAAGCTCCCCCTGCCTATCCTTTGGATGGTTAGGAAAACCGGTTCCATCTATATGATAGGAAGCGGATTGTCTCAGTGACCTGCCCCCTCATCAGTATCCCTCAGAAGCGCCTCCTACATCGTTGATTTCCCATCATAAATCCTGACTATCAACATATTTAGAGCCCTAAAAAATTTTTAGGATCTTGAAAAAATATCCTAAATATATTTTTAGTATCCATCAGTAACCTAAATATTTTTTCAAGATTGTAAAATAATTTTTTCAAGATAATGAAGTATTTTTTTCAGTACCAGTTTCCTTGAAATATTTTTTCAAAATCCTAAAATAATTTTAATATCATTGAAAAATTATTTTATGATCTTGAAAAATATTTTAGGGTATATATAGATACTAAAAATATACTTCAGAATATTTTTTCAATATCTTAAAATAATTTTTAGGGCTCTGAACTTGTTTTAAGGTATTAATATGGACAGTCAAAATTTGATAATGGAAGATCAATAGTGTGGGAGGAGCTTCTGATGGATATTGGGGACAGGCCGCTAAGACAATCCGCCTCCTTATATGATAAGTTAGTCGATTAATTCTATAATTTTGCTTACTTTTCTCATTTCACCTCTTTTTATAGGGTTACATGTTGAGCGCACACATAATTCATCACACACACACACATCTTTAAACCCGCGACCTTTTCCTGAAAGGGAGAGGTAGATGCCATATGAGGCAAGCTCATTGGCTTTTTTTTTCACCTTCTGATTCATCCTTTCTTTTTTGGACAATCAAACAGTGAATTTCATTCAAGCCTCAAAGGGCAAAGGCAATCAAACAAGTCTTAACACATCAATCAACAAGAAAGTTAAAACATAACAACTATAGTACGTAGCTAGAAGAGATACAAAACTACTGAGCTCTTTAACCGATACCCTCTCTTTTCCTCAGCAATGAGGACTGGGTTTCCATCAAGATGGATCTTTAACTCTTGCTTCACGAAGGATAATAGCAGCTAGAGGAGATACTGATTCCAAAATCAAACCGCGAAGTTCCAATTCCCTTGAAGCTAATGCGGCCAAGCAATTGAGAGCTTCATTACTTATCTGAGGAATAAGTGAAAAGGAGATCATACTTTGATTACATAGAGCGTTGAACAGATCTGATAGTAAACCATTTATAGATTAAGGGCAGCCATTCTGATCCCATGATGAGATAACCATGAATAGGTTCTGGCAATCTAATTCAATTATAGCAGGCCTATCTTCCCATACATCAGCAAGCTCCACAGCTTTCAACACAATTATATTTCATAATATTAAAAATCCAAGGCGGAGTTAAGAAATAAAAATAAAAAACAACCCATGTCGGTCGATCAGACTATGAATTAGTCCTTTAGCCGGTTCAGTCAAGAGTTTTGGACCAGTCAATCAAGTTTAATTTTGTATTTGTCCCCCCCCCCCCCAAAAAAAAAAAAAAAAATTGAGCTTGAAACAACATTGTTTTGAGTTTAAAAATTTAGTAGTCTATTGAATTTGTGCTTTAGTAATTCAGTTCTATTAGATTATGTGTGGTTCAATTGTAATTAAAATAGTATTTAAATATAAAGGCATATAGATTATGTGTGGTTTATACATGAATGTTCTATATGCCTTTATATATAAATATTATTTTAATTATGATTGATCTGATTCCAAATTGATGTTGATTTAAACGTACAATTGTTTCAATCGATTAATTGACCGATCTCATTTTCAACAATTTGCTACGTTTTAACCCATTGTTATTTACACAATGTGCTAGTTTGACAGAAAAGCTTAATCCAACGCCATCTCATACTAAAATACTCCATGTATATGTGTGTGTAGAAGAAATATATATAACTTGTTTGTTTAATATTTTACCTTTTTCGAAAGTTGAAATCATTATACTACTATTGTTTAGTATTAATGACAAAAATGTTGGCAAAAAAAAAAAAGGTATTAATGACAAAAATTTCCTTGAAATTTGGAGTTTTAATTAAGGAGTTGAAGGTACACTTAAAAAATTATAAAACACTTGAACATCGCCGTTTCCCACTTTTTTCCTCAAAAAGTTGCTTCTCAACAAGTATTTTAGGAAGTTGAACTTTTAACTTTTTTTTTTTTAGAATTCTTGATATGTTAACTAATTATATCTATGCTTGGTTTTGCATTGGAAAGTACCAAAACTATGGTTTTGTGAAACTAAACATGTTCCACTTCCCCATCTTAACTTTCTTCATAACAAGCATTCTTTTAAGGATAAAAAAAGTTAGAAAAGAAAAAGAATGGAAAATATTTTGCCACAGAGATGTTTAGTTGGCATTGAAAAATAAAATTGGTTGATAAGACAGTTTTTGCTTGGTTTGAAAAAAAATGATATAGGAAAGAGCCAAATGACATTTTTGCCCATATTTAAAAAATATTATTTAAAGGCTCTTGTTTTAAAACTATTATTTGAAGACTCTTATTTTCACTTTAGCCCCCTCTAATCATTTACATTTTATGGGTAACTCATGGTCATGAATCACTTCAAATAATTTCCACATAACCATGACTCAATTATCATAGGCTGCATATAATAAAAACGTGAAACAAATAACTCTATTTTATCACTGTTTCCATTCTATAAGAATTAGCATTATCAAGCCAGCGCCTTCGTAGCACAGTGGTATGAGAGCCAGTATTAATTGGCCTCCCTCCTCCATGTCCAGGATTCGAACCCTGCCCCTCTCCTACCATGATGTATTTAAAAAAAAAAATTAGCATTATCATCATTAACTCCATCTCTATTCCACCTTTGTGGTTCAGTGGGGCCTAGTCCCTGAGTTTTGAACCATAGTGCTGTTGGCCCTCCTAAGGTGTAAACTGGAGGGAATCGCCATCCAGGAAAAACTTGTATGGTAGGGGGAGCGCTTGTTCAAAAAACCATGACCCCATGGAAAAACTACACCAATAAAATTCCCAAGGTTCTGAGTTGTATTGTAAAACCCCAACAAGAGAGCATAGCGAAAATCAAACTCCTACACTAGAAGATTATAATGGTTAACCAAGCAAACTTTATTAAAAAGAGGGAAAAATTTTGAAGCCAAGCGGGGATTATTAAAGCACAAGCTTGATAAACATATATGCTACTGGGAAGTTATCATAATAAAAAAAATAAAGCGTTTTCTGAGCAGGTTGCTTTCAACTTGCTCACAACCAAATTGATGAAATAACCCATTTGAAACTTGCTTTCTTCACTTCCATTTGGAACTTTGATGAATTACCCCTCTGTTTCAAGTTTTAATGAGTGGAGCTAGTAAGAAACCAATACTCTGTTTGCCCAGGTTTCCTGAGAAAGTAACAAAGCAATAATCATGATATATCCACCAGTCGTTTGTGGTTATACATGAATGAATAAACAACTTTGACTACATGTATGTGATGGGTGGTTCATGGTTATCTAACTTCACTCTCAACTATTGTGCACCCACTAACTGCATCTAGTCAAGACCGCTTCTCTTGTGTGGAATATTATAGATTTAACATTTTCATCACATGGATACTTCATGGTTAGGTTGTAGTCAACCAACATTTCTCCCATCCATGCAATAGACATCACCTCCACCTGTTCTGAATCAGCTTCGACAAGCAAAGGCCTATTCACCTTAACTCAACATAAACAACTAGGGACCATGGTTGGATCACATTCAACGCAAATAAGAATAGAACAACCACATCGACGAAGAAGAAGGAACTCATATGTTCTTCGAGATTGATTAGATGTCGCGTTGTCGTCGGAAAAAAATGCTCTCCCTCTCTATTTTTCATCTCCTTCTGTTTTCTCCAGGTCTGGCTGTGTGAATTGCCCTTAGCTCCTTCACCACTTTATATTAAATCCACAATCACATCAAGGCATTTGGGTCTTTAGTGATTTTCCTTAGGCACTGGAAAATGGATTCTGATCATTGGGAACCCATTTTCATCTAAATGCTAGAAATTGGGAGCCAGTGGGAACATATTTTTTGGGGCAAATGGCAAACCAAGTAGCTGCCGCCACCCAACCCCCATTTGCATCAATTCAGACGGGCCTTAAGTCTTAACGCAATGCTTCAAAACAAAAATTTTATTACTTTACCAAAAAAAAAAAAAAAAAATTTTATTACATATTTACTTTGTACTGTGGAAATTATTTAAAATAAGTTAAATTAAATGAACTACCCACTGTCTGAAACAAGTCCTCTTGATATGACCTATTAAGCTTTCCTTGGACATCATAAGGACTCATGATTTTTATAGTCCTGTTGTGATTTACTACTCTACTACTTCCTCCGGTCCTAATTATAAGACATATTTAACCACTTTTGGGGAGATTAAAGAAATGAGTTAAATTAGTTAATTTTACCCATTTTCCTAAAATGCCTTTATATAAATTTAAAATGACAAAAGTAAAAGTGAATCAACAACCCCTACCACATACTTCTCCCACCTAGAATTTTTCTTTCCACACATTTTCTAATTGAAATAATAGTCTGACTATAAATACATATATTTGTGTGTATATATGAGACACACACAGATATAGATATATATAGACACACACACACACATATATGTTTGTGTGTGTGTATTTACACACATATAAACACACACCTACGCATTCACAGATACATACATATATATATGTTTGTGAGTATATATATCTACACACATATACACATATAAACACAAACACACATATATATGTTTGAGTGTGTGTATCTACACACATATATAAACACACACACACATATGTATATATATCTACACACATACACAGTCACACACACACATACATATATATATATATTTGTGTGTATATATATCTACACACATATGCATATACACACATATACATATGAGCGCACACATATCTAAATACACACACACACACACACACATGTGCTTGTGACAATTTAAAAATTTCATTGACTAGAAGAGTTTATGCACCCATAGATATATACTCACCAAAAACCAAATACATTTAAAAGAATAAATATGGGTATTTTAGGAAGAAATTGACAAAAATTAAAATTTTGTCTTATAATTAGGGTCAAAACCAACTCTCAAATGTTATCTTATAATTTGGACCGAAGAGAATATTATCGGTATAACATGATAACCTTTTATACTAAAAGAAAGTACCAGTACTTAGTCAATTTTGTGTACATAGAAAACCAATCCTCTTATAGTAGTCTTATATAAATCATTTCCACTAATTAAATTTTTTGAGAGACTTCCCTATTACTCCCTTCAATGCTAAATATAAAATATAGTTGATTTTTTTGAAGATATTAAAAAAACTTAATTAAATTATTTTAGAATATTTATAGTTATCATTTTTTATCCAAAATATTTTACCTAATTTTGTAAACTGATATATAATCTAATAACACATAACATATGATATGATTAAATCATTTATTTAACTTCTTTAATTTTTCTAAAAAAAATCAACTCTGTCCCATGTTAAGAACCTAAGGGAGTAGTATTTATTCTCAAAATTAAGCGCCTTTTTGTTTTGTTTTGTTTTTTTTTTAATATTTTCATTAAAATCACACATAGTTTGGGAGTTTTTTTCTCTCTTCATGCTTCTGTTTCATCTACGTTTTCATTCATTCTAAACTACCTTGTTCTTCATGTAATCTTCATTTTATCTTAATGCATTTTGTCTTTATTTCAAAAAAAAAAAAAAATGAAAACGGCCTTTAGAAATTAGAACCAAAAGAACAAATAAGGGAAAATTCCAATTAAATACCACTTGAATTTGCAAAACCCCCAGAAGTCCGTCGAATTTGCAAAAAGACTGAGAGGTGACAAGGACTTTTGTGGGTTTTGCAAATTCGCGCCAAATGACTATTTTGCCCTTAGAGTTAAATAATTGAAAAGAAAAAAGAAAATACCCCTTGTGGTGGGCCCCACCGCCGGCCGCCGGTGACCGGCGACCACCACCTCTGCCGCCGGCCTCCGGCGCCCGGTGGCCGGCAGCCACCACCGGTCGCCGGCCACCGGAGGGTTTTTTTTTTTTTTTTTTTTGGCGAGGGTGGGATGTTTTAATAAAAAACATTGCAAGTGTGGGGGTGGGGTTTGAACCCCCAACCCCTCACACAAGAACCAAGTGCCTAGCCAGCTGGGCTACTTGGTTCTTTTATTATATATATACATTAACAAATATATATATTCTTCTTGACATTTGTTCAACGGTAATTATCATTCCACAAACGCCATTTACCATTTCACAAACGCCATTTACCATTCCAGAAACGCCAATTACCATTGTTTTCACAGGGTGCCATTTTTTAGTCTTTCATGCATGTTATGGATAACCAAAAAAAAAAGCCACTTTAACCATTCCACAAACGCCATTTACCATTTCAGAAACGCCAATTACCATTATTTTCACTTGTTGCCATTTTTTATTATAAATGTTAAATGGCGTTTGTGGAATGGTAAATGGCGTTTGCACAATGGTTAAAGTGTCCTTTTTTTTGTTATCCATAACATGCATGAAAGAGTAAAAAATGGCACCCTGTGAAAACAATGGTAATTGGCGTTTCCGAAATGGTAAATGGCGTTTGTGGAATGGTAAATGGCGTTTGTGGAATGGTTAAAGTGTCATTTTTTTTGTTATCCATAACATGCATGAAAGAGTAAAAAATGGCACCCTGTGAAAACAATGGTAATTGGCGTTTCTGGAATGGTAAATGGCGTTTATGGAATGGTAAATGGCGTTTGTGGAATGGTTAAAGTGGCTTTTTTTTTTTGTTATCCATAACATGCATGAAAGACTAAAAAATGGCACCCTGTGAAAACAATGGTAATTGGCGTTTCTGGAATGGTAAATGGCGTTTGTGGAATGGTTAAAGTGGCTTTTTTTTTTTTGTTATCCATAACATGCATGAAAGAGTAAAAAATGGCACCCTGTGAAAACAATGGTAATTGGCGTTTCTGGAATGGTAAATGGCGTTTATGGAATGGTAAATGGCGTTTGTGGAATGGTTAAAGTGGCTTTTTTTTTGGTTATCCATAACATGCATAAAAGAGTAAAAAATGGCACCCTGTGAAAACAATGGTAATTGGCGTTTCTGGAATGGTAAATGACGTTTATGGAATGGTAAATGGCGTTTGTGGAATGGTTAAAGTGGCTTTTTTTTTTGTTATCCATAACATGCATGAAAGACTAAAAAATGGCACCCTGTGAAAACAATGGTAATTGGCGTTTCTGGAATGGTAAATGGCGTTTGTGGAATGGTTAAAGTGGCTTTTTTTTTTGTTATCCATAACATGCATGAAAGACTAAAAAATGGCATCCTGTGAAAACAATGGTAATTGGCGTTTCTGGAATGGTAAATGGCGTTTATGGAATGGTAAATGGCGTTTGTGGAATGGTTAAAGTGGCTTTTTTTTTGGTTATCCATAACATGCATAAAAGAGTAAAAAATGGCACCCTGTGAAAACAATGGTAATTGGCGTTTCTGGAATGGTAAATGACGTTTATGGAATGGTAAATGGCGTTTGTGGAATGGTTAAAGTGGCTTTTTTTTTTTGTTATCCATAACATGCATGAAAGAGTAAAAAATGGCACCCTGTGAAAACAATGGTAATTGACGTTTCTGGAATGGTAAATGGCGTTTGTGGAATGGTAAATGGCGTTTGTGGAATGGTAATTACCGTTGAACAAATGTCAAGAAGAATATATATATTTGTTAATGTATATATATAATAAAAGAACCAAGTAGCCCAGCTGGCTAGGCACTTGGTTCTTGTGTGAGGGGTTGGGGGTTCAAACCCCACCCCCACACTTGCAATGTTTTTTATTAAAACATCCCACCCTCGCCAAAAAAAAAAAAAAAACCCTCCGGTGCCCGGCGACCGGTGGTGGCTGCCGGCCACCGGGCGCCGGAGGCCGGCGGCGGAGGTGGTGGTCGCCGGCCACCGGCGGCCGGCGGTGGGGCCCACCACAGGGGTATTTTCTTTTTTCTTTTCAATTATTTAACTCTAAGGGCAAAATAGTCATTTGGCGCGAATTTGCAAAACCCACAAAAGTCCTTGTCACCTCTCAGTCTTTTTGCAAATTCGACGGACTTCTGGGGGTTTTGCAAATTCAAGTGGTATTTAATTGGAATTTTCCCAACAAAATAATTGTTTTTTTTAAAAAAAAAAATCCAAGTCTTGGTCCGTGCGGCATACGTGTTCCAACTTCCACCACACCCACACAGAATTAACTGGACCATTTTTTCACCCGCCATGGCCACTCCCGCTACCACTGTTTCTCTTTCCTGAAGAGTTTTCCCTTTCGTCATCTTCAACATTCTTACAATACCATTCACATAAATTATTATCACATGAATTTCAATTTTCCATTACTTTCAACTCCATGAAACGTTAGCTTTTACCTTCCAATCAATTTCTTAATTTTCTCTTCATTCTTAGACTATCAGTTTGTGCACACAAAGTTCTGCTTCTGAGTTCTGTCTCTTCGGCCAATGGCCACGGCGGTAGCTACACCGTGGTCGGGTCCCATCTCCGCGCTGCACTCGGTGCGGGCCACCAGAGCGGCGTCGCCGTCGAAAGGCCAGCAGAACAAGAAGCGAGATGCGGGGAATTTCAGTCACTTCACTCAGGTGCTTCGCAAGGACGTGGAGTTCATAAAGAAGGGAATCAATAAAGGTGTTGAGTGGGCAAACGAGGCATTCCGTATTCCGATGGTTACGAAGAAAATCGACGACCTTATTTGGCTTCGCAATCTCGAGGATCCTCAGGCTCCCCAATTTTCCACTCCTTCTTGGCCTCAGCATTGGTACCCAGGTAAACGTCAAGGCTTCCTCGGCATGTACTTTTTCGTCATATACGCTTGATTTGAAGTTTCAGTCGGTTTCTTGAACTGGGCATTATTGTTTACCTCTATTTACATGCAAGTGAATGGTAATGTGGCTCTCTTGTATTCAATGTGAAAATTTGGGTTATGGAGCGGATGTTCCATGATGGTTTTACTTAACCCATGTTGTTTCTTCCATGTATTGATTTGTTTACTCATTGCTGCCTTTCAGAACTGTCTGGAGTGGATTTGCTCATGGCTGATCTCAAAGCATTGGAAGTTTATGCGAGTTATTTCTATCAGTTATCTAAGATTTGGTCTAAACCACTTCCTGAAGTCTATGATCCACAGGATGTTGCTAACTATTTCAGCTGTAGGCCACATGTGGTGGCCATTCGTCTTCTTGAGGTAGTTAATTGAACGAATTTTGTAATTGCCCATGATGAACTCTTTGAATCTATCTTCCCCATGATTAATAGTTTGGGCCTGCTCACCCTGCTCATTTAAAGATAAATGTAATACAGTGGTATCGAGAGAAGGGATAAAATTGTGCATATAATTGATTTTACTTATTTGTTGGAGGATAAATTGCATGATATATATGTACTTTCCGGGGATTATGGCTGTAGTTTTAACATCTCTAATGCAGAAAGCTGTCATTTCACTTTTTTTTTTTTTTTGGTTATAACTAAATTTCTGCTGCATGACGTATCATTTATCTTCTGAATTCATGTAGAATTTGAAAGTTGTCACTCATTGATTCAAGGGTTCTCTTTCAGTAACGGAGATTTGTGTATTTTGTTTTACAAGATTCTCATCATATGTTGGTCAAAGAGACAAGCTAGAGATGTAACCTTACATGATGATTTTGTAATACAGGAATTGTCCCATGTACTTTTGATGATTGCGGAAAATGGCTTGGGATTCAAAATTCTGTTCTTTATTATTTTATTGAAACCAATATTTCATTTGTTAGGTTTACAATTTGTATCAGGATGCTTGCTTGACTTCAAGGAAATGCATTTTTATTAATTTTGCAATATTTTTGCCTTGGAAGATATTTTCCGCCTTTGCCTCCGCTGTGATCAGAATTCAAACTTCAAGAGTCACAAAGTTTATAAAACCAAATCCGGAAGAGGATGTTGATGTGAAAACATCTCAATATACTTTTGGGACAGTGTTAAAAGAAACAATGCTTAGCCTTGGCCCCACCTTTATTAAAGGTAACAAATCTAATCTTTCAAGACTGGTGGTAAATTTTAAATGATCTTTTGTTTATATATCATTATACATTATCATGGTCCCTGAAGTTTTTTCATTGCCATTAACTGTCGGGCCTTTTAATTTTTTTTGGCAGTTTTGACTTTTAAGATTACCAATATTCTTGTTGAATTAATTTTCTTGCTGATGCAGTTGGTCAGTCCCTTTCCACAAGGCCAGATATCATTGGTGTTGAAATGTCTAAGGTCAGTATGAGTAGCATAGGTCTGTCACTGTTCCTTCATTTTTGGCTGTTTACCTTTTGCAATAAACATGTTAATTTAGGATCAACAGTTGGCTTAGGTACTTGAGCTTACATACTTAAGGTAGTCTTTTTACCAATTAAATCAGGACATGTGTATTTTGTGATTCCTAATTTGTTCATAACTAACTCTTGTTATCAACATTTTGATTTTTTTTTTATTTTTTTGGAAATCCACTTGTTATGTCTTGATTTAAAAAGTGCGTTGAATATGTAATTTTAAGTACTTAAGTTTTCTCCTTAACAATTTGGTGCAGGCAGTTATGTTGCATGTTAGATGATAATGATTTACTGTTAGATACCATATCTTTTGGAGTATGTGGTGTGTTTTAGACCTATACTTTAGCAGCAACATACTAATATGCATGGCAAGGTGTTTTATGGTTTCTGTGATTTGATTCCATGCTCATCCTTTAAATGTGGAATAACTAGATTAAAATCGTACAGTCAGTTTTTTTTGTTATTTTATTATCAATATTTTGATATTTTTATTTTTACAGATGCATAATATAAAGTAAAGCTATCCTTCTAATTCTCAATTTCTTTTAAGAAAAAATGAATTCTGAACACTTTTTTCTTTTTTTCTTTTTAATAAAAAAAAACGTTGATATGGATTCTTGAAATTTAAGTTGGATGATTCAAGTTTTGTCTCAGGAATGAGCATATGGTGCTCATTTGCTCCAGGCTATTGAACGGCTTCTGGACCACAAAATTTCATGAACCACATTTTCTAGAATAGTTTTTAATACCTTGCATGCGTGTTGGCTTTTTATTTCCATATTCCAATTGAGTTCACCCTGCAGGCATTATCTGGGCTGCATGAACAAATTCCTCCTTTTCCCAGGACTGATGCTATGAGGATTATTGAGGAAGAGTTAGGTTCCCCTGTGGAGTCATTCTTCAGCTACATTTCCGAGGAACCTGTAGCTGCTGCATCATTTGGTCAGGTAATTCCTCAGTCATAGGAGTGCCATGCTTGATTAAATATAAGTAATGTTATGTTTACATTTTTTATTTAACTGTGTCTTCATTTCCTAGGTTTACTTTGCCCGTACTACTGATGGAATTGATGTTGCTGTAAAAGTTCAGCGTCCAAATTTGCATCATGTGGTGGTGCGGGATATCTTCATCCTTCGCCTTGGGGTTTGTATTGATCTCTATTACCTTGATATCTGTATTATTTTGTCCAGGATTTAATTTCTCAAGTGACTGGGTGTAACTATTTCAGCTAGGGCTAGTGCAAAAGCTTGCCGAGAGAAAGAGTGATCCTCGCTTGTATGCTGATGAGCTGGGGAAAGGTTTTGTTGGTGAATTAGATTACACTTTAGAGGCTGCAAATGCTTCAAAGTTTCAGGTAATTAAATATTGTATCTGGGCGAATAAATTTGAAATATAATTTCATAACTTCACAAGAATATAGGGTGAAGCTTTGAAAGTCAAGCTTGTATATCCTACTAAGATATTTTGCATTGAAATTTTTGAATGATTAATTTAGAATTGAAAACTGAAAATCTGGTCAACAGTAGCTTCTGGATAACTTTTTATATTTCTTTTCGCCTCAGAAATTTGAAGATTAGGATCATATGGCCAGTCCTTTATTCAAAGTTCAAGCCTCAAAGGTTTTTGTTTAAAAAGGGTGTTAATAACATTAATTCCTGTCTAACTGTTAAAGCTTTAAGGTTGAATTAGCTCTGATGAACCTTCATTATAACTTTTTTTTTTCTCTCCTGCCTTGTTTTTTCTACAATCAGGAAGTTCACTCTCCTTTCACTTTTATAAGTGTGCCAAAAGTGTTCAAACATCTAAGTCGAACACGGGTTCTCACTATGGAATGGATGATTGGTGAAAGTCCAACACATTTGATCTCCATATCTACTGGAAACTCTGTTGGAAATGTCTCAGTACATTTGGAAAGGCAGAAAGCTGAGGCAAAGAGGCGTCTTCTTGATCTGGTATGTGAAAACAAATGAAATATTTACAACTTCTGTCTTTACGTGGATGTAAAACTGTTACATGATAATGTTATTATATGTCTTCTTTATTATTAGGTGTTTCTGTTACAACTTTAATAGGTTTTTAGTTGTGGTACTATGCTGAGTCAGCAGTGACAGGAATTGGCACATAGTGTGAACTACGAAGAGAGAATATGAGCGTGTAGGTATTGGGATGGGAACAGAGTTGTATGTATCAAGGTGAGATCCAGGGGTGTGAATTGATTTTGGAAGAAGTATACTAAAATTTACAGGTCTTTGCACCAAAAACCCTTACAGATATCAGGGTGAGATCCAAGGTGGGTTACAGGTCTTAGCTTTGCATGAATTGAATTGTTTGTCAACCAAGAGTTACTGATTGTACCAAAAATTATGTCCTGTTTTGGTGTCTTAGTTCATCATGATGACAAAGCTGATTTGTCTTTTTTGGGTGAATATTGACTTATATTACACATCAATTCATTCAGGTCAACAAAGGTGTTGAGGCAACATTGGTGCAGCTTCTTGAAACAGGGTTATTGCATGCTGATCCGCATCCTGGAAACTTGCGTTACACTTCCTCAGGACAAATAGGGTAATTACCCCCTCCCTTCTCAGTCAAAGTAAGTTTTGATTTTACTTCACACTTTTAATTTCTTCTATTTATTTTTTGTTGTAGGTTTCTAGATTTCGGTTTGCTGTGTCAAATGGAAAAAAAGCATCAGCTTGCTATGCTTGCTTCAATAGTTCATATAGTAAATGGTGATTGGGCATCCCTCGTTTGTGCTCTGACTGATATGGATGTTGTGAGGCCTGGGACAAATATCCGACTTGTAACCTTGGTATATTATCTAAGTCTCAGGATTTAATCATCATATCATTGCATATTTTTAATTTTGAAACTGATTTTCATAGAAATGACTTTTCAGATCTTTTATAAAATTGCAGGAATTGGAACAGGCCTTGGGAGAAGTGGAGTTCAGAGATGGGATTCCAGATGTGAAGTTCAGCAGGGTGAGATCATGTTTAACAGAAAAGACAGTGAATGCACTTGTGTCTTTCAGATTATATTGTGAACTGCTGTCTGAGAGAGTGGATAGTTTCTAGTTGACGCAAATTTGGTGTTTCATAAAGTTTCTAATAGAAAGAAGTGATCATACCTTGCAGTTAAAAGAATGTGCTATGCAGGAGTGAGTTTGTTATTAGGTTCTAAAGGAAAAAGAATGTGCAATGCAGATTTAACATACTAGAAAATAATAAGGGGATTGTGCTCCAAAGGTTTAGAGTCGTTGTTATTTGTTGATCCGATCTCAAGTAATTAGATAATAACCTTGTAATAGATAATCTGACTCGCTGATTTTTTTGTCTTTTGTTTTTTTTTTTGCTCAAATTTTTGTCTCTTTTGTTGAGTACCTTTTTTTAAAAAATACAATCACACTTCTTTCGGTAAGAGATGTTTGTAATAACTATAGATTGGTTGCTCTTTGACATATCAATGCGTAATTTGTGAAACCTTGAATTAGACATATGAACTAATGATAGAAAATAAAATAAATAGAATTTGATGTAAAAATATGCATCTGAGTTTTGTTTGTTATCACCTTATTCAATAAAACAAGGTTCTGAAAGATGCCATTTGGCTATCAATAGAAAATCCATAAACTATTTGTATTGAATGATTTTATTTTCAAATGCAAGCTTGTAATTGATGTTAGCATTGCAGTTCCTACTTTTGTTGAATTTGTACAAATTGAATCTATCATTTACCATATGCCATTGTTAATGTCAACGCTAAACATTATTTCATGATAATAGAACTAATGTTAGAGCTTCCTGCTGCGTATTTATGAGCTACATTTGTCTAACAATCCATATTTAAACAAATTAGCTTTGGTTATTTTGTTGAGTGTTCAATAGGGTTTCCTCTCTTCAGTCACTGATATCTTGCAATTACTTTTCCTCCAGGTTCTAGGAAAGATCTGGTCTGTAGCACTCAAGTATCATTTCCGTATGCCGCCATACTACACACTTGTCTTGCGCTTCCTAGCTTCATTCGAAGGTAAAGTGTGAAGATCCTATACACATAACTAAAGTTTCGTCATTTGTCATCACACTGATGCTTATAAGTAGTTCTTTGCATGATGTTTTATTGAATTATCAATATACTCGTTTCATTTTCTTTTTGTCAACTTAAATTTTGCTTTTGAACATTCAGGTTTGGCGATAGCTGCAGACCCAAACTTCAAGACCTTTGAAGCTGCATATCCTTTTGTTGTTCGGAAACTTCTCACAGAAAACTCAGTAGCATCACGGAATATATTGCATTCGGTATAAGAAGTCCCATAAACACATTCTGTTTCATTAATCTGCTTGTGCCATTTTTTTATCATTCTTGTTAAGTTGAACCTTTTTAATACCTAAAATTGAGAATTCAAAGTTTTATATATGAATCTTGGTTCAGCCATACCTTTGTATGAATCAGGGTAAATTTTCCATCTTGATGTCTCAGAAATCGATAATATTAAGTGTAGGAGTTAGCAGGCTATGCTTCATTTAAAATTTTTATTCAACAGCATTTCGAATGTTCTGAGGGATTTATGTTGCGTGGGTTATTGCCTTGTGTATTAAATGCATTTTTGCCTAATATTTTAAAAATTACTTGGATAATTTAGTACTTACCTTTAAAATATCTATTTGATCTCTCTCTCCCTATAACTTTTTTCCTCCTGTTTAGGTGCTACTAAACAGAAAGAAAGAGTTCCTCTGGCAAAGGCTTTCCCTTTTCTTGAGGGTTGGTGCAACCAGGTACGTTGAGAGTTAAATGAAATCATTATGTCGTGGATTCTGTTCTTTAGGATTTTATTTATTTATTTATTTTTGCCTTTTTTTTTTTTCTAATTGTAGTACCTAAACTTTTATGTTTCAATTTTAATGCAAACTCTACAATATAATACTCCCCCCGGTCCTAATTATAGGATAACATTTAAGAGTTCATTTTAGTCCTAATTATAATACAACATTCTAATTTTTGTCAATTTCTTCCTAAAATACCCTTATTGACACTTTCTCAATAATAATTTAATAATACACCTATATATTCTATAAAGCAAGTAATATTTGCAACTCATTAATACCACATACACTTTAATTCTACTATCTTTTTTAATAAAATAGTTTTGAGCTACCCCTACTAGTACTTCCACCACAATAATTAATTTAATAAGACGATGATATTCTATCAAGTTAGAGAACGGTTTAATTTTAACAATTTTTATTGTATGATTTGGACTCGCCATTGTTAAAGCTAAGTAAAATAGCACAGTTTAATTTTATAAATTCCGTACAGTTAAAAGGATTTACAACTAATTGACATTGTTGCTTGTGAAATTTGTAAATAAAAGATTTAATCTAGGCGATGAAAAAGGAGACGCATACGAGAGGATGGCTTCCTCGTAGCGAATAGAGCAGTTTCAATTCTTCAAGCTGGGATGCAAGCTTGTAATGTACGGGCATGGGGCTAGTAACTCAGCAAACTTTTGGTTGATGTCATTTAAACTTCTAAGCAAGGGTTTTTTAGGAAAGTCAATAAAATTAACTAATTTAACCTCTCTCCTTAATCTCTCCAAATTCTGGTAATTATGTAATTAGGACCGAAGGGAGTAACAATTTTCCTTATGATCCTTTTTTCCTCTGGTTGTGTTTAATGTGTAAATTATTGTATAATAAAAGGTATTATCCTCCCTTTCATACTTAATTGTTTGAGACGAAAGGATGAGTACAACTTTGTATAAATAATGCCAAATTTCATGTTGATACGACTCAATATTGACTCTCTTTTATTGTGCTTGAGTGTGTTATAATGAGTTGAATTTGGGATGGGTAAGAAGAATGAAACAGGAAGGGCTTGATCCAACATTAATAGATGGGTTGAATTTGGGATGGGTTATTTTCTAGTTATTTATTTCTTTTTTTTTTAAATATAAATTTTGTGTTCTTTTGTATATGTATCCTTTTGGGGGGTTTTTAACACCTTTCTTGGTTACTGCTATGGACGGAAGATAGTGTTGGTATGAAATTTGAGCATATATGACTTGGCTTTCAAAGGAATAAACCTTGGATGTATGGTGTCATCAGTATCTCCAATGAAACTGCAAATGTGGAGAAGCCTTCTTAGTTGTATGCCATAGTACCCCTAAATTTCCAACATGAACTGCCACCCCTTGTATTAGCTTGTGAGGCTCTTTTTTTGTTTAGTAGGGATATATAAGGTCATATTATCTTGAGATATAAGATTTGTTCCATTAAATATTTTTGGAATTAAGATTTTATTCCCTTTTTTGTGGAACAAATTATAGGAGGCCTATTTGTGGAGGCTTTTTCCACCCAACTTAAGTATACTCTTCCTTCCTCACTTGGTCTAATCTGATAATTTAGCACATGATCGCAATGTGTTTTACATTTGCCACATACTCAAGGTGTCCAAGAAGCATTCTTACCTTCTAAAAAAATAACAATAAGAAGAGGTTCAGCCTTCCTTATCTGATTAATGGACTCATGGCGGCCTGTTTTAGAATGCTCCAATTATTTGAACAGATAGAACATTTTCTTAATTCTGATGTTTTTTTTTTTTTTTTGGAGCCAGAAAAGCCTTGCAATCAGTGGTATCAAAAAATGAGGCATCCCGTGATCATTCACCAAATAAGGCTGGTGGTGTATTTGATATTGCAAACTTGGTCTTGAGGCTTTTACCATCCAAAGATGGTGTTGTGCTCAGAAGGCTTCTTATGACTGCTGTGAGTTGCCAAGAGCTGTTTATCCCAAGTTTTGTGCGCTTAAATATTTGCCACTCTTCTTGTTGGGCATGTGTATTTTGGCTTGTTAATAATAGGATTAAGTAGTATTTTTGCCTCGGAAGTATACGATCAGGAGCATTTTGCCCTGGAAGTTTTTCTTGGAGCAATGTTGCCCCGGAAGTCTAAAATTGGAGCAATTTTGCCCCTTCATTAGCAACCCTAATGGTCAACTAACAGTCAAATTGTTAGTTGACCGTTAGGGTTGCTAATGGAGGGGCAAAATTGCTCTAAAAAAAAAAAAAAACTTCCAGGGCAAAATTGCTCCTGGCCGTATACTTTCGGGGCAAAAATGCTACTTAACCCTTAATAATATTTCTATGATGAATCTGCTTTATCCTAGATTGGTAATGTACATATGGTTATACATCCTTAGATTAGGATCTATAAGTTAACAATTCAAGAACCAAAATCTGGAGTTCTTGGCCAATAGACAATGCAAACTGTATATATATTTCAGAATGATCTTCTGTTTACATCCTAACAGAATATATAAAAACATATAACTATAAAAGACCAACTGCAACTAAACTCCTAATAACTTCCTAAGAATATTTATCCAAACAGATACTATTCTTAATAACTTCCTAATAAGACTTATTCAAACCATAAAGTACTAACTACCTATCCAACTGCCGCCTTTTCCGTGCATAGACCAGCAAGGGACATAGACCAGCAAGGGACGGTTTGGCTCTGCTGGTAACTTATCTGTTATCCTATCAGGTTACTTGCTACATTTGTTTGATTCAGTGCATGCTAGTTTGAAGAGGATCGACATTTTAATGACTTGTTATTTTTTGGCCATTTATCTCTTGCTTTGATACTTTGACCTGAAGTGGACTGAGTATGTGTCTTTTGGTTACTTTCTCGCCAGAGATTCCCAATGGATTAAACCTATCATCAAATATAAATTGGATGAAAATTTAGCTGTTAATGAGTCTTATTGTACTAAATTTTGCGCAATTAGTTTGGATAATTTAGTATGTCCTTAATGGAAAGCCAATTAGAGTATGCAGGCAGTGTGCTTGTGCATGATGGGTTTTCTTTACATGGTTCAAATAACCTGCATTGGGTAATAAACTTACTTTTCATTGAATGAACAGGATGGAGCTTCATTAATGAAAGCAATGGTGTCCAAGGAGGCAAAGCCTTTTCGCCAACACCTTTGTGATATCATAGCTGACATAATGTGCCAAAGAGTAATTAAATTCTTTGGACCAGGAATCACAGTGTCTCGGTATTCTCAGGCAATCTTGGCAAATGGACCAGGCAACATAGAACCAGGTTTACCTGCTAGATCATCCTTGCCTGCAAACAAATATATTTCCATCTTTAAAGATCGACGACTTAGAGTAATTTTCTCTAAGGCACTAAAATCTGCAAGAAGAGACCCCGTGTTGATGATGAGGTTTTGCTGGGCTTGCTTTATTGTCATTGTTACATCTTCTGCTTTGGCTTGCCATCGGATTATAGTGTGTCTCTCTGAAGCTTACTTGCAGCCAATGTTTGATGCTCCAAAGAGATATGCAGTGGGGGCTTGATGATATTCTTATCAAAACTTTTCTTGGTTTCCTGTTTTCTCCATGGAAAGAAGTCATTCTTCTGCAATGGACACAGAAGATGGAGGCTTTTGATTCACTGTTAATGCCATTTTGATGCCAGGTAGGTGAAATAGTTACATATAATTGTAACAATTGGGAAAAAAAAAAAGGAAAAACAAAAGAAAAATCCAAAGTCTATGATATACAATACTCTGCTTAGTTACTAAGTTCTTTAATATGGAGAAGTGCTGCAAAATGCAGATTGGTCTTGCTGCAGCCTTGAGCTATGTGATCTACAATCATGTACAGTTTCATGTAAATCTGTAAATTCATAGCAAGGAGGCGTTTTGATTATTAATATGGGTATGTGGTTAGCTATAGTGATTGTCAATTATCTCCCATAGCTTAAAATGAGTCACATTTACATGTTACTACCAGATTTTTGAATTTGGTTTTTTGGGGCTAAGAATTACTGCGGCCCCTTTGAGAGGAAAATTTGAATTAATATGTGAAGTCTATGAAGAGCCCTTTTGAAAATTGTATTTACTGGTTATATGTCAAAATGCTTCCAGTCACTTGACTGCCATGTTTGTTTGTTGTGTGAAATCTATAAAACTTCTTTTACCGCCCGTTTGGTTCACTGAATACTTGGAAATGTGATGTAATGCAGTGGTGATTTTAACGCGTTTGTTTAGTACTACAATATTAGGACATGAGTAGTGTGATGTAAAAATATGGTTTTCACTTTATTTTTATTCCATATTTTACTGCTTGTAAATAGTATCATACGAAATATCTCAATCACTTGTCATCGCAAAATTTTTTTAATTATTAGCATTCATTGCTGTAAGATTTCAATTTTTTTAATTTATAAATAAACACTATATATATATATATGTGTGTGTGTGTGTGTGTGTGGTTGTCCACATCCGGTATCTAGAGTTTTGCCTTGACTAATTCGGATTCAACCTACGTCGCATACCTTACTACGAAGAGAGAGTTTCCCAAAGGTCTTTTTCTGTATTCACAAGGTTCAAACTCGAAACCTTATTTAAGCGACACAAGCCGCTTATTACTTATACCAACCCCCGTTGGTGATAACACTATCTATATTTTCTTTTGGCTAGGGGTGTGCATCACAATCATTCTATTGCCCAGCACTGTTTCTGAGATGAAATAGTTTTTTCTGATTCTGTGCTTTGGAAGAGTTCTGAGAATCAGAATTACGTTTGTTAACCCATTTTATTTTTACCCCGAGAATCAGAATTACGTTTGGTAACACATTTTTCCTCCTTTTGTTTGGGAGTTAAAAAAATAGTAAGGAAGGAAGATGAAGGATCAATGAGTTATTTTTACCATTTTATCCTTTTCTTTAATAATTAATATAATTATTATACTTTACAAATAAACTTAAATTTAAATTTCCTAAAAAAATTATTTATGTAATTATTATATTCAAAAAATTATTTATATGGTGATGGTGGTGGTGGTGGTGGTGGTGGTGGCGGTGGTGGCGGGGGGCGGTGGTGGTGGGGACGGTGGCGGTGGTGGTGGAGCGGCGGGTGGCGGTGGCGGGGGGCGGGGGGCGGTGGTGGCGGCGGGGGCGGTGGTGGTGTTGTGAGCGGCGGCGCGGTGGCGGTGGTGGCGGTGGTGGGGTGGTGGTAGTGGCGGCGGCGGCGGCGGCGGCAACGGTGGGGTGGTGGCGGCTGAGGCGGGGTGGTGGTGGCGGTGGTGGTGGCAGCGGCGGTGGCGGTGGTGGTGGCAGCGGCGGTGGTGGTGGTGGTGACAACGGCGGTGGTGGTGGGGCGATGGCGGTGGTGGTGGTGGTGGTGGCGGCGGCGGCGGCGGTGGTGGGGCGGCGGTGGCGGTGGCGGTGGTGGCTGAGGCGGGGTGGCGGTGGTGGTGGCAGTGGCGGTGGTAGTGGCGGCGGGGCGGTGGTGGTGGTGGTGGCGACGGTGGTGGTGGTGGGGCGATGGCGGTGGTGGTGGGGCAGTGGTGGTGGCGGGGCGGTGGCGGTGGCGGTGGGGTAGCGGTGGTGTTGGGGGTGGCAACGGCGGTGGTGGTGGAGTGATGGTGGTGGTGAACGAGGATAAATTTCTGCTTTGATTGAGGGAAAAATAAATTCTGATTTTTTGCCCTGGAATAGAGAAGCTAAAATTTTTAGCTTCTTTTTTTTACTTCCCAGCACAAAAAATAAACCGGTTCGTCCCGAGAGCAAGAAAAAAAAAACCGGATTTACCAAACACAATTCTCATCTATTTTTGTTTCGGGCACATAAATTAAGAAAAAAGTCATTCTGGGAGTGTTACCATACACACCCTAGGAGTAAACACTATCCATTGAATATTAAACCAGGGTAAATTGGTCAACTGACCCAATAGAATTAAGAATTTTTTATTGCTGTGAATATTTATTAATTTATGTCAGTAGCTTTATCAAGAAAATTTATGGTGAAAATAGATGAATCACGGCTATCCCAATGAAAGGCACGAGGTTTGAGCAGGGTATTGTTGATTGTGTATTCATGCATTTAGATTCTTTTGTAGAGGGATATGATATTGTTACTAACAATTTTAGTCACTACCAATGTTATTATCACTTTTTTACTGTTAGATCAGAATCTCATCTACTTTCATCATTTCTCTCTCCTATTAAGATTTTGATCTAATAGTGAAAAAAGTGGTAATGACTTGATAATGACTAAAATTAATACTGACAGTATCTTGTGACAATATCCTATCTCATAAAATATAGAATTAAACCTAATTTGGTCCTTACAATTTATTACGATTTAGATTTTGGTTTCTCAAGTTTAACAGCGTTAATTTTGCTTACATCTTGCAGACTCCGTTGATTTCACGAGTACGGTTCCTCTCATTTTCTTCTCACAAGCCAATCTGGACCGTTGAAATCTTGATCCAACGGTCCAGATTTTAAAAAAAAAATTTGCCATTTTGTCTTTTTCCGAAAAAGACAAAGTTAAATTTTTTTTTTTAAAGATCTGGACCGTTGGATCAAGATTTCAAAGGTCCAGATCAGCCTGTAAGAAGAAAATGAGGGAGAGGAAAATGAGAAAATCCTCTCCCTTGATTTCACTGGCATGGCTTTATGACTAGACAATATGATACAAAAATATTGATGATCTGGATAAATTATTTAAAAATAAATAAAGCTCGATGCTTCGGATGGATCTTCTAGCAAGTTTCAACCCTTCAAAGTGGAAACTTTCAAAAACAAAGTGAGGGAGAAGCTATTACTCTCTCCAATCTTAATAAACCTTTTTTTAAAATTTAATTAGATTAATAAAGTTAATTAAAATAATTAATATGACATTTTTTTTCTAAAAAAAATCTAATCATTTTCTTAATTATCATAATCTCTCTCTTACTTGATCATGCTAGAGGAATCATTAATTGGGATAAATAGCAATGTGATTTATGGTATACTAAGGCTATGTTCGCGAGTTTGGAGGGGAAGGGAAGGAAAGGGATACAAGGAGAAATGAGGGGAAGAGAAGGAAGGGAAATGGAGGATATCTCCTCCCCTTGTTTATGAGTTAAAAAAATAGTAAGGGAGGAAGATGGAGGATTAATGAATTACTTTTACCATTTTGTCCATTTCTTTAATAATTTATATAATTATGGGAAATTCCAAATAAATACCTTTTGAATATGCAAAACTCCCAAAAGTCTGATGAATTTGTAAAAAGACTATGAAGTACCAAGGACCTAGGAGGGATATACAAATTCGGGTCAAATTACCCTTTTGCCCCTAGTTTTAAATAAATAAAATCCCCTTCCCCTCGCCAGGCCACCTACACCGGCCGTGGTGGTGGTGGCCGGTCGACCGGCGGTGGTGGTGGTGACCGGTGGTGGTGGTGGCGGTGGCGGTGGCGGTGGTGGTGGCCGGCCGGCGGCGGTGGTGGCCAACCGGGGGTGGTGGTGACTGGCGGTGGTGGTGGCCGACCGGCGGTGGTGGTGGCCGGCGGTGGTGGTGGTGACCGGCCGGCGGTGGTGGTGGTGGTGACCGGCCGGTGGTGGTGGTGGTCGGCCGTGGCGGTGGTGGTGGTGGTGGTGGGGTGGGGTGGGGTGGGGTGGGGTAGGGTGGTGGTGGTGGTGGTAGTGAATGGGGGTAAAGAGGTAATTAACCTATTGTTCCTCTTAAAACCCCCCATATTGGGGGAACTTTATTTTATAAAGGAAGGAGGGTTTTGGAGGATTTGTAAAACTCCTTGATTTCCTCCCCTCCTATTTTTAAAACTCGTGAACAAGGAAAAGGACTACCAAAACCCTTCATTCCTTTTCCTTTCCCTCAAAAATAGAACTCGTGAACATAGCTTAAATAAATTAGTAAAAAAAGTTTTGTCTCGATTTTTGTGAACTATTTTTCTAACGGCAACTCATACATGCCCTAACAAATATAATTAATAGATTTTATATTTAGAATTAAAACTTCAATTATGAAGGGTGGGAGTATTTTAAATTCGTAGGGAAGTGATGGCCACGATTAGGAGGGAATTTCAATGACCAGGATGAATCCACGGCACCGGCGTCGTTCTCCTCAGTGACGCTCAGGATTAGTTTTACAGATTCAACGGTCACGATTAGTGTGCATCAGGTGCCCATGATGGATAGTGATCGTTCCCCGTTAGGCATTTAGAACACGTTAGATAGATCGTCCCTCCATCGTGAAACCGACCTGAAATGGTGAATGAATCATGTGACAAGTCCGAGCTTACATCAACGGACGTTACTTCTGTCTTCCTCTTCCCAAAGGCTCTCTGATCTTCATTTTCTGTATCCCTGACGTCAACCCGAGCTCACATTCTCACCCGCCATGAGCACTCCCGGGGTACGATACGGATCTCTCTCTCTGATTTTTCATTTCTTGAACTCCTTCGTTTCAGATCTTGGAATTCGACTTCTTTTTGTTTAATTGTTTATTAAGCATTTCGATTCGCGGTATTTCTCACTCGAGCAGGGCACGAGCCTTTTTTCTGGGTTTACTCGTTTGTGCAAAGGCCTAGCGGTGGTACTGGTGGGTGGTCACATCGTGACTCAGGTTTTTCCTTCAGCTGTTAGTTACCTAGCCCTTATTCCCGCCAGGTATGGTTTGATCTAATGCCTGCTGCTCAAATTTAGTGGTCTTGAATCTCGGCTTCTGAGTCGTGGTCAGTTAGGGACTATTGACAGCAATAAACCGATTTGTTGGGAACTGATATTGGGATTGCTTCTAATTTCTGTCTTGGATCAACAACTTTATAGCATTAGTTTGTACATTGAATTATAATTTGCCTCTAATCTATGCGATTTATTGCCTGTTGAATCATCGAAATCAACTTTCTGAGTTGCGTTGCAGCGGCATCTAAGTTTGTGGCTTTTGATAAAATTTTGTTTGCATCGTCATTACTCAACATTTTCGTAGAGTAGACTTTGGAATGGGTGGGTCACTGGGTCTTCGTTAGAGTTGAAATCATTGTGCAATTTGGCATGCTTTGAACACTCAAACGCTATCTATAGTGTCCTTAAAATTCCATGGTGAACATGGTCAATTTGCGTAATTTTCGTTGTCCCAATTTTGTTTACTTCTCTGTTTGGACTGTCACTTCTTCTGTGGCCAATGTCAATCCTCTCTACTGGAAGGGAAATTTTCCTTAAAGTCAGCCTGAAATTGAATTATTTCTCCTTGAAGAAGTCAATGGACTACTCGATAGACTCTATTTTCCTTGTTTGTCAAAGGAAAATGTAATTTAGAGTTAGAATGAAATTGGACGGTGAGATAGCTGTACTGTTATGCTTTAGAAGGTTGAGACATTTTTGTTGTTCTGAACTGGATTGCTTTACTACATGATACTTGACTGGCAGTGTTTTAGTTGATTATTATCTTCTAATGGCGATTTGATAAAAGAAGTTAAAATTGCCTAATTATTTATTTGTTATAATGCCTGACTTAATGTCTATAAATTGAACTAATAAGAAAACAAGAGACTCACTTAGGTAGAATAAATATAAGCAGTCATGTTTGTCATTATTCTTCAACTCTTTATAAAACAAGATCTTGTTTTTCTTGAAAAGCTTTGTGCTTTTGTGTTTAGTGATGCTATCTGATGAATTTTGGATTCTATTTACTTGCTTGTAGTTAATAATGTTATATACTGATGTGGTTGAAGACATGGCTTTTTATAAGCAACTATGGTTGTTGCTCATTTGTCCAAAGCGTGACTAAATTGCCAATGTTGAAAATTTAGATTTGTTTGCTGGACGACTCAATTCTTTTTCCGTTTGATTCATTTTGCAGAACAATCCCTTTTGCCTGGAACCTTATTTCAGCTGGTTATATTGAACAATCCATTTATGGGGTATGCTGTATGCACTTATGTTTACTTCAAATTATGCTTGTGTACTGTATGAATTGCATTTTCTCAGTATATTAGTATATTTATTTAACACCTCAAAATTAATGCTGGTGATAATTCATTTTTATAGGTAATTGTCAACACCATTGGTCTCCTTTTCATTGGAAAGCTGCTTGAACCTGTATGGGGTGCCAGGGAATTTTTAAAGTTCATTTTTGTGGTTAACTTTCTGACTTCTGTGTGTATTTTCATCACTGCCATTGCCTTGTACTATATCACGAGGCAAGAAATTTACCTGTAAGTGTATGAAATCCATATCCATCTGAGATGATATTTTCTGTTTCTAGCTAATTCTGCAACCTCTATATTTTTTTCTTCCTTTGTATTAAATTTCTGTCTGTTAATTACACTTTGCTATTTCAGCGTTTTATTCCTTTCCTTTGTTTATAAGACTGTGATGGCTGAGATTGTATAAACTCCTGGTCTTGTGTTATAAAGCAATCTGAAGCTAAATTAACTTCCCTAAACCTCAGAGGAAAATGGAGTGATTCTGGGAGATAACTAGGATCATCACCATATCAGGAACTCATCTTTTAATACTCCCGCTGAATTAGTTGGACTTATTAATTATTTTCTCCAATTAATTGTTAGGTCTTTCAGAACATTGAAATTGCACTACGTTTTTCTATGTAGTGGTAAATAAAGGCCTTTTCCAAGCTTGATCACTTGTATCATTTCTTTTTCAATATTTGGGAAAATTTGCTTGTTCAATGCCTTTAGGCTTAATTACATGTTAAATTGTTAAAAAACTAAGCTACTCGTGTTAAACCTGGATTGTCAATTTGTTTACTTTGTTATCTTTTTGCTTCTTACAATATGGTTCTTTTGGACTTTTTACATCTTTTTCACCGCAACTTGTGATTTTCACTCCTTCACATTGTTCTAGGTATATGCCATTTTCTGGATTTCATGGAGTTCTATTTGGCTTCTTGGTTGGTATCAAGCAAATGATGCCAGATCAAGAATTGCCTCTCCTCAAGATAAAAGTGAAGGTCTGATACTATTCCCCTCTTTTCTCTAATTTGTTACTTTTAAGAAGGATGTAGTCTATCCTGTACCCTGAATGACACCACTTTAAACCTTTTCAGTGGTTACCATCTATTGCTTTACTGATTTCCATTGCTTTGAGCTTGGGAATACTAGAGGCAGTGTCATATCTTCCTACTGTAATATTTGGGACATACGTGAGCTGGATATACCTTAGATACTGGCAGAGGAGAGCAGAAACCAAACTTAAGGGTGACCCCAATGATGATTTTGCTTTCTCCACGTTTTTCCCAGAATTTTTGAGGTAAGTTACTGATATAGCATGCTTATCATAAATGGTTATATGCCGAGACTTGTAACTTCTCTCCCTCTAAGCACTTTCTCCTTTTCATTTTCCCCCCTTCTCACAGGCCAGTCATAGACCCTATCGCATCAATATTTCATCGTATGCTCTGTGGAAGATCTGATAGCTCTGAAAATCCCCAAGGTCACACTCTTGGGGATGAACCTTTGCCTGGCTCTGACCCCTCTGAGGCATCTAGGAGACGGTAATGTTTCATTACTATGCTTTAATATCAGTTGGGTATATTTATCCATTTTCAGATGGACATTCCAACTGAATTGATTTCACAAGTTGGCTAGCGGGTGGCTAAATAATAGAGTTGTAGGTCTATCATTTTTCTTTTGCGTTTTACTATTATTTTTTTACCTATAGGATTGACTTGCTTGCTGTTTTCTTAAGCTAAAAAGAAAAGGGAGAAAATATTGTTTCTTTTCTTGTTTAATTTTACCATAGAAGAGTAGTTAATTTTTATTATATTCAATAGTTTAATTTATAGCTGTGTATATAACGTTTGTAATGCTCAATGAATAATTAATAATAAAAGATGATTGTAGCAAAACATGTCCTCCGTTTGCCTGATACTCCTACTTCTCTACCATGGAAATAGAAAACATGCAGTAATGGTGGTCAACTAAATATAGCTGATCAAATTTAGTTCCTAGGGACAGTTTGTTTCTGATATGAAAAGAGTGCGTATCATTGACTTGATCAAATTTGTGTTCTGTCGTGAAAGAATGAGAGCTATACCTATGGTGGTAGCATTTTATAGTGTAAATAACCACTGCGTAAAGGAACCTATCAATGAGACTGATCTTCTTGTTGCAGAGAGAGGGGTGCCCGAGCTCTGGAAGAAAGGTTGGCTGCAAAGATGTTGGCTACTTCACACAGTGCAGGAGAGTTGCGAACAGATGCTGCTGAGAATGTATGATTCTAATTTCTTCAGATTTTGCAGATTGTTGGTCTTGTGGAAAACTCGTGGAAAGATTTGAAGTGGTCACCTCAGGGCCACTTGGAAGGTGTTTTTGACTAGGAAGAAGCTTTCAAAATTGAGATTAGGCCCTTGAAACTTTGAAATAAATGTTACTAATTTGCATTTTTGTCAAATTCTTTTTTGTGTTTACAAAATGTAGTTTATAATGTTCACATTTGAACCTCACTAGGTGTTAGACTAACAAATTCCGTCATTGTGTACATTTGCCAAATAGCCTCTTATAACTGTTTTAAGCTATTAGTGAATTCCAGAATCAGTACTCTTTAAGAGTGAAATACTCTTACACTCCTTTATTAAAGTACCCTACCAATCCTACCGAATTTGCAAGGGATTAATGGATTTGGATAAGAGGAATCAATATCCTCCTTTTTAAAAAATGGATTTGCCCTTACCCTTTCTTCAAAAACAAAAAAAAACAGCATCAGCTGCTGCTAAGCAAATCTGTGCGTATGACTGAGTTTCTCTCTTCAAGAATCGCTAAAAGGAATCATAAAGATTAAAGAACCATCAAGAACCCTACTGCCTAATATAATCTAACCTAAACTAATCTAACTTTGTGTATTTGAGATAGCGGTGGGAAAAGTGTTTATTTGCAATTTGACTTGTGCAAACTTAAAATTGGGTAAAAGTCAAATTGTGTAATATGATTTATATTTAGATTGACAGTAGTATAAATAACTTTTTTGAAACTGAAATTTATTTGGATTGGTAATAGTATAAGTGGTTGTTATCATAGTTATAAGAAAAAATAAAATCGAAATTACAAAAAAGTAAAAAATGTTAACTTGGAAAAATAGAGACACTCACTATGAATTAACTCAGTTACACACCATAGTGATCACATATAATCCATAATCTCATTAAAGCATAAGAAAATATGTTCAATACAAAATCCAAGTACATCAACAACAAAATTCAACACAAGAGCAATTAATCAAAGAGAAATAAAGAAACTTGTTTGGATAATTAATGGAAAAGCAAGTTTAAAGGTAAAACACTAAAAATTGCATAAATCTATAAAAATAAAAATAGAGTATGTATTATTTGGAAAAAAATTTACAATACAAAAGTACTTAATTTTTTTAGGAAAATTGGGGGAAAATCCAATGAAAATTTAATTGGTAAAAATGATCTAAATCATAGTATTATCATGATTTTTATATAAAAAGTTATCAAGTAATTCTCATCAATTAAATTTCTTATGGACCTAAACCAGAGCGGTGGTGGAGCTATAGGGGTGTTAGTGTGGGTAACTTCATAATATATACATATATTTTGAAGGAATCCCATAACAATTTGCCTAGGTGGTTTGGGGTTCATAAAGTTAAAGGGTATATACTTGACAAGCTTGACGTTCCCCGTTCAGATTTGCTCTTCTCCTCTCATCATTTTTTTATTTTTTTATTTTTGTTGTTCTCTTCGTTTTTTCTTCACTCCAAACAATCGTTCCAGATACTCGACTCCTCGCTTCGTCTACATGTTCTAGATCCTTTTTTTCACCGTTGAGTTCGGCTCCTTCCAGATCGACAGCTCCGTCTGCTCTCCCTTTTTTTTTTTTTCACTCCAAACCCTCTATTCTGTCATAAGAACATAGATAGATCGGACTTAACCTAGGAGCAATTCCTAGGGCCTACGTACCCTTGAGAGGGATCAAAGTCCACGTAGTTCGATATACATATAGGGGGTGGTGTGTGTGCTCTGTGTAAATTCAGAATGGGGAGAATGCACCTGGAGAATGATCTTAGATATAGAGGTCGTTTCTAGTTTCCTCTCCGTTGGTCGTGTGTAACTTCTCTTTCCAAGGCGCTTTCCACGATCCAAGCGGTTTTTTTTTCATTACCTGCATTATCTCCCAAAATATATGCATAATTATGGAAATATCAGTGATTTACTTGATCTGAGAAGGACTGGGCCTAGCCTTTAATAAGCCCATTATTCAGGTCCATAACAGATGCCCCTAGCCCGGTAGTTCAGGTCTCTGAGTTGCCGGGATGCATTAGTTGCTTGATTGTGAAACACGGATTTGGCCGATGTACTTCAGCTTATTCGAGTTATTTGAGAAAAAATAAGATCCCTTGCTCGCTTTCGTAGATATCCTTCCCGGGATAATTTCGCGGTCTATATTCCTACATTTAATAACATGTAAGCAAATCATAATCAATGAAAAATACTTACTGCTTGCGCAAATCGTTTAGCTTGCTCATCTCGAATGCTTGTCCGAGTTTACATTAATCTCGGTTATTAATAACATGTCTTTCCACAAACAACTCATCATCCACTCTGTTACCCCCCAGCCCGGTAGTTCGAATCTCAGGATTGCCGGGATGCATTAAGATTTAACCAAGATCTACACACGAAACCCGGATTTAAACTAGATTCAGTTTAGTCGGGTTCGTCTTCAAATTAAACTTTATGCGGATCCCGGATTTAAACTAGATTTAGTTTAATTGGGTCCGGCTTCAGAGATTTACATGTGTTACGGACCGGCCCAACAGGCCCAGGTCCGGACCTCGGCCCAATCACGCTAGGGATAGAATCAACGCCAGGAAAGGAATATTATCGGAGATCCCACAAATATAAGATCTCATTAATAGCGATTCCCCTACAATCATGGCACCAGCCAATCAGCCCTTGATGGCTCAATCTAAGATATTGCTCATTAAGGCAGAGATACGCGCACCAGACTCCTCTATAAATAGAAGGAAACCCTAAACAGGTGCACACGTTCTATCTTATGCTCTATTTACATCCCGTCACACAGAGCACACACCCTACTCCCCTGGCTACGTGCCTTCCAGTTTATCACGAACTACGTGGACTTTGATCCCTTCAGAGGGTACGTAGGCTCTAGGCTTGACAACCTAGTCAAATCCAATTTCTGTGTTCTTAGGACAGAACATTAAACTTCAATCCCCGTGACCACTGATGGTGAGCACTAGAAGCCACAGCAGAAATCCTCAGCCGGTGGGAGGAGACCCGCAAGCTAGCCATCCACCACCGGATCAACCGCCACAACCACCGCGGCGAGAAAACACCCCTGAAGGGCATGTCACCGACACGGCAACCACCCCTTCAGCGGAGGACCAGCAACCATTAGGAGCGCTCACACTGACTCCAACGCGCGACGTTCAGGCAGTCGATGCCGACGTCCGCATGATGCGAAGGACACAGGAATCGTTCCTGCGACGACTGGAGAACAAGGAAAAACGAGACGACCTGCAGAGACGGGTTGACTTTGAAGCTTTCGGAAAAATGATCCAAGAAGCACTCGAGAAGGATTGCCGCGAGAGGGGCCGCCGCAGGAATCATAGGCGGGGAAGGAGAGCCCCAGTGGATGACAGCAGTTCCTCGAGCAACTCTGAGCCGAGGGACATGCGCCGAGACAACGGCGAGCCAGGGCGGAGGGTGAGTGCAGAACGAGGCAGACCACGGTCCCCAGAAAACAGAGAGAACCACGGTGTTGGTCTTAACCGCACTGATCGATTAGCAAGAGAGGACCGAGACCGTGAAGAAACCCGCGTGGAGGATAGAACTCCCCGGGCCCACAGATCGCCTCGCCATGGATCTCCTCGGGAATACCGAGTGACATATCTATCGGAAACCGGAAGATCCCCGTTCTCAAGGGAGGCGACAACAGCCCGTTACCCAAAGCACTTTGACCTGGCCGACCTGCCGAAGTACGACGGGACCCAAGATCCGCGCAACCACTTGATCACGTTTGAAAAGCTCATGTGGGTCCGACAAATCACCGGGCCAGTCATCCAGCGTCTCTTCGCAGCCACTCTGGACGGGCCGGCACACCGATGGCTGACTTCTCTCCCGGACAACTCTATCCGGAGCTATGAAGACCTCGGACGAAAGTTCGAGCTGCACTTCGCCACCAGCAAAAAGCAGCCAAAGACCACGTTCACCTTGAGCAAAGTGCGTCAGAAGAAAGGTGAGGCCTTGCAGAAGTATCTGGATCGTTTCCGTGATGTGGCCATGCAAGTACGGTCATTGCCCGAGGATGTCCACGTGCACTGCCTAGTCAATGGACTGGACCCATCATCCCGGCTGGTTCGTCACCTGTGCAAGAACCCAGCGTACACCTTGACCGAATTCTATACCGAGGCAAAGAAGTACCTGGGAAATGGAGCAGATGGAGGCGGCCAATGCCGACGAGCCCGAACGGACTAGGAAGAGTCCGCCTAGTGACGAGGAACGCCCAAGAAGGACGAAGACCGACCCCAGACGACGAAGCCGAGACAGCCGAGCCAAGTCTGACCGGGCCGACCAGAAGGGCAAATACGACAGCTACACCCCGTTGAATGTCCCTCAGTCCCAGGTATGGAAGGAGGTAGCCCAGACCAAGATGAAGCGGGTGGACAGGCCGAGGCCTATCCGTGGACGCTCCAACACGGACCGTTCCAAATTCTACAAGTTCCACGACTACAACGGCCACACGACCGACGAGTGCTATGACCTCCGCGATGCTATCGAGAAGTTCGTGAGGGATGGAAAACTGCGTCAGTACGTGATCAAGACTCAGGGAAGGACGAGCGGGAAACGCAACGACCGCGCTCGCTCCAGAAGTCCGCCCAAGGAAGCCCGAAATTCGGGAAAAAGGCATAAGGCGGCCTTGGACGACGAATTTCCAGACATCGATTTCCAGTGCAACATCGTCAGCGGAGGATTCGGTGGAGGAGGAGACATCGTAAGCCAGCGGAAGAAATATCTCCGCGAGGTACTGACCGTCCGAGACTCCCCTAAGTTCAAGGAAGACTCAAAGAAGCCTCGGCCGCCTACCTTGACCTTCACCGATAAAGAGCTGGAAGACGTCATACCCGGACACCTGGACGGACTGGTAATTACCGGAACTCTGGTAAATTGTCGAGTTAAAAGGATTTTTGTGGATGCAGGGAGTTCGGCCGACATTATAAGCTGGGACGCCTACAAGAGGATGCACCTCGACAAAGAGGACCTTAAGCCATGCAAGACCACCCTGGTCGACTTCAATGGCGAGCAGTCTTTCCCAAAAGGCTACATCGACCTCCGGTTAACTCTTGGCACCAAAGAAGCCTTCAAATCGGAACGGGTACGATTCATAGTCGCCGACTTCCGGTCCCCCTACAACATCATTCTGGGCCGACCAACGATCCACAACTGGGATATACTAGTATCCACTAAGCATCAGAAGCTGAAGATGGTCAATAGTAAGAACCAGATAGTCGTGCTATCCGGAGACCAGAAAGAGTCGAGGCAGTGCTACTTCGAAGCTCTCCGTGTCGAGGAAGGAGGACCCTCGTCTCCACCCCGGCTCGGATCCAATGAGCAAGTAGCCGAAGCCGACCCTGACGAGCGCCCACGGCACCAAGTCAACATGGTAGAGCTCGACCTTCGAGAACAAGATAACCCGAGGCCCGAGCCTGAAGGAGAGCTGGAGGAGATAGTGCTAGGCGAGGACCCGTCCAAAACTGCCAAAATCGGCCGAGATATGGATAATGGCCTGAAGGCCCTCATGATACACTTCTTAAGACAGAACCAAGACGTCTTCGCATGGACCTCGACCGAAGTACCTGACATCGACCCCCACTTCTGCTGCCACAAGCTCGGCATATGGCCGGGTTCAAGGCCCGTGGCACAGAAGAAGAGGAACATCGCGGACAACAGGCAGAAGGCCCTGGAAGACCACATAGAAGAGCTCCTTGCGGCCGGTTTCATCTGAGAGGTGCAGTACACCACCTGGCTCTCCAACGTAGTCATGGTCCTCAAACCCAGCGGCAAATGGAGAGTATGTGTCGACTACACCAACCTCAACAAGACCTGCCCAAAGGACTCCTACCCGATGCCAAACATCGATAAGCTTGTGGACAACTCGGCCGAGTACCAGCTCCTCTCCTTCATGGATGCCTACTCCGGTTACAACCAGATCGCCATGCATCCGAACGACCAAGAAAAGACCGCCTTTATGACTGATAAGGCGAATTACTGCTACAACGTCATGCCTTTTGGACTGAAGAATGCCGGGGCCACCTACCAAAGGATGATGAACCGGGTTTTCGAGGATCAGATCGGGCGCAACATTGAGGTCTACATAGACGACATGATCGTCAAGTCGAAACTACCAGAAGACCACATCCGGGACCTAGAACAGACATTTAAAAAGTTAAGAAGACATCGAATCAGGTTGAACCCGGCCAAATGTGCCTTCGGAGTTCCGGCTGGGAAATTCCTAGGCTTCATGCTGACCAACAGAGCGATAGAAGCCAACCCGGACAAGTGTAAGGCCGTGCTCGACATGCAGCGCCCGAGGACCAAGAAGGAGGTACAGCAGCTAACAGGCCGACTAGTCGCCCTGACGCGTTTTCTACCAAAGTCGGTGGAGAAAGCCCTACCTCTCTTCAAGTTGCTGAAGAAGGAAACTCGAGGCAGCTGGAACCCAGACTGTGACGCCGCCTTCTCAGAAATCAAGAGATGCTTGGCAACCCCGCTGGTTCTTACCAAGCCGGACACCAGGGAGACCTTATTCCTCTACCTGTCAATCGGCAACGAAGCCGTAAGCGCCGCCCTAGTGAAGGAGTCCGAAGCCAGGAAGACACCCATATACTTCATCAGCAAGGCCTTACAAAGCTCTGAACTCCGGTACCAGAAACTGGAGAAAGTAGCTTTTTCCTTACTCATCGCGGTACGAAGACTCCGGCCTTATTTCCAGGGACATCGGATCGTGGTACGAACTAGTCAGCCGATCCGACAAATTCTCCATAAGCCCGATTTGGCCGGAAGAATGACCAATTGGGCCATAGAACTGTCCGAGTTCGACATCATATTTGAAGCCCGACAGGTGATTAAGTCCCAGGCACTCGCCGATTTCATCAGGGAACTCACCCCGGCCACCTCCAATGACTGGATTTGGAAGGTCTACGTGGATGGTTCGTCCAACGCAAAGGGCAGCGGTGCAGGAGTCATCGTGGAAAGCCCACAAGGGGTAGCCACCGAGCACTCTCTTCAGTTAAAGTTTCAGACCTCCAACAATCAGGCCGAATACGAGGCCCTGCTGGCCGGACTGCTTCAGGCAAAGGACAATGGCGCCCAACGGGTAAAGGTTTTAACCGACTCGCAGCTCGTCGCAGCTCAGATTGACGGCACCTATCAGGCAAAAGGCCCACTCATGGCCAAATACCTGAACCGGGCCAAAGAACTCATGGCCGAATTCGAGGAGGTGACGGTTTCCCACATCCCAAGAGAGGAGAACGCCCGGGCCGACATCCTCTCTAAGCTGGCAAGTACCAAGGGGCCGAATAACCACAGGATCTTGATCCAGCAAAATCTGACCGAGCCGAGCTGCATCATGGCCATCTCAGCAGGCCTCGACTGGAGGAAGCCGATAGAGGACTACCTCGAGAGGGGAATCATCCCTACCGACACCACCGAGGCCAAGACACTGATCAGAGAGGCCGCCCTCTACGCCATGGTTGATGACCAACTATACAGAAAGGGGCTCCATTGCCCGATGATGAGGTGTCTCGAAGATTCTGAAGCAAAATATGTGCTGGCCGAACTCCACGAAGGCAGCAACGGCCACTACATGGGGGGCAAGGCACTCGCCCGAAAGGCGCTACGCGCCGGCTACTACTGGCCCACTATGAAGCATGACGCCATGGAAAAGGCTAAGACGTGCGACAGTTGCCAGAAACATGCCAGGATCATATGGCCGCCGCCCTTAGAATTGAAGGGGATGCCAGCCCCCTGGCCCTTCTACAAGTAGGGCATGGACATCCTCGGACCGTTTCGGCCAGCGCAGGGGCAATGCTGATGGCTCATGGTCGCGGTAGACTACTTCACCACATGGATCGAAGCAAAGCCCCTCGCTACCATAACCTCGGCCAGAGTGATAAGGTTCTTCCAGCACAACATCGTCTCCCGCTTCGGGATACCAGCCGAGGTCGTCACGGACAATGGCACCCAATTCATGGACCATCGTTTCCAAGCGCTGATGTCCAACTTGGACATCAAGCAGCACTTCTCATCTGTGGAACATCCCCAGACAAATGGCCAGGCCGAAGCCGCCAACAAAGTCGTCCTGGATGGACTCAGGAGGTGAATGTTGCAGGCCGAGACCAACTGGACCGAGCAGCTCCACAGCGTCCTGTGGGGATATCGCACGAGTGTACAGTCTTCGACCCAAGAAAACCCCGTACAGGCTGACCTATGGATGTGAGGCAATGATCCCGGTTGAAATCGGACAGCCATCTTGGAGAAAGGTCAGAGCCAGACAGGAGGGGCAGGAAGCGAACGACGACGCCTTAAAGACTGACTTGGACCTCATTGATGAAATCCGGGTTACGGCGCACTGCCGGGAATTAGCCACCAAGCAACTACTCGCGGCTAAGTACAATAGAAAGGTCCGACCCCGGTCTTTCAACCGAGGCAACCTAGTACTCCGACGGGCCCTACCGGATTAAGGAAAAGCTCGACGGAGGAGCTTATACCCTTGAGACTTTGGCACGAAAGCCCATCAAAAGGACATGGAATGCCGACAAGCTGAAGATCTATTATAGCTAGACTCTTCCTCGGTAGTGTTTGTTTGCTTTTACGATTGTTCCTTTCATCGCATTTGTTTTCCCTTCGTTTTGAGTCCAAGTTATGTCATTTCTGATTATGATGCTTTGTAAAGCCCCGTAGGGCTATTTCTTTCTATCAATAAAGGATCCTATTGAGCAAATTGTGAATGTGCGCAATACTCAAGCCGAAGCCATGAAGCTCGGCCAAAAACGACAAGACCGAGGCAATGGAGCCTGGACAGGAAGCTGAAAGCCAAGGTCATAAAGCCCGGCACCGGCCATAGGCACTACGACAACGAAGCCCGGCCAAAGAACCAAAAGTCGAGGTATATAAGCCCGGCGCCCAAAAAATGGCCCTGAGGTCGTGAACCCGGCCAAGAGAATTAAAAAACATCTAGATGTACGAAAACCGGCTATTGTATTCCGACAGGCATTGGTTAGAGCTCGGCGAGGGCGCCACACATGGCCCTTCGCGAAATTGACGCGTCAACGCTCGCTCGGCTAAGCAAGCAGCCTACCATGCCGACCCTGATCAGGTCAAAATGTCCGACCCTAGGCAGACGAATCGGTTAGACACGTGGTAGCCCTGCCCTTACGCCGGTTAAACTTAATCCGACTACGCGAAAGTTGGAGCTCAACTATTGGAAAGCCGAGCCGAGGCAGTACGGTTAGTTATGCCTGACGAGGTTGGAACAAGACAACCTTGCCCTAACCTCCCACACGCTAAGTGTGGTAGAGCAACAACGACCTGTACATATGCAGCCGACAAACACTCAAACTTAGGCAAAAGAATGATAAAATTATCCATTGCCTAGGTTATCTAAACAGCCCGTTCTCACACGGCCGACCAACACTTAAGCTCAGACAAGAGGATGACAGAATCCGTTGGCTAGAGCATCTAGACGGCTCGCACCCATGCAGCCGACGAACACCCAAACTTAGACAAAAGAGAGATAAGCTCACCCATTGTCTAAGTTATCTAAACGCTCACAAGCCGACGACTATGCAAACCAAGGCGAAAGAATGAAGACGGAACGTAAACCATTCATCGCCTTAGGCAGCTAAACGAGCTCGGAAGTGCCGAAAAAGGACGATACGAATTAAGATCATTCGACAGTTAAAAGAAGTGCAGGCTAAGACAAGAGAAATATTATAATTGTCATCAAGTCTGTACAAAAGGCGCAAAGGCCAGAATCATCCTTACAAAACACAAGGGCACCAACGCCCCAAAACTTATAACAAGGAAAAAACAAAGCTAAGACTGGGAGCCGGACCCGACATCAGCTTTCTCGCCCTCGGCATCCTCTGCGTTGGCAGCTTCCTCCTCCGCGTCCTCGGCAGGATCCTCAACGGCTAGCGGCTCATAAGGAAGGAAGGTCCCATCATCTCCAACAAAGGCAAGATGGTCATACCCCTCCACCTAAAGTTCGGCCCCGAGATTCAAGTGCCGGATTTGGAGCAAGGCTTGCTTAAAGCACACCTCGGCGTCTGCACCAAGGCATCACCAAGTTCCTAGGAAATCGCCTTCTCTGCAGAGAGGGCCTTCTCGAGCTCCTCTTTCTCGGTAGCCAGAATAGCCCGCTTTTCTTCCAAAGCCTTGGCCATAGCTAAGCTCTCGGACATATCTTTTTGAATCTGGGCACACTCCTCGGCCACTTCATTAGCCTGCTCCCGAGACTGCTGGAGTTCTTGGTCAGCCCTCACCGCCGCGACCTTGGCGGCGTCCCGCTCCATCCGAGCCGTATCCCGCTCAGCCTGAGCCTCGCCCAACTTGGTCTTCGCCGCCCCCAACTCGGCCTTGGCCCCGTCCCGCTCCGTCCAGGCCGCTAGGAGCTCATCCTTAGAGGAACTGGCCCTCTCTCTGGCTTCGGCCAGCTCTTTCCTCAATTGCTCAGCAGCCTCCGCCTTGGTCCTCCACTCGGCCTCCATCTTCCTCAGCCTCATACACTCGGCGTCAGCCTGAGCATAGAGGTTACGGACCATCCTCAAAGCCTGAAGATAGCCCACCGACCTGATAAGCTCCTTCTGGGCCACCTGCAGACGGTCCTCTACATCAGGGGATAAAGGGCGGGCGCCCTCCAGGAAGTGCCGAGGCGGGAGGAAAGCCACGTCAACCTCTGGGACCACCCCGTTGTCCCACAAAAAGCTGCGGGGGAAAACCGAGGAAGGCCCTGTTGGCGGAGGTGGAGGAGGGGGAAGGTGCACCGGAGAAGACGATGGTGACAGTGAGCCAGCAGGAGAAAACAGCCGATCAATCTCCTCATCAGTTATGACAAGGTCCTTCCCCCTGGGACCCGGAGAAACCACGGCAACTTCTCCCCGCTCAGAAGCCGGGGGCTCAACAGCCGGGAGGGGACCAGCAGCAGCAGCAGCGACCTCCTGACTCCCCAGAGCTGGAATCTCCACCACAGGGGTCGACTTGGGAGCCGTGGCCAAAGAAAGACCCTCGGTAACAGGACCCTTCGTTTTCTTTGAAGCCGGCGCAGCAAAAGTACCGGCATCAGCAGCAGCCGCCCGCTTCTTTTGGCAACCGGCCGGCGCAGCAGCCCTTGCCAAACGAGCATACAGTGGCAGGGCGTCCATAGTCCTGGTTGCAAACAAAGGCAAACAGAGTAGGTCAGAATCCCTAAATTCAACAGACCAATACTGAAACAAAAACAATACGCTGCTAAAAACCCTACAGGTAGGAGTCAGCGGCTCGGCAGATATGTAGAAGCCAGCTGGCTGCACACCGTACTCGGCCACCAAAGCCTCAATCCGGGGCACTGCAGAAGCTGATTCCGGCAGAAGACTTTTGCGCGGAACTTGAAAGGATATGGCCTTGGCTTTATAGTGGTCCTCCTCCCAGTACAAAGGGAAGCGACCGCCCCCTTCCAAGAACTAGGGCCGCTCTCTTGGCACGGCCTCAACCTTGAAAAACGCTCCTTTAAAGCGTTTGAAAGAATCCGAGAAGGGTGTCATCAGCTGGCGTTCCGAATTGATCCGGAGGGACACCAACCCCCTCCGCTTATCGCCTCCCTTCGGCGGGCTAGGTGTAAAAGGGCCGAAGAAATAAAAGAAAAGGTTGGTCGTGCACGAGAGGGGAGGCGAAAAGTGGCTACAGAGCCTCTCGAAAGCTACAAGATAGGCCCACCCATTAGGATGGAGTTGAGACGGGGCCAGGCGAAGATGCCACAAGGCCTCCATTTGGAAAGAAGAAAAAGGAAGGGAAACTTGGACCCACGTCAGATAATCGCGGTAGAAGAAGAAGAAGTCCAGTTCATCCTCGGACCTTGCCGTGCAGATCGGCTCGCCGACCGCCGCACACGGCAGGACACACCCGGGCATGACTGGGACCTTCAACCGAGCGATGTCCGCGTCAGACATCGTTGACTGGGTCTTGAGCACCTCGTGCGACACCCAGCTGTATGCCTGACACAAGGCTTCATGTGGACCGGAGGAGTCCGAACCCTCCGACTCAGCACGGGACTTAGAAGGCCGAGACTTGGGAGTCATAAATAAGCCTATACGAAAATAAACAAAGCTGATATTAGTAAAGAGCAGAAATACCTGGCACAGACACAGTAGCAGGCAAAAATGGTTCCGGACTCGGACGAACGAGGGTGCGAGGAGGGACAGCCAGGGCCGACCAATGACGGCATGAGCCGAGCATGGCGGAAGCCTCAACATCTCCACCACGGGCCATCAGCGCGGATGCCTCCGTCAGGCAGTCCCAGCAGGGACTGAGATACCCCTCCGAGGCAGACGCCGGGCGGACGGTAGAAGGGTCCTCATAGAAGTTGAGGGGTTGGGCCATCACCACCGGGGACCTAAAGCCGGAAGAGGCGCCTACCCCGGCCCCACCGGGCGACCCGGGAGGAATGGCACGCACTAGCGGCCAGAATGGACGGCGAGGGATTGGAACCGAGACCTTGGCCGAAGATGGACGAGCCCCAGCACGCCCCGGACGAACAACGTCGCCCCGGCGCAGGGGATCCAAAACCCCCGAAGCAGGTGGTTCACCCCCAAAAATCCAGTAAGTAGCCCTGGGGAGACGGGCACGGAGGAACATTTCCTCCTCAGGCGTCAATGATGCCCTTGGCCTAGGAACACTTCCATCTCTCGCCATAACCAAATGCCTACGGTGCTAGAAACCGCTGTTCGAAGGAGTTTTGGGGTGAATTTCGGGGGTGGTGATACTAATAGAAACCCAGAAAAACCCAGAATCCTCGAAGAACAGTAATACAGGCAACACTTCCAGAAATAAACGGCAAAACAAAGACAAGTACCAGCCAAAGACGGTAGAAGGTAAACGGAATACCTGTGTAAAGGAAATGGAAGAGACTGGAACGCTGGAAGACGGCGAAGGTCCTAAACAAAGAAGAATCCCCTCTTAAGCTCTAGTGAAGTTAGAGAAAAATCTGGGCAAGAGAGTGAAGTAGCGGGAAAAAGTGAAAGAGAGAAGAAAGAGGGCTATTTAAAAGCCAACGCAAGGGTGCAATGGTCTATTCCCGTGCAAGACGTGACGGGATTGGCGCAGCACGACACCAGCGTAATAAATGCGCACTAGCCTCGAAAGGCGGAAAGACGCGGCGGTTGCAGACTTCTTCCACTAAGGATCTGACAGCTGTGAAACCGCAATAATGACACGTGCAGGGGAGACCCAAGGCGTCCGGAGAATCCCAAAAGGCAATAGGTCAGAATAAACCCGGTGTTCGTGGCAGGACAAGAGAAGGGTAAGCCAACCAGTTCGCCGGACCGGACTGACAGCCGCGGCACCCCTAAGCCGACTCAGCCTAGGCAAATGGCCTCGGCACTTCGAGGGCTGGGGGCAATAAGCACCTCGGACGTCCAGAAGCCTGAACGACCAAGCTGGGGGGCAACTGTTACGGACCGGCCCAACAGGCCCAGGTCCGGACCTCGGCCCAATCACGCTAGGGATAGAATCCACGCCAGGAAAGGAATATTATCGAAGATCCCACAAATATAGGATCTCATTAATAGCGATTCCCCTACAATCATGGCACCAGCCAATCAGCCCTTGATGGCTCAATCTAAGATATTGCTCATTAAGGCAGAGATACGCGCACCAGACTCCTCTATAAATAGAAGGAAACCCTAAACAGGTGCACACGTTCTATCTTATGCTCTATTTACATCCCGTCACACAGAGCACACACCCCACTCCCCTGGCTACGTGCCTTCCAGTTTATCACGAACTACATTACTTTGATCCCTTCAGAGGGTATGTAGGCTCTAGGCTTGACAACCTAGTCAAGTCCAATTTCTGTGTTCTTAGGACAGAACAACATGGATCCTAGATTTTAACTAGATTCAGTTAGCCGGGTCCGTCTTCAAATTAAACTTTATGTGTATCCCGAGTTTAAACTAGATTCAGTTTAAATCGGAAATTGACCTTTATGCAGATCCCGAATTTAAACTAGATTTAGTTTAAATCGAGTCCACCTTCAAGACATTACGCGGATCCCAAACGTTAACTAGATTCAGTTAACTGAGTCCAACTTTAAAACTTTACGCGGATCCCGAACGTTAACTAGATTCAGTTAACCAGGGTCCGACTTTAAGACTCTACGTGGATCACGAACGTTAACCAGATTCGGTTAACCAGGGTCCGACTTTAAAAATACACACGGAGCCGAGATTTTGACCATATTCGGTATAGCCGGGGTTCGTCTTCAAAAATGTTTCCTGCAAAACTTAGAAAACGTTGACTGCTCTTTCAGCTTTACCGTATTCCAATGGACACAAGTTTTAACCTTTCGGTTTTATCATGTTCCAAAGGACACAAGCTTGAATTGGTTTCTCCACGCAGCTCGGATTTTAACCAGATTTGGTGTAACCGGGTCTACCTTTTTCCCTGTCGTAAGGGTTTATTTCATACGGAACTTGAATGTTAACTGTAACCAGTGTAATCAGGTTCCGCCTTTGTAACTCGTTCAAGTTTTATTTGATGGCTGGGCCAGAGTCAAAAATTTGCTGCGCAGAATACAGGTCTGGGACCACCCATGAGCTACCAACCCGCGTGGGTGATTTACCCGAAATCATCGGCTTTTTAGCCTTTACATGATTTTCGGAAACGGGTTTATTTACCTCGGATTCCTACATGTTTAATTTAAACATGATTTTCGGAAATGGGTTTGTGTACCTCAATTTCCTACATGTTTTTAACTTGAACATGATTTTCGAAAACGGGTTTGTGTACCTCAATTTCATACATGTTTTTAACTTGAACATGATTTTGGGAAATGGGTTTATGCACCTCGAATTCCTACATGTTTATAGACTTGGTGGCATTGCCGTCGCATATGGAGCCCGGATTTAAACCAAATTCGGTTTAATCAGGGTCTCCACCTTCATCCCTTTCGTAGAGACGAACTCCACACGGAACCTGGATTTTAACCAGATTCGGTTTAACCGAGTCCGCCTTCGAAAATTTCCACGGATCTCGGATTTAAACCATATTCAGTTTAAATCGGGTCCGCCTTTAAAATTTTACACGCAGCTCGAATGTTAACCAGATTCGGTGTAACCGGGTCCGCCTTCAAATTGTTTGGGATTGAACTCCCTTTATCTCTGGCCAACAACAATAAAGTTCTCCTCGGCAGTGAGTATAGCACAACAAGAGAAAATTAATGGATAAGCCATCCACTCCTTGCTAACTTCGGCAGAAAATGTGGGTCTGTAGCTTGCAAAAATCCACTCAATTTTTCCACAATTTCAAAGATGCTCCATAAATCAAAGTCAAACCTCAGGTTATAAGTCACTTCCATATTCAATCAATTAAATTGGTGTACCCAATCAGATAATGATGTTTTCTAACGCTACTCATATGGCAAAAGTGAACTTCAACACAAATCCCAAGTAGAAGGTTGATATCACAACACCTGAACCAACATGTAATACCATTTGTACGAGACATCTCTTAATTTGGTGACTTTCCATTGAGAAAGAATTCTCAAAAAGGAGTCCTAATATAAGTGCATTAAGGGATGCTGTCGAAATCTCTTATTTTCTTGAAAAATTCAACTATTAATTTAGGAGGCAAATGCAGATGCTTCCAATTCTTCAGAGTTTGACCCTGGAAACTTCTTTCTGGAATAGATTTTGTGCAGGAATTGCAATCAGATGGAGCAGAATTTTTTGAACGTTTCCCAGTTGACAGCAATATAAAACTATTCTTCAACCTGAATTCCTTGACATTTATTGGATACGGATTTTGAATTTAACAAGCACTTCAAAGAACAATTACCTTCCCCCACTTCTGAGGAGACAAACCCGAGATAATTCATGGACATAAAATATATAGATTTTGATTCCAGTACCAAATTGCAATGATCAGACATGAAATTTCTCAGAGGAAAACTAATAATTCAAATTGTACCTTAACACCAGTGAGAGCAATTGGCTTGGCCAGGATTGTTGTAATCTCCGTGGCACACCAAAATTCTTTAGAAGGCATATCACAGGAGCAAAAATATGCAGAAAGTATTATTTTTCATAACCATGAGTCAATGTTCTTCTGAATTATTGCATCAGCGTCCTAGATTCTAGTTAATTAATATTGCATTATAGGAACCTGACTTTGGCATGAGAGACTTATCTGGGCTATATAACAGCTATACAGGTGGCACGCTGAGGTGTTGAATTTCAACCCATGCTAGGTCCAGTGGGCGCATTTGTTTGCTATGCCTTTCATGGAACATATAGCAGCAAGTTGTGCTTGATCATTGAACTTTTTGGAGATCATTGAATTCTCTCCTTTTCTTTTGATCTTGATAAAGCTTAAAAATCACGCACTATTGGCATTCATCAAATGGCCAAAGTTGCAGATGTCCAACGTTCGAGTGGAGTAGCCCTCGTTACCACAAAAACACTTAGAATCTTCTTGAAGTTCTACGGCATCAACGACAAGTGGTGGTTTTTCCATCTTGTTGATCCCAAAAACGTCGTCAAAAAGTTTCACCGTGACGAAGGTCAAGAAAAGCAAGAATAATACTCTTCAGTGGACATCAAAACACGCTTACACTATCTTGCATAGAAAAGTCAAAGTCATTGCTTTTTTTTCTTTATATAAAAAAAACGTAGATCATCCTTCTCCCATCGAGATTCGGCTAGGAACTCTTTCAACTTCACACGATCTGCTCGTCGAACTCTGAATTGCCAAGGACAAACACGAAAGAGGATCTCCGTCACCCTTCTACTGTCAATGATTCGCCGGCCGAACACCACGGAACTCTTAGAACGAGAGACAAAAAATGTAATGGCGATTTTGAATCTCAACAGAAGCGGTTTTGACTTCCGCCCTCGAACTTGCATGAGACAGAGGTATTGACTTCTCTATTTTGCTCCTGGCGTCTCTATTTCTCATCTTCTGTTTCTCCGTTGCTCATGGCCACTTTACTTGGATTTGCTCATGCTTTTCAGGCTTTCTTTTTAATTCTCAATTCCAGATTTCGGCCGTTTCAGAAATTTCAATAACTTCTCAGCCTCGTGATTGTGCCGAGTTCTCGGCTTTGTTATCTCGCTCCATCTCCTCACCGACTTCAATTATCTCGGCTTCGATCTTTACAAGCTAGTTTGAACGATCACTGATGCCGGCTTCAGTTATCTGACATACATTGCAAGGCATCTCGGCATTGGAGACTATCTCGGCGCAGGAGACTAAGGCATCTCGGCCACCTCAATACCTCGACATTGTGCTAAATCTGACATGCATGATGAAGAACTGGCATTGTGTTTCAGATTTGATGCAGACGCTGGTTGATTTATCTGCGACTTATGCGGCGATTAAACATTACTAAAATATCCAAATCCAGTTTGTAGAGGTAGCTTTTAAGGCAAAGCCAAGTTCGTAGCTGAGGCCGGATAAACAAAATCTCTGGGTTCATGCCGAGCTTGAACTTCCACTTGAGAGTACACCAGAGAAGACACTCCCTCGAAGACTTCGTCATGCAGAGCTTGGGCTTCCAACGTTGCATCCCGGCCATTGTGATCTTGGTCATCTCAGGCATCTCAGACTTCCGACATTGAATCTCGGCCCTTATGATCTTGGTCATCTCATGAATCTCGGACCTCCAACATTGAATCTCGGCCCTTATGATCTTGGTCATCTCATGAATCTTGGACTTCCGACGTTTCATCTCAATTCAGACGTCTGCAGAATTTGAAGTGAGGACTCGGCAAATATCTCAACGCTCTGACATTGTATCTCGGTCTCAATACCTAATTCCCTGCACCACACCTCAGCACAAAATCACCACCTGAAGCCAGGCCGAAATATGCATGTCTCCTACTCTTCACGTTATAGAATCATACTCATCGGAATTCTATGAATTTGCCACGTCAACTAGCATCTCGGTATTTTGAGATTACATCGAATCTCCATCTCAGCACCGAAACTGGATATATCTCAGGATGTCGGACAGTCCTTGTATGCTCCACGTCTACGCCGAGATTGGATCAGATACACTAGTATCTCGATTTTGCATCTTCGTTACATTATCATCTTGTCTTCAAAAAGAAAGCTTAGTCTGAAATAGGTATCAAGTCCCGCAAAAACCAATAAACTCTTTATCCTACAGCGGTGTCGGCATGACCGAAGCAGGTTTGTTGGATAATCAGGGGATCACTGCTGGGTCCAGCTCTGGAGATGTTAAATATTCAAATCACAGTGGAACACGGCTTTGCTCGCATGCCGGCTTCTGTGAGAACGTGGACCCTCCTTTCCTTATGCAAAACTGTCGGCATTGTATTCTGGTCATGCACTCACACAGTCATCCTTCATCATCTTAGATTTTGGAATACTCATTTCGGTAACAGGATTCTGGGCCAGTTTCTGGAAAACTGGGAAAACGAGAAAGATATTATATATTCCCTGTATCTCGGCTCCACCGCCATGTCGGGTTGAGCGATCTTGTCAGATTGCGCCAGAAGTCGATTTGTCACGGTCAATTTAGGGTTGATTTGAGATTGACGTACTGACTTCAATTTGAGGCCCGGTCATCCCCCAAACAGCGATGTATGAAATCCCTGATTTATTTGCACATAAACCAAAATCTGGAGATGTATTTGGCACGATGCGCTTGAATCACGTCTTCATGACACCTCTTTTCCTCGCCGCAAAAAGAGATTAAAAATCGAAAGTATCGCCTTCAGGAAGTTACAGGGAAATTTAATCCCTATCAGCTCTCAAGTATTGCAGCTTTTTGGTTGAACCATCATTCGGTCATAGGAATCGAAATTTAACGGTTCCCACGGTCGGCGCCAATGTTCTGTCATAAGAACATAGATAGATCGGACTTGACCTAGGAGCAATTCCTAGGGCCTACGTACCCTTGAGAGGGATCAAAGTCCACGTAGTTCGATATACATATAGGGGGTGGTGTGTGTGCTCTGTGTAAATTCAGAATGGGGAGAATGTACCTGGAGAATGATCTTAGATATAGAGGTCGTTTCTGGTTTCCTCTCCGTTGGTCGTGTGAAACTTCTCTTGCCAAGGCGCTTTCCACGATCCAAGTGGTTTTTTTCCATTACCTGCATTATCTCCCAAAATATATGCATAATTATGGAAATATCGGTGATTTACCCGATCTGAGAAGGATTGGGCCTAGCCTTTAATAAGCCCATTATTCAGGTCCATAACACCCTCGTTCCCTCGCTTCATCTGCTCGTTCCAGATCCTTTTTTTCACCGTTGAGTCCGGCTCGTTCCAGATCCACAGCTTCATCTGCTCTGTCTTCCACCGTTGATCTTCGTCTGCTCTGTCTTCCATCGTTGAGTCCGACAGCTAAGGCTCATTCCTGAGGTGTTTGGCAAGATTCGAGGGCTGGTCATGCTTAATTTGTCAAGGTAAATGCGAACTTTCCTTCTGGAGCGATGGTTACTTTATGCTGAAACGGTTTCATCGTTGTTTGTTGATGTCTCGCAGAAATTTTCCAATTGGAATTAATGCTTATCAGTTGTATACTTGTGTCTGTCTAATTTGGTTCTGTACCTTTAGGTGTAATTATCACGGAGTTTCTTTAATTTAATAGCTCCAGATAAATGCAATGTATATAGCAGTCGGATGAAATGACCAATCTGCCATCATCTGATGATTTGTATAACTTTCGTTTTCTATGTTCTACCAATATTTGATTAATAAGCATTATTCCAATATTTTAGTTGCTCACTCAACTCTCAAGTATGTATTCAGTAATGATGGCTTACTAGAAGGCGTCAAATGACTCCGGTCATATATCCTTTGGTCTTAATTATATAGTTGCTCAACTTATAATCTCTTTGGTACAATGATATTCTTTATGTTTTTTGCGTGTGTGTTTTTCCATCTCAAATTTTGTTTGAACATCTTTGTTTAATTTGATCAATCATTCTTTTCTTAGAGCAATCATTGCTTTTAACTTTGGATGTGTTTTGAACTTCTGATCAATGTATAGACTTTCTTTTTCTATCTTATAATTTGAATTCTAATTAGCTGACTTATACACTATAAGTTATGTCCCCATCAGCTTTCATTTTTTCTTTTAAAATTTCTGAACAAGCCTGTGTAACTATCTACTTGATGAAAAAATTTGATATTACTGTTTGAACTTAGATACTGAAAATATTGGATGTTTGACATTATTTTATGTGTAGATATGAAATATGGGCAATGTATGAATGTTGTTCAAGAGTATCAGATTCTTAGATGTATATGAGTTATTTGTTGTCATTTCATTTGGTAGAAATGAAATTCTGCATCTTCCCTCTCTCACTCTAGCTCTGTCATCTGCTTGTTTTCTGATTGAGCTCTAATTTGTTAGTTCTCAATGTGTTTTGATGATTAACAACAAGTGTAAACATGTGTTGAAGTTTTTCAAAATCTGTTAAAAAGAGTTCAACTGTTGCATACTCGAGTATAGGTATGCTTACTCGAGTATAGGACTGTTAAAGGATTGCTTAAATTCCTTTTTCAAGTCTTTACCGCAGTATAGGAAGCATTACTCGAGTAAAGGACTTACAGAGAGCAATCATGTTTTTGAAGTTATATGCTTACTCGAGTAAAGGAGTGTGTACTACAGTAAAGGACTTCCAGAGAGCAATCAGAATTTTCAAATTAAGTCTTTACCGTAGTATAGGGAGCTATACTCCAGTAAAGAAGTTCCAGAGAGCAATCATGTTTTTTTTACATGCTTACTCGAGTATACACTTTCTTACTCGAGTAAAAGACTCTTAAACTAATTTTCAACTTAATTCATGTTCTTACATACTCCAGTAAGATTTGTATTCTCTAGTATTGACATGGAGTAACTTCACATGTTTTGAAAATTAAGTTTCTTACTCGAGTATAGGACTTACAGAGAGGTTACTAATTTGTCAAAGTCTTGCTTACTCCAGTATACAAATGCTTACTCCAGTATAGAGGCAATTTGCACTTAAAAATTTTCAAGCAAACAGTTGCTTACTCGAGTACATACTAGTTTACTCGAGTATAGCCCTTGATTTCAAAAGCTCAAGTCACGATGGGTTTGCCTCTGGAAGTTGTATACTCCAGTATACTTTTGGATACTCCAGTAAGGACACTTACACACAGTGTCTTACTCAAGTAAAGATGAACTTACTCGAGTATACAACGGTAAAATCTGATTTTGAATTACACGAATTTGCAAATCACTGCTGTTTGACGTAACTGTTTTCATGTTTCATTTACTTATGATCCTAGCTATGTTTAACAAGTTTGTTAAGTGTATTTCAGCTAGAACAGATCAAGATTATTGAAGGTCAAAGCAATAAAGCAAAAAGTGAACAGTGCATTTAATGCACTTCTGCAAATCCACCTACTTTCAGCTAATCCATCTGAGCACGCCTTATGAACGTTAAAGAATGCTTACTACAACAAGCAAAGTCATTTCCAATGGGCAAATTCTCAGAGAGCCACATCAGATCACATTAACTCTTGGATTAGCAGAAGTTTAGAGAGAGAAGATGACCAGACCTTAAGCTAATCACCTACAACGGTTGGATTCATCAAGCAACGGTCATTTACTGTTCTCTATCTATAAATAGAGTTCATTAACTTCTTCTCAAGCTGATACACACACTTAGAACGAAAATTTATTGAGTCATTTATTGTATCAAGCTTTCATCTGTATTGTATCATTTTGATACTTTGTACTTCAGTGATTATCCTATCTGCTCTGTGAGAGAGTTTTTATAGTAAATCATTCATTGATTGTGATAACTATAAGTCAGGGGACTTGGTAGTTGGGGTGTATTGATTACAACTTGTAAGGGGAGTGTGTTCTAGTGAGAGAACAACTCTTAGTACAGAGTGTGTAATCAATATTGTTGAGTTAGTGGATTGAAAATCCCAAGTGAGGCTTGGGGACTGGATGTAGGTCAGAGAAAGGACCGAACCAGTATAAATCGTTTGTGCAAAGCTTCTTTTTCCCTACTCCTCTGTCTTACCCTGTTTTAAGGTGTCAAAAACAGAGTTTTATCTTTAAATTCTAAAGATACCCAATTCACCCCCCCTCTTGGGTATCAAGCTCCAATCTACATAATTAAGAGTATGCAATTGGTTGGATTACTTGTATATGCTGTTGAATTGGATTACTTATTGAGCTCTTATCTGATCTACTTAAAGAGGGAGAAGAACGAAAACTTTTAATTTCATGGCATTGTATATTACTTGTATATGCTGTTGAATTGGTTGGAGGATTGCAATTATGCTCTACATCTTTTCAAGTCTTAGAATTGTATGAGAAGTTGATTAAAACAATTTCTGCATCAATCTTTCAGTGGATGACTTGAGAGCAAATACAGAGTATTTAAAGTTGAATGAGGAGAAAAATTACACAACTGAGCAAAATAAAAAGTTGCAGCAAGAATTGGTATGTAATTATACAGACAACCTTTTATAGCTTTCTTGCATGCTTTGAAAGTTTCTATAGGTTTATTAATAGTTTATCCCATTGATGGGAAACATGAGCACAACTGGCATATATTGTATGGAAGCATGATCTAATTTTTGTTTGCTTGTTAAAGTTGATTTATCAATGTGTATATTTTGATATAGCTTGGTAGGATGCATCTGGGAAATATATGATTGTGATTAAAACGGTGATTAATTTCATTACTTCTTTTCCTTTGCTGTTCATTGGTAAATATATTATTTTGTTTTTTAATGCATTTAAAACTTTCTTTTAAAAAAAAATCCCCACTAATTGTGTACACAGAAATTTCAAATCCTGGCTCCGCCACCGAACCTGAGTACTATCATGATTATTAAATTTTAAGTGAATTTATATTTAGGAGAAAAAATTTCATCTATAAGGATTTATAATAAGGACCTATGCCATAAATACCCTTTGTTTTTTCATCACAAGGGCAACAAAAATGTTTAAAGACTTCGTTTAAGAATAAATTGTGGTTCGGTCATTTCTCATTTCAGGATATCTTAAGTGTGCCATTGACCTTCTTAAGGAAAACTCAGAAATTTGGATGGCAACATGTGCCATCTAAACTCTTATCTAATGGAGTATTTTTTTCCGGCCCTAATTATAAGACAATTGACTTTTTTAAAAAAGATTAAAGAAACTAGTTAAATTACTTTAAAATATTTTTATTTTTTCTTCAAACTAATTAGTTTAACTAATAAACCAATATATAAATAAGGATATACAATATATGAAATGATTAAGTAATTTATTTAGTTTCTTTAATCTCTCCAAAAAAAAAAAAAGTTAACTTGGTCTTATTAGTACTAATATCACTAAGGTCAAATGGCCAATTTGTTATGATATACACATAATGATATAACTACGTCATATATGATTTAACTTCCACCAACGTTTTGCCCAAGGTCACTTTTCTTTGGGCCCTTTTTCAGATTATCTTTCTTAATTCGGCCTCAGGTGGATTTTCCCAAAAACTTTTTAGACTATAACATTGCTTCTCAGCAAAAACTTTCGGGACAAATTTATTACTTAACCTAAATATCAAAAAAAAAACATTTCGGAGGGAAAAAAAAAATTCATCAAAAACTTGGACGGGGAACGCACACTCTCGTTAACGACAAAAAGGCAGTGGCGTCAAATACAACAGGGGCGCGAGCGCGACAGAGCTAGAAGCATTGAATTTGAAGCAATCGGACGATCTCTCTTGTGCAACTCCGTGGTCCCTCGCGCCATGAATGAAGAGCAAAAGTCTCTCCTTCTTAGCTCATCCTCTCATTTCTTGCCACCTCAAGGTTCGCATTTTATATTCCTCCATCTCTCCTCTCTTACGAAGTCTTTCCCTTATGCTTGGATCCTTTGTTGTTGGCAGGAGTAAGGCTATCATACGGCACGGCTGGATTCAGAGCCGATGCATCACTTCTATCATCGACGGTGTACCGGGTGGGCATTCTTGCAGCTCTGAGGTCGCTGAAGACCCAGGCGGTGATCGGCTTGATGATCACGGCCTCACATAACAAAATCTCCGATAACGGCGTCAAAATCGCTGATCCGAATGGCGGAATGCTCTCTCAGCATTGGGAGCCCTTTGCTGATGCTCTCGCCAATGCCCCTTCTCCTCAAGATCTAGTCCAGGTTGGGAGACAATTATTTCCTTTTCTTTTCATCTACTTGGTTGTTCGACTTTGTTTTTTATTCCTCACGTCATTCTCTTGCTAGGTTTGAAGAGTCAAATAGTTCAAAAATTGAAGTCATTCAATAAAACTATAGTGAAACCTCAGTTTCATGAAACGCTTGTAGTAGATTAATAACTGGGTGTTGTGTTAAATAACTCAGGATTAATATGGTTTTGCATTACCTACAGCTGATAAACGACTTTGTTAAGGAAGGCATTCCATTCAATGGAGTCAGACCAGCTGAGGTAATTTTAGGAAGAGACACAAGACCAAGTGGAGACGCATTGCTGACAGCTGCTAAAGAAGTATAATTCCGTATTCAACTATGAAAGCTTATAGGAGCTTTTCCCCCCTTTCCTATTTAAGTAATGTATGAATGAATAAAAATTGAAGGGAATTGCTTCAATTGTTGGTGCCATTGCAACTGACGTGGGAATTTTGACGACTCCGCAATTACATTGGATGGTCCGTGCTAGAAATATGGGCATGAAAGCCTCAGAAGAGGATTACTTTGAACAGCTTTCAAGCTCATTTAGGTTAATCCCTGATAATTATTATAATTTGATAGAACTCCTTTGCTATGCCTTGTTTTGATTGGTTCCAAATTTGACTGAGCATATCTGTTTAGGATTATTATTTGCTTGGATCAGGTGCTTAATGGATTTGATCCCAAGTGAAAAAAGCAACCGCAGTGTGCCAAATGACAAGTTGGTTGTGGATGGTGCTAATGGTGTAGGTGGAGGAAAACTTGAAGTTTTACTAAAACAGTTGAATGGTTTGTCCATTGAAATTCGTAATTACGGTGAAGATGGAGGTGTGCTGAATGAAGGAGTTGGTGCTGATTTTGTGCAGAAAGAGAAGGTTGTTCCTAATGGATTTGGCTCCAAAGATGTTGGGATAAGGTTAGTCTTGTAACTATTTTGATGAAGTTGTTTGATTAGTACAAGTGATTCCAATTATGGTTAAAATTTGAAATGACTGTTCATCCTTCATTGAAGCTTTCACCTGAAAATTGATGATCGCTAAAATAATTGATAGCGGAACTCTAGGTTCCTCCTAGGCATGGGTAACTGTTTTAATTCATTCAAGTAGGATGATAGGAGGAGGAAAAGGGCCCCATGGGAGAGGAGTGGAAGATGTATAGACTGATAGAGAACTTGGTCATGCTCTTGATTGGATCTGCAAACTTCTCAAAGAGATGCTATCTTGGGGACATTTGCTGTGGTACTAATTCATGGGGACATTTACTTTTGCAGGTGTGCTAGTTTGGATGGAGATGCTGATAGGCTTGTTTATTTTTCTGTCACCGCAGAAAGCAACAGCAAGATTGAACTTGTTGATGGGGATAAGATACTATCTCTTTTTGCTTTATTTATCAGGGAGCAACTTATCATTCTCAGCGAGGAAGAGGATGCAAAGAACAGTCGCCATGCCCATCTTGGTGTTGTGCAGACAGCTTATGCAAATGGAGCATCAACAAATTACCTTAAACAGCTGGGACTTGAGGTCAATTTCACCCCTATTGGAGTGAAATACTTGCATGAGAAAGCTGCTGAATTCGATATTGGTATTTATTTTGAGGCAAATGGCCATGGAACCATCTTATTTTCAGAAGACTTCAGTGGGTGGTTGGTGGCAAAAACTAAAGAGCTTTCATCAAAATCTAAAGGTTTAGTCAGTGCATTTGAATTTTTCTATCATCACTGTGAGATTCAACTGTAGAACCATAAAATAACTGTTTGTTGCTTCCTCTAGGTTCAGAAGTGGAAAAGGCTGCCTTAAGGTTGCTGGCAGTCAATAAGCTGATCAACCAAGCTGTAGGAGATGCTTTGAGTGGATTGCTTTTGGTGGAAGTCATATTACAGCACATGGGATGGTCAATACACAGATGGAATGAGCTCTACCATGATTTACCTAGCAGGCAGCTTAAGGTAACCAAAATCCTTTTTCTGTAATCAGAAGCTCCAGCTGGATCTTAATTATATGTTTTTGAGGTCCTTTTCTATGTGAAAATAATTCATTGAATGATAATAATAATATATCACATGACGCAGAATTCTTAATTTCCAGGTTAAAGTTGCTGATAGAACTGCTGTGGTTACAGCAAATGCAGAAACTGTGGTTGTAAGTCCCCCTGGCTTACAAGGAGCCATTAATGCAGAAACTGGTAACTTATTCTTTGTTTGTTGCTTTTCCTGCCCAACTGTTTGACACTTGTGAGTTCTGACAATTTTCTTAGTTCTCATGGTATCACACCTACTTTCTGGTGCCAAAGCACCGTTTCCTTGCTTACTTCTCTCTTTCCTTCCCACCCCCAAACCCCATAGTTCAGTCGGTTATTATCTTAAAGTTTCTTCTCTTCCCAATTTCCACTCTTGCTTCCTTTGACTCCTAATTCTCCTAGAACACTCGAGGGATCTATCACGGACTAACTTGTTGATACTCCCTGGTGTCTCTGAAAAAAGAAAAAAAAAAAAAAATCCCAGGGAAAGAAAAAGGAGAAAGATGGTCTTTTTAGTCTTAAATTTAATTATCTATGGAAGCTTAGTGTTTGTTGGGGCAAAAAAGGAAAAAACAAATTGAAAAAAAAAAGTGAAACCCTTAATTTTTTCAATTTTTTTGAGATAATCACTCTGTTGTTAGTTCGTTATTTTACTTACTAGAAGCGGCCCGTGGCAAATAAATGCGGGGGAAAAGTAAAGTTGCAATGATAAATGACTGCAATATCAAAAGACAAAGCATGCAACCCTAAAAAAATGAGTCAATACTGTTCATAAGCTTCTCATGCAACTGAAAGATATCCAAATTGTATCAGAAGAGACCTCATGAACCAGAGAAATTAACACATGCTGCTGTAAGGGATTCAATATTTTTTGCAGTGGATCAAGTAAATTTAAGGCTCGGTATTTGGGCTATTTCTGCCTGAATGAAACTATAGTTTGTTGAGAATAATGTTGTCAATTTCACCCATTTTAATAATTGCCTTTTAGTTGCCAAGATTGGAGTTCGTAATAATTGCCTTTCAATTCACTGACAATGTAGCCAAGCACTCCCAGGGACGTTGCTTTGTGCGGCCATCTGGCACTGAGGACGTTGTTCGAGTATACGCGGATGCATCCACGCAAGAAGCAGCAGACAGCCTTGCCAACTCTGTAGCAAAACTAGTGGATCAATTTTTGGGTTGCAGCAGCTAGAATCTTCCAATCAAGAGTTCTTCTCTCTCGCCAAGTAAGACTTGGTGTATTAGCTTCTCTTTTTGTGTTTCTCGAAATGTTGATTAAGAAGCAGGTTATTGTCGAGATGAACGTGATTATTAACCTTTAAAATGCTTTTTATGGATTAATTGCCTGTTTGATATCATGTTTAGGGTTTCAAAAGTACTTATTTTCGTAAATCGAGACAAAACTCTTTTTACATATTTACCTCGTTTATTAAAAATTGTTTTTAAAGGCTTCAATTATTATTCCAAATAAATACTAAAACTTGGTCATTGATCTTTAAATTTTATAGCCTCACTGTTTACTCGAACCTTGCTTGTTCTGTTTGTTTCGGGATAAATAAGAAACGGACGAGTGCTTGGGAATAGTTTTGAAAATGAAACTGGATGCTTCAGTTCTAGAGTTAGGAAGAAGCAGTTGTAAAGGTGCTATTAGTGGAGACTGATAGACAATGGATTTGCAGATTCATGTCTAAACTCACGAAAGTTCCCCCAACAATAGCAGAAATCATTACGGTCACCTAAGGCCTTCGGATATGTTGAAATAACGGATACAAAATGTTGTTGTACTATTGGATTGCGTTGAAGCTGTTAATGTTTTGACCAAGGGTTGTGAACTTTTGATCATTCTCACTTATTTAGAACATTATAGTTTATGTCAGGTTGTGGTTATAAAAAAACTAAGTTGTTTTAATTAGTCATATTCCTACAAATAAGAATATTTTAGAGGACCATTTGACTAAGTTTGCTCATACTCCTTTTGGTTTTAATTATAAAGTATCAATCAAATATTCTCATAAATCAATAAAAATAGTTGAAGTCAATAAAGTTGTCATAGAAATTAAGTAATTTCCAATATTACCCCTCCTAATTGCATTAAACTCTAATATCATATTAATTATTACTTTCATGTATTATCCTTATTAATTATGGGCATACATGAAAAAAAAAAATAATAATTAATGCTTCTTGAGAACAAACAAGTACCTTATAAAAAGAAGCAAATAAACTTGCTAGTTGGTGTCTTATAATAAGGACCAAAAGAAGTAATACCGTAGGAAACTTTTATCTCCTTGATCACACACATCTTTGTAGCAAGAGGCGGTGGTTGATGAATGATAGTAGGTTGTAGTTTTTTATATTGTAGATGTTCTTTTGAGTTATTAATGGATTTCAATTTTTACTTTAAAAAAAAATGAAAAATTGACCTCTTAAATGGGCAACTGAATTGAATGCTGCTTTTTTCTTCTAAGATCTTGCTCCATATTTTACTATGACAAAGGTAGTAACAGCAAATAGATAGCAACACTCGTTCAGACAGTTGGGTTCCCAGTTCTAATTCCCTTCATTTTTTCACTTCTCACGACGAATCAAATCCAGAAGTAAAGTGCTTAACATTGCCTCCAACAAAACCAAACCAAGTTTCTGAACTTTTGCTCTCTTCTACATAGTTTTTGGCTTACTTTCGGTGACAACCTCGTGTATTCCTATGGTCTTGTTTCAACCTACTCTCTTCATTACATGGGAAATATTGAAAGTGATTGATGCTCCCTTTCCTAATTGCTTAGGATACATTATTTTAATAGTCATTTAAAAATTATAGTTGCAATTATCATGTGACAAATGTTCAAACTTTAACAATGAAAGGAATTTTATGCAATGGATAGCATAAACATTTATATGCCAAAATATCACAAGCTAAATCCGTCACAACATACTGAATAAATGTTTAAATTTCTGTTGAGATAGATGTCCATTGCAGGATTATTTTCATTAGAAGGATGCCTATGCCTAAAAATACCATCACAAAGAAAATCATAAAATACTTGCATATATGTATTCCACATTTGCAGATAAATTGTGTGGCTTTATTAAATTTATTTATAAAATGTTTTTAAAAATAAAAAATGTGGGAAAAAAATCAAGCAAGCTCAAATTCTTCTGTTTATTTTTGGGAAAATTGTACTGAGGTCCCAATCAAATGATTATACTATTTTAAAGTCCCTTAAAATCTCATTTTACAAGTAAGTCCGGTGGGATATTAGTATAATAAAATCAAAAGATTGGAATATCCTCTGTAAGACTAAGATAGTTCTTCTTCTCTCTTCTCTCTCCTCCCCAGTAGCTGCATCTTCTCTGGCCAGATAGCCCTAGTTTGTCTACTCGCCCTGCTCTTTAATTACTCAGTTAAGTTTTATAATATAGTTTCCCTTCCTCTCCTACCCCTGTTCACTTTATCTTTCATCGCCCCAGACAAATCCTAGAACCGACATTTAAGTGAATTGTGATTATTTCTACTGCTCTCATGTATTTCCTCTGTTACTAATTGTCAACAAGTATAATTGGAGAAGTAATTAGAGAAATAATATGAAGAAGTTGAAGAATCTTGTATAAATCTCAACAAGAGCAATATACTCATATAATACAACAAACTCTAACTCTAAGAATTTAGGAGGGACTACCCTCTCGAGAGAGACTCAAATTAACCTCTCTCTAACATAGTAAGAACTCCACACTTTACACACCTAAACCACAATGATTAAGCCCTTTATATAAAATGGTCCTTAACCAACTAATCAATTATTCCCTTATATTTCTAACATGTTCTCTCAAGTTGAACACTATCAATATAAACTACTAAAAATTGTAGCCGATCAGCTATTGGGCCATGTATATCACCGCAATTGGTCAATAGATGTCACCGTGATTACATGGCATGAAATATGTGGTCCAACATGTTTGGTAGTATCTATTTGAATGCAGAAGTTTAAGGTCAAGGTAAGGATTTAATATTCTTTTAGTTCCAATGTTGTTAGTCTATTCTGCATACATCACCAGACCTTTTCCCAACAGTTTATATGCAGAGAAAGGGCCTCATTGGTTTTCTTAATATAATTCTCGAAGCACCATTTATTTCTTCCTTATTCCCATGACAATAACCCTTTTTCCCACTTTCTTCAATCTTATTGTGATAGGTTTGAAATATATTTAACCTTCCTATTGGTCCTTCCATTCGGTCATCCATAAAAAAAATTCATTCTGAAGTTGATTTCCAAAAAACCCTAATTGAGAGTCACATTTTCTATAAAAGGATCATAACTCTAGCGAATGGAATACCACCCAAACAACTTTATGAGTTTTCATATCAGCCACATAAAGCAAATCATTGTAACAGCTCCTTCGGACATAACCTCCTTCTTGCAGACTGACAATACTCAACAATTGGTGCATTTGTGTGAAGGTCATCTCCAACTTTTGGGAGCCATACTCAAGTTTCTTACAATGAAGTTTTATTTATATACTACCTCCGGTCCTAATTATAAGACATAGTTGACTTTGTTTGGAAAGATTAAGAAAGCTAAATAAGTTACTTAATCATTTTATATGTTGTATATCTTTAGATTATATATTAGTTTATTAGTCAAACTAATTACTTTGAAGAAAAAAAATATAAAGAAAAATACTTTAAAGTAATTTAATTAGCTTCCTTAATTTCTCCAAAAAAGTCAACTATGTCTTATAATTAGGACCGAAGGGAGTATATTCAAAGGTTTAGGTGGGGATAGACATTGAAAACCCACCATGGCCAGGGTACGTTTCCAGGTTCAAAGAGCACTTATACAGATAGTTACAAATTGCCCACCAACGAAGCTATCACATCGACCAACGGGTATCAAACCCCTTTCATTTTGAGGTAAAGACCAACGTCTTAACCAACCGTGTCACTTCTCGTTGGCGTTTTTAAGAGCATTTGCAACTAGACAACGATGCAATCCTCCACTAATGGGCCTCATAAGCTCCCATATCTCATCAGTTTGGTGTGCTTATTAAGCATTTAACTTTATTTTTTTAAGACCTTTTCTTGATAAAGACTAAGCATCTCTCTAGATAAAAAGAAGATGCACCAGAAGTATTAAATCGGGAAGCACTTTACACTTTGGCCAGAAACAATTTTACAATTTTTGTACAGAAATGAAATATCAAGTCATTTTATCAGAGAACTTCTTATCCTTGTGATCTCTGGTAGTGGTAAACATACGAGCACAACATAAAAATCGCCAAATTTCTGGGCTTGAGAATTTCACTTCAGAGCTTTACAACTGTTGTGTGGAAATGGAAGCTAAAGTGATCTGTCCGACTCAAATAGCATCAATCAGGTTTCAACTGTTTCTCCAGAAAAATATTGTTTATGCACCATTCTTCTGTAATCTGCAAAGCATGAAACATTAAATTATACATCCCACGTTTAAATTTTTATAACCAGAAAATCTAACATGTCTCATCATCGCAATTTGACTTGAAATTTGACAAGATTTATAATAAGTATATAAAGAGCCCAATGGAGCACAAAAGTGTTTGTTTATTAATTAGTATTTGCACATGATGCAACAGTTCCCAGAAGTACAAGAACACTCAGACACTTCATGGTGTCTGTGTCCTATCTCAGATGTTCAAGCGCCAAGCTTATAAGATAGAGACCAAAAATTCTACTACCCTTAGACATAGCAATGGAACTTCAAAAGATTTCAGAAGCTATGACTAAAAAGAATTATTTTTGCGGATCAATCATGGAGTCTTAACAATACAGAAGAGAAACTTTGAGCCGAAGAAGATAGAATCAGGAGTTAGCCATCGAAAAATTAATATAAAAACTATAGTTGTAAGAGCCCATCTTCAAACACTTCACATAATAACAACTAAATCAAAGGTTAGTAAATTAGGCAAAAATGGAGCCAACCTTCTTTATTGTTCCAAAGCACTGCGGCGTAGCTGTTTAAAGGGCTCTCTGGGTTAGGCTCTGCTACAAGAAAGTAAACTGGTGAGGCAAACCAAGGCTGAAACGCCAATAGCAAAATTCATGAATACGAAAACTCAAACTGACCTCCCAATAAACTTTGAATTGACAGAAGAATAGTTCTACAATCATACGCTGAAGACCATTTGTCCTACAAAAACACAAATAAGGTTTCAATTGGCTCAGGGAGAGTGTCTATAGTTGGATAATAATCAAAGACACAACAAAAGAAGACATATCTAAAAACAGAAGGGCCCAAAACCTTTAAGAAACAGGCAATGACTTCAATTTTTTTCAATTTTCTCCATAAGCTAGTCAATACCTGAAGAATGTCGAGGCAAATGTTGCCAAACTGGTCAACATTTGGATGAAAGCACATGGTCTCAAACTTAACTTGGGGGGGCTTAAAAGGATAGTCCAGGGGAAACCGTAAGGAGAGTTTATAAGATAAACCATCGTACACGGTTCCTTTTCCACCTTCAATTGTGCCAATCCATGTGAAAATGCTCTCGCCATCAGGAAAAGCTGATACTCCAAGATCTCCACCACTCATCTGCAGAGAAAAGTCATCACTTATAATAGCACCTTATGACAAATAATATTCATGATAGTCAACTGTTAAGCCTTGGCTAAATAATATTCAAGCACGTGCTAAACAGAAGATTTTTGGTCAATTTGTATCTCATGACAAAATGCTAAAAGAAAGAAAAAATTCTCAAGACCACATATAATATTACTCTAAATTGGAACTTAAATTTCTGGGGGATTATCAGCAATCAACTCCTATTTTGGAGCTTATAAACATCAAAACATTTCCAAGTAGACAGCATGCACGCAAAGTGAAAATGCATCTTGTTTCTTATCATTAGTGCTGAGACCAGACAAGAAACCTCAAAATTAGAGCATCTTCCAATACATTTTGGTTGCAGTATCACTGACATTCAATTAAACAAGCTATAAGTTCACATACTACAAGAGTGATATAAAAATATAGCATCTGAGTGGAAAAGAGGAAAGAGAAGAAGCAACAAATAACAAGAATTTGAAACTTAAAAAATGGTACTAGGGAGCAGAACACAATTGAATGTACTACTAATTATTTGAAATAGCATTCCAATAGCTCATCGTCCATCAACACACAGAGGACTAACAAGAAGCCGTGCATCTATCAATAACCATCAGAAAATTAGTCTGCTATAGTTAACTCACAAGAAATAAATAAATTTCTTTGAGAGTTTTATCCTTAAAAGGGCAGAATGCGAAAATCGGAGAGTAAATTCGCATTCAGACATGCAATAAAAGTACACTGTCCACACATGCCTAATGATATGAAATTGAGGCAGATGTATCAAGGCTGATTAAATCTTAATATATAAAAATTCCCTAAACCCCTTCAACCCGGGAAAGCTTGATAAGAGAAGATATCATGGCACTAAGAAGTGACAAAGAGGCATACCATGAGAGACATCAACTCCTTCTGCAGTCTGCACTCATGCAAAAAAGAATAAAACCATCACTCCAAGGCAGACGAGGGAAAAAAAACTCATTATAGAAACTATAAAATGGGAAGATGTCAAGAGTGACCAATGTAAACAAATTTAAAATTCGAATTCATATGATGTCATGAAGGAAAAGTAATCCCACAGTCAACTCCCCATACAATCGTTACATTAAATTTACCCGAACCATGAGACAGCAAAATAGCGTAGAAATGGAAAATTACACTATGCGATTTCACTATCATCATCCAAATCCATTTCTTTTCCAGAAAAGAAGATTCAGAACCATAACTTACAAAAGACTTCGTAAAGTTCCGGCCATTCCGGAGGATCAAAGAGACAAACAGAGACATCATGAAATAAGAAAGAGATTGAATTAACCTCTGGGAAACAGGGGTGGTGTCTACAGGGTGAGGAGAAGCAGATGGTGGATTAGATGGATGTGCGGGCGCGTGATGGTGACGATGCTGATGCTGCGGGATCGAAGAGTAATCGGAGGAGGAATTGGACGGGACCTCCATAGCAGCGATCAGATTTCAAGATCAAGATGAATGAGGTCCAAGATGATGACAAAAGATCGATTGAAGGCCCAGATTCAATCTCCAGAAAGCGCGAACAAACGAGAGAGAGAGAGAGAGAGAGATTTTCTTCGCAGAAATGAATTGTGAAACCAGAGAGATGGGAATTGGTTTCCGACTTTTCGTTTCAGATTTCGGAGTGGACACACTGGTGGGGACGGGACATTAGGTGCTTGTTACATTTATGTCGATTGGAGCGATGAGACTTTTTTTATTGGGAAAATTACACAAATATATTTACATTTAGGTCCCTTTAATTCATAAAATTACACAAAAGTCCTAAGGGACTTCTGTGTAATTATTTCATATGAGTAAAAAACCTTATTGCCCTTCAACTTCTTCCTTCTCCTCTCTCTCTCATCTCTGGACCTTCGATCTTTCCTTCTTGCATTTCAGCTCCCACTCGCCGACGGTTTCCTCCTCCACCACTACCACCGGCGAGCTTCTCTTCACCTCCACCGTCAACCACCATCAGTCTCACCGATGGTGAGAACCAGCACTTGGACCTGATCTGAAATGTGCAGAACCTCCCTCCTTCAAGAGAGGGAGGTTTTCAAAAGTTGTGGTTTCCAGAGGCGAATAACAACACAAAATGCATAAATTAACAACATAAAATGCTTAAATTAACCACAACTTCTGAAAACCTTGAATTTTTTATTTCTGAGTTCCAGAGGCGAATAACAACACAAAATGCATAAATTAACAACACAAAATATATAAATTAACCACAACTTCTGAAAACATTGAATTTGTAATTTCTAAGTTCCAGAGGCGAATAACAACACAAAATGCATAAATTAACCACAACTTCTGAAAACCTTGAATTTGTGATTTCTGAGTTCCAGAGGCGATTAACAACACAAAATGTAAATATTAACCACAACTTCTAAAAACCTTGAATTTGTGATTTCTGAGTTCCAGAGGCAATTAACAACACAAAATGCATAAATTAACCACAATTCGCCTATCATTTGTAGAGGCTATTTACAACAACAAATACATATAATAACAACAGAAAATGAATATATTTACAACAACTTTTACATATTTTTGCAGATTCCCCAACCTCTATTTACAACAACAAATGCTCTTTTTTCTCATCTGCAACTCATGGATGAGAGAGAGGACATGGATGCGAGAGCTAATTGGGACAATCTTCCACCAGAACTCTGGCCCAGGATCGGAAAATCTCTCCACCACCATGTTGACCTTCTCAGATTTCGCAGCGTCTGCAAGCGATCCTCAAGAGAACGAGTAAGGTGAGATAGGAGAGAGAGAGGAGAAGGAAGAAGGAGACTGAGGGGTGGATGGGAAGGTTGCAAACTAATGGTTGAAGTAGGGAGGTTCTGCACATTTCAGATCAGGTCCAAGTGCTGGTTCTCACCACCGGTGAGACTGATGGTGGCTGACGGTGGAGGTGAAGGGAAGCTCGCCGGCGGCAGTGGTGGAGGAGGAAACCGCCGGCGAGTGGGAGCTGAAACGCAAGAAGGAAAGATCGAAGGTCTAGAGATGAGAGAGAGAGAGGAGAAGGAAGAAGTAGAAGGGCAATAAGGTCTTTTACTCATATGAAATAATTACACAGAAGTCTGTGTAATTTCATGAATTGAAGGGACCTAAATGTAAATATGTGTGTTCCTTAGGACTTGTGTGTAATTTTCCCTTTTTATATATAAAATATGGATTGAGACGTTCTTACCACTAATTTTGGGCACTATTAGTATTAAGTTACTGTTATTTTTTTCACTATTAGATCATAATTTCATCTACTTTTATCATTTTTCTCTATTCTGATATAACAAAAAAAAAAGTGGTAGAGACTAAAATAAGTGATGGTAATATCTTATCCCTATAATTTAATCTAAATAAATAAAATATATAAAAAATAAAAATATCTCATTATTCTAATTAGACAGACAAATATGTAAAAAACATATAAGAAAAAAAGCACCTTTTATCCTTCAAACGGGGACTATATTTGCGTTTCATTCTTCTTGATAATTTCTTTTTCCATATTTTTAAATTCCTTTTTTTTTCGCCAATGGACTTATTTTAAAATTTTCTAAATTTCTAAACTATCTAACTTTAATTTTTAAAGTATTATTTTCATTATCATATTTAAAGAAAAATCTCATTCAAGTCGCAAGTACTAAAAAAAATATTAAAAAAGTCTCCGTGTAAATTCTCTATAAAAAAATCTCAATGTAGATTTTTCTATTAAAAAAAAAGTCTTTAGAGCTTAAGTGATGTAGATTTCAAATGTGAACTTACCTTAGTGATAAGTGTCTGTGACTATATTGATAAGTCATGAAGTGGTCATTGACAACTCATATATGTTAACTCAGGCAGCTCTCGTTGATAAGTAGATGTGATTATATTAACAAATCATAAAGTGATCATTGACAAACCTGTTTATGTTAACTAAATCAACTCACGTTGACAAGTATATGTAACTATATTGCCAAATCATAAAATGATCATTGATAAACTCATTTATATCTCTAAGGCCTCAACAAGTTTTTTGATAGAAGAATCTATATTAGAACTTTTTCTTATAAAGAAACTTACCCTGGGCTTTTTTTTTATTTATTTATATTTTTTCTTGTTCTTGAGATCTGAGTGAAATTTCCCTTTATTTAATATGATATCTCCGTCAATTTTTTTACAAAATTATACTTTTCATTTATTTTTCTTATATATAATATTTTTTTAAAATAATCCTTTCATATTTTTAAATATTTCATTCATCACGTGACGTATTTAACTCATTTTTCCCCCATAAAATCACTTTGGTTAATCCTAATTGAATAATTTTATAATGTATGTCAATGTTCCTGCTGTTTTCAATTCCATCTTCTTCTCTAATACTTACTCAGGTTGTTAATATAATATGCAAAGTGCAATTATTTGGGATCTTATCAAATTATCTGCACCTATTTGCACTACAAAGTGACCTATTCATTGATTCAAGGGTCACCACCAATCAAATAATACAATATCTGTCGATGAGAGTTGGCACAGATGGTGAGGAATGGGCCCAAGTCCCAAAAGGACGAGGATTCGATTCCCGCTGCCGTTGTGAGGGCTCCTTCGATAGGCAATCATGTAAGAACTCCTATAACTGCTCAAAGAGCCCCGGAGCCGTGCCCTGACCTTGGTGGGGGACCAGTGCCGAACCCACCTAAACTTTTTTGTATAAAAAAAAATACAATATCTTAACAATTACTCCCTCTTATGTAAGACCTATATATAACCTAGTTTATATTTCCTAGTTTGATTAAATTAAAAAAGAAGTTAATATAAAACGTTTTATCTAAAACATCCTAATCATTTTTCTTAATTATTTTCATCTCTCTTACTTAATGATTATTGAGCTAAGAGCATCAATAGGGGATCTTAATTTAGCAAATATAAAAAATATGTATTATATTTAGGACCAACATCAATTAGATCTTACATTAAAGACTAGAGGTCTCTTAAGAGAAAATATTCAATATAGTTCAATTTTGATAAGGTATTGGAATATTCACTATATGTTTTAATTAAAAAAGGGTTAAAATGCAAAAATATCCATAATTTTTTCTTAAAAGTGTGCTTAACACTATAAACTCTAATTGATTGCAAAAATTCCCACCAACACTTTTCTAGAAGGGAAAAAATGTCAGGTTAAGTATCATTTTTACCACGGAAGTTTTTGCTGAAGAGCCGTGGGTATCTAGAATTTTTTTGAAGTAAAATTGCCCCAGAAGTTTACAAAATATAGCAATTCTGCCCTTCTTTTAATGTTGACTATTAAGTTTAACAAATATGCACACATGGCATGCCCCTCATCAATCAAAATAGGATTAAGTATCATTTTTACCTGAAAGTTTTCCTTAAGGAGCAGTGGGTATCCGAAAGTTTTTTTTATGAGCAATTTTGCCCCGGAAGTTGACAAAACATAACAATTTTTCCCTACCGTCTCCCAATATTAAATTTGACTGTTAAATCAGTCAAACAACACACATATCTTGCCACTTCTTCATCCGCATCACTTAGCCCAATATGACGTGGCATCACACCTCTTCATCTCTTTCTTGTTGAAGGAATCATTGGTATTAAGGGCATCACTTAGCCCAATACAATGAGCATAAAGAAATGAATACGGAAAGATATCAATCTCATTTTGTTGAAGAAATCATTGGTATTGAGGGAATTAAAGGGATAAACAGACTCAACAAGATCAGACTGAAGAACGTAGGAAATCTTGTCTTCTTTAAGTTGCTGAAAGACACGGAGCAAGGAATCGAGGGTGCAAAGGAAGAAGCCAACCTTGAAAAGGTCAAACTTGGAGTAGAAGAGGGAGATCCTTGAGACGTTGAGCTTAAGGCAGCTGGAATTTGTGAAATCGAATTGATCAAAGGGACTAAAAGGTCAATCACAAAACCCAGAGGAATCATCACTTATTATCTAAGCAAATGAAATGCAAAACGAGATATGAATTGTCCTGAAAATTGGTTCAACAAGACAAAGTGATAGTGATAGTATTTACCTTTGTATAGATTAATCTAGGTCACCCTCCTCTAAATTGCTGGAGTTGCTACGTTTTGTAAATTTTCGGGTGAAAATTGCTATGTTTTGTTAACTTTTGGGCAAAATTGCTTATAAAAAAACTTCCAAATACCCACTGTTCCTCAGTGAAAACTTCAAGGGAAAACATGATACTTAATCCTATTTCGATTGACAATGTGGCAAGCATTGGTGCCACGTGTACATATCAGTTAAACTTAACAGTCAAAATTAATGAATGGCAAAATTGCTATGTTTTGTTAACTTTCAGGGCAATTTCGCTCCAATTTTTTTTTTTCCAAATACCCAACGCTCCTCAGCCAAGATTTTCAAAACAAAAATGATACTTAACCCAAAAATGCCAATTAACTAAGGGGTTTAAATTTCTCATGTAACATGAGAAGAAGAAGATTCCTACACACACATGAAATGGTGGGACCCACATATATATATAATGAGTATTATATATATATATATGTGAGTCCCACCATTTCATGTGTGTGTTACATGAGAAAACACTTCTCCTACAACATGAGAAGTATTTTTCCCATTAACTAATAGCAACTACTTTTACTTTCTGATAGGTGGGCCCCACACTACGGTTTTTTAATGGTTATTTAAAAAAAAAACTTACTCTCTCTCTTCCTCCACCTTCTTCTCCCCAATTCTGGCAACCCGTGCGCCTCCCCCTAATTTCATAAGTTTCAACTCTCCCGGATTACAAGACGAAATCAGGGAGGGAAAAATTACTATAACCATCAAATTATCATATGGATATGAAGAAGGAAAAAAAAACAACTAATTGAGATCACTAATCAGCAAATCTCAACTTGATGAAAGAAAATTCTTTTTCACAAAAGAAGGGAAAAGTTGTTACAAGAAGAAAGTGGTTATTTTTTTTCATATAAAAGAAGGAATGAAATAATAAATAAAATATAAAGATAAATATCCAATATGAAAATCAAAGATAAAGGTGTAAAAATGCACATGGACTTTTATCCAAGGTGCACCCAACATCAAATGCTTTTCGCAGGTGAAAGATGCACATAAACTCTCAAAATGGATACAAAAATACCTATGCCGTTAAATTCCTTAAATTGATGCTAATTTTAGGTAGGCCCCACGCCATTTAAAAAAAAAATAAAAAATGTCAAACTTTTTTGTAATTCCCAACCTACCCTTCCCTCTTTCTTTTCACACCTAACCTTCCCCTTCCCGTCTCATACTTTTCACACTCATTTTTCTCTTCAAATCTTAATCCTCTCGAATCCACCACCACTTCCAAAATCACAAGCACAAATTCGTCACCTCCACCAGCTCCTTCGACTGAAAGCAGAACAACGTCGTCTCCCCCATCGATTTGATTGAATGCCACACAAGAGGCTTCTACAAGACCAGTCGTTGGATGCTCCTTCGCCTATCAGTTGATTTCACTAGAGGTTTCTGCAAGTCCAACCCTACCGTATGTCGCCGACTCAGAACCTCTATTTCTATGCTCAGATTTGGAAATCTTGTGCGCTTTTCATCCCAAAACTGGTGTGCTTCATATTGTTAAAATCTGGTTAGTTACAATTAACGTCAATTAAAAGAATCTAACGTTAATAGTATTTTTGCACCCACTTTGAGAATTTATGTGCATTTTTGCACCTCCAAAAAAATATTTGGTGCTAGATGCACCTTAAGTAAAAGTCCATGTGCATTTTTATATCTTTACCCTAAAATAAATACAAAATATATCCAAAAAAAATCACATTAACTTTTTTTTTTCATGGGAACACACATCCTCCTATTGAAACCAACCATGTTGGAGTGAGTTTTAGCCGTGGGCATATACATATAGGAGAGTTCATTTCTTACCCTCCATTGAATATATAGTCAAAAAGCAACTCATCTTAAATCTGTATCGTTGGCATCATGAGGCTTGTTAAGTGAACGGATATGATCATGTTGAAGAGGAGGCACCATTTCAATATAATGGGCCTGCATTGTAGGGTAGGATGGCCCTCCTTCAACGTCCCAACGGTGAAATTGGAAGTCAGTTGGTGAGATAGGAGAAGATGGAGCATCACTTCTGGCTTGATGCTTATGAAGAAGATGAACTGGTGACTGCCCATGCAAAGGGCTTGCTGCTGGACTTAATGATAAGGACGTGTTTGTTGATGCCTTTGAATGTTTGCTCTCTTTCACGTTCTTCTTCGCTGTTTGGTGCCAGTTCTTCAGTGCTGTTGCCACATTCTTGTTGAATATTGTTGGTTTCATCGTTGATCCCATCTATATCCATTCCGACCAAACATGTCATTACAAATTACGATATTTTCACTTATTCCAAGGTTATAATGCGGTCGAATTAGGACTCGTTTGAGATAACGTTGAAACCATTCTAAACTGACTTCTAAGCATACAAAACACTTCAATTGCATGTAGGATGAAAAATGATTCAAGTTTTTGCGAAAGCCATTTTATGGTTTATGTAATTTTTTCTGACTTTTGAAGTTTCTTTAATATCATTCCAACAAGTTCATGAAAATTGACTTTAATTAACGCTAATCGAAACAAGCCCTTAAACAAATATGACATATATTGATAAAATTTAATTTTTTGAAATATTAAACTTGATTAAATTGAGAAAACATATATCATGATACCTGTGTAACGAGGGCATAAAGAGGCAGAGTCACATAGCTGCATAGAACTTGTAAGAGAATCCTGGAAATGAAAATATATATTAAATAAAGAAGCTTGTTAAATTAATCACCATAAGCTAGCTTGCTTGCTAATGAGACTAGTTGTTGGATAAAGTCACATGGTTATTTGGGAAAATCACAATGATGTCCCAATGAATAAAAATGTTATTACTAAAAAATCCTCAAAACAAGTGAGCAGCATATAAAGACGGGTTCTACCGTAGAAAATAACAACAATTTTATGTCGCTCATTTATTATTGACACTTTTTTGTGAATATACATTATTTCTTTCTCAGAAACTCATAGTGATTTTTCTTAGTTATTTTATAAAGAAAATTGATTTTGATGTAGTTTACCCCGTTGTAAGTTTGATGACGATGTCTCTGGTTGTTTCATGGAAGCATGACCTTATGCCGAACACGAACTGAAACATCATCAAACACAGAGCCAAAATTGTAGTCATGATCAAAGTTGGAATCAATGATGTTAATTATAGGCCCTTAACAAGTTGTGAGTACTTGATTCAACAATTGGTATAAGAGTCATGATCACTGGTTTAAATGAAATGTTTCATCGACAGATGAGGTACTTACAGCTGACCAGGCAAAAAAGGCGAGTTGAAATGCATTCTACAGAAGAAAATGCAAAATACATTAAGAAGACAGATCGATAATAATTGAAATTTTGAAGAAGTTGGAATTAATATAAAAGTAAATATAAGAAAGAGAGAGGAGGGGACCTGGAAGAGGAGAAAATGAATCAAGTTGAGAAGAAAGCGAGGGCGGTTGAACCAGAAGAGATTGTCGCCTGGTTCCACCACTGGAGCTCCCTTCAAGACAGCCCCTCTGTCATGGATCCTCAATCCCATCTTTGATATTATCATTTGTAGCTTTGCCCCCACCAATATTAATATCTACAATTCATTCATTCAAAATATATATCATTAATTTATTTGATCAAACATGTATGTCTCTTCATCTACACACGCATGTGTAAATTTGTCCCGAAAGTTTTTTTTAAGCAGCAATATAATGTTACCCAGAAATTTATTCAAGTTCAATTTACCCCTGAAGTTTCGAAATGTAATAGTGTTACCCTATACCGTTAAAAAACTAACATTGACTGTTAAAAAACTGATGCTGACCGTTACTTTTTTAACGATGAGGGATAACATTACTCTATTTTAACATTTTTGAGGCAACAATGAATCTAAAAAAACTTCCAAAATAATATTGCTTCTTAGCGAAAACTTTTAGAGCAAATACCTTAACCCTTTATATACTACCTCTCGTCTTAAACAAAAGACCTGATTTACTTTTTTGAAGAGATTTAGAAAGTTAAATAAATGACTTTAAAATATTTGTGGTTATCTTATTTCTTCAAACTAATACTTATAAGCTAATATACAATTTAATGATACACAATATGTACTATGATTATGTAATTTATTAAACTTCTTTAATCTTTTTAACAACCAAAAAGTCGACTAGGCCTTATATTTAGAACTGAGGAAAGCATATAATAATTTAATTATTGGAAAGATATATGCTTACAATCAATGGGATGAATGGAAGCCAATAATAAGAGTGCCACCCTGTCCAACAAATTAATTAATAAAGAATAAATACAAGACCATTAAAATATTATTCATAATAATTTAAGAATATACGATGATTCATTAATTATATAAGTGGATTGTTAAAAAAAAATTAATTAGATAAGTGGAGGGAATTGGTTAATTCTAATAATCATTACCATGAGTATTTGTCAACAGTAATAAGACGGCCAGGAACCACATGAGCGGGCTGCCAACATCAACACCTTCCGTTAGGATTTGTAAATTATTTTAAAGAACATGTTATTTCAGTTAATTAAATCATTTTAAAGTATTTATATTTATTATTTTTAAAAAATTAATTTATCTGACTTATAAACTGATATGTAATTTAATCATACATGATATATAATATGATCAGCTAACTTATTTAGCTTCCTTAATTTTTTTTTTTTTTAAAAAATCAATTAAGTCTTATATTTAAAAACGAAGATAGTATGCGTGCCCACACGGAAACAAGTGTACTTTGTTTAATTACCTTATTCCCACAACAACCTTAAAATCCTCATCAAGTGATCGTTCAATGTATTTTCTGAAATCAAAGCTTTCTTCGCTTCCTGGAGGTAAATGCGCCTGAAATATAATTATACAGATATAACACGCCATCATTAGCCTTAATTAAATGTACGCTAATCTGCTTATTACTGTACTAACTAGTAATCAAGTAGAGAGTGAGGATATATGACCATGATAAAGCCACGTCTCAGTGTCACATAGTCTGCCTTTGAAACTGATCCGTAGAACTGCCTGAACAAGCATACCTGATCATAACCCACAGCACAAAGGCTTTTACATGTTACAACAAATACTCCCTCTGATCCTAATTATAGAAATACTTTTGTAGTACAAATTGTACTATAAAAGTGTTCCTATAATTAAGATCGGAGATAATAATTAGTTAATTGCTTCTTTGAGCTGGTTTGGTTGTGGAAAACAAGTAAAAGAGAGGTGAGAATAAGGATTGATGTACATGTATATATAAGCTTTGAGGCACTATCAAGCATTAAATGTGAGAATCTATTCTAATGAGGGTTTGAACCTTAGGTTGTTACATTACGAGAGACTAGCATAGTTTGCTATATTCGACCCTATTAGTTTTATATATATATATATATATATAAGCATGGGTATCCTTCTATTCGAGACATTGTCAGACACTAAGTGTATGCACTTCTTTCAACGAAGATTCTAACATTGATTTTCATACATTGTAAGGACTAGCCTCTTCTATTAAACCCAATCTCACATTAGTTCCTGTTCAGTTCAAGAATAGGATTTATCGGACTTGACCTAGGAGCAATGCCTAGGGCCTACGTACCCTGTAGAGAGATCAAAATCCACGTAGTTCGAGACACACATAAGCGTTTAGCCAAAGAGGTGTGGTGTGTGCTCTGTGTGACTGTATGTAAATAGTTTAGAGTTAGAATGTGTACCTTAGGGTTTGACCTCTATATTTATAGAGTTTACCTTAGGTTGAGTCGCTTAGGCCCTGTGATTCGAGGCCCCAATATCCTAACTATCAGATATATGTTTAGATATACCTGGATTGTAGGTAAGATAGGATCCCCCTTTATTATAGGTAGATCCTGATATGCAATATATTTCCTGTTTAACCATATATTGAATATGGGCATTATACAGGTCCGTAACAGTTGCCTCCCAGCCCGGTAGTTTAGGCTTCTGAGCTGCCGGGATGTATTTTGCCCCCCAGTAAATTCTACTAGCCGAGCTTTGCTGTCGTGGGCCTTACATTGCCGAGCTGAATTACGTTGATCCTGGCTATTAAAGCGGCTTACTTCGAAGATCTGAGGTCTTGTCTCAAAGATCCTAAGTAATGCCGAGATGGTTCGCTTGCATTTGAATCCAAGTGTTGATCCCGGCTGTCGAAGTCGTCTACCCCAAAGATCCGAGGTAATGTCTTAAAGATCCGAGGTAATGTCGAGGCAGTTTGCTTGACTTCAAGGTCGAGATTTTTCGTATCCAAGTTGTTCCAGCTTAATATGCTTTTGTACGAGTCTTGACTAATTCGGATTCATTTATATTCTGCTACCGATTTGCTTGTTTAGGTTATAGGTTTTTCCAAGGTGGAATCTATTTGTCTTTCCCTCATTCTTTGTTTTTGCTTGCTTCGATCTCAGTTGGTGGTTAACATGCTTTTTCACTAGCAACGTTCAAGCAACCGGGTCGTTATTTGAAAATTCAAATAACCCCGTGAAGGCTTCCATTAGTTCTTCTCACACCATTGACAACTGTATAGTAGTTGTCCCCCAGTTTGACAGTCAAGGGCTCTAGGATGCCAGGGTGGATCTGTTATTGAGCCCGGAAATCATATCCAAGTTTCTACAACTTGTTTGATTTTGATAAAGTTTCTATCCAAGTTTCAACGAACCCTGGATTTACTTGTATTCTGATTGAATTGCCCCCAAACATGTAGTCCGGGTTAGTTGAAGTTTGAATCTTCGTATGTTTCTCTTCATGATCATTGGGATCTCTTCATCTTCAATCATCCTGGTTTCCGGGTTTGTTTGTTGCAACACTGAATTCCCCCACTCCGAATTATCCTGGAAAGGAACGAATCGGGCTTCCGGGTTTGTTTGCTGTTGCATTTGCTTATGTCGCTGACAGCTTTACAATGCCACACTTGTCTTATTGCCTCCCAGCCTGGCCGTCAAGGGCTCTGGGCTTCTGGGGTGTATTGTCTATTTAACTTGGAGCTCATGTACGAGGTTAATCTTCATTTCAACAGTAAGTTGATTATATGAACTCAAAAATATGTTCAAAGTTCTTTTGAATGACCGGGCCAAGGCTACATAATGTGTTATGTAGAATCTGCTTGTTTTCTTCCAGACTTAAAGCCTGGGAATCTGGGGTAGAGTTTTCATTTTAATCTCTTAAGGTTTTTTATTTTAACCGCACTACCGAGTTTCGGTTCCATGGATCATAACCAGGATAAAGGCAAACTGTCACATGTCTAGCCGTGGTGTTTGAAACGCAACGCTTAAACATTTTGACCTGATCAGCGTCCGAATGACAATTCATCTTCTTATCGAGGACCGAGTATTGATGCATCAAATTCGCGAAGGCCTGTAATAGTGACTTCACATAACTCGTAACCTGGCCTTATTAGCTCTGGTGTCAGCCATCTAGATGGGTTCTCTTTCAAACCGGGTTTAGTGACCTCGGTGTAATACTTAAGCTATCGATAATGTGCATTTTGAATTTCCACTGGGGAATTCTTCATCAAAATAATAATCCACTCCAAAGAGCGAGCTCAAACACGATGTGTCTAGCCTATTGTGAATGCAGGGCTAAGATCTAACTATAGTAGATTTTGAGTTTGTCGACGTTCCATGTTCTTTTGATTAGCTTCCTTCCCAAGGTTTTGAGTATATACACTCCTTTGTCAAGTGTAACTAGGAACCACCTTCTTTTCGCTTTCCGTGAAACTATACACGGAGCCCGGATTTTAACCAGATTTAGTGATAATCTTCAGTCAATCAGGGGTCCAATTAAGGAATGCGGATTCAACTGTATAATTTTCAGTTTATCTGGGGTCCAATTAAGGAGCGTGGAGTCAACTGTATAATTCTTAGTTTATCTGGGGTCCAATCAAGGAGCACGGATTTAATTGTTCTTTCGATGTTATCGGGTTCCAAACTGATCATGGAAACACGGATTTAACCGTTCTTTTCACAGGAACTGGATTTTAACTGTATTAAGTGTAACTAGGGTCCTTCTTCTTATTCTTTTGAAGGTGGACTCCTCTACAAAATTTTTCCTGAATTTGTTTATTCATAATGGGTGTCGTAACCCAGAATTTGTTTATCCGAGAAAGGTGTCATAACCCGAGATTTCGTGGGTGTCGTAACCCTTTTTTCCATTATGGGTATCGTAACCCTTGAATTGTTTATCTGAGAAGGGTGTCGTAACCCGAGATTCTATTATGGGTGTCGTACCCTTTTTTCCGTTATAGGTGTCGCAACCCTTGATTTGTTTATACATGATAAGTGCGTAACCCAGAATTTGTTTATCCGAGATGGGCGTCGTAACTCGAAATTCCATTATGGGTGTCGTAACCCCCTTTTTTTTTTGTTTTTACGCGGAATTCGATCTAACTGTGATTAGTTTAAACGGTTTCTGCCTTCATTCCCTTTTGTAGGAACAGACTCCACGCGGAACTCAGATTTTAACTCCAATAAAGTCACTTTATCAAAGTTTCAAACTCAATAGGTACTCAGATGAACAAGTTAGATATACTATAGCATTGAAAAATATATAAATTATTCTTTCTTGGCAACTAAAAAGTGAGAGGAAAATAAGTTACCACAAAGCTTAACACGGAGCCAGGGTTTTAACCAGATTCGGTGTAACCGAGGTCCGGCTTCTTTTCACTTCTCGCAAAAACCTTCCACAGAGCCCAGATTTTAACTGTAATCAATAAACTGGGTTCCATTTGATGACTAGGCCAGAGTCAAAAATTCATTTCGCAAGATATTCATCTGGTACCAACTGAGAACTATACGCCCCAACACGGTTAACCAGGATTTAATCCGGAGTACATTTCGGCTTTAACATGTCTCGAAGGGAGCACATTTTAACCGTTATCTCGACTTTACCGTCTCCCAAAGGAAGCACGTTTTAATCTTTATGTGGGTGTTACTGCATTTTGAAGGAGTACGTTTTAGACAAAATCTTGGCTTTACCGCATCCCGAAGGAATACGTATTAGCCTGAACATGATTTTCGGAAACGAGTTTATGTACCTCGGATTCCTACATGTTTGACTTGAAAATGATTTTCGAAAACTAGTTTCTTTATCATGAATTCATACATGTTTATAGATAATTGATAATAAGCAAAGATTGAGCATCTATGAGATAAAGAAGGTGATACTCATCTAGATGTAGCTTAGGGAATTACTACAACATGACGCTTTTGCTCAATAAATGATTGACGGAGTTCTCCATTTGCTCGTTTGCCCTGCCTCAAAACAACTAGATCCAGAGAAGGGAAATACAAATCCCAGCCGAGAGTACATCTCGACATGCACTTAGAGTATACCCGGCATTCTCTGAATCCCGGCGTCTAACAATCCCGGCGTACCCCAGCATCTCGGCACCTTCTCATCTCGATGTATCATCAACCTCAATTATCGCGATGGAGTCGAGACGCCATAGGTGTTGAATCAGCCTCGGCTTAACAACAACCTCGGCTGTCTCGATTTGCTTGTTTGCCCTGCCTCAACAATTTTGATAGAAGGAATAATATTTCAATGAGATCAGACGCTATTGCTATATGTTTGGAGGGTTTTAGTAATCCGCTAACTCTTTCTAATGTGAATAATATAAAAAAGGCAAACACAAAGCAGATATAGCAAAGGCAAACATAAAGTAGTGTGATCCTATTATTGACCTCCCTGCATCCCCGAGTCGTGAAAATAATCCTTTGAACTAAATGGCATGGAGAATTCAAATGTCGTGGTTGCTTATGATCCAAATAGGGCATCTAAATTTATGCCAGAATTGAAAAGTCTAGTTCCCAAGGAGAAAGGATGACGATCTTAGATTCCGAAGAGAGAGGATGACACTCCTGGGTTCCCGATGAGAGAGGATGACGATCCTAGGTTCTCAAGGAGAAAGGATGACGATTCTTCATACTATCTTCTCTTCATGTGGAAACTTATGGTTCAAATAGAGCATCTAAATTTATGCCAGAGTTGAAAAGTATGGGTTCCCAAGGAGAGAGGATGATGATCCTGCCTACTATCTTCTCATCATGTGGACACATGGAGAGTTAAAAGAAAACCCATGTGAAGCAGCTCAAAACTAAAGTCATTGCTCAAACAACCATTGTTTCTCTGAATCCCTTTACAGGTGCTACGATTTTTTATTTTGCTGCTGCGGATTTTCAGGAACTGCCCATACAAAGGCATCTGACTGCTGCTTTTGGTATTGACCATCTTTGATCTCAAGAATCAAAATTTACAATCCCCACGGTCGGCGCCAATGTTCTGTTCAAGAACAGGATTTATCGAACTTGACCTAGGAGCAATGCCTAGGGCCTATGTACCTTATAGAGGGATCAAAATCCACGTAGTTCGAGACACACATAGACGTTTAGCCAAAGGGGTGGGGTGTGTGCTCTGTGTGACTGTATATAAATAGTTCAGAGTTAGAACGTGTGTACCTTAGAGTTTGACCTCTGTATTTATAGAGTTTACCTTAGGTTGAGTCGCTTGGGCCCTGCGATTCGAGGCCCCGATATCCTAACTACCAGATATATGTTTAAATATATCTGGATTGTAGGTAAGATAGAATTCCCCTTTATTATAGGTATATCCTAATATGCAATATATTTCCTGTTGGGTCATATATTAAATATGGGCCTTATACAGGCCTGTAACAGTTCCAATCCCATTAGTTAAGAAATATGTTTATAAAATGGAAAGCAAGGGTACCCTATTGATCAAGATGTGGGCCGAGCCCAAAGACCATTAAGTAGGCCCATGGATGACCCCTTTTAATAAGATCTGGTTCAATTTTTGGTTTTGAGTCTACGATGCGGATTTTAAAAGTTAAACATAGTGGATTAAAAAATGTCTTATAAATTTACTACCATATTTTATATTTATATTTTTTACGCAAATTAAAACTTATCATTAAAAAAAAACTTATCATCTAAAATAATAATTAAGAGTTTATAATTGAAAATTCAAGGAAAATTGATAACTATGGAGACTTACAATCCATAGGGAAATTGATGATTGACTCCAAATGTTCAAATGCCTTCGTCCAAATGTTGTGTCCCTTGTAAACCTGAACCTCTCTGGATCTGCAATAATATTTCATATTCCTTATTATTCAACTCCTTCTCCCCCCAAAAAGAAAGGGGAAAAAGGGGAAAAAAAAAAAAAAAAAAAGGCCTCACCGTGCACCTCAAACATTATTATTTAAAAAATAAAAAATCATTTCACTTTCGAGTGTTTTTGTCAGAATCACATATATGGGAAATTGAAGTTTTACCATTATAGAACTGATATTCGAGCGTTTTTGTCTCACTTTCCCACTTCTTCCATTTTCTCATCTACACCAAATTGAGCCAATCAAATGTTCGTAAATATAAAGATAAACAATTTTTAAAGAGAGAAAAATAAAATTGGAAAATTTAAAATGAGGGAGTAAAAAGAAAAAGAAAAGGACCTTGGTCCTTCCCAAAGCTATGGTAATAGTGCATTGTAGAATATGAAATATTGCCAGCACAAATATGAATACATGCAGCTGATGAATCCCATAAGCTGACACAAACGCCACTTTACCCTGCACACATATAAAATTAAATAAATTAATTACTATATACTTAATATGTACTTATTCTAGTCTTTGGAAACAAGCAAGTACTTTATAAAAAAAAAAAAAAAAACTTGTAAGTTGATGCCTTATAATACAGACAAGAGGGAGTATATATTTTCATAATATGTTTTATTTTTTTGCTAACGTATCTTGACAGTTTGTAAATAAAACAAAAAAAAAAACCCTATTTGGATACTATTTCAACATACACAGACACGAAAGATTTTAAAACGTTACCCAAATAAATAGCGATAGATGACAGTATAATTTTAAGTAAAAAGAGAATGAATGGACAAATAATAAATAAATGATAATATGTATATAATTAAGAGTGTATATGTCCATTGCCATATCACATAAAGAAGGGAGAACTATAAATACATCCCAAATAAGAAAGTTATTTATTTTATTAGTTTTTTTTATCAAAATTTATTTTATTAGTTGAGTGGTTCCATTTATATACATGTCAACCTAGAGTGTGTGTGTGTATTATCATCTGGAATTGGAAAACGTTTATTAGCTTTTTTTTTTTTTTGGGGGGGGGGGGGGGGGGGGATCGGACCTATCTGTAATTATCCATATAGAAGAAATACTTTTCTAGCTTATCAAATAATGCCTAAGAAGGAAAAAAAGCAGGTAAAAAAAAAAAAAAAAACAAAGAAAGTGAATTGCGCATTGCATTGCATATACTCATTTCAATATATACAATAATGTGGGACATTTTTTTGCAAGTTATTATTTGTCTAAAATGTATTACTTCTGATCCTAATTATAAGATCTAGTTGATTTTTTTTTTGAGAGATTAAGAAAGCTAAATAAGTTACTTAGTCATTTCATATGTTGTGTATTCTTAGATTATATATTAGTTTATTAGGTAAACTAATTAGTTTGAAGAAAAAAATAAAAGTAAAAATACTCTAAAGTAATTTAATTAGCTTTCTTAATCTCTCCAAAAAAGTCAACTAGGTCTTATAATTAGGACCGGAAGAAGTAAGACATTTTTAATTTTAAATAAGGTTTTTTTGTTTTTACTCATGGATATTGTACTCTAAGTGAATAAAAGAAATATGTAAATAATATAAGAAATTGCGGGTGTTAGTTGTAGACAAGGCAATTTTAAAAAAAGTATATCAATTTTCCATAAAATTTTTAGAAATTAAATTTTATAATAGAAAATATGTATATTGAAACTGTACTACATTTTCGACCCCAAAAAAAAAACTGTACTACATTGGAAGAAGTATAGTACTAGGTGCTTGTTTAGGAAGCACAAAAAATTACGGGAAAATCAGTTTCAGGGCCCCTATTGACTAAAAAATTTTAGAAAAGGCCCAAGAAATCTGAAAATTCGTAAAAAGACCCAAGGATTCTGACAATTCCAGAAAAGGCCCTAATTGGGCTGATCAAGTTGTTAGCGGGGCTGATCAAGTTGTTAGCGGATATTAATTTAGTTGTTAAATAGGCTGATGTAGTTGTTAAAAAAATAAAATTTTTAACAACTAAATCAGCCCATTTAACAACTAAATCAGTACCCTGTAACAACTTGATCAGCTCCATTAACAACTGCGTAAATTCTGACAGGGCCTTTTCCGGAATTGTCAGAATCCTTGGGTTTTTTTTCGAATTTTCAGATTTCTTGGGCCCTTTCTGGAATTTTTTGGCCAATAGGGGCCCTAAAACGAATTTTCCCAAAAATTACTCCATCCAATCATTTTTATGACAACTCAAAATTTGAATTTTCTTTATTTTTATAAGAGTCTAACGAGAGTTATTTGAATATATATTTAATGAGTTTTTTCATTTTTTTTTATTAATTATATGTATTGCATTAATTAAAAGGTCGGTGTTATTTATATTTATTTTATTTCTCTCTCTTACTTTCCTATTATAAATAAAAGCATACTTAAAAAAAAATATTTTAGAAATATTTATTATTTTTAACTATTTTCTTAAACTGCATAAATCAGTTATTCGGCTCTTATTTTAAACAATTTTTGGTAAGTTAAAACAAAACCACTCATTATACTTCCATCAAACGCGGTAAAAGAACTTATAAAAAGCTACTATTTTTTGTCCTTAATATAACATCCGATTGACTTTTTTTAGAGATTAAAGAAATAAAATAAACTAATTAATCATGTTTATAGTATACATTATTATATTATATATTAGTTTATAAGTTAAGTTAGTTAGTTTGAAAAAAAAAATCATATAAATACAAACACTTTAATATAATAATTAGTTTTTTTAACCTCTTTAAAAAAATAAACTGAGTTTCATATTAAAAGGTAGTAAAACAAGGATGGTCTAAGGAGTGGGAATGACTTGCCTCTCCACATTGGTCATATCCTTCAGTGGCTAGGAAACGGCGGGTAGAATATTCGAGAAGCTTTCTAGAATTGGTTTCATCATGGCCGGCTTCTTTAAGCGGCTTGTCCTCGTAAGACGAGCAGGGTCGCCACGTGGAGGCCACATGCTTCGATATGCAAATGTTCGAAATGGAGCTTTGCAGTATCGCCAACATAAACGATAGGAATCCCATTAACATCAGCTCTACATCGCACGCGTGTTCATATTAATAATAAATAATAATAATAATAATAATAATAATCAAATCACATTAATTAATGTGATTAATATCCTAACCACTCTCTTAATTAAAAAAGTTATGTATGTGTCTGTACCTCCTTTGACCTTCTCAAGCGCCTCATACAGAGCTATCTTATTTTTCTTCTTGAACCACTGCAATTTCAAACCACAATAATTGAAATATATATCTTGATTTCAAGGGTTTTGTTTGGATATTCACATTTACAAAAGTGATTTTCATGTCAAATTAATTACTTTTGCAAATTGAAGTTAGGTAATAAAGTCAATTTAGTACTACCTCCGGTCCTAATTATAAGGCATAGTTGACTTTCTTTGGAGATATTAAAGAAACTAAGTAAGTTACTTAATCATTTCATATGTTTTACATTTTTAGATTATATATTAGTTTATTAGTTAAACTAATTAGTTTGAAGAAAAAAATAAAAATAAAAATAGTCTAAAGTAATTTAATTAGCTTCCTTAATTTTTTCAAAAAAGTCAACTATGTCTTATAATTAGGACCGGAGGGAGTATGATGTAATTTATGTATCGAAATTCCATTTGACAAAAACTTATTTAGACGATATATTAAAATTAAAAGCAAGTTTCATAAAATATTCAAATATTGAAAAAGGTCAAAATATAGAAAAACTCATTTCAACTTCAACTTAACATTTTTTTATGACATGAGTATCCTATTATTGGAGGTAATTTTATTTGAGACAGTTTCAAACATTAATATGAGCATATTTTTCAACGAGGATCAAACCCTAGTTTGCTATGAAAGATTAATCTCTTCTATTAGCCTGTTGGTGCTTCAACTCAACATTTCGTCTCATGGGTTCTTTTTCTCAGAACTAATGATAGATGTCAAATGTATAGTTTGGGTTTCAGAAATAACTTTTGAAATGACAAAGCTTAAATCCAAACATGTTTGCTCTAAATATATGACTGAGATAATTAAGATATATATATATATATATATGAACAAAATCAACTTACATGCCCAATAACATGAATGATATGTTCGATGAAGATCGAAACAGCCAGCATCACAAAGCACACCACCGCGACGGCCCACGTAGCTGTTTCCTCCAACGTCCTTTCTTTTTCTTCTCCGGCAACCATTTCTGATATGATCTATGCTCTGAGAGAGATTCTGATCAGAAGCTATGAATATGCAGAGAGAGAGAAAAAAAAAAAAACTGTGTGCGTAGAGCCTAAAGACAAATTAGAAGAGGTTGTTAATATATCACAAGGACGATGAAAACCAAAGTTGCTTTATATATATATAGATATATATAAAGGAATTAACTTCTTTAATTGTTTTTAGCCGGCTAGTTGGGAAAGAACAAGCAAGAGAGAACAGGCTTTATTCTTGGTTCTCACTGTTTGTGTCTATTTTTTGAAACTTTAAATCAAGAAGAAAGAACGAGCAAAGAGAGGGTGAAGTTAACAAAGGCTATCACATTGACATGGTCCACACAATAACAATAGCGGGTCGTTTTAAAACAGCAATAATTAATGTAAGAGAGACGAGTGACGGAGTTTTTACTGCCCCTGTAGTAGACGTACCGACGAAGTTACGTACTGATCAAGTTACCTAATTTATTTTTCATACGACCACGAGACCATAATGACGAAAGGGGGGGGGGGGGGACGGAATACATATTCTAATTAAGGTTATTAAAACTAAATCAGTTATTGAACCACTCGGGGTATTTAGTCAAGGATCATTGGATCAAACCGAAGTTAAACTGATGCTAATTAGGGGTCAAATAGATGAGAAAATGAAAAATTTTGGAGTTATTAATATGAAAATTAAAAACAAAGTTGAAAAAAAAAATAAACCAAGTTAATTCCCCGACCAGACTAGTTTACTGACCGGTTAGCCGGTTTTTAGGCTGAACCGACCGATCTGATCAGGATTTAATTACACTAGTTCTTATTATTAATAAAAGGGGTTAAAAGGTCATTTGCCTTGGAATTATGGTGAAAAAGCATATGATATCCTAAACTTTTAAGTGATGTTACCTTTACTTAGAGTTAAAAAAATAGAGTTAATTCTACCATAGTCTCTTTTTTTTTTTTTTTGAGAGATTAAAAAAAGTAAAGTAAATCACTGAATCATAACATATATTATATATTATTATATTATATATCAGTTTATAAACCAGATAAATTAGTTTTAAAAAAATGATAAATATAAATAATTTAATCCAACTTATTTAGCTTTCTTAATCTCTCCAACAAAAATCAATTAGCCCTTATATTTAGGATTGAGGAAGTACAATATTTGATCCTTAAAGTTTGTCATCATTCTAGTTTTGGTCTATATAATTTTAAGTTATAGGCTTTGATCCCTATAATTTTAAAACATAGATTTTAATTCATCTTCAACTTTTTGTCTAAACCATTAATCCTTATATATAGTTAAATAAGGACCTAAACAATTATACTGCATGAAAGATCAAAACTAATATAAGAACAGATTATAAGGATCAATTATTGTATTAATGCTAAAAAGTATTGCAATGCTATTTTAATCCAACGGTTAATCAATACTTGCTTCAGTCCTTAATGTAGAAAATATTTACTTAATTTGATTAAATTAAGGAGGTTGGTTTAGTTAATATTACATGTTATTTTTAAAACATCATAATCATCTTCATTAATTCCATATATATCTCTCTTGATTTTTGTTGAGGAATCATTAATAAAGATAAATTTTAAAAAAGATTGATAAATATATCAAATATGTCTTTATGATTAAAATCACTCTTCAAGTTAATTCTTATATCAAATAGAAGAGAAGTAACAAATATTTAGGTCCAACACATTGCTGCATTTTTTATATTTTTTTTAAGGGTGAGATTGCATTGCTACTCATATAAGAACATTTTAATGACACAAATGTCCTTTGACCTTTAAAAAACAAAAAAACAAAAAGAAAGAACCTTCAGGAGTAAACTACGTACCTGGGATGCAACTCCTGGTGAAGGTAATTTTGACATATTCCCAGATAGTACATTGCTCAACCAGCCACGCGCATAATTGAAAGTGGACTAGTAAACGACACGGAGGGAAAATCTTGGCTTATAATTCTATGGTACGCCATTACATAATTTGAAAGACAAGGAGCTCACAAGAGTAATTACTGGCAGAATTATGGTTCTTGGAATTGGCATTCATTCCAACATTTACTTCCTCCTGATATTCTCGAAGATATATCCAAGGTTTCTATTCAACCTGCTCCTCAACCTTATACTTGTTCTTGGAATTAAACGACAAAAGGCATTTTCTCCACTAAATCTACCCATCATAACTTTCAATATAATCTTTGAATTGGTGTGACTCTAATCGTATACGGCCCCTTCTATGGAAACTCCCAATGGCGCACTGGGTTAGAACCTTTGTCGGGCTTGTCTTTAAAGGGAAACTATTAACCAATATTGAGCGTTACACGAGAAGGATGACAGACGACAGTCTCTGTTCTATCTCTCAATTAATCTAGTTCTGGAAGCCTAGACCATATCTTTCAATGCTGTCACATGGCCTCATCAGTCTGGAAAAAAGTCCTGCCCAACGGCCTCTATGCTGATTTCTACTGTCATCCCATACAGAATTGGTTATGCCAGATTATTCAATCTGCATCTCTTCCTGTTTCTTGGAAGATAGGTATTTGTCTCACCTGTTGGAAACTTTGGGGGGTGTGTAACAGGAGAATCTTCTCAAATGAAGAATTTATTGCTGAGGGGATCGCTGCTCAAGTCAAATATCCTTGGCTGTACATACTCAGAATTGTTTTGTCAACTTTAGTTTCATTTTATAAGTTTAATTTGATTTGCAGTTGTACATTTTTTACTATTCTAATTAATAGAATTCCACTTCATTCGGGAAAAAAAAAAAAGAAGGACATCGGTTCTGCTACTGTTGGAGGAGAATACATCAAATTCCAAAAAACAAAATGGTTAACACCGTCTTTCATCCTTTAAGTTTTGGTTTTTGTATGGGTAAAATGGTTTATTTTTATAGAATAATACGACTAATGTTTTCAACAAAATAAAACTTGAAGAACCAAAATCTATAATTTGAAACTAGAGGGGCTAAAACTAAAATGAGGGTAAAATTGAGGAATCTAAAATCACATTAACCCAAACTACAATTTTGCAAGCATGCACGGATCTGTGATGCTCAAACTTACATAGGATGTTAGTTTGGTCTTTTAATTGTATAAAGTAATGTTTTTTTTTTCATTTTTCTACCCCTGACATTGTTGGTCTTATAAATTTTTTGACCATCTGTTTGTCTTATTAATTGAAAATGTTTACATAAAAATTTAAATGTTAACAAAACATTGTAAAATGGTGATATATTAAGTTTAATATTTAAAAAATAAAAATAAGTGGGTTTTAAAGATCATTATTTGATTGTCCTCATTGAAAATTGTAATGTCAAAATCTTCTTTTTAATGAAGTTAACATTGTTAGGGTTAGAAGATTGAAAATACACATTATAAAATTAAATGACCAAAATAAAACCTTGCAAAAAAAATTAGTATAAGACGCTTAATACTAAGGACCAAATAATAGTTCTTTTTCCTGTGTAAGAAACCAATTTTTTTATTGATAAGCTTTGAGTCAACCAATATCTATCGTTCTTTTAGAATAATATTATTAGGTATTCGAGCAACCGGCTAATTTAGATTTAGCTTTGGCAATTAGGATACCCTCTCCTTAGGGGTTTTCTGTAATGAGGTGGGAATTGAATCTTACTCATTGTACTTCTGTGATCTACCTGGTCTAGCTCTAAACCAAATACCACCAATATATTCAAAATAGTTAAAAAGACACAAGTTAAAAACTTGGGTCAGGTTGCAACAGACTGTTGCAAGAAAACGGCAGCTACAGGTACAAGAAGGCCTAAAGCCCAAGTAGTTTTTTTTTTATATAGCCCAAGTCGTTATTAAGGAGACACATAAACTGAAATAAGTAACCCTGCCAAAAAAAACAAAAGAAAGATTGTTAAGAATGAATATCAAAATCTTTTTTTTTATATATATACACAAAAAAAGTTTAGATGGGAGTAAACACCGGCAACCTACCAGAGTTAGGACACGCCTCTATGCTCAAAGAGCGTTTACATATCACCCACCAACAAGGTCCTCACATCGACATCTTAATTAACTATGTCACTTCTCCTTGTTGACTCAATACACACTCTCTTGGTAGAAGAAAAAATTTCTCTCGATCCGATTAAATATTTAAATATATTTAAACCTTATGTTTAAAATAGTTGTCAGTTCGTTTTTTTAAAATTAAGGACATTGAGATAATTTCACAAAAACTCCCCAGAGACTTAAACACAGTAATTGAACGAATCATTTCATAATGCTAACTTGAGATTTACATATTAATTTCAAGGCAATTTTACAAGTTGTACAAAATCATCAGCTCCAATTATTGAAAAAAAAAAGTAATTAAAAACCCTCTAATGACATGCATTACAATTGTTGGCTTTGATACAATAAGAACAAAACCCAAGAAGTAATAATTGAAATGATTAAAAAGATCGACGTTGGTCTCTAGCTCTGTGAGAATTCTTAAATGAGAATTCTTTACTATGTTGTTGAACCTCATTCTCATCATCATGTTGGCGGGAAGAAGTAGGAATTATCATCTGAATCTCATGCCCTTCTTCCGTTGCTGTAGGGTAGGGTGCTCCTTCTTCCAAATCCCACCGTCGTTCATTTGCGAATCCACCGGGCGACGTAGGGACGTCGTCGCTTTGAGCTCCGACGTGCTTGTGAAGGAGATGAACCGGCGACATGCCGTGGGTGGGCGTCGTTGGGGCACTTGATAAGGGCGTGTTTGTCCCTGAGTGTTTGCTGTACTCTTTCACTTGTTTTCTTGCTTTGTGGTGCCAGCTCTTTACTGCTGATGCCACTCTGTCGTTGAATATCGTGGGCTTCATTGTTGATCCCATCTGTTATCATTCCCAACCAAACACGTCACAACAAAAGTCAGGTCTCACAATTAATTAATTAAGTGCCTGTTTGGAAACAGCTTTGGAGAATAAATTTTGGGATTTACAAGATAAGTTGTAAAAGAAATTTTGTCTCAACTTACTCAAAATAACTTTTCAAAAAGGATTATCAAACGGGTACTAATTGTGTGTGTTTTTGTCCAAAAGTATTCTTGAAGGAGCTATGTGTGCAGCAACATACCATATCAAGTTTTAACTTGCATCTCATTTTTTAAACAACTCAGATTTTTTTTTTATTTTAACCATTTAAAATGTTGGCCCTATAGCAGTTACAAAATAAAATTGCTTTTTAAAAAAATAGGGGATTCAATTATAACGAGTCACAGTTTAAGTACTGAGTTTCAACTAATTGAGTCAAAATTATATGGATTAAATTCTATAGAGTACTACAGTTAAGGTAAAACCATATGGAGGAAATGATTAATTTCGATAACTTTTTAAGGATACTCATATATATATATATATATAGCTCTTTTAGGAATACTTGTAGGAGAAAAAAGATACTCCACCGGTCTTAAATATAAGATAAAATTTATAGTATATATAAACTTTTTCCTATATTTAAGATAAGAGGTAGTACAGTTTAATGTTAAAATTAGGATAGGGCAGTAATAGTATCTTACTTGTGTGACGAGAGCATAAAGAGGCAAAGTCACATAGCTGCATAGAACTTGTATGAGAACCCTGGAAAATTAAATAAAACATGAATAAGATATCTCATGAAGCTGATTGATTAATTATTTTAGGCTACATACGTGCGTACGTAACTGATGATTTTTTTAGAAAGATTAAAGAGACATAAATTACTTTAAAGTATTCATGTTTATCATTCCTCTCAACATTAATTTATCTGACATATAAAATATTATATAATCTAATGATATATAATATATGTTATAATTAAATATTTTATTTAATTTTCTTAATCTCTCTAAAAAAATCAAATCAATTAGTGAAGAGAGTATAATAAGTTTATGTACATACCCGGTTGTAAGTCTTATGACGATATTTGGGATTTCTTTGTGGTAGCATGACCTTATGGTGAATGCGTACTGAAACCAAAAATAATAACGAAGCCCAGGGTTAATCAACTCAGCTTTTGCTTTTCTCCTTCTAGCTTACTATGTGTAAATAATATAGCATATATATATATATATACATATATATATATGTGTGTGTGTGAGAAAATTATTCACGCATTGAGAGGAGACACTTACAGAAGTGTAGGCAAAAAATGCGAGCTGAAATGCATTCTGCAGAATGTAACAGAAGATAATGATGGTGAGAAACACCAAGAATATTGTAATAATATTAACAGGGGAAATATATATATATATATATGGGTCGAGGGACAATTTTGTCCGAAGTATTTTAGGAAGTAATTTTACCTTTGAAGTGTCAAAAAGGAAGCAATTTTACCCTGGCTATTATCCCAATTTATTTTGATCGTTAATTAACAAAATATACTGAACTAACAATTTACATGCCATTTTTAGTGAGATGCAAATTTATCTTGGAAGTTCGTATGTCGTCTAATTCATTTTTTTAAAAGTCTAATTCAAAAAAAATTTGGGGCAAATTCACATCTTAACAAAAATAACGTATATGACATATGACCTATCAATCCAACATATTTAGTTAATTAACAATCAAAATTAACTGAGATCGATAACAATTAGAGCAAAATTGTTCTTTTTTGACACTTCATGGTAAAATTACCTCTCATAGATAACTTCCAGAATAAAACTGCCCGTTAACCCTATAATATATATATTAACAAAAGGGAATAGGATATTGTTACTATCATTTTTTGTTACTACCACATTTCCACCATTAGATCAGAATCTCATCTATCTTTATAATTTCTCTCTCCTATTAAGATTCTGATCTAACAGTGAAAAAATGATAGTAACATTGGTGATAACAAAAAATAGTAGTAAGAATATCCTATCCCTTAAAAAAAATAGAGCAAAGAGAGAGTAAAAATAGCGACCAGAAAGATAACGAGATGAATGAGATTGAGAAGGAGACGAGGTCGTTTGAACCAGAATAGTTCATCGCCTGGCTCCACCACTGGGGCCCCCTTCACCACTTCGCCTCTCTCTTCAATCCTCAAACCCATTTGTGTAATAATCATTTGCAGCTTTGCTCCCACCACTAGTATTATCTACATTTTCATTAATCAATTTTCAATTATTTATTTAATTTAAATAAAGATGAAACTAAAATAATAAAATGTATAGTGGTAGTGCTCACAATCAATGGGAAAAATGGAAGCCAGTAATAAGGGTACCATCCTGCATGTTCGTCCATAACAAAACAATCCAACAATTAAGATCAATTATATTTTAGTTAAAATATAAACATGATCTTGATTAATTATTTATCTAATTAATATCGAAATCTAGAGTAATTAATTTAAATTAGAAGCTTACCGTGAGTATTTGTCAACAAGACCAACACAGCAAAGAGCCATATGATTGGGCTGAACAATATACCAAAAGTTTAAGCTTAATTAATTATAATTTTATTTAGGGGTAAATTAAAAGAGAATGAAAATACTACCTCCAGTCCTAATTATAAGACTGAGTTGATTTTTTTTAAAGAAATTAAGGAAGCTAAATAAGTTACTTAATCATATCATATGTTATACAGTATATCCTTAGATTATATATTTGTTTATTAGTCAAATTACTTAGTTTGGAGAAAACAAAGTAAAAATATTCTAAATTAATTTAATTTTTTTCCTTAATTTTTTTCAAAAAAATCAACTTGATGTTATAATTAGGACTGAGAGGGTGAGAGAGTAGTAATTTGTAATTGAAAGAGGTGGATAATGATTATACCTTATTCCAACGACAACCTTAAAATCTTCGTCAAGTGATCTTTGGATATACTGCTGGAAATCAAATCTTTCTTCACTTCCAGGAGCCAAATGTGCCTATAATAATAATTAAACATATATAATTATACAAATTTAATTTGTTTTCATTTTATTAAGGTTTTGTGTTGGCCTGTTTAAGTTGTCGTAAATATATTTTTTTTTAAAAAAAAAAGCTAAATTAATTACCTTGATAAATCCGTGCCTGAGTGCCATATAATCGACCTTAGTCACTGATCCATGGAATTGCCTGAAGAAGCTTACCTGATGATCATGTAAATAAAATCAACATAATTAATTAACGGCCTCATTAAAAAAAACCATTAATCAAATTCAAAGGAAATTATTATTTTATTTTATTTATTTTTTAAAAAATTCGGATCACTTACAATCCATAAGGAAATTGATGATTTACTCCATATGTGTAAATGCCTTCGTCCAAATGTTGTGTCCCTCGTAAACCTGAACCTCTCTGGATCTGCATTATTACATTTAAATTATTTAATTCATCATATATTATTTCTGGTAATTCGCTAAAACTGAAAGGATAATTACAAAACAAAAATTAAATCCTAATTTTATAATTTTTCCGTCTACATTTTATAATTAAATCCTAATTTTAAAAAATATCTTCCACACCAGACAAAAAAAGGGTTTGATTCTTCCTTCAGCAAATGTGATTGAAATAATTGTTTGAAGTTGATTGCGTAAATATTTGACTATTTTTTTTTATTAATTATTGGATCCGGATTCTCTCCTCTTCCCTCTCCCTTATAATCCCTCAGAATCTCATCTCGACCGTCTAAATCTTGATCCAACGGTCCAGATTAAAAAAAAAACAATTTTTTTTACTTTTGTCTTTTTCGAAAAAGGTAAAACTTCAAATTTTTTTTTAAAAAAAATTTAGACCGTTGGATCAAGATTTGAACGGTCCAGATGGGATTCTGAGGAAGGGGAAAGAGGAGAAAATCTGTTCCCGCCACACGGATGTTCCAAGTTGTGCCACTTGCCTTAGTGTTGTCACCTTCGAAGTTAACACAAAACGTACGCTGGCAAAGTGGCTCCATATAATACTTGAGTTGGGTATTCATATTAATGCGTTCTCTACGACAACCTAGTTAAACTTCTTGTACTTTTTAACGTACTATACTCTCTCATGTGTGTCTGTAAAATATAATATATTTAAGAATTAATCTTAATTTTAAATATAAAACATATTTTCTATATGTATTAATTTTTTCATAATTTATTTCTATTGATAATTAGTATGTTTTAAAAAATACATGTCATATTAAGTATTGTCTTTGGTCCTAAATATAAGGTAGAATTGACTTTTTTTAGAGAGATTGAAGAAACTAATTAAATTACTTTAAAATATTTATATTTATTATTTTTCTTCCAAATTATTTTGACTAACTTATAAAACTATATATAATCTAAGAACACACAACATATGATATAATTAAGTAACTTATTTACCTTCTTTAATCTCTCCAAGAGAGTAACTTAATTTGATTAAGTTATGTAAATATATCATATATTAAAAACCCGAAAGAAGTATAATTTTACACAGGACTTCAAAAAATTACGAAATATCTTTGTTTGAGATAAGGAGGAGCTATCATGAGAAAAAATTTCACCCTCATGAGTTTAAGAACTAAGTTATACAAAATTTTCCTAAATTTTATACAATATGCAAAGAACAGCTCTTACCTTTTTTTACTTAAAATTTGAGGGGTCATATATATATATATATGTATGCACACAAAAATAAAATTTAACGGAGCATATGGATGTGATAGTCTGGGGTTATCTAAAAGTTTGTGAAAGCTTATGGTAAAGTTCTAAAAGTTACTCCCTCCGGTTTTAATTATAAGAGTTAGTTGATATTTTTTGAGAGATTAAGGAAGTTAACTAAATTACTTTAAAATATTTTTATTTTTATTTTTTTCCTCAAACTTATTAATTTGAGTAATAAACTAATATATAATCTAAGAATATTTAACATATAAAATGCTTAGGTAACTTATTTAGTTTCCTTGATCTTTCCAAAGAAAATTAACTAACTCTTATAATTAGGACTAGAGGTAGTAAAAGGGATCATATTTAGACATGATATATAAATTTTAGGGGATTTTTATGGTTTTTTCAGATTTAAAAATATCATTGATGACTTGAAATTGAAGGCCTACCATTAGAAAATAGATATGCAGGAGATTTGGTCTCTTCTTCCCATTTCTTCCACTTTCTCATCTGCACATACATGCATCTTTTATCTTTATACGAGGATCAAATATTATATATATATCCATTGAATAATGAAAACAAATAAATTGAGGTGGAAAATGAGAAGAAAAATGAAGGATGAAAATTAAAAATAAGAAATTGAAAGAGAGAGAGTACCTTATATCTGCCCAAACCTAATGTAATAATGCACTGAAGGATATGAAATATTGCGAGCACAAATATGAATATGTGGAGCTGATGAATGGCGTATGCAGACACAAACCCTACTTTACCCTGTAATTAATTACATATAAAACTAAATTAATTAGTGAAAATTAAGTGCTTTTATAAGAAATGAATATAAATTAATTATTCCTCCCTCCAGTCCTTAATCTTAATATAAGACATACTCCTTCCATTTTATAATAATTACCTAATTCACAAAAAATATAAAGTGACAGTTAACTCATTGAATATGTCAAAAATTGAATTTTTTTCCCACTGTTTCTTTTATTGAGAAATGTGTTTGAAAATTTAAAGAGCGGATAAAATTGAAAATGATCATTAATTAATTACAAGTTATTTATATTGTAGATCGATTGGGGGAGTATTAATTGAATTTGAGAGTTGATTATGATAAAAAATATAAAACATATTTCACTATGTCAATATTTTTTAAATTTATCCCTATTTTATTTAATCAAGGATGAAAGAAAACGAGGAAATTCAAGAAGATTGCTAAAGTGATATAAGAAATATATGTCATGTTAATGAATTAAACTAATTTTCTTAATCTAATTAAATTAGTTAAATATATTTAATATTATGGAGTGGTTGCTAGTAAAAAAAGAAAAAAAGAAAGGAAGAAGAAAAGGGAATTAGCTACATGATTAAATTTTTAAAAAAATATATGATGTATTAATTAATTTTTATAATCTAATTAAATTAAACAAATATGTTTAAAAAAAAGGGGGAGAGAAAAGGAGTTACCTCTTTGCACTCGTTTGTGCCCTTGGCGGCGAGGGAACGGCGAGGGGTGGAAACGGAGAATTTGAGTGATTTGCCATGTTTGCCCTTGGCATTGTAAGAAGAGGAAGGGCAAGGCCGCCACGTGTCAGCCACTTCTCTGGAAATGCACATATCCGCTATGCTTGATTGAAGTGCCGTCAGCATAAACGATATGAATCCCAGCAACATCAGCTCTATCATCACCCAAAAAGGAACAAAATTTTTATCAGAAACAAAAAATATTATAAAATTCAGGCTCCTATATTTGGAAAATTCTTTTTAAATCACAAGAAATCAAGAAAATGTTAAAAAAAAATCAGAAAAATCTCATTAACAACTTTTATATATGTAATTAACAACTCTTTAAGACTTTTCTGACATTTAGGTTTTTCTTAAAACTTTTTTACATTTTCTTTTTAATCTTTTAGGACCTAGAAAAAATTTTCTCAAATTTTCTTACAAAATAAATCCGCAAGCTAGTTCTAATTAAGACATGACGACATTAAAAGCTCACAGCTCTCAATTCAAACAAAGCAGACTTTGTTTCCTAGTTATTAAAATACTCTTTGGTGATATCCATCTTATGTCGGTTCCTACCATTAAATTATTATTTTTTACTTTATTATGGTTTGATGCAGGACTCCTGAGTCAAATCTTATCATTAACTGTGAGCAGTGACGTTGACAAATCTTTTACAGTATTTTTTTCTTAATAACAAAAATGGGGGAAAAAATGAATAATAGAAAATATTTGACTTCCAAAAACAGCATTAATCGCTGAATTCCTCATCCTCAATTATACTTTTTATTTAATTTGTAAGACGTTTGAAAAGAGAAAGTAGCTTCTCCAGACACATAAAAATCTGAAAATAAGGGTGAGAATTAAACAGAGGAAGCTAAGCAAATTAAAAGAGAAGAAGAAGGAAGAGAGTGAATTATAATAATTGTATTAATTACCTCCTTTCACCTTTTCAAGGGCTTCTAAAAGAGCATGCTTGTGTCTCTTCTCTAACCACTGCAATTATGATCATGTATCAGTTGGACGACTATAAATTAAATGTTATATTAAATACGGGGGGATAGTAGATAGATGTGGTTATTACGTACTTTGCCAATAGCGTGAATGATATGTTCGATGAGGATTGAAATAGCGAGCAACACAAAGCAAACCACCGCGACGGCCCACGTCGCCGTTTCCTGTAAATCCCTCTCGTATTCTTTCTCTTCCGCCATTATATTGTTGGAGTCGATCTCAAGATCTCTCTTCTGGTTATTTTCTATCTCCCACGCTTATCTCTTACCCAACACAGAAGAATTGTACGTACGTGCAGCTAAGAGCAGAAGAGCAATATATGATGAAAAAGGGTGAAGAAGAAGAAGAAGAAGGAGAAGATTGAAGAAAAGTATGGATCTTGGGGCTTGAAATAGAGCAGAAGAGAGAAAGATAGAATGGTGGGGTTTGTGAAAGTCTTGTACTGTTTGGGTTTATATAGAGAAGGGAAATATGAGCAATACTTTTTGACTTTTCAAAGCCTTGGTCAGACGGTCAATATAATTCTACACCTCCGGATATGATCATTTAACGAATAGTACGATACGACTCTTTCTTCAAAATCTAATTATCAAGCGGTATGACTAGAAGCTCTTCTTTTTGGGAAAATTCATTTGAGGGCCTTTTTAGAAAAAAAATTATAAAAGAGGCCTCAAGATTCTGACAATCCCAAAAACGGCCTAAGGGCCATTTTCAGGATTTTTAGAATCTTGGTGAGTTGTAAATGAGACTGATATAGTTGTTAACCAGGACTGATATTGTTGTAAATGGGACTGATTTAGTTATAAAAAAATTGTTGTAAATGTGACTGATTTAGTTGTTAAATTTTAATGAATTTATCCCAAAAAGGGTCCAAGATTGTCAGAATCTTGGGGCCCTTTTTGGGATTTTTTCTCCAAAAAGGGCCCCTATGTGGATTTTCCCCTTCTTTTTTCTTTTTTCTTTTTTTTTTAAAATTATGATATACCACTCTGATCCTATTTATAAATCTCTTTTGACTAAATTACATATATCAAGGAGCAATGGCGAACCCATGAATTTTGTTGACGGGGGCAAAAATTAAAAAAAAATGCTACATCACAAATAAAAATATTTGAAATACAATATAAACCTAATACACAAAAAATTAAAAAAAATCTATTACATAAAAAAATGAATATGATTTCACTGGGGTTGGGATATATTAAATCTTGAGGATAAATTAAATGACATCTCTTGATATTACTATCAAATTACATCACAAAAAAAGGAAACTCTATATGATAATGGAATGCAATTTTGAAAAACATGAATGCATATCAAATTACATCATAAAATAAAATAAAAAATAGCCATTTAATATATCATTAACCCCATATATATCTCGGGTAAAAAGAAAACCCATATATATATTACAAACAAACTCAAATAAGTACATATAAAATGACGATATTATACCATTTGTTCAGTGGCTTGATAGTTGGAATGTGTTTCTTTCACCTACAAGGCGCTAGATCGATTCCATTCATCTACAAATTACATCCTTTCTTTTTTTGTCCTTCTATCCCAAGAAGAGGTAGGTAGCTTAATAATTATAGGGTAAATTTACAATTTTATCCTTATTTATGATTGGGTACCTTTTAACTTTTTCTTCTCTCTCTATTTTTATTGGTATAAATATGAGTAAAATTGTCACAATTTCATTTATTTGGTTAAAAGGGACCTATAAATAGGACCTTTTTTTTTGGTAAAAAGGGACTTATAAATAAGATTAGAGTGGTATGAGATAAGTTTGTAAAAAAAAGTTTTATCTAGTAAACATACTTCTATTCAAACATGCCTCTTTGAGATTATACTTGTGAGTTGTGACTATAAAAGTATTAATTTATGGATATCGAGACAAAGCTCATTTCACATAGTTAGCTCATACTTTCTCTAATTTTTATTATAAGGCACCAACTAACAATTCATACAAATCAATAAAAACAGTTAAAATAAATAAAATTGTTTTAAAATTTAAGTAACTTCCAATATTATCCTTATTAATTGTACTAAACTTTAATATTATATTAATTATTACTCTCACCTACTGCCTTTATCAATTGAGGCATATATGGACATAAATAATTAATGATCCTTGGGAATAAACAAATGTTTTTTAAAAAAACCAAATAAACTTACTAGTTGATGCCTATAAATAAAGACCAGAGAAAATATACCGTACATCATGATTGAAAAAATGTTTTTAAAGACATCAATCATTATTCTAAATAAGCACTACTTTTCTTTTATAGGGATAGAGAGGTAGAAGAACGCTCTACAATAAAACCATAAGTGCTTATTTCTCCAGTTAAAAATAAATAAATAAATTTTGTGAAAAATTGATTTCGAGACATAAAAACATGTTTTACGTGTATGAAGTGAAAATACTATACGGCAGATTTTCAAGGTGATGAAGTGAAAATGTTCAATGAGAAAGATGAAAAAGGGAATTAATTTCGTCCGTAAGTGCTCAATTCATTTTATGATATCTTTCAAATGTATAATTTTTAACCTATTCCTAGCACATAAAAAGGTAGTGTTAATATAAATAATTAAATAATAATAATTTTTTTAACTAATTTTTTAAAAATGTCTATATATAAATGATACCTTTATCCGTTAGGAATAGGAAGCAGTAATTTATACACGTGGTATTTAATGGCAATGAATGCAATGAACAATTTGGGCATACAAGTTAGCTCAGTGTCGAGCATACCAATGTATCAATGATTGGAAGGTTTAGCCAACGTATATATATTGGCTATATATGCATCTTTTTCCTTTCAAAATATAGAGTATTTAATTACTCACCTGATAATTGCTTTGATCACGTTTAAAATTTAATTACTAAATCATTACTAATAACTGAATCACATTTAAACAAAATCCTTAATTTTACAATTTCCTATTTAAATATTTTTCCTTTTCCTAAAACATTATTTTGACTTATTTTATTTTATTTCAGATTGTTTGTACATTTTATAATTTATTTATTATTTGAAATTAGTCATGGAATTCATAAAAATTATAGTACTACCCTCATATTTAAATTGTATAATTATTTTCACTTTAAATTTTTATCCCAAAAAGTAATAATACCAAACAGAAGATACATTTTAATTATTATGAGAAAGTAAAATGTTTAAGATGTTAAAAGGGATAAGGAACAATTTTACACATGTACTTTTTCCCCAGAAGTGCCCAGCACCACATGTTTTTTTCTGGACCAAAAATACATATGTGGTTACGTTTTGGGAGCGCTCAGCACCATGGTCGTCAGTTGACCGTTAACGCTGACGTGGACGATGACATGGCGCTGATGTGGACTGACACACTGACGTGGCGTTGATGAGGAAGCTGATGTGGGAAAAATTAAAAAAATTAGAGAAAAATTTCAAAAATTAGGAAAAAAATTCAAATAATTCAAAAAAAAATCAAAAAATTAGGAACAAAATTCAAATAGTTACAAAAAAATTCAAAAAATTAAGAAAAAAATTAGGAAAAAATTAAAAAAATTATTAAAAAATTCAAAAAATTAGAAAAAAAAATTAGGAAAAAAATTAGAAAAAATTTAAAATAATTAGCAATAAATTCAAAAAAATAGAAAATAATTAGAAATAAATTCAAAAAATTAGGAAAAAATTAAAATAATTATAAAAAAAGTAAATGCCCCCGCTAGTGAGCCCCACCACATGCCACCCTACCGTCAGCCACCGCCGGCTGGCGGCGACGGTCGGTTGCCGAGGGCCGCCACTCGGCGGAGGCAGTTGGTTATTTTCAGAAACAGGAAAAGAATGTATTTTTAGTCTTTTATGGAATTAAATTTTCATATAAATATTTTTACTCTTCATTTATTTTATGTAGATAATTATTTTTTTGAATTTATTGCTAATTATTTTTCTAATTTTTTGAGTTTTTTTTCCTAAGTTTTTGAATTTTTTTTCTAATTTTTTGAATTTTTTCCTTATTTTTTGAAATTTTTTTATAATTATTTTAATTTTTCCTCATTTTTTGAATTAAATTCAAATAATTTTTTGATTCTTTTTCTAATTATTTGAATTTTTCCTTTTTTTAATTATTTTTTCTTAATTTTTTGAATTTTTTCGTAATCATTTGAATTTTTTTCCGAATTATTTGAATTTTTATAATAATTTTTGAAAATTTTTCTTAATTTTTAAAATTTTTTTTCTAGTTTTTGAATTTTTTTTTCACGTCAGCTTCCCCATCATCGTCTACGTCAGCATGTCGATTCACATTAGCGCCACATCTGCGTTAATGGTTGACTGACGGCCGTGGTACTGAGCGCTTCCAAAACATAACCACATGTGTATTTTTAGTCCAGAAAAAAGCACGTGGTGCTGGGCGCTCCTGTGGGAAAAGCACATGTGTAAAATTGCTCCTAAACCCATGTTAAAAAATATTCTAAAAATAGTACTCCCTCTTCTCTAATCATAGGGCAAAGTTCACTCCATTACAGTTCTTTAGAAATGATGGTTATTAGCAAATAATTAGTGAGTGGCTTGTGTCACTTAAGTAAGGTCTCGAGTTTAAGTCTTATGAATGCAAAAAAGTCTCATTGGGAGACTCATCCACTATAACCAGGTATATGATATGAGTCAAATTCGGATTATTTAAGGCAAAACTCTAAAAACTTGATGGACAACAAAAAAATGGGGGAAAAAAATGATAGTTAGCATTCTTAAACTTGTAAGAAAACATATAACATTTCAATTTCGCTCTCCACTAAAATTAATTAATTTCCACGCTGAAGTGCTTTGTTGAAATTTTACCAAAAAAGGTGGCTTATTGAAATTAAAACTATACAAGTTGTCGTGGAATGTAATGAAAACACCAATAAATAAAGAATGCATGTGATTCTAAACCAGACATCAGGTGATAATATTAAGAAAAAGAATTTGGGTGTGATTAATAAAAAAGAAAAAATATAAACCCTAGACACAATAGAGCCGAATATCCAATCACATCTAGGTGTTCTAAGCAGGTGGGATAGCATTTATTGGGTTGAAAATGTTTTTGTTTGGTTGTCCACGTGAAATATTGAAATTATGTGAAAATTTTGGAGATAATTACAAAGGAATTCCATGGAAGCCTCCAACTTCCACATAAATTGGACAAGTAAATGAAGATGACCTCTTCTAATAATAATAATTCATCAACACGTTGCAGAAAAATATGTGTTTTGATTATTTCATATATACTAACTTCAGTCATTGAAGACATAGTTGATTTTTTAAAGAAAAATTAAAGATATTAAATAAGTTATTTAATCATTTAATATGTTATGGATTCTTAGATTTTATTAGTTAAACTTATTAGTTTAAAGAAGAAATAAAAATACTCTAAAGTGATTTAATTAGTTTTCTTAATCTCAAAAAAAAATCAATTAGGTCTTATAATTAGGACAAAAAAGAATAGTTTTCTTAAGCAGTTGATCAATTCTAACTTTTTCTTTTTGGCTTGAACTTACTTCTTATTTTCTGGTAAAAATTAAATGATGATGAATAATTATTCACCATCAAACGACTTAATTACTTTTTCGGTCAAAAATAGAAAATTAATTCTAACTCAATCTGTGATTATATTTATTCTTCTTCCTGATTAAACAACATTAATCTATAACTTAAGACTATATTTAAATTCATTTTCTTCTTTAACATTAATTACGGTAATAAAAAAACTTCTTCAGTCTCTCTAGCTTGGCCAATCTTTAAATTCACACATCAAAAATAATAAATTTAAAGTCAGAATTTGACTTTGTTGGCCGACAACATTATATTGGCCAGACAATAAGGAGCTAATCTATATTGCAATTAATGGTGTATATAATGTTTTAAATGTTTTATCGTGATAATAAAAAATCAAGCCTAGGATAAAAAAAATTTTATTCATTCTAATATTCATATGTCAACTAGAGTATAAAGAGGTAAAACCAATATTTAAGGTCTGTCATAGCTATAATTATTAGGGTAGTGTGAATCTTCTTAATTTAGGACATGAGATACTAATAATTTTAAATTTTTTATGAAATGTTGGGTAAATTCAAATTTCCCTATTGAAAATTTTATTGATGAGAAGGAATTTTCAATAGGAGACTTTTTTTTTTCCAATTTCCTCAATTTTTTAAAATATATTTTTAGGAAATTAAATCCTTCAATATTATCATGAAAATCGTAAAAATCGCTATCTCGCCCACATTCTTGAAAGAGAAAACAACATTAATTGGTCCAATTGGGTGCATCGTGAAGTGCAAGTTGGCGGGTCACTTTGGAGTTTGGACATCATTTTCTCCCACAAAGTTTGAGTTTGAATAATATATACTTTTGCAGGTCAATAAAATAGTCAATACTTTTGGGTTTTCAGGATTTAAGTCCTTTGAAATTTGGGGGTTTTAAAAGTATTTTTGAACTTTAGCGTGATAAGGGAAAAAAAAATTGTTGAAAAATCTCCTATTACAAAATTTATAATTCAAAAGTGTCTGCAATCAATTCAAATGTAACTTATTTTTAATGGTTATAATTTTTCTTCACTTGTGTACAATTTATATATTCAATTAAATAAGAGTTGTATCTGCTTAAAATAAGTTGTGTTCGTTCTAAATCCTACTTCCTCGGGTCCTTATTATAAGGCACCAACTATCAACTTTATTTGGTCTTTTTATAAGGCACTTGTTTGTTCCCAATGAACATTAATTATTTGTTTCCATTTCTGTCCATAATTAATGAGGTAGTATGTGAGAGTAATAATTAATATAATACTATAGTTTAGTGTAATTTGTAGGGGTAATATTGGAAGTTGCTTAAATTATAAGGCAACTTTATTGACTTTAACTGTTTTTATTGGTTTGTGAGAAAAGTTAGTTAATGCCTTATAATAAGGACCAAAGATGTAAAGTAAATTTCATATACAGATATAGTCCTCTTTTTATATTGCAAGTGTAATAAAGAGAGAATATATATAAAAATAATAATATATGCATTGCAAATTTTTTTAAAAAAAATTGCATTCCTAATTGTTAAATAATACAATTTTTTTGTCGAGTTTGTATTACACACACATAAAGCGACCATTTTTTTCCCCAAAAAAAATCTCAAAGAGCCAGATAAGAGGACATTTCCATTTTTAATTCATAAAATTTTCATCATTTATATAATTGTACTTCATCAATTAATTTATGTATGAACGTATCTTTTTTTTTTTTTTTAATCCTGATTTTTCTTTGTTGAATATTTGTTCCATCAGTTGCATACAGGGTAGTACTAATGGTAACGAGTCAAACGACTCCATTTTTGGCAAGTTGTCGTGACTTAATTGAATTTACCAATGAATGTAACGAAATATTAAAAACACGACAGAAATTAATTATGTGACCAGTTCTTAAGACTAATTAAGGTCTCATAATGGGGCTTTCGTTTGGGACTGGTTCTGGATTTAATTAATCGAACCAACTGCTTCGGTCTAATTCTCAAAACATTGGTAAGTGTTGCTTCTCTTTAGAAGCTTTGACTTTGAAGCATTTGAGCCAAAATTTAAAGTGCTCTTAATTCGTTGTGACACGAAACTGATGTCTATTTTTTTTGCATAGAAAGATCAAATTTTAATGAAAGATTAGATAATTACATTAAAAGCACCAAAATCACTCAAATGATCATAACAACCTGAGTCATGGTCAAGGGAACAACCAAAACAGAAAAGCTTATTAGGGAACAAAAACTGAATAAAAATCAACAAGCAAGTGTCCAAATTCTCACAAGAATACAAAGTAAGGACTTTAAATGTGTTAGCTCTTGTATTTTTGATGATTACAATTTTTGGATTATTGAATTAAATATTATGATTGAAATGTGGTTGCTCAATCTATGCTTAATGATTCCATATGATAGATTGCGTTTCAGAGAAGCTTGCTCGAGCAGAGCATATAGTCATGCTCGAACAACATCGGGCTTAGGCAAATTCTCTTAGATTGAAACTTCATGCTTGAGCAACATATGCAGGTTTGCCCGAGCATCATCGTATCAAAGCTGAAAGGAAATTACCTGACCTTGCTCGAGCAGGACATGTTACATGCTCGAGCATCAACGAGCTTAGTGAGAAAAATGCAAGACTAACGAATCTTGCTTGAGTAGAGCAAAAAGCTTGCTCGAGCACCATGCTCGAGCAGAAGATTAGGGTTGCTCGAGCATCATCACTCTTTCCCTCATCTCATAGGCTCTGAACGAGCGTTGCCCGAGCATGATTTGACCATGCTCGAGCACTTTGCTTGAGTAGAATAAAAAGGTTTGCTTGAGCAGTATAAACATCTCTGCTTTCTCACTTCTGACTAAGCCTTTACTCGAGCATACATTATGGCCTACTCGAGCATGGGCGATCTGCTATCTAAGCATAAAGACTCACATGCACTCATTCTTGCTTCTGTCTAGGAGTTGCCCGAGCATGAATATATTCATGCTTGAGCAGAGAAACTTCCTTGCTCGAGCATCAGCGATAGAGATCAATTTCCTAACATGATCAAGAGAAGCTTGCTCAAGCAAGCTTGGATTGTTGCTTGAGCAGAGTCATCCCTGTTTTTGAAATCTCAGACTCCGTAAATCTTAAATCACTCTATATCAATTCATTTTTTCATGCTATTACCGATTACCTCTTCTAAAACATTTTTTAATGAGTTTCATATGCTGTTGCCACGGATTAACCACAAATTTACATAAAGTGAATTATGTGTCAAAAGCATTAAATGTAGTTGCCGAAACCGGTGATAATCTCGGTAACTAATACTCTGGTCAAAGTAAAGCCATCACTATTATTCCATGTAACACCCCGTTTTCTAAAACGTTTTCGAAATAATTGATCAGAGTAGAGCATCGGAATAAGTTTAAAATAGCGAGTAACTGATGATTGTATAAAAATATTAACCATGGTTGGTTATAGTAGTGGTACATTCATCCCAATAATTCAAAATATTATATAATCAAAAACAAAAACACTCCAGCCAGATCTTCGCACGGGCTGCTTACTCCTGTCGTCGGCCCTCGGTCCTCCAGACCCTGAAGCTATATTAGGAGCTGAGGTTCAATTACCATTGAACCTCAGGTAACGGTTAACCTCATGCTTATGTATGACAAGATATGTATGACAGATATTCATTCAGCAAGAAGCAACAATACATATCACATGTAAAGTCATCTATGTAAACAGTACACATCGCATGTACAATCATCTATGATATTAGTACACATCACATGTACATCCATCTGTGTTATCAGTACACATCACATGTACAACCACCTGTGTTATCAGTACACATCACATTTACAATTATCTATGTTATCAGCACATATCGCATGTACAAACATTTATGTTAACAATACACATCACATGTACAATCATCTATCACAAATATAAGCATATCATAAGCATCAGAGTTAGTGTTACGGTACGCGAACGTACCTGGATTGATAATTTCGTATGTAATTGATCGGGCAGCGTTCTTTCGGTCAGCCTATCATAGCAATATCGTCCTATTAATTTAAAGAATAATATCCTAAAAGATACTTTTGGCCACTACTGAATATTCTACCCTTGGTATATTAAACCATTATTTTATTTCTTCAAAATTCGTGGAAAAACGCTGGACAATATTGGGTAGAATTTCGCCTATCTTTGAAAAATCATAACTAATTCTAGAAAAATCGAAATGAAGATCCGTAAAAAGTTCCGGACTCCTTAGGATGTCTATTTTCCAGAAAAAATATCAGGCCTTGCCCAGAATTCAAAAATCATTCCCAGATTTCACGTGTTCACCTCTGCCCAGAAATTCCAGCATTTTTGCAACATAAACTTTGAGAATTTCTTTCTCATTGTACAGAGCTCATTTCAACATGTTATTTACAGATTTGGAAAGCTCTATATGTCTACTTTCATCATGAATTTTCTCAGAATTTTTCAATAGAATTTTCAACATAAAATATGCATTTTTCTGTAACTTGTTCAGAAATCGCTAACCGACGAATTTTCGCCAGAACTTCGTTACTACCGTGTTCATAACCTGGGAATTTTGCAGAACTACTCCCTTCACTAAATTTTCGAAATGAAGCTATTTTAAACTATAAAAACATGAAACTAAAATTATTCTAGAATTTTAAAGATTAAAACTACTTCTACCTATGAATATAAACTCAAAACTAAGAACTTTGCTTACCTAAAGCTTGGACTCCTTCAAGCTCTTCCTCCAACTCTCTCAACTCTCTCTCAAATAAGCAGATGATGCTTTGCTTGGTGTGAAGAAAAGTGAATGATCTATACCTCTATTTATAGTGAAAAGGTTGGGCAATTGTGTAATTAATTGCAACTTCACTCTTGGCTAATATTCACCATTGGATCTAGGGCTTCATAGAAACTCTAAATCCTCACCACACACACACTCATCTGCCCTCTCTCTCTCTCTCCCTTCTTCTCTTTCTTCTTCCTTCTCCTAGAAGCCAAAAACAACTTGAGGTGCAAGTATGCAATAGTGTTTTGTATCCCACAAGCTACCAATTTATCACATGTGTTGAAAACCATTTCCTTCCCCTTGAAGCTATGCCAAAACCGTGCTCCCTCTGAATTTTTGGGTTTTAGGGTTGTTTTGGGCTTTATTGCTATGTTGGGCAAAGGTTTGGTAAGGATTTGGGCTGCCAAAAATGATCCAATGTAAATTGTTGTGGTAAAAAGCCCTAATTTAATTTCTTTTTGTTTATTATTTGATTTAGCTTAATTAGGTTTAATTTGTAGTGTTCTAATTGTTTTACAACTTAATTATGATTCTACTAATTTCAATTGTTTCAATTATCGATCCCTTGTTAAGCTTTAATATTGAATTTAGCCAATATATTCCAAATTGTTTGTTGATATTTGCCATTAGATTAATTATGAATGTTAATTCAATTAAGATTAATTTTTGGTGTTCACTAATTATTTTTAGTGTCCTCTAATCATTTTAAACCTCTTCCTACTCCTTTACGTCTTATTTTTGACAATATAGGAATTATAAGACAATATATCCTTAAGTGTGAATTTAATTGTTCTTGAATTGTTGAAAATTCATTTAATTGATTTAGGGGTTTTTGTGGCATTTTACAATATTTTATGACCCCTAACAAAATTTAGGGAGTTGGATTTTGCCCTATTAAGTCCTACCGAAAACTTATTCAAGAGATAGATTAAATACAATACTATTTTGGAGACAACATACTCTCCTATTTTCAATAAGTCCTAATGGCCAAAATATGATGTTTAAAAGGAATACAAATCTTAGGGTATTATATTCCACCTGCACATTGAATGCTATTTCACAACGGGCAAAACACAAGGAATGAAGAAGAGAATGTCGTCGCTGCAAAATACACCTGGAATATTCAGACAGGAAAAGTCTTAACGGAATCCTCGTCTGTCTAACGGATACATTCAAGACTCTCAACAGCTATACCTCAAGCTTCATTAACGACCATTAATTACAACATCTATAAATAGCTGAAGCATTAAATTCGCTAACTACCGAAACGCTGTACATTCAATTTGAGTTTATTACTATTCGCTATTTCAACTGGTTCATTAACTTATACTTCAATGTTTAACATCTTATTTACTCGTAAGGAGTTACTCAAACATCTATTTCATTTTCGGTTTAAATCTTAAGGTTGTGAAACCTTAAGAGTGGGTGTACAATTACAGCTAGTAAGGGGGAGTGAGTCCTAAGAGGGTCATCCAAGTACAGTGTAATTGTTCTTTGAAAGATAGTGAAATTTCAGGTGTTCTGGGGACTGGATGTAGGTCAAAGTTTTGGATCGAACCAATATAAATTGTCTGTGTCCACTTTACTTCTTTGAGTTATTTCCTTGTTCGTTGTTTTTACTCGTCTCCTGCGAAACCTGCGAAAAGATTTTGAGATCACCTATTTACCTCCCCTCTAGATGATATTCCACCTTCAAAATGTTCCATGTCAAAAGAGACAACTAAGGAAATATCGATGGGCATTAACCAAAATAAAATACATCTAAAACTTAATATAAGAGTTAGCTAACTAATTCATAAATATTTAAAAAATGAATAATTAAGTTAATTGTTTGTAACAAATATGCGTCGATTTTCTTAAAATATCCTATTTAATTGTTTGCTTTATGGAATTATACTTGATAAAAACATCATTTATATGTACAATCAATAGCGATACTCTGCATATAAAAAAAAATAGCGATACTCTAAAAAATATATATAAATATAGAAGACATGATAAATTGAAATGTTATATTTAAGACAAAAATAAACCCTTTATCTGCCTATATAATTTAACACCAGAGAGAGTACTTAATATAAGTTATCTAAAATAGGAAATCCTAATTTGGCCCTTAAATCATCCAAAATAAACTGACAGTGAACCACAAACATTTAGGATAAGAGTGTGCTTCACGTGAGGCTGACACTAAATACAAAAAAACAAAAATAAGATGCGTGTTCTTCTTTTGTAACAGTAAATGACCAACTCTTTAAAGCCAATTCTTTTTGACACGCTATCTTATCCTTAAATGAGTGTCTCTCCTAACTAACCCCTCTTACTAAAGTCAACCCAATTGATGTAAACTTTGACGTTTAATATTTCCATTGATTTTAAATATAAGATGAAGTTAATTTTTTTTTATACATTAAGAAAGTTAATTATATTACTTTAAAATATTTATATTTATTATTTTTTCTCTAAACTATTTTTCCTAATATATAAACTGCTATGTAATTTAATGATATATAACATATGTCATGATTAAGTAATTTATTTAGCTTCTTTATTTTTTTAAAAATAATCAACTTTATTTTATTTCTAAGACTAGATGGAGTAACACATAACATGGTCTAAAACCAATGGGATCCCAAATCAATTCAACACACTATTGGGACACTATCAGCCACTAAGTATGAGTGTCTCTCGTAAGAATTCAAACTTTAATTCGTTACGTTGTGAGGAACTAATATTTCTCACTTTACCCAACCTTGTTGGTGCAATTTTTTTTTTTTGGGTTATAAGAAAGTTCTGATGAGTTGGGTCTCAAACTCCCAGGAGGCTCATCAGAGCTAGAGCATAACTCTAGGTTCAAAAAGCATTTACAGTACTACTTACAAATTACTCATACACTCAAGAGAACAAATTTTTTTTATATATATAAAAGTTTTGGATGGGTTCGGCATCAGTCCCCCACCAAGGCCAGGGCACGGCCCCGGGCTCTATGAGCACTAACTGGGGATTTACGAGATCGCCTACCAAAGGAGTCTCAACGACACCAGAGGGAATCGAACCCACGACCCAAGGGCCTAGTCCTGGATCCCTTACCATCTATGCCAACTCTCATTGGCTCAAGAGAACAATTTTTTTTTGATACATAAAAGTTTTGGAGGGTTCAGCATCAGTCCCCCTACCAAGGCCAGGGCACGGCCCCGGGCTCTATGAGCACTTACTGGGGACTTACGAGATCGCCTACCAAAGGAGTCCCAGTGACGGCAGAGGAGATCGAACCCACGACCCAAGGGCCTAATCCTGGATCCCTTTCCATCTATGCCAACTCACATTGGCCTTAAGAGAACAATTAATAACATATAACATGATCTAAAACCAATGGGGTCCCAAATCAATTCAACACACTATTGGGCCACTACTACTTTGAGGCTCAATTTATATTCAACTTTCGACGAGCCCAACATACAAATTTTTAACTAAAGTTATAAACATTTTTAGAAGTAGGGTGAAGGGTCAAAAATACACATGACCTTTTTCCTCAGGATCGTCCAGCACCACGACCTTTCAACTGGATTAAAAATACACACGACGTTATGTTTTTGGGTCGCCCAGCACCACGGTCAACTAACGGTAATTAACGGTTGACTAACGGCCGTGGTGCTGGGCGACCCAAAAACGTAACGTTGTGTATATTTTTGATCCAGTTGAAAGGTCGTGGTGTTGGGCGATCCTAAGGGAAAAGGTCATGTGTATTTTTGACCCTTCACCCTTAGAAGTATTGCTTTTTTTTTATATATAGAAAAAAGTTTTGGAGGGTTCGGCATCAGTCCCCTACCAAGGCCAGGGCACGGCCCCAGGCTCTATGAGCACTTACTGGGGAATTACGAGATCGCCTACCAAAGGAGTCTCAACGACGCCAGAGGGAATCGAACCCACGACCCAAGGGCCTAGTCCTGGATCCCTTACCATCTATGCCAACTCTCATTGGCTCAAGAGAACAATTTTTTTTTTGATACATAAAAGTTTTGGAGGGTTCAACATCAGTCCCCCTACCAAGGCCAGGGCACGGCCCCGGGCTCTGTGAGCACTTACTGGGGACTTACGAGATCGCCTACCAAAGGAGTCCCAGTGACGGCAGAGGGGATCGAACCCACGACCCAAGGGCCTAATCCTGGATCCCTTTCCATCTATGCCAACTCACATTGGCCTCAAGAGAACAATTAATAACATATAACATGATCTAAAACCAATGGGGTCCCAAATCAATTCAACACACTATTGGGCCACTACTACTTTGAGGCCCAATTTATATTCAACTTTCGACGAGCCCAACATACAAATTTTTAACTAAAGTTATAAACATTTTTAAAAGTAGGGTTAAGGGTCAAAAATACACATGACCTTTTCCCTCAGGATCGTCCAGCACCACGACCTTTCAACTGGATTAAAAATACACACAACGTTATGTTTTTGGGTCGCCCAGCACCACGGTCAACTAACGGTAATTAACGGTTGACTAACGGCCGTGGTGCTGGGCGACCCAAAAACGTAACGTCGTGTGTATTTTTGATCCAGTTGAAAGGTCGTGGTGTTGGGCGATCCTAAGGGAAAAGGTCATGTGTATTTTTGACCCTTCACCCTTAGAAGTATTACTTTTTTTCTATAGAAAAAAGTTTTGGAGGGTTCGGCATCAGTCCCCTACCAAGGCCAGGGTACGGCCCCAGGCTCTATGAGCACTTACTGGGGACTTACGAGATCGCCTACCAAAGGAGCCCCAGCGACGGTAGAGGGGATTGAACCCACAACCCAAGGGCCTAGTCCTGGATTCCTTACCATCTATGTCAACTCACATTGGCTTAGAAGTATTACTTGATCGATTGACTCAAAGTGGATTCACCAAGAGTTAGAGCTGGGAATCAGGGTCGGCCTGGTCCATCAGGGCCAGCCCGTGAAGGGCCAGGGCTTAACAGGGCCGGCCCTCCAGGGCCCGGAATAAGAAAAACACATGTTTTTCAAAGCCCGGCCCGAGAGCACCAGGGCCAGGGCTGGCCCGCAGGGCCCGAAAATTACTATTCCAAATTTTAACTTTTTTTCCGCCGCTTTTTTTAAAGAAATATAATCAGTAAATTACAATACGAATCATCCAATAAATAACTACAATCACTAATTTATAATCCAAAGCAAACTATCTTCACAAATAACTCACATAAAACATAAAAAGTATATTATAAATTTCTTCTCCCGCATCATGAACACATCCATAATCTTTATTTGCAACAAATAATAAACCAAATCATAAAATTATAGTATAGTTATTATATATTTATAATTAAATGGATAAATAACTTATAACAAATACAAAATATATATAAATTAATAAATTTAAAAAGGAAAAAAAAGTAAAAGCTCTAGTGAAAAGGGCTTGCAGGGCCGGCCCGTGGCCCTCCAGGGCTGGCCCGTCTAAGCCCGTGGCCCTTCAGGGCCGGCCCTCCAGGGCCAATTTCAAAAATTTCGTCTATTTTTAAGGCCCGGCCGTTGACAGACCAGGGTTAAATGGGCCGGCCCGATGGGCTCGGCCCGTTTTACCGGCTCTACCAAGAGTATAAAGTAGAAACATTTTTTCCATAAGTTTCGGCCTGTGGCTCTTTAAAAAGTATGGTCAACTAAACCCAACTTGGGATCGAAAACTAATTTTAAAAACCAGATTCTTTAAACAAATAGTCACTTAAGACTGCTTCATCCTTTCCAAAATCATAAGGCAATAATATAATTTTGCTTTAAACATAAGGCAATAATATAATATTCTGCTTTAACCAAAAAAAAAAAGAGATTATGAAAGGAGTTGCATTGAGTAATGAATAATAAAGCTATAAGCAAGTGGGAGATGACCGTTGTTTGGGATCCATAGATTTGAAAAAGAAAGAAACATTTAAAAAAATAAAAATCAGAAAGCAGAAAGGAATTAGTGCTTTTTATATATGTGTGCTGTAAATAGAAAAGTAAGAAATTAAAGCTTATGTACACATAATTAAGCTTCTGAAATAAAAGTTCTGAGGCAAATCATATATATATATATACACACACACGGAGAAGCCAAGGGGAAAAAAAAAAGAAAAAGAAAAAGAAAGAAAGAGGCAAGAGCTTCTCTTGTGCTAATAAAGCTGTTCTTTGCGGGCAAAAAGCTTTTGTGCTCTTATGTCTATTTTTAATTTATTAATTAAATACATCTTTCTAGTACAAATTTTAAAATCAATACAAAAATTTATTAAAGAAATTAAAATGGTTATCGAAGATGTTTTTTTTTTTTTCAAGAGGATAATATATACTTTTAGTATGAAATACAAAAGTATTCCTATAATTAAAACCGGATGAAGTATTTTAATATGAAATACAAAAAATTAAAAAATATATATATATATATAATAATTTTGCATAAGACCTACAAATCTAGTTTTTCAGAAGAGAAGAAAAGTCTATAAAAAAAATTGTTCTTGTTTCATGATACGAGTAAACTTTGAAAATTAGAAGGAAACAAAATCAATATCCATAATTTGAATAAATTTATAAGCGAGCATTTTAGAAAAATTAATCATTTCATCTCTATAATTTTGATTCGATTATAATTTAATCTTTAAACTTTTTTTTTTGAAACACATAGTAGGGGAGGAGGCAGGGTTCGAACCCTAGACATGGGGAGGGAAGCCAAGCTCTCATGCCACTACACTACTAAGGTGTTAGCAATTTAGTCTTTAAACTTTGATCTAGTCCAACTCAATCCCATCCCTATAATTTTAATTTTCCTGAAAATTCTTAATCCTTAATAATTTTTACCATTTAAAATCTTAATCCATAAGTAAGTTTCAAGAAAAGTAAAAAAATATATATGTGTGGAAATAAATTTGAAGTGGAGAGAGAGAGGAGAGAGGAGACCAGTTTTTTTTCCAAAAAAAAAAATCCTTTTATTTGGGGATGAGCACTACATGCTCATTTTTTAGATGATCATTAATCATTTGTTATGATGTCTATCTTTTTTATAGAAAGATCAAATTTTAATGAAAGAAAATATAATTACATAAAAAGCCCCCAAAATGACTCAAATGATCATAACAACCTGAGTCATGGTTAAGGGAACAACCAAAACTGAAAAACTTATTAGGGAACAAAAACTGAATAAAAATCAACAAGCAAGGGCCCAAATTCTCAGAAGAATACAAAGTAAGGACTTGAAATGTTCCATGGCAAAAGAGACAACTAAGAAAATATCGATTGGCATTGACCAAAATAAAATATATCTAGAATTTAATATAAAAGTTAAACAACTAATTTATAAATATTAAAAAAATAATAATTAAATTAATTGTTTCTAATAAATATGTATTGATTTTCTTAAAATAACTATTTAATTATGTAATTTATGGAATTATATTTGATGAAAACTTCATTTATATGTGCAATCAATAAAAATACTTTGAAAAAATATATAAATATAGAAGATAAAATAAATTGATATGTTGTATTTAAGACTAAAATAAACCTCTTATCCCGCCTATATAATTTAACACAAGAGAGAGTACTTAATACTCCTTCCCTCCGGTCTTAATTATAAGACCTAGTTGACTTTTTTTGAAAAGATTAAAGAAGCTAATTAAATTACTTTAGAGTACTTGTACTTGTATTTTTTTTTCAAACTAATTAGTTTGACTAATAAACTAATATATAATTTGAGGATATACAACATACGAAATGATTAAGTAACTTATTTAACTTTTTTAATGTCTCCCAAAAAAGTTAACTAGATCTTATAATTAAAATCAGAGGTACTATAAGTTATCTCAAATAGGAAATCCTAATTTTGCCCCTTAATCGTCCATAATAGACTGACAGTCAACAACAAACATTTAGGATGAGAGTGTACTTCACATAAGGCTGACACTTAATACAAAAAACAAAGGAAAAATTCACATCAGGACCCTTTTTACAGGAAAAAAAAATACAAAAAAAGCCCTAAGATTCTGAAAATCTTAGAAAATTGGTATTTTTTGAGATTGTCAGAATCTACGTGAGTTGTTAACGAGGCTGATATAGTTGTTAACGGGGTACTAATATATTGTTAATGGGGCTGATTTAGTTGTTAGCATATTGTTGTTGTTTTTTTTTTTTTTGGTACAAGGCAATGGGAGGGGGGATTCGAACACGGGACCTGAGGGGAGATATAAGGCATCTCAATACCACCAGCTGTGCCACTTCACTGCTGTCCTCGGTGGTTAGCATATTATTGTTAATGGTATTGATTTAGTTATTAATGACCTACCCGTTAACAACTATTTCAGCCCTGTTAACATGATCTAAGACCAAACCAATGGGATCCCAAATCAATTCAACACACTATTGGGCCACCGTTACTTTGAGGCCCAATTTATATTCAACTTTCTATGAGCCCAAACATACAAATTTTTAACTAAAGTAATGAACATTTGTAGAAGTATTACTTGATCGATTGACTAGAGAGGATTCACCAAGAGTATGAAGTAGAAACCTTTTTTCCATAAAAGTTTTGACCTGTGGCTTTTGAAAAACTATGGTCAACTAAACCCAACTTTGGATCGAAAACCAATTTTAAAAGCCAGATTCTTTAAACAAATAATCACTTAAGGCTGCTTCATTCTTTCTAAAATCATATATTCAGAGACAGAGATTCATGCAAATTAAATATAAGGCAATAATTTAACCCAAAAAAAAAATAAAATAAGGCAATAATATAATATTCTGCTTTAGCAAAGAAAAAGAAAAGAGATTATGAAAGGAGTGGCATTGGGTAATGAATAATAAAGCTATGGGTTGTTTGGGATCCACAGATTTCCAGAAAGAAAGAAACATTTAAAAGGAAAAAAAAAACAGAAAGCAGATAGGAATTAGTGCTTTTTATATATGTGTGCTGTAAATAGAAAAGTAAGAAATTAAAGCTTATGTACACATAATTAAGTTTCTGAAATAAAAGTGTTGAGCCAAATCATATATATATGGAAAAGCCAAGGAAAAAAGAAGAAAAAAAAGGCAAGAGCTTCTCTTGTGCTTGTGCTAATAAAGCTGTTCTTTGCGGGCATGCCACCATCTCCACCTGCACCCAACCAAATTAAATTAATTAAGCCACAAAAAACTTTTGTACTCTTATGCCTATTTTTAATTTATTAATTAAAAAGATATTTCTAGCACAAATTTTTAAAATCGATACACAAAATTTCTTTAAAAAATTAAAATCGCTATCGAATTTTTTTCCCCCTTTTAAAAGAGGACAATACATATTTTAATATGAAATACAGAATTTTTGAAAAAATATATATAATAATTTTGCATAAGACCCACAAATCTAGTTTTTCAGAAGAGAAGAAAAAATTATATATATATATATAATTTGAAGGGGGGAGAGAGAGAGAGGAGTGACCAGTAATAATCCCAGCGGGGCTTGACTTTGGACATTCGATTCTGGCCATAAGGGTAATCGGTGAGGGCTCTTTTGGTATTGTGGAAGGCGCAGCAGCCGATGCAGTAAACGCCAATAAGGAACACCAAAACGACGACGCTTAGCACTGACACTTTATGCCAATCCCTCCTCATGCTTTCCAGCACCCCTGCTTTGCATGACTCGCACTCGTAACACAGTAAACTCGGCGAGTTGCTCCACCGGTAACAGTCCGGGTCCTCGCTCTCTATGATCGCCCCGGCACTGTAGTCACACGCCGTTGGTGGCTTACAGCACCCTGACTGCACCGCCACAACTTCTCATATCAATTCAACTCCATTTACTCATAACGAGTAGGCATGTCCATGGACCAGACCAGACCGGGTTGGGGGTCAGCCCGGGGCCTGGTCCACGAGGGACTTCGGGTTGGAATATCCAGCCCGAGGTCTAGTCTGGTCCAGCTCGGCCTGGACCAGACCGGTCTAGGGGGACTGCCTCCAGGACTAGTTTTTTTTTAAAAAATTTTTTTTTTGCCATTTCCAGAACAATAATTAAATCAATGAACCACCTGTAGGACAATAAATAAACATGCAAATATCTTAAATCCAATCCTAAACCCATAATAATCTCCAACAACTTGACATTGAACAAGAATACAATATAAAATATAGGTAGTGGTTTTTTTTTAAAAAAATTAAAAACATTTTTGGGCCAGACTGGACCAGTCCATAGGATCTTAATCCTTGGACCGAAGTCCAGTCCAACCCGACCAAACCAGACTGGTCTGGGTGAACAGTCTTGGACCAGGTCGGGTCAGACCGGACTGGGCCGGGCCACCTAAACTGCCAAGTTTTTAGGATATCCCTAATAACGAGTTACATATTCTGACAAACGTGGGCTGATCCAACCCGGACTTTACGATAGTCATTTTTTGAGGTTTGGCCGTCAAACATTAAGATTAAGGCTGGCCTTACAGGGTCGACAATATTTTAACAATCTGTTATTATTTTTTTTTGTAAATCTTTTTTATTATTATTATTGCTATAGAAATTTGACAGTGGAGATTAAGATTCTCTCATACATGATTGATGGTTATTTATATTATGTGTTCCTTTTCACACCCTACAAATAAATATCCGAACCTACAGTACAAAAAATTCTAAAAGGACGTGAGGCAATGTGGTCCTTTGAAACCATGCATATATATCCAAATTTTAGACAAGATGCAAAGTTATCTCAAGTTTTTTAAAAGATAGAATATATGTATTAGTCGCTTCATTCTTAAGCAATCTAAATCATATACCATATATATTAAAGAAAATTATGGATGTAAAATATATATAAGCAAAAACTATATCATTTATTAATTATAACAATACAATTAAGTTACTTTGGACTCAACAATTCATAAGGCTAATATTTAATCTTTTTTGTATAAAAGATGCTTTATTCTCTGCAGAAAACCTGGCCCACAATGATGTTGTTAATTTTAAGAAAAATCCCTTTAAGATTATAAGGGAATAAGAAAATATTAAAAAAGTCACAGAAAAAATTCTGATGTCAAAAAGGTTCCATTGACAACTCCTTCAATAGAGTATTAACAACTCTATCTATGAGTGTTAACAATTACTTGAGACCTTTTTGACATCTGAAATTTTTCTAAAACTTTTTTAATATTTTATTGATCCTTAAAACCTTTAAAATAAAAATTCCCTTAAATTTTATTGGGGTCAAGCCTTGGGAGCTTGGCCCAAGGCAAGTTTCTATTACATCACATGCATTCATAAGTCTACTTTTATAAAGGACACACACAAGAGGGAAATTATGACTCACCTCAACATGATGTCAAGTCTTGCTCTTGCTTTTTTACCCCTTAAGAAAAGGCTATTTCTTCATTATTTGTGATAATATAAATCCAACGTGAATTAGTTTGTGTGATTTAATACCAACACATAACTTCTCATCTCATGTCATCTTATATTTCATAATTTATCTGAATTAAGAAATTTCAACTTTACCTTTATCAAATGAGGTTTTAAAGAAGAAAGAAATATAAAAAAAAATTATATTCAAGTAGGGGGTGGGGGAATTTACAAATAACCATTAATCTTTTTATAAGTAACTTATATAATAGATAAAAGAATCGTTCTTATTAAAGTGATTTATATCGTCGAGATCAGGCAATCGCGGGAGGGAGTAGATATTTTAAACACTGAACTGACTCCATATATAAATAACTACGTACAGAGACTAAAAAAAAGATAAAATAGGAAATTAAAGAACGAAATAATTATTTAGCTCGTGTAATTAATTTCCGTTTACTCTCTTACTCTAATTTAAAAGCCTGCTTGGGTAACTAACAAACAAGTTTAAAACTACAATACCTAATAAGAGAAGACTGACGAGATTTGATCTAACTGAATGAAGCCACAAAGAAGAAGAAGAAGAAGAAGAAGAAAAATAGGAAATTATAATATGCATATATAGATATATATATAGACACACATATATAGACTTACCTGAATAGGAGTCATATCTCTCTGAAGATAATCAAGAGGAGTCCAATAAGCAAGCTTAGCACAAGTCCTTGAACCCAAAATACAGCTCCTTATAGTATTCCAATATCTTGGATCGTTAATCCTATTCCTCAGCCACGGCGAATAATCCTGCAGCCGGTACTCCTTATACGCCCTCCCCGGCACCTCCACGCCACCGCCCCGGCTCATGATGGCGAAGCTGAACAGTGTCAGGCCCATCAGGCTGGCGATCAGCAGCAGCATCACCACCAGGTACAGCCACAGAGCACATGCCACGTGGAAGCATGCTCCTATGAAACCAGCCAATGAAATCACCAGAACCACGAAGCCTATGATCAAAAGCGGTGTCTGTAAGAAGTTCTCGCACGTTGTACTGCTCCTCGCCATCCATAGTCCTGCCCCTATTATGGGGATTGAAGCTAGCAGAGTGAACAGGTTCAAGAACCCTATCACTGTGTTGCTGAATCTATACATCTTCTTCTTTCTCTAAGCTATCATGTTTCTGTGTTTTGATAGTGTGCGTATATATATTAATTAGTGTGTCTGTGTCTGATTGATCTAGGTTTAAGAATTTCGAGTTTTCTTACCTTGGTTAGTGTCTTTTGATCGTGATCTGCTTGCTTTTTGTCTGCATAATTATATGGGTGTGCTCTGAAAATTTAGATAAAGCAAACATGTGAAAACGACCAGGAATTTTTGTACCGGATCGTTATATATATATTAAAACAAGTGTACGTGTTCTGAGTGACCAAATTGCCCTTGTCAGCTTCTCTTAAATGTCATTTTTATATACTCCCCTCTGGTCTTTATAAGACACCAACTAGCAAGTTTATTTGATCTTTTTTATAAAGCACTTACTTATTCTCAATGAGTATTAATTATTTGTTTCCATATCTGCCCCTAATTAATGAAGGTAGTGAGTGAGAGTAATAATTAATATAATATTAGAATTTAGTGCAATTAGTAGGGGTGATATTGGAAGTTACTTAAATTGTAGGGCAACTTTATTGATTTTAACTACTTTTATTGGTTTGTGAGAAAAGTTAATTGGTGTCTTATAATAAGGACCAGGGGGAGTACTCCCTTTACTCCTAAAAATAAAACTCAATTCACTTTTTTTTTCCAGAGATTAAGGAAGTTAAATAATTTACTAATCAGATAATATATTATTATTATTATTATTATTAGATTATATATCAATTTATAAGTTAGACAAAATAGATTTTTTTAAAAAAAGTTAACTAGATATTATATTTAGAATATGAAGCAGTGTTATATAATGATGGCTTTAAGTTTAATTTCTCCCCGATTATATAATGATTAGAGGAATTTTATTTTTGGAGGCCCCAAATGGCCCTCCTTTTTCTATATACGTAGCTACTTTAGATGCACCACAAAAGAAAACATAGATGTCCTTTTCTTTTATCATTTTATGTTAATATAATGATTTTATTTCTGTTCAAAAGAATTTTACCTATATTTCCCATTTTCAGAAAGAATTTCTTAGCAAACGTAACAGAAAATTTCTTTTGAGCTTAAACCAATAAAAATTGTAATCATATGATGACAATTCCTATTCCGGCCGAAACAAAAATGATAACAATTACTATATTTACAACAAGGTAGCGATATTCTGATGCGAAGAGTCCATATACAAGACATATCTTTGAGAAAGTTATAAAAGAAAATAAGAGTATATCTAAGATTCTATTTTTTAATATTTATATTTGCATCTCTCTTATATTTGTTTAGTAACGTAAGATGAGTCCAGTGTATAGTAAATTTAATTAAAAATGAATTACAACTTTTTTAAAAAAATTTATATATAGTATAATTTGTTAGAGATAATTTCATATGATTTACTGTGTAGATGCTAAAAAAAACCAATCAAAAGGCATATAAAGGATATGACATGATAGGACCAAAGATGCAATGAGATAAGGCTGATCAGAAGGAACTTCGGTAGCACAAGCAATTGTTCATGGCGTTTCTAGTAATTGCTGAAGAAGGATGCTTTAGAAAGATGGACCCCTTGGAACTTAGTCAAGAAGCAAAGATATTGTATAAATAAATAAATAATTATATAAATGTATATATATATTAAATGGACCAGGATTGGGTATACACTTTGCGTGGGTATAGAATATATAAGATGCCCAAGCTACTTTCTTATCTACTGTCTCTGATCTCTTATTCGAGTAGATTTCTTTTCAGATCACTAAACCATAATTCCTATTATTCTATCTAGACTTGCCTCCTGATTCGTCCATCATACATATTATTATACTTTATAATAGCCATCCCTTTGTCTGCATCTGTATTATTATTATATTCTTCTTCAATGATAGTATTTTTCTACACTACTCTCGATGACTAATATTCTTCCATCATCAACAGGTTCAATATATTTATAGCTTTTCAGATTGTGTTAAATATTCCCTTCTGACAAGGATATTGCAGAAATTGTTAGCATCCTTGTCATTGCTACTTCATTTCTGCTTTTTTCAAGTTTCTATCAAGACCCAGAATATTAAAATTAATATAAAAGTTAAAGGGTTAAATTGTATCTAATATCTTTAAGTATTTTTTGTAGCACTTAGCATCTCAAACTAATTTGTTATGCATTCAACACGTTAAGATATGTTTTCAGCAATAACAATTATTATAAAGTAATTTTTAGTATAGTTTTGCCTTTAAAGTATTTCTCTGAATAGGGACAAGCACTTGATAGGTACAAAATATATAGCTCAAAACTCTGTAAGTGTATATATATGTTGTATCAAGTAAAAAGAGTGAGTACAAGAACTCGGTACCAAGAATATAGTTAAGCAATGAATTTACACTTTTTCTTATTGATTAAGGATTGTCTTTCGATCCACTAAAAGGGATTCTAATCATATTAATCCCTAATGTCTTAGGCGATTAGTATTTAATTTGATAATTTAAGTGCAAGCCTAATGAAACTATATAGGGCTGGAAAGTAGTATATGATATTACTACCTCTCGTCCTAATTATAAGACTGAGTTGACTTTTTTTGGAGAGATTAAAGAAGATAAATAAGTTACTTAATCATATTATATGTTGTGTATTATTAGATTATATATTAGTTTATTAGTCAAACTAATTAGTTCAAAGAAAAATACAAATACAAATACTCTAAAGTAATTTAATTAACTTTCACAATTTCTCTAAAAAAGTCACCTTGGTTTTGTATTGGGACTGGAGAGAGTACTATAAAATACTCCCTCCAATCCTTTTTATAAGAACCCAACATATGAATTAACTTGTTCCTTTTTATAAAAGCTCGACAAGAGTTGTTTGAATATTTAATGAGTTTTTTTTTCCAATTTTTACCCCTCATTAGTCATATATTGGAAAAATTAATATTTTGGTCCTTGTAGTTTTAATTGGGTTGTAACTTAATCCCTATCTTTTGACTCAGTGCAACTCAGTCTCTTTAGTTTTGATTTGGTTGTAACCCAGTCCTTCAACTTTGACTCACTGTAATTTAGTCCCTATAGTTTTGATTATTTTATAATATAGTCCCCCCACTTTTATTCTAAAACATAAGGATTAAATTATAAAATGATAAAAATTATAGGGAGTGAGTTGCAACAGGTCAAAATTCAGAGACTGGGTTACAACTGAGTTAAAACTATAGGGACTGAGTTGCTCCGAGTCAAAGTTGAGGGGCTGAGTTATAACCCAATGAAAACTACAAGACCAAAAGATTAATCTTCCATATTGCATTAATTAAAAGATTCATGATACTTATATTTACTTTATTTCTCTCTCTTACATACCCCTCATAAATAAAGGTATATATACTTGAAAAATAAATTTTATTTCTGACCTACTTATTATTTTTTAACTAACTTAAACCACTTTCTTATGAATTGGACAAAAGGGAATAATAAATATGCATAAATATTGCTTGGTTGATATAGGTAATGTGAAAGTGTGTGTATGTATTTTGCATATGCACAAGTATATGATATTACTGTATACTGTCATCACTGTTAGATATAACCTAATACCATTATGTATGTATGTACAAAAATAGTGTGAACCCCACTACAAAAAATAAACAATGTTATGTTATATTTAACAGTCAGACATCTTCATCATTCCCATTTTAAATATTTATGTGTGCTTTTGCACATTTGAAAAATATATGGTACTGAATTCACATCAAGTAAAAGGTCATTGGTAGTATGTGTTATAGTATGTTGCAGTATACTATGCTATGTTGAAAATAAATAAATAAATAAATAGATAGAGGTATAATTATTGTTGCTGCAATGAAAAGATTCAATAAAAATTCTGATGGAGTTGGTACAGTGTCATTTGTGAGTGGGTGTGTGTAGAAGAGCTGTATGAGAATGTGGGTGCAATATGATGAGTATTGAGAAAAGCGTAAATGCATGATGGTGTGGTTTTGTGTCTGCAGGTAATACAAGTGTTATAAAAATAAATAAATAATAATAGAAATTAATGAGGTTATAATTTGTACTATGCAATGTGTTGTGATAGATGCTTAACGTGGGTAGGGATCATAAAAAATGGGTGTAGGTTTGCATGAGTAAATATATTGAAGGTTGGTGTGGCATGATTGAAGCGTATCAGTAACTTTAAGAGCAACATGTAAACGAATACATATGTGTGGGATGCATTATGTCAAGCCACGTCAGTAAATATATTGTTGATTATCTTCCTTCTAATACAAAAGAGTTGGACGTTCATTAATCGGAAGAAACTTATAGTTGACTCTTTAAAATGATTTTGGAAGAGATTCTTTGAGAAATTATGTCTTAAGGGTATAATTCGTAGCGGCATTAAGATATATAAATATCAAACTGTATATTCCAAGAACAGCAAACCTTTCTTGATGCTTCTTGAAGAAGACCAATTCTCTTATAAATTACTCATGCCGAGGAGTGTGATCATTTTGAATTCTAGACATAACAGAATCACGTGAAGGGTGATGAATTCTTCTTTTGGTACTACATCGGCAAGCCAAAGGCTTTAGGTTTACAAAAAAATTGTAATATTAGACTACATTTATTGGTCTCAGTGACACTCCGTCACACTCAGGACTTACTAAGTCAACACATTCCATAGATTGTGATGGAATAATTACAAGATGCTAATTCATCTCTTAAGTCGATCGCGCTAAATAATTAGCACATCTTAATGCTTCCCTGTAAGTATGAATAATCTGTAGATCCTTATGTGAAAGGATAATTGGTCTTACCTCATGTATTTCATCTCTCAAAGGATGACCCTGTCTACAATCAAGTAATAACAAATGAATAGCATCCAATGAATCAGTATGGATTATAATCGAAACCCAATTGTTTGCAAAGTATAAGTCCCCTGTAGATAGCGTGGATTTCTGCAGCAAATGACATAGTATGACCTAACTTTTGTTGAAACCCACATATCAAGTTTTCTTGGTGACCTCTGATCACTTCTCCACAAGTTGACTGTCCATTATTCATGTATGATCCATCCACATCCACACATACATAACCTAGATTTAGGGGATATCATCTAGCTTATGCTCTGTCTGGTATTTCTATAATTTGATGTTGGAAGCGGCCATGAGCCACTCCTTCCATGGAACCGGATCCTCTCATTGTCTTTTTTTCTCCCCATCCCTCACAGGCGCATCTCGGCCGTTCATTCCGTGATCCAACGGCCGAGATTAAAATAAAATAAAATTTTTGTTTTTTGTCTTTTTCGAAAAAGACAAAAAACAAAAATTTTGTTTTTGTTTTTAATCTCGGCCGTTGGATCACGGAATGGACGGCCAAAATGCGCCTGGGAGGGATGGGGAGGGGGAGAAAATGAGAGAAACCGGATGCCTCCTTCCATTAAGTGGAAAACACATCTTTGTGCAATCACTCTTGGTTGATCTCTTGTACCTTCAAATACTTTTGTATATCTATTCTTCCAAAGAAGCTAGCACACGACACCAAATGTTCTGTGCCAAGGCCATCTAACCATAAGCTTGCCAAATTGATTGGTTTTTGTGTTCCATTTTAGCCAATCCTGCAAAGAGTCAGAGAAAAATATAGAATAATATGATGGGTTAATTAAATTAAACCACACTCTTTTGGCAATCTCACGGTCTCTCGGCATATGTATAATGGTTTTCACCCTATGACACTCAAAAGGCAAGTGTTTTGCACATGGGGATTATATTTGGTTTCGAGAGTATTAGTGGAAAGTCTCTCATGAAACACTTATCACATGAAGAGTTTTGCTCTTTCAGGAATCTCTGAATGCCATATACATTGCCAGGTGGGCTTAGAGGTATGCTCATGTTGATTGGAGATCATAGTGTATGTTGGTTTAACAGTAAAGTTCCCATCTGAAGCCTTATGCCAATAGATAACATCCTCACCCAAGTCATTAAGTGGAACAACCTTTAAAATTTCTTCTACTATCCTATTTAGAAAGAATGCCTCTCCATTTATCTTTATCCCATTGTCCATTTGGCTTAACAAAATCCTTTACCACTGCCTCTAAATCCATTAAGTGGAAATTTTTGCCCACATGGTATTTTAGAGGTTTGTCTAATGGTGTCCAATGATCTTCCCACCGCTTTGTAGATGACCCACTTTTTAGTTTCTTCCCAATCCCCTCGCAAAACTCTTATTATCCCATGCCAGATTGCAGATATCTTTTCTTGTTTACTTGTGGCTTCTGACTCTCACCACATCAAATTCTGTTTGTATCAAATTCATCACCCTAACTCGAGCCAAGTTTTTAAGAGCAAAAGGAATTACACGCATCAAAAATTGATCCGAGAGTTTTGATAGTATATCCTTATATACATCAACCATCCTTATATAAAAAAATTTCACTCCCATGTACCCTTTCTGCGAAATCAGAAACTGATCCCAGGGTTTGACAACATATCAATCCGTGTATAAATCAACAATCTCAAGATAAAAACTTTCGGGAAAAAAAAAAAACCTTTTCTATGAAATTTTAGAACAATAAACTTGAAGAGTCAACTCATAACTCATAAGTTTGATAATAATACTCACGAATATAATTTTTTTAACAAATATATGAGCCCTTTTTATATAAACCAGCATATAAATTTCGGGGCAAAAAATAAAATAACATATAAATTGAAAATTAAAAAAAAAAAGTTGTACACTTAAAAAAAATAAAGGGTTAGGTTGGATCCTGAAATAGTTTTTTTTAGTAGCGCTCATTGTCCTAAACTTTTTTTTTTTTTGACACTTGGTACCTTTAAAAATAGAAATTCTTGGATACTCGATATCATAAGCTATTTTGTCTTACCTTTTTTTTTTTTTTTATACATCTATTTTGTCTTACCTAATAATAAGCACTGTAAACTCATGATACTGAATGCTACTAAAAAAATACTTGAAGGTACTAGATGCACACAAAAACTACTTTGCGCTATTAAGTGCTACAGGCAAAATAGCTGTATATGATTCAACCAAAAACCAAATTAACATGTTCATCATTAATAGATTGTATAAACAATTTAATATTTTCAAGTTTTGAAAAGACAAACAAATACATGGTCACATTCTTTCCCATCATCATTCTGCATATTCTTTCTTGGAACCCTCAACCATATACTAAAGTACTAGAAGCTTACAATTGCACATTCAAGAGTCAATAATGTGCAATATGAATTAAGAAGCTGAAGGAATGATTTTGAAAATATGAACAGTAATCATATAGCACTAGATGCCAGCCGCAGAAAGCCAGTAATTCTTTCTTGGTACAATTCGAATCTAGGACCTGCAAACTATTCATCCTTCTAACAAAGTCTAAACCTTTTGCACTTACAAATTAAATGTATATAATATGATCAAGAAGAGATTAGTAAAAAAAGATAATAAATGGGAAATGAGGTAAGGAATAAATCTTTTTACACAGTTCCATACTTTCATAACTATCTTTTAATGTTTATCTACATAGCTTAGAAAAAGGCAAGAATTTCAGTAAAACCCCAAAGAAGAGACCTGCTCTAAAATAAGGACCAAAAGATTCTGAAATTACATTGCAGTATGAAAGGACCAGATTGAAATTATGCTTTGATGGTTAATGACCAAGATGCCCTTCAATTTCAAAGCATGATTTCAATTTGGCCCTTTATACTACAATGTAATTTCAGAACTTCAAGTCTCTAATGGTGTTTTGCTGTCCCTAAAAAAAATATCAATTTCAAGCCCCCACTCCTCAGCCGCGTTGAAGAGGAGAAAGGCTCACAGAGAGAATGATCTTAGCATTATTACAAAGAATAAATTTCATATAATTACATGTTTTGTACAGCTTTTGGAATGAGGTTACCTTTTTGTTAAAAAAAAAAAATCAGACAACTATATATGCCACGTTTTAACAAAGGAAAAGTACCTTGGGTAAAATTCCTTAACCTCCCAGGAAACTCAGGAGATATGCATTCTTTACGGTGATTCTTCCCAGTCCATGCATATGACTAATGACTTTGATTTTTTTACTAAATTAACAATTTGGTTCATAAATTATCAAGACTATATAGTTTTTGTCTCCACAATCAGTGAATACACAGAGAAATCAATGCCTGAAAATAACACACTCATTGGATAATTAGTGCTTTTTTGTCAAGTAGATCAAGAATGCCAAAAGGAGTAGCATAAAACAAGCTTGTTATTTTCAAGGCATTTACTCGCATACTCACAAATTTTCAAAAACTAAAGTGAAACAAGTTTCATAATGCAGTGACCAAATTGTTATTTCAGTCTTATTTTTCTGATGAATATGAAAGCAATTTATTGTTGTATGCTTGGCATGGGCTTGTTCTCCAAGAATGACCTGAAAAGAATGAATGATTGGCGAGGTCGATGTAGTGGAACTTCATGTCCAGCTCCTCTTACTGTAACCAATGTAAGGCCTTCATAAACTTGGCTCCATCCACCAACCTTCACCAAAAAGAAGAAATTTTCAGCCGATAGAAGTACAAGGCCATATTAGATTCCAGCCTTTAGAAACTAGGAGAATTTGTCCATAAATTCTGAAGGTTAAATTTGAAATCTTTTCCCCCCTATTTTCAGCAATTTAGGAGTTAGGGTGTTCTCTGTTTTCTCTTAAATGAAATGTGGGAAAACTACTTTTATTGAAGGTCCATTTTGTAAATGATTCATACTTTTTATCTTTAAAACGCGATTTTATTTACACATGTTAATAGTTGAAGTCATTATTTATCCATGGGAAAGTTAAAGTTTGAAGATAAACTTCTGATTTCTGAATCATATAAAACTTTATCCCCAACTGTATCAGAAATAGATTTATTTTATTTTATTTGGCCAACCAAAAATACATCTGAATCAAACAAGGATAGGATTACAAATTAGACCTTTTTACAATTATGCAATAAAGCATTCTGGAAGAGAGTGATATACAAGAGTATGGCTATATATGGGCTTCACTTTCCTTATACTCATCTCTGTTCTTTTTCTCTCTCAATATATTATGTACAAGCATTTTTTTGTAACTCCAGAAGATTCAAATTGACATAATTACTACTCCAAGAAACAAGGACTGACCTTGCCATCATCATACCAAGGGTACCAATTGGTGATGGAGGGAAATTTCAAGGCATCAATGGAATATCGAGTTGCAGTTATTGGAACCACGGAGTCAGTATCTCCACTGCCAAAAGGAATCAATTTAGCTATAAATCCAACTAAAATTATAAAAATGCTATTTTTCATTTTTAAACAGAAGATATAGGTTGGTAACAACAAAAATAATCCGCATTTTTCACATAAAAGTGCAACGTCAGAGACTATGGTATTGAAGGATGGAAGCCTAAAAAAATTCAGAATGATCTTATATGTATTTATATATATTGAAACAGCCAGTCATGCAAGTCTCCTGAAAACAGTAAGAGAGCTTTGTGTGAAGAAAAAGGATCGACCAAGGTCTACCTGAATCTCACTAAGTTTAAGCCAGGAGAAATTATAATGTTGAGACAAGGGACTGTGTTGGACAAATTCCACAATTAGCCAGCAGACTTGTAGATACTATTAATGCATTTCTAAACTTCTGTAAGGACTTTATAGGCTTAGGGCTTTAGGAAGATGCGACCTTGTAACCAGCTGTAAACATTGATTTAGCGTGCCTTTAACCGATAGGTATACAAAGAAACCAGGCATATGGTTCATAGATTAAGGGATTATTTCCATTCACCCCATCTTTAGAGGGAGTTCAAGAGAACACAAGCTAAAGTCCCTTGAACAGTGTTGAGAACATCAAGCTTAGAAATATTAATTAATTATTATTATTAGGAATATCGTTTAATATTTATTAGGATTAGATATGGCTATTATATTTTAGGAATATATCTCAAGATATTATGATTTGATTTGATCTAATTAGATCTAACTAGATTAGTTTCTTGGGTTAGGGCTAGTCTATTAGTTTGCTTATATAAAAGCCTCTTGTATTCTCTTTTATTCTTAAGGATCAATAATATTAGTATTTTTCTTGTACCACAATGTAATCCTTCAATCTCAACATGGTATCAGAGCTCTAGAGTTCCGATCCTTATTTTCTAAGTTCATTTGTTTTGTTCCTCTCCTTATCCCCTAAGTTCATTTGTTTTGTTCCTCTCTTGTTCTGGGTTCAATTTTTCGGCCACATTGAGAGAGAGAGAATTCTAAGTTCAATTTTCCAGCGACACAATGAGAGAGAGAAAGCTAGGGTTTTGTACTTGGAGCTATCTTGTTACAATTACACGTGCCCCATCATCAGCCTCTCCACCCTCCAATTGGCCCATCCCTTGCAATTCGATCTTGTTTTGATAGCAAGTGGCCGGCACGTGGACAACACACGCGTCGTATACAGTTCCCTCTCCCCGGTGCGTGACAACATGTGAGAGCTTATTTTCTGGTCATGCTCTGTTCTTCCACGTTAAGCCCTCATTCCCGGCACGTGTAGGCCGGTTTCTACTTTGAAGTTGCATTGTGAGATAGGGTTCAATTGTTTTTACTATTTCAGCACTGTCGACTCGTTTCGTGCACATTCACTTGTTTCTAGTGGTTGAGTTCTTCGTTTGTTACATTTTCTAGCACGTTCGCGAAGTGCTCTTTGGGTTTTTTGTCTTGGGTGCCATGCTTGTAGTTGGCTTCTATGGTTCTTTGGTAGTTGCTGTCTAGTTGGTGCTCAACACCTTGGGTATTTGCTGTCTGGCTGGTTGGTGCTCATCTTTTCTGAATTTATGCTTCTTTTAACCTTGGTGGTTTCGTTCTCGTATCTCATGGTTTCAGATTTGGGTTTGAGCTTTGCCTTCCTTTGTTTGGTCCCTGGTAAGACATTCATTGTTGCTTTGGCCCATGTTGTGAGACCATTTGTTGTTGGTTTGGTCACTTGTGAGAACGTTTGTTGCCGTCATTGTTGGTTTGGTCCCTTGTGAGACCGTTTGTAGCAACTTCTACTTTGGTTTGGTACTCTTTATTGTTCGAGCTCCTATGAAGTTGTGGATTATTACCTCAGCCTTTGTTGATCATTATTGCTTGAAGGGGAGTTGAGAATATTAAGTTTAGAAATATTAATTAATTTATTATTATTAGAGATATCATTTAGTATTTATTAGAATTAGATATGGATATTATATTTTAGGAATATATCTTAAGATATTATAATTTGATTTGATCTAATTAGATTTTATTAGATTAGTTTCTTAGGTTAGGGTTAGTCTATTAGTTTGCCTATATAAAAGCCTCTTTGTATTCTCTTTTATTCTTAAGGATTAATAGTATTAGTACTTTTCTTATGCCACAATGTGATCCTTCAATCTCAACAAATAGTAAGCTTAGACAAGCTCTGTGAGATATTTTAACTTTTTTTTTTTTTGTCTATAAACTAGAATGATATCCTAATACAGTTAGTCAATTGCAAACCCCGTTATTAGCAATAGCACTAGAGTTACAAAATTGACAAAACATGGGTAAGTGCAATGAAGCATATGCTTAAGTCCTATAGAACATTAAGCTTAGACAAGCTCTGCAAGATATTTTAATAATTTTTTTATTGTCTATAACCTAGAATAATTTCCTAGTAACGTTAGGCAATTGCAAAACCCATTATTAGCAGTATCTCTAGAGTTACAAAATTGACAGAAAGGGGTAAGTTCACCTGTACACCCATATCTTGAGACCAGCACCAATGAGTTCTCGATATATTGGAAGCATAGATAGTGGAGAATCGGTCCAGTAGTTTGCAACAGTGTCACTGTAAAGAAAATTCAGAAGTCAAAATCCTAATAGAGTTGATCTCTAAAGGATATCTAAAATCTTACAATCGTTTGTATTAGTATCACCTGCATGTTTGCCATGAATATGGGATATTAGTTACATTGGCATGGAGTGCCTTCTGAACCTCCGGATGATTGAAGTACAAGGTTGAATACCTCTCAGTACAAGGGTCATAAGCTCGAGACATCCATGGCTGGGTTCAGAAGTCAACGGTAAGCACAAAGAAAAGATATATCTGTACAATATTTAAAAACAATGACTCTTAAAGAAGAAATTATTATTTTGAATGTTAAAGGATAGATCAAATCAGTCACACTAAAATTACAAGACTAAGCGGATGATTTCAGAACTTACTTCCTGCAAAAGATACATTTCTTTGGTTTCCTTTTTTTCCTTTCGTTAGGGCTAATCTTATCCAAGTCAAGTGAGCAAGCACATGCTCTGGAATTATCATATATTATCTTCAGAAGCACGAGTAAAGTTTTATAGCTAAACAGAGAGTTGATGGTAAACTCAAGTCTACATGTCCTTGCAATTAAAGAGTCGAAGAATGCTTGTTTGGATTTAGAATTGGAAGCCTATACGTTGCAAAATTTAGGAAATACTCCTTCAGTCTTTAATATAAGACATATTTAGAGAGTTAATCTCGATTCCAAATATAAGACGAAGTTTTCATATTTGTCAACATTTTTCTAATTTAACCTTATTAATGCTCTCTCAAAAATAATAGGAGATGGAATGAGAAAATTAAGGAAGATAAGTAAGGTATGTTAGAAAATATATATCATATTAATTAACATAACTAACTTTCTTAATCTAATTAAATTAGATAAATATGTTTTACATTTAAGGACCGGTGGAGTAAATTATATGAGCTTCTACCTAGCATGTTTTCTGTAGGGTCTCTTAGGTGTAGAGCCCTCCATAGAACATCTTCACCTTTAAAAATCCAGCAAACTGAATATTCTAATAGATATCCCAAATTTCCATAACACTCCCCACTAGTTTTAGTTCCAAGAGCTTCCACCAGTGACAGAAAGTCAGATACCTTCTCATTACCAAAAAATACTCTGGAGGAAGTTTCATTTATAGAGTTTATTTAATAGAAACTTCTTGATTGCAAAATTAGATGCAAGAAGCCAGTTTCATGCTTACATTTCTATAGAAATACCCACCATTGCCTTTTACAAGTTCAACAGCATGTAAGGGTTAGCATATGGACATATTCTGCGTTTTCAAGTATATTGAATGAGTTGATAAATTGTACTCTGCAAATTTTTACGCACAAAGTACCAGCATTCTGATTTACGTCACTAAAAACAACAATTCAATGGAGGACTTTTCCCCAGTTTTTCGGATAAAGGAGCTTACATAGCGACCGCCCAAGCTGCGCCTGAGCGATGCAGTATTATTGCATGGCCGGGTATAAATGCTATATGGGTCAATGTTTCCCTGCTCTAAATCTGCAACTCTTAGAGCCTCCATGCATTGAATTGATGGATGTTGGGATGACCCAAAGTCACAGGCAATTTGCAGCATCTTATATGAGGAATCCGAAATCATACCATGGGTCCACCAGTACTCAAATGTGCCAACATAATCGTTGTAATCATCAGTAACAGCGTTTCCAACCTTAAAATATGTGAAAATTGACACACCTCATTAGTTAATTATCAAACAAAATAGTGGCCTCTCCATAAGCAAAATAGCTTAGAAAATCACCATTGTTTTCACCTATCTTACAATCTTACCATAAATCCCTTTAGATTTATAATTGGTTTCTGCACCCCCTTATTTTTGTGGTAAACAAGTTGAGCCAACTGTGGAACATAGTGACCTACACAGAAATTGCAAAAACCAAGCATTCAATTATTAACTCTACAAACAAAATTATTTGGAGGAAAAAAAAAAAAAACTGATATATAGATCAAAGAAGGACCTGCATAACTTTCTCCAGCAATGTAAAAATCTCTATACTTATACTGAGGAAACCTCTCAAACCAATTAACAAGAAATGTATAGGAATCTTCAGCTGCAAAGTCAAAAAAGACCCTGATTACAATCTCATAAAACATGCCAGATATATTCTGATACTGAACAAAACAGGCAAAACAAGAACGAAATATCATCCTCCACAGGGATTTCACAACTATATTACCTGTTCTCTGGTCACCTGCCGTGTTCAGATCTGATGTTTCATTGGAATATGAAAAACCCACCCCAGCAGGAGACTCAAGGAAAAGTATATTTGCCACTGAAAGCCAAAATATATAAGTATCTATTATGTATTGCAGATGAAAACTCAACATACATCGAGGATTTCGAAAAAAAAAGTTCACACATACAATTGTTCCAAGCATATGGATTCATGTAAAGTGAGTTCCCATCAGAATTAATTCGAAAAGGGCCAATCTCTTCAGCTGCACCGTAAGCAATAGAGGAGCATCCAGGACCACCATTGAGCCATAAAACAAGTGGCCTGGACTGGGGTCCACGACTTTCAGGCGATTCGATCAACCAATAAAATAATGCCCTCCCAGCTTGTTCATTCACAGTTACATAACCAGAGTACTGAGCAAATCCTACATTTTTGGGTTGCCCCGGTAAATGGATTATCTTATCTCTCTCTTGATCTTCGATCGGGGAGATGGCGAAACAAATTTCAACAGAAATTGATATAAGTAAAACAATAAATAATTGAAAACAACCCATGAATCAAAGAGCGAAGACCCAGAAAGAGTAATAAAATATTTCTGGGTTTTCTAGCCTTCCAACTGCTTGAAGAAAAACCAGATAGTAGAGGTAGAAAAGAAGGGAAAAGGCAGAGTAATTCACATGGGGATTGGGGGGAAATGCTCCCAAGAAACGTAAATGCCAAATCAATCTCGGGATTTCCCTGAAAGGATCTGAATTAAAATATAATTCCTTAGATTCATATCAAGTGGTAGGCCATTTACCAAAATGATAAGATAGAGACCATTCATGTTAGTGACACAGAAAATATGGAGGCAGAGAGACAAAACAGTGATCAAGACGTGCATTAAAGATAAGGATTAACAATGATATTATTCGGATCAACGAGTTGGCTAGATGGAGGCAGAGACATCTAGTCAACTTGTTGATCCGAATCTTCGAAGGCCAAGGACACTAGAGTGATGGCGGCACATGGAGCTAGTCTTCGATTGTCGATCTTTGTGGCTAATATAATATATTTATTACGGTTTTTTTTATTAATAAAGGCAACCCTTGAATGAGAGTTAGAGAATAGACGATAAAGATTTATTCATTAATACATCAGACTAGAAAAAGGCTAGTAGCGGCAGGTCAATTGGTCCTTAAGAACCATATAAAGGTAATCTTTGGAAACTGTCATATTAACACTACATCCGCATCTTTAGGGGCATCATGACTTTGTTTGGCCATATAGTCAACACAAGGGATGTTGTTTCTTAAAGTATAGTGAAGCTCGACATTCCAATTTTGGAATAGAAAATCTCTAGTCTCTCCGATAATGCCTCTTAATGGATGATCGGTACAGCAATCCCTCTTAAAAATGTTGATTGCATAAAGAGAATCAGAGTAAAAGATTATTCTTTACAAGTCTATCTCATAACACACTCAGAGCCCAGTCATAATAGTGTATATCTCAACTTCAATAACAATCTAGAGCCCAAGGTGCTTGTGAAACCCCATCACTCAGTGCCCAGTGCCTTGTGAAGTCCATGTCACTCCGCCGCAATATTTATTACAGTTTTTCTTTTTGCCATCATAAACTCCTACACATTTACAATGGTATTGGCTCTGAAAGTATGAAGTTAATGGTTTTTGGCCAATTTAATGCATGTCGTTATGAAATTATAGATAGCGACTAATATTTTAAATAGAATATACTATATGGACAAAAGAACCACTATTTATAATTATATAGATTACAATCAATATTCTATTAAAGATAAGGATTAACAATGATATTATTTAAAAATAGGAACAATAAATATTAAAATCAAGTAAAATACCATTGTCATGTTCCTATACAACCCAGCAAGGCTTTGGATTAAAAAATAACACACATGCCACATTTTTAAGAAAAATTATTTGTTTGATATATAATATTTGCTCCGACAGCACTCAATAATTTTTTGTTTTAACCAGATACAACTTAGTTTATATAATTTTGATTTGCTTAAACTCATTTCCTAAGCTTTGAATTAAAATATTTCAATTCCTATAATTTTAACTATTTAAAATATTAATTCATATATTTAAAAAATAAAATCACAATTTTTTAAGCTTACGATTTTAAATTATTAAAATTATAAATCCTTACGTGTTTATTAATTTTTGAAAAATAGTTTTTACAATTTATAATATAAATATATAATAATAATAAGGGGTTTACTTTTCTCATGTTGCAGGAGAGAAATAAGATTCCTACACACCCATAAAATGGTGGGACCTATATATATATATAGTGCTAATTATATATATATGTGGGCCCCCATTTTATGTATGTGTAGTATAAGAAAATATTTCTCCTACAACATACAACATGTAAAATGTTTTTCCCTAACAATAATAATCATTAACTCCCCAAAAAGGAAGTGTGAAACCCGTTTGGTGGTTTCGGACCCTCAGTCAGTATGTAAAATTATTAGTCAAGAGGTTGAGTTTCAAGCAAAACAAAACAAAAAACAGTGAGCTCCGCGCTAATGGAATATGCCGGGGAAACTCGCCACGTAAGCCCTAAGATCAATCTCACGCGCTCCAACGCGAGTGCGTGTGTTGATATTTGATTGAGGGAAACCAGCGCTTTCTCCGCCGCCAGAAGGCGCCAAGGGAGGAGGCTCGTTCACTTCATACGCGTCCGGCGTCCCCATGTGTCTGTAATGGCGTCATCTCTCGCTGTTTAGTGGATTTTGACTCCGTCCGGCTGCTGTGGCAGGATCCGGCTTCTTTGTCTTCTCTTTCTTTCTTTCTGCTGCCCTCTTTTTCTTTAAAGCTATTATGTTTTGGCCAAAAACAGTATCAGTTGCCTCTTTAGATGTATTCCTTCTTGTCCTTATTATAAGTTACCAACTAATAAGTTCATTTGGTCTTTTTTCCTCATGAGCATTAATTATTTTTTTTCATGTCTGCCCCTAATTAATAAGGGTAGTTGGTGAGAGTAATAATTAATATAATATTAAAGTTTAGGGTAATTAGTAGGGGTAATATTTGAAATTACTTAGATCCTAGGACAACTTTATTGACTTTAACTACTTTTATTGATTTGTAAGAAAAGTTAGTTGGTGCCTTATAATAAGGACCAGAAGGAGTATATCTATATATATATTTCAGGTACTAAAAAGATATTTTCAGAATACTAATTAGTATTGAAAAATATTTTATGATCTTAAAAAAATATTTCAGGATACTAAATGGTACTGAAAAGATATTTCAGAATTGATACCGAAAAAAATACTTTACGATCTTAAAAAAATATTTTAAGGTATTGACTGGTATGGAAAAAAAAATTCACAACCTTGATAATTTATTTTAGGATCTTTAAAAAATATCAGGATATTTTTTGAAGATGACAAAATAATTTTTTAAGATCATAAAATATTTTTTCAACATCAGTCAGTATCCTAAAATATCTTTTTAGTATTAAAAAAAAAGGCCGTTGGTATTATTATTATTATTACTACTACTACTATCATTATTATAATTTCAGTTCAAATTAAATACGAGGAATCATTTTCATGTACCTAATACCTATTTATATGAAATTTTTAAATGTGTGGAGGTTTTTTATAATTGATACTATAGTTAAGAACCATAAATGCTAGAGCTCATTCCTCTACTCTTACCGTACTTGAATATATATGATTTTGAGACTACTTTGCTCTACAGTCTATAAACTAGAATAATTTCCTACTAACGTTAGGCAATTGCAAAACCATTATTAGCAGTATCACTAGAGTTACAAAATTGACAAAAAGGGTGAGTTCAGCAATGAGTTCTCGATATATTGGAAGCATAGCATAGATAGTGGAGAATCGGTCCAGTAGTTAGCAACAGCGTCACTGTAAAGAAAATTCTGAAGTCAAAATTCTAATAGAATTGATCTCTTAAGGATAGGGAAATTAACCGAAATAAGAATTTTTTTTTTAAAAAAGTATTGAATGGGAGCAATTGGAAAACTAGTTCCCAAACTAATGCAGTCAAAGGCGTCAGTTGACTGACGCCACAAATGACGTCAGTCTACTGACGCCTCTCTGCAAATTGCAAAGTGGCGTGCATCAATTCACGCCACCCTTGGGTGGCGTGAATTGATGCACGCCACTCTGCAATTTGCAGAAACTGATGCCATTTGTGGTGTCAGTCAACTGACGCCTTTGACTGCATTAGTTTGGGAATTAGTTTCTCAACTACTCCAATCTAATACTTTTTTTTAAAAAAAAAAACTCTTATTTTGGTCAATTTCCCCTTAAGGATGTCTAAAATCTTACATTCGTTTGTATTAGTATTACCTGCATGTTTGCCATGAATATGGGATATTAGTTACATTGGCATGGAGTGCCTTCTGAACCTCAGGTTGATTGAAGTACAAGGTTCAACACCTCTTAGTACAAGGGTCATAAGCTCAAGACATCCATGGCTGGGTTCATAAGTCAACGGTAAGCACAAAGAAAAGATATATCTTTACATTATTTAAAAACAATGACTCTTAAAGAAGAAACTATTATTTTGAATGTTTAAGGGTAGATCAAATCAGTCACACTAAAATTACAAGACTGAGCGGAAGATTTCAGAACTGACTTCCTGCAAAAGATACATTTCTTTGTTTTCCTTTATTGCCTTTTGATCTAAGTCAAGTGTGTGCATGCTCTGGAACTATCATATATTATCTTCAGAAGCACAAGTGAAGTTTTATAGCTAAACAGAGAGATTGATGGTAAACTCAAGTCTCCATGTCCTTGCAGTTAAAGTTGAAGAATGCTGGCTTATACGTTGCAAAATTTAGGAAATAAAATACATGAGCTTCCACCCAGCATGTTTTCTGTCGGGTCTCGTAGGTGTAGAGAGCCCTCCATAGAACGTCTTCACCTTAAAATCCAGCAAACTGAAGATTCTAAAAGATATACGAAATTTCCATAACATTCCCCACTAGTTTTAGTTCCAAGGGTTTCCACCAGTGACAGAAAGTCAGATACCTTCTCATTACCAAATAATACTCTGGAGGAAGTTTCACTTGTAGATTTATAGAAACTTCTTGATTGCAACATTAGATGCAAGAAGCTAGTTTCCTGCTTGCATTTCTATTGTAATACCCATCATTGCCTTTTACAAGTTCAACAGCTTGTAAGGGTTTGCATGTGGACAAATTCTGCGTTTTCAAGTATACTGAATGAGTCGATAAATTGTACTCTGCAAATTTTTACGCACAAAGTACCAGCATTCTGATTTACGTTACTAAAAACAACAATTCAATTGAGGACTTTTCCCCAGTTTTTCGGATAAAGGAGCTTACATAGCGACCGCCCAAGCTGCGCCTGAGCGATGCAGTATTATTGCATGGCCGGGTATAAATGCTATATGGGTCAATGTTTCCCTGCTCTAAATCTGCAACTCTTAGAGCCTCCACGCATTGACTTGATGGATGTCGGGATGACCCAAAGTCACTGACTATTTGCAGCATCTTATATGAGGAATCCGAAATCATACCATGGATCCACCAGTACCCAAATGTGCCAACATAATCGTTGTAATCATCAGTAACAGCGTTTCCAACCTTAAAATATGTGAAATTGTAAAAACCAAGCATTCAAGTATTAACTCTACAAACAAAATCATTTGGAGAGAAAAAACTGATATATAGATCAAAGAAGGACCTGCATAACTTTCTCCAGCAATGTAAAAATCTCTATACTTATACTGAGGAAATCTCTCAAACCAATTAACAAGAAATGTATAGGAATCTTCAGCTGCGAAGTCAAAAAAGACCCTGATTACAATCTCACAAAACATGCCAGATATAATCTGATACTGAACAAAACAGGCAAAACTATCATCCTCCATAAGGATTTCACAACTATATTACCCGTTCTCTGGTCAACTGCCGTGTTCAGATCTGATGTTTCATTGGAATATGAAAAACCCACACCAGCAGGAGACTCAAGGAAAAGTATATTTGCCACTGAAAGCCAAAAGGTATACAGGTATTTATTATGTATTGCAGATGAAAACTCAACACACATCAAAGATTTCAAAAAAAGTTCACACATACAATAGTTCCAAGCATATGGATTCATGTAAAGTGAGTTCCCATCAGAATTAATTCGAAAAGGGCCAATCTCTTCAGCTGCACCATAAGCAATGGAGGAGGAGGAGCATCCAGATTCCAGGACCACCATTAAGCCATAAAACAAGTGGCCTGGACTTGGGTCCACGACTTTCAGGCAACTCGATCAACCAATAAAATAATGCCATCCCATCCTGCTCATTCACAGTTATATAACCAGAGTACTGAGCAAATCCTACATTTTTGGGTTGCGCCGGTAAATGGATTATCTTATCTCTCTATTGATCTTCGATCGGGGAGGTGGCTAAACAAATTTCAACAGAAACTGATAAAAGTAAAACAATAAATAATTGAAAACAACCCATGAATCAAAGAGCGAAGACCCAGAAAGAGTAATAAAATATTTCTTGGTTTTCTAGCCTTCCAGCTGCTTGAAGAAAACCCAGATGGTAGAGATAGAAAAGAAGGGGAAAGGTAGAGTAATTCACATGGGAATTCGCGGGAGATGCTCCCAAGAAACGTAAATGCCAAAACAATATCAGATTTCCCTGAATGGATCTGAATTCAAGCCTCATTTTATACCTCGATGCATTTTGAATACCATTTACTAATTACATGATCGACTTCAACCTTACTTTCAAAGCCATTGGCTTTTTGAAGCGACTCTTCATCTGTCCTATTTAATCATTGCACATTCCCAATGATTCCTGCGTTTTTCCCATGCATTGAAATGCTTTGACGCATCATTATTTTCCAGAAGTATTGCCTAATTGGCTGAACTAACCAGCCACCTTATGTTTCATCATTTCCGAAGGTCACTACGTAATTGTGGTGCTATATATTCGTTCAGTCTTCTCACAGTTTCACGGTTAGTTGCAAAACTCGTATCCTCTTATCCTCATATCCTCTGATCCTCATAGAAAAAATTCCATTTCCGACTAGAATGACAACGGAAAATGTTCTGTCCTTCCTTGCCGTGAATGATACAACCAACAAACGGTGTATTACTGCCAAGGTGGTAACTAACTTTTAGGACATCCTGTACACAAATATGCATTGTCATATTACCTACAATGTTGTTCTTTTTTATTCAAAGGTTCAATGTTTATCTCAATGTTTTGTTTTACTCAATGGAGTCATAAATATAATCCGTCCTAATACATATTTTATGTTTTAATACTTCTTTTAGGGTTATTTGTGTCTGTGTTGCGCCGGCGGGACATCATACGTAGACTCTCTGGTGTTCTTCTACCAAGGTTTTGTTTTGTTTTGTTTTGAGACATTTTTTTGTCAAACATGAAACTAATCTTATCAACCCAGACTTGAAGATTGTAATTGAACCATTTATTGAGATCAAATATGTAAGTGATGTTATTAGGACTCCCGACACTGTTTTTCAACCCCTACTTCCTGTAATTGCAACCTCACTACTCAAGTCTACTTTTATAAGTGTCGTAATTTTTTTCATGTTCATTCATACCCTTTTCCACTTGTAGTGACAATATTTGATTTTGATATAGGTCATCCCTATCATTTTGTAGATATTGTTGGACTCGTCACTATTGTTAGGAACTATCTAATGTAACTGATGATGGGGATACTTTATATCAACTCAACTTTGAGATCATGGACGAGTGGTTTGGAAAATTTTTTATGTTTCTTGATTGTCCCACTACATTAATGTATGTATAAATTTGTGTTCTTTTTTGTAGTGGTAATCCCTTCCACTGCTGCTTTAGGGGCACCCCAGCCTTTTAGACTTCAATAAGCTATTCTAAAGTTTTGAACAAAGAAGATGTTGTGGTCGCCTTGCTTTTTGTCAAGATGATAAGGACTGCAGGTTTTTTTTGTTAACGTTATACCAATAGCTTAAATCACAATTTTTTTAAAATCTTTCTTTTTCTATATTCATTCATTCAAAAAAAAACCATACAAAAATGGAAAGATTTTTTAAAAAAATTGTGATTTAAGCTATTGGTATAAGGTTGACAAAAAAAAAAAAAAAACCTGCGATCCTTATAATCTTGACGAAAAGCAAGGCAACCACAACATCTTCTTTGTTCAAAACCTTAGAATAGCTTATTGAAGCTCGAAAGGCTGGGGTACACCTGAAGCAGCAGTGGAAGGGATTGTCACTACAAAAAGGAAAACAAATTAATACATACATTAATGTAGTAGGACAATCAAGAAACATAAAAAGATTTCCAAACCACTCGTCCATGATCTTGAAGTTGCGCTGATATAGAGTTTCCCCTTCATCAGTTACATCCGATAGTTCATAAACAACAATGACGAGTCCAACAACATTTGCAAAATGATAGGGATGACCTTTCAATATCAAATATTGTCACTATGAATGGAAAAGGTATGAATGGACATGAAAAAAAAATTACAACACTTTTAAAAGTAGTCTCAAGTAGTGAGGTTACAGTTAGAGAAAGTAGGGGCTGAAAGCAGTGTCGGGAGTCCTAATAACATCGCTAACATATTTGATCTCAGTAAATGGTTCAATTACAATCTTCAAGTCTGGGTTGATAAGGTTAGTTCCATGCATGTTTGATAGAAAAATGTCTCAAAACAAAACAAAACCCTGGTATAAGAATACCAGAGAGTCTATGTATAATGTCCCGCTTACGCAACACAACTAGACACAAATAACCCTCTAAGAAGTATTAAAACATAAAATATGTATTAGGATGGATTATATTTACGACTCCATTGAGGGGAAAAAACATTGAGACAGACATTGAACCTTTGAATCAAAAAGAACAACATTGTAGGTAATATGACAATGCATATTTGTGTACCGGATGTCCGAAAAGTTAGTTACCACCTGGGCATTAATACACCGATTGTTGGTTGTACCATTCACGGTAAACAGATGGACCAATGGTTGAGTGACTAGGAGATTTAGATAGATATATTTGATAATAATTAATGTTTTAACCAGGTACAATTCCTAAGTTTTGAGTTAAAATATTTTAATTCTTATAATTTTAACTATTTAAAATATTAGTCATATTTTAAAAAATAAAATTAGAAAGATTCAAAATTTTTTTTAAAATGAACATTTTAAATTATTAAAATTATAAAGGTTCAATTTTCATATAATAATTTTTACAATTTATGAAAGTGTAGAAAGAGTTTTTTCTGAACTTAGAGAAAATGACCTCTACATGGTTTCCAAACAGTCAGCCTCAGTATGTATTTAATTATGGTCAAGCAAAAAACAAACAGTAAGTTCCCGCGCTAATGGAATATACCGGGGAAGCTCGCCACGTAAGCCCTAAGATCAATCTCACGCGCTCGAACGCGAGTGCGTGAGTTGATATTTGATTGATTGAGGGAAACCAGCGCTTTCTCCGCCGCCAGACGGTGGAGAAGGGAGGAGGGTCGTTCCCTTCATACGCGTCCCCACGTGTCTTTAATGACGTCATCTCTCTTTGCTGTTTGGTGGATTTTGACTCCGTCCGTCTATTGTACTGGCAGGCTGTGTCGCTGTGAGTAACCAGGGACTCTCTCTTCTCCTGATAAATAATTACCGCATAAAAATCAAGTTGCATTATTATTATTATTATTATTATTATTATTATTATTATTATTACTGCTGCTTCTTCTGTGTTATTTACTTATTTATGACTATTCATTATTATAATTTCAGTTCAAATTAAATCCGAGGAATCAATTTTTTGTACCTAATAATACCTCTATTTTTAAAATGTGTGTAGTTTTTTATAGGGTTAAGGTGTAAAAATACACATGTGCTTTTTTCTGAAGAGCGCCCAGTAGCAAATGCTTTTTTTGGTGTAAAAGTGCACACGTGGTTACAAATTAGGTGCAAAAATACCATTTGACCGTTAAGTTTGACTTTGATCGTTAAGTTTGACTTTGACCGATGACATGGCATTTCAAAGGTGCAAAAATACACATGTGATTTGTCAAGAAGAGCTCCTAACAACAATTTTTTTAAATTTAATAATTTTATTTTAATTACTACCCAGTGCTAAAAAGACATTTAGAATACTGTCCTATACTGAAAAAATATTTCATAATCTTGAAAAATTATTTTTAGATCCGAAAAAAATATTTGAGGGTATTAACTGATACTAAAAAGATATTTTGAAGTATTTTTCTGTACCAGTCAGTATCCTGAAAGTACTTTTTAGTACCAGTCAGTACCTTGAAATATTTTTTTTCAGTATTCTTTTAGTACTGGTAAACACTTGAAATATTTTTTCAAGATCCTAAAATAATTTTACAAGATTATGAAGTATTTTTTCAGTATCAGTCAGTATCCTTTTAGTACCGGTCAATACTTGAAATATTTTTTCAAGATCCTAAAATAATTTATCAAGATTATGAAGTATTTTTTTTTTGAACTAGTCAATACTATAAATAAATATTTCACGGTACTGACTGGTACTATAAAGTACTATATAGTATTGAACTAGTCAATACTAAAAAATAATTTATCCTTTTAGTATTGTTTTGTCAATACTATAACAAATATTTCACGGTACTGACTGGTACTAAAAAGTACTTTCATGATACTGACTGGTACAAAAAAATACTTCATAATCTTGAAAAATTATTTTAGGATCTTGAAAAAATATTTCAAATATTGACCGGTACTAAAAGGATACTGACTGATACTGAAAAAAATATTTCAGGGTACTTACTGGTACTAAAAAGTACTTTCAGGATACTGACTGATACAGAAAAAATACTTCATAATCTTGAAAAATTATTTTAGGATCTTGAAAAAATATTTCAAGTATTGACCGGTAATAAAAGGATACTGACTGATACTGAAAAAATACTTCATAATCTTGAAAAATTATTTTAGGATCTTGAAATAAAATTATTAATTTTTTTATAAAAAAAATTGTTGTTGGGCGTTCTTCTTGACAAATCACATGTGTATTTATGGACCTTTGAAATACCACGTCATCGGTCAAAGTCAAACTTAACGGTCAAACGGTATTTTTGCACCTAATTTGTAATGACGTGTGCACTTTTGCACCCAAAAAAAGCATTTACTACTAAGCGCTCATCGAAAAAAAACACATATGTATTTTTACATCTTAACCCATTTTTATATGTGCTCAAACATTGAAAATATATTGTTTTTGACTACTTGTTTCAAAGTACCTGTAAAAACGTACAAGTTTAATAAGAAAATAATACTGTAATAGATAAAAATTATTTTCATTTTCTCCTTTTTTTTTCAACTAAAATATATTCATACAGTAAATTGAAAATTAAAAACAACAATAAATTTAGGCCATACAGTGAGGGACAACGAGCAGTTCATGGAATTCACTTGCCAAAGTCATAATGGAGTAAAGATACATGATAATTATAACTTACATAAAATTTATAATTATGACAAAATTTATGTCCATTAGGTCTAATTCTCCAATCAATTTTTGCCATGTGGACTTTTCTAAAGAAAATTAGATAACTAATTTATAAATCTATGTTAGAAAAAATTAATTAAATTAGTTAATTATAAGAAGTCTACGTTGATTTTTCTAAAATACACATTTTAATCATGGGTAAAGGATTTCTTCAGTTACTGGAGATAAAGTTATCTCCAATGACCCCAAAACTACGTCGTTTTGGATTAATGAAGGGTATTTCTATAATTTTGTTTATTTTTTAATCATATACATTTTACCAAAACACCCTTAATTAATTCACCTAAAATAACTAACAAACCCTTCATTAATTCAAAACAACGTAGCTTTGGGGTCACTGGAGATAACTCTATCTCCAGTGACTAGAGAAATACTTTTCTCTTTATTCATTTATATTAGAAATACCTCCATTGTGAAAAATCTCCTTAATACTATAGTATATGTTCCATCAATTTAAAAAGTTTAAAAAGTAGTATAATTTAAGAAAAAGTGTATAGTGAAGTATTATATTTAGTAAAAGCTCAATTGTTATTATTATTTTTTTGTTACAAACAAGATGCAAATGCCCTAAAATTTAAAGGAGCTAATATGAGGGATTAAATCTCATACACTCATTTTCAATGAAAGCACTTAGTTTGTAATGATCCATCTCTAAAAGCATCGAGTATGTTAAACCATTTTTTGTTAAGATGTCAACCATTTTGTTTTGTTCAGAATTATTAAAATTAGATCAGTATTGAATCATTGAAGTATTGAATCAAGAGTCAGTGAGTTAAAACGGAGCTAAACTGAGTAGCTAAGTATCTAAGATTTATTTTATAATATTAATTAAGTCCCACAAATTAAAATTTTCGAATTGATTACTCAATACTGTTTACTCACATGCTCATTCTCTTATTGATAACTCAATATTAACTTTCATGAGAATGAGATGTTAGTGAAAGAATTGAACAAGTTCTCTAAAAGTATCACTGAGGCGGATATAACTTCTGCTCTAAAAGGGGTTCATAAGTGTTTCTCTTTTACATGTTCATCATATCCTCTAATTTTGGGGTGGAGACATTTTTTTATATATATTTTATTTATTGAAATTAAATTATATGTTATACCCTGAAATATTTTTTACATCTAATATCTCAAATTAATTAATTTCCAGGATACTAGTGTTATAAAAAAAATGTTTCTAAATGTAGGACTGGAAATTAATTAATTAGAGATACTTGATGTAAAAAATATTTTAGGATGCAACATATAATTTAATCTAAATAAATAAAATATATAAAAAAATTACTCCACCTTAAAATTAAAGGGATAAGTATATAAAAGAGAAGCACATAATGTGATCCCGCTTTAAGAGATCAGATAGCAAAAATTGAAGCTGACTTTCATCAAAGTGATGTTATATCTCAAGAATATTCTTCGAGAAACGGATTTGATAACTTCATTTAACTCTTTTGGTTTGTTTTAACTAGCTTCGAAGTGATTGCTCACAAACTCTTCCAACATTTGAAACAAAACTAATTTTTTAAAATAATATTTTGGGGTTTGTGTATTTTAAAAACACCAATTTAAGAAATCAAGAAAAAAAGGTGAGTTAATTGACAATGTTTAAGTATTAAATTTTTAATAAAATAGTCTGAATGGGCAGTAAGCTTTTGTTTTTTTCATCGTACTAAGGGAAACAATATCTATCATATCTCACAAAATTTGTCATTAAACGCCCTCTCATTATTAAAAAAAAATAGAAAATAGTTTCCAAGCTAACAATTCTAAGATTTAAATTCTTTTAATTAATTGAGCACACACCCCTTAATAATAATAAACAAGTGGAGCCTCTGACTCTATCCCTTGTCATGGGTACAGTTTAATATTTTTTTATTTGATACTAAAAATTTTAGGAAGGGAGTTGGGTTCACCCACGATCCAAGAGTAGAGCGAAATCTCCCTTCCTTCTAGGTCATACCGATGTTGGGCAAGGTGAGCTATCTATTATCTTCAGTTGTTTACCTAGGCACCTAGGAGTTAGGATGCCTCCCCCAACACTTTGACCAACTCCAAGATCGAACCCCATTCCTTTGGTGAGAGTGTCCGACCACTTTGTCAATGAGCCCAAGGACAAGGGGTGTACAGTTTAACATTATGATGCCTTACAACTAAGCCTTGTCAAGATTTGTCGCGAATCCATATTTGGTGCTTTTCTTGTATACATTTGTCCTTCTAATTAAAGGGATAAGACATTTTTTAAAAAAATATTTAAATTAAATTATATGCTGCATTCTGAAATATTTATTGCACTCAGTATATCAAATTAATTAGTTTCTAAAATACTGATATTACAGTAAAAAAATAATTCTGAATGGAAGACTAAAAATTAATTTATTTGAAATACTAAGTATAAAAAATATTTCAAAATGCAGCATATATTTTGATCTAAATAAATAAAATATATAAAAAATAAAAAATATTTTATCTCTTTAATTAGAGGGACAAATATATAAAATAATTCAAAAAAACACCAGATGTGAACTTGATTTGCCCCATAGTTGTCAAGACTTTATTATTATTTTTTTCCTTAAAAAAATCTCACCCTCTTCTTCTTCTTCTTCTTTTTTTTTTTTTGTATAAGGCGAGGGGAGGGGGGATTCGAACACAGGACCTGAGGGGAGATATAAGGCATCTCAATACCATCAGCCGTACCACTGCACTGCTATCTTCGGTGGTTCACCCTCTTAATATAACAACATTGAGTAACACGAAAGTTGTGGGAAAAAAATCAAAGCGTGAATCCTGAGTTAGGCATAAATTTGTGAGGTTGCCCACTAGAAGGGAAGAACAATACCTTCCTTGGACTATGACAATGGAAGTGGGCCACCCAGTCATTTTAGCTGGAGAAAATATTTGATACTCTTTTTATATAATGACTGAAAAAAAAAATCTAAAAACTCAAGGAGGATAATTTAATTAAAAAAATAGAAAAATGTAGTCCATTGGAAATATGTAACAAATTCTTTATTTATCAAATTCGGACAATTTTTGTAATTAGGGTTCTTTTGATGTCAATTAATAAAATAAATTCAAATAACATAATTATTAATTATTTTTCACCAAATTATTTCCGTCATATTATTTAGTGACTCATATTTAATAAAAACATTTGATTAGATATATAGATAATTTAATAAAAATTTTGAAGTGCATATTTCTTTACATTTAGATAGACTCTTTTTTCTCACAAGTAAATGTGAGAAATGGGTGAGCCTGGCTAATATGGGCTCGGATCCAAAATTCTTGTTATCCAAAATTTAACAATTTATTGAAAGTCAACCTTTATGTTAGTTCAAAATAAAAACATACCTGTATAAAAAAAAAAATAAAAACATAATGAAGATTGACACAGTTGGCTAAGATATTAACCTTCACTCTAAAAGGGAGGATATTTAATACCCGCTGATCGATGTGAGGGCCTCATTGATAAGCGATCTGAAAGTACCTTTGTAAACGCTTTTTGAGTTTGAAGGTATGTCGTGACCCTGGTGGAGTATTGTTGTCTACCCCACTTAAACTTTTTCTTATAATAAATAAAATAAAAAAATACTAATTGAAAATTTAAGCACAATTATGCCGTATAATAAGTTAACCCAACATATAAACATTCTTTAATCTTCATCTTAATGCATTCTAAACCACAAGGGGTAATGAGGTGTTAAAGTGAATAATTTTGCGAACGAGACACTGTGGTGTTATATATTGTATTCAGACTTAGGTTTGAGGTTATGTGTCAATAAAGATACCTGGGCATATGGCTGGGGAGGCATTCTCTACGTGTTTTAAAAACGTAAGAGGTCATAAGCCACAAAGTGGACAATTTTAATTACAAGGAGTTAGGATATTTTATGTAGTGTTAGAATTATGCTTGGGCTGACAAATAAAAAAGGGAAAATCTACCTAAGGACCTAAAAAAAAAAAAAGACCCAAAAAAAGTTATATGGCAAAAAAGGCCACATGGCCTTTTATGATATTTGTTCTGTTCTGGAAACAAGACTGATTGGACTTGACTAGGTGTCAAGCCTAGAGCCTACGTATCCTTTGAAGGGATCAAAGTCCACGTAGTTCGAAGAATATTTGGAGACGTTTAGCTAGGGGGTGTGTGTGTGCTCTGTGTGACAGAATATAAAGTGAGCATAAGTTAGAATGTATGCACCTGGTTAGTCGACCTCTGTATTTATAGAGGCGTCCGAGGCGAACAATATCCGGGGCGGATATCTCAGGATGACGATAAGATGTGGGTAGATCAGGTCCTATTAAGATACTGGATCTCCCCCCATGTCCAGCGAATCATACTTCCTGATTCTGTTGGGCCACACTATGGATTTGGGCCGGTCCGTAACAATATTATTTCACAAAACGTTAGTTATTAACTGGTACTGATACAGTTGTTAACGGGTACTGATTTAATTGTTAATAAGTACTGATTTAGTTGTTAGGATATTGTTGTTAACGACTACTAATTTAGTTGTTAATGTTTTACTGATATTATTGTTAACGTTTATGAAATAATATCACAGAAAAACTTTGGGCTTTTTTGACATATAATTTTTTTGACAATTTTTGCTAATTTGGGCCTTGAGGGGGATTTTCCCATAAAAAAATAGAGGTGAATAGAAGTTTAAATATAAGGCTTGAGAATGAGATATTTTAGATGGTACCAAGGTCATGAATCTCATATCCACCGTTAGGTCAAAATAATATATGGACATATTCAATCTTTTATAAAATTATTTTTATAAACATAAATAAACAAATTTAAACTCTTAAAATATAATTTATACCATTCATAATTGCAATCTATAAAAAATAAATAAATTTTAATTTATAAAATAGTAAATCTAAACAATACATTCTATAATTTAAGAGTAGAGATAAAATGATGATAATAATAATAATAATAAAAAAAAAGGATAATAATAGTATCTCCTACAAAACATGTGAAATCTTAATGAGCCTTTTCTTCCCTATTAAAATACAAAGAAAAGAAATCGATCTGCAACTTGCCAAAATTCAGTTTTAGGCCCGCCCGTGCATTGCGTTAATTACAAGTGATATTTATCGAAATTCTTTTGACTTTTTTGAAGTTTTGAAAGTGATGTGGTAAGGAGTACTGACTCTTTTTAATAAAAAGAAAAAACTTACTCGTATCATTTTTAGATTATGCTTTTGGAAGATTTTCGGCATTCTAATTTTGATATGAACTTGTTACGGATATGTATTAAGGCTCAATCTTAGGAAGGCCTAACCGAGGATATATCAGATATCACCACCTACATTATAAGGAGATCTTATCCGGCGACTATATAGGAGTATCCATTCCGATATCTACCTGAGATACTCTCCTAGATACTCGCGCCAAGGATCACGCAGGGTCAAAATATCTTGACTACAGTAGACCTTATAAATACAGAGGTCCTTATCTAAGGTACACACGTTCTAACTCATCACTCTTTACATTCAGTCACACTGTGCACACATACCACCCCCTTTAGCGAGAGCCTATATTGTGCACAGTGATCCGACGCTCTCCTGATTATCTCCTCCATAGATACTCAGGCATAGCACAACGATCTAATATCGAAGCACCAACCCAAGGTTGGACATCTGTGTTCTACACCAAAACATTGGTACCGACCATGGGGAACGTTAAATTACGATTCCCATGACCACCGATGGCTAACACTAGAAGCAATAGTCGGAACCCTCAGCCTGCAAATCCACAACAGGCTGGGGCGAGTCAACAACATCAAGCACGAGAGCAGCAACACGATGACGTCCAAGAGGGTAATGTTTCAGACACGGCGTCCTCCCCACCCATTATCGCCAAGACACAAGAAGAAGCTGAGCAGGGGACCTCGGCCCCAAATCCAGACATCCGCTTCATACAGAAGACTCAAGAATCAATGCTGAGGCGAATGGAGAACAACGAAAAGCGTAATGACCTACAGCGCTAGGAAGACCTCCGAGTCATACAGCGGATGATGGATGATTGGTTCAAGCAGTTCGAAGTTTTCACTCAAAGAGAAGGTCGCGATGTTTCACGAGGAGGGAAGGAAAGGACGACACATGATGTCAATGATCCATTTTACAGTGGAGAACCGAGGTCAGCATGGCGTGACGACGGCAGAACGACGGAAGGGACGAGTTCGGGACGAGCTCGACCGTCATCCTCGACTTTGAAAAGATTGCGACTGGCACGGATCTCAGATGAGGAAGACCAAGACGCGTAGAGAGACCGAGGTGTGGAGAGAAACCGAGATGCGGAGAGAATAGCCCGATCTCGAGGTTCCCCCAGAGAGTATAAAATGAAGTACCTGATGGGACTCGATGGAAGCCCGTTCTCAAAAGAAATCGCCACTGTGCCGTATCCGAAGAATTTCGATCTGGCTGACGTCCCGAAGTATGACGGGACCCAGGATCTACACAGTCACCTTGAGACCTTCGAGCTACTTATGTGGGTTCATTTAATCAAGGGCCCGGTCATCTCACGACTTTTTGCGGCAACACTGACCGAATTGGCTCAGAAATGGCTCCGTACCTTGCCAATTGACTCCGTGCACAACTTCGAAGACCTTGGGCGAAAGTTCGAGTTGAACTTCGCAATCAGTAAGAAGCAGCCGAAGTCCCAGTTCACGTTGAACAGAATAAAACAGAAAAAGGGGGAGACGTTGCAAAAGTATGTGGACCAGTTTAAGGAAGTGGCTTTACAAGTACGCTCCCTCCCAGAGGAGGTCCATGTGCACTGCCTTGTCGACGGCTTGAATCCCTCATTGCGATTGGCCAAGAATGTGTATAAGAACCGAGTCTACACTCTAACCGAGTTTTATACCCGAGCAAAGCAGTACTTGGACGTGGAACAAATGGAGATAGCCAATGCGGTTGGAACTGAGAAATGGAGAAATACGTCACCAGATGAAAAGGATCAGACCAACAAGCAAAAAGAAGACTCTTGTAAGCGCAACCGAGATACCCGACCTTGAGGGGAAAAGCCTGAAGGAAAGATGAAGTACGATAGCTACACCCCCTTAAACATCTCCCGTTCGCAGCTTTGGAAGGAGGTAGCTCAGACAGAGATGAAGAGGGTCAAGAGGCTGAGGCCTCTCCGAAACCGACCCACTACAAGACCAGTCCAAATTCTGTGCGTTTCATGATGGACCGGGACACACCAAGGATCAATGTTATGAACTCTGTGACACCATTAAGAGATTCGTAAGAGAATGAAGATTACGCTAGTATGTGATTAAAACCCAAGGGAGGAAAAACGGCAAACGCAAACAAGGTGGCCGAAGTAGGAGCCCGGCCTCGGACTCAAAGAAAGATGAGAAAAAACGAAAGTCATGTAGCAAGAATGACGAGTTCCCAGAAGCCGAATTCCATTGCAATGTAGTCAGTGGATGACAAGTTCCCCGACGCCACCGCTATTAGTCTTGACCAAGGAAGAGTTGAATGACGCAATACCGGGACATCAGGACGGTTTGGTCATCACAGGGACCCTGGTACATTGCCGGGTCAAAAGGATTTTTGTGGATGTAGGAAGCTCGGTTGACATCATTAGCTGGATGCCTATAAAAGGATGCATATGGACATAGAGGATCTGAAGCCTTGCAAAATGACCCTCATAGGATTCAACGGAAAGCATTCACCTCCCAAAGGTTATATCGACCTTAAATTGACTCTAGGGACTAAAGAGGCATTTAAATCAGAGCGGGTAAGATTCATAGTCTCTGATTTCCCTTCCTCCTATAACATCATATTGGGTAGACCGACCATTCACAATTGGGATATGTAGGTATCTACGAAGCATCAAAAACTCAAGATGGTGAACAACAAGAACCAACTGGTAGTGGTGTTCGGGGACCAGAAAGAATTCCGACAGTATTACTTCAAGACTGTTCGAGAAGGGGAAGGAGGACCATCGTTACCACCTCGGATCCGCAGAGGTGAAAGTTCCACCGACGCCGAAAAGGACAGGAAGCCCCGTCGTCCAGTAAACATGATAGAGCTCGACCTTAGGGACGAGCCCAAGGTCCCATGACCAGAGCCAGAAGGGGAATTAGAAGAGTTGGTCCTAGGAAAGGATCCTTCAAAGACCACTAAAATCGAAGGAGCAATGAATCATAATCTGAAAGCCCGATTGATTGAATTCCTGAGGCAGAACCAAGATGTCTTCGTGTGGACGGCATCCGAGATATCAGGGATCGACCCTAATTTCTATTGCTACAAACTCGCCATCCGGCCAGGGTCGACACCAGTGGCACAGAAGAAGAGAAACATCAGAGCCGACAGACAGAAGGCTCTTGAAAAGCATGTGACGAGCTTTTACAGGCCGGATTCATCAGAGAAATACAATACACCATATGGCTTTCTAACGTAGTTATAGTCTTAAAGCCAAATGGCAAACGGAAGGTGTGCACGGATTACACCAGCTTAAACAAGGCCTGCCCAAAAGATTCCTACTCGATGCCAAACATTGATCAGTTGGTCGACAACTTTGCCAGCTTTCAGTTGTTATCTTTTATGGATGCCTACTCCTGCTACAATCAAATAGCCATGCATCCTGACAACCAGGAGAAGACCACCTTCATGACCGACAAGGCCAATTACTATTACAACGTTATGCCTTTCGGATTAAAGAACACCGGAGCCACTTATCAGCGAATGATGAACAAAGTCTTCGAAGACCAGATCGGGCAAAATATAGAAGTATACATTGACGACATGATTGTGTAGTCAAGACACCTAGAAGACCACATCCGAGACCTGGAGCAAACTTTTGAGAAGTTAAGAAGCCACCGGATTAGGTTAAACCCGGCCAAATGTGCATTTGGAGTTCTGGCTGGGAAGTTCCTAGGGTTTATGTTGACAAACCGCGGAATCGAGGCAAACCCAGATAAGTGTAAGGTCGTGTTAAATATGCATGCCCCGAGGACTAAGAAAGAGGTTCAACAATTAACTGGCCGCTCTGACCAGATTTTTACCAAGATTGGCAGAGAATGCACTCCTTTTCTTCAGGCTGTTGAAAAAGGAAACACAGGGAGGTTGGAACATGGACTGTGAGGCAGCATTCGAAAAGATCAAGCAGTGTTTGGCAACCCCTCCAGTTCTAGCAAAACCGGAGCCTGGTGAGACTTTATTCCTATATTTTTCGGTAGGAGAAGAGGCGGTCAGCGCGGCCCTGGTAAGAGAAACCGAGGTCGGACAAGCACCGATTTACTTCGTAAGTAAGGCGTTGCAGAGCTTAGAACTCCAATACCAAAAACTTGAAAAAGTGGCCTTCGCCCTACTAACGACAGCAAGGAGACTTCAACCATATTTTCAAGGACATCGGATAGTTGTCCGAACTAGCCAACCAATCTGCCAGGTATTACACAAACCAAACCTCATTGGAAGAATGACCAGCCGGGCGATCGAGTTGTCCGAATTCGACATCACCTTTGAAGCTCGACACGCTATCAAATCACAAGCGTTGGCAGACTTTGTCAGGGAACTCACCCCGACAGATATGACCAATGTGGATCAAGACAAAACGTGGAAGGTGTATGTTGATGGTTCCTCCAATGCAAAGGGAAGCGAAGCAGGAATCATAGTGGAAAGCCCGGAAGGCGTGGCTGTGGAACACTCCCATCAGTTGAAGTTCCCGACCTCAAATAACTAAGCCGAGTACGAAGCTCTCCTTGCTAGACTGCTGCAAGCCAAAGAAAATGGAGCACAGAGGGTTAAGGTTTTCACCAATTCACAGCTCGTCGCGGCGCAAATTGAGGGCACATACCAAATAAAAGGCCTACTCTTAGCTAAGTATCTCAACAAAGCTAAGGAAGTCATGGCGGACTTCAAATAGGTGATTGTTACCTATATTCCGAGAGAAGAAAACACTAGGGCAGATATCCTCTCCAAATTGGCAAGTACGAAAGGCCCGAGCAACCATAGAATTGTCATCCAGCAAAACCTCACTAAGCCGAGCTGTATCATGACTATCTTGGCATCGATGGATTGGAGAAAGCCGATTGAAGACTATTTAGAAAGAGGCATCATTCCGACTGATTCAACTGAAGCTAAGAAGTTGATCCGAGAGGCCGCCATTTACACTATGGTCGATGATCAGCTATACCGAAAAGGACTGCATGCTCTAATGATGCGATGTTTGGGCACATCTGAAGCCAAATACGTGTTGGCCAAAATATATAAAGGCATCAACGGCCACCACATGGGGGGAAAAAGCTCTTGCCAGGAAAGCTCTGTGGGTAGGCTACTATTGGCCAACCATGATGGTAGACGCCAAGGAAGCCGTCAAAAGATGCGATAGTTGCCAGAAACACGCCAAAATTATTTGGCCTCTGCCAACCGAGTTGAAAGGCATTTCGGCCCCCTGGCCCTTCTACAAATGGAGGATGAACATCCTCGGACCATTCAAGGCAGCCCTCAAACAATTCAGGTGGCTCATTGTGGTAGTAGATTACTTCACTAAGTGGATTGAAGCAGAGCCTTTGACTACGATAATCTTGGCACGCATATGAAGATTTTTTCGACACAACATTGTCTCCCTTTTTGGAATACCAGACGAGGTAGTCACAGATAACGAGACGCAATTTATGAACCAAAGATTCCAAGCCATGATGTCGGACCTCGATGTTCGGCAGCACTTCGCCTCGGTTGAACACCCGTAATCTAACGACCAAACTGAGGCAGCCAACAAGGTCGTCCTAGACGGCTTAAAGAAACGGATACAGGATGCATAATCTAACTAGGTCGAACAACTTTACAATGTTTTATATGGCTACAGGACAAGTGTGCAGACTACAACCCAGGAAACCCCTTTTCGGTTAACCTATGGATGTGAGGCAATGATCCCGATCGAGATAGGACAGCCATCATGGAGAAAAATCAAAACTCGCCAAGAGGGAGAATGGTTAAATGATGACGCGTTAAGGACGGAGTTGGACTTGATTGACGAGATCTGAGTCACGGCATACTGCCGAGAGTTAGCCGCCAAGCAGCTCCTAGCAGCGAAGTATAACCAGAAGGTCAAACCCCGCTCTTTCAACTGGGGCAACCTAGTACTCTGACAAGCCGATATCGGCAATAAGAATGCTAGAGATGGCATGTAATACCCAAGATTTTATTATTGCATTTTATTTCAGTTTTGAAGACGAAACTTGTTTTAAGGAGGGTAGAATGTAATACCCCGGATTTTTAATAATAATAATAATAAGATAGTAAATAAATATTTAGAATTTAATAATGTGTGTATTATTTCACAATTTATTAATTGGAAATAATTATAGTAATAATAGAAATTTAGATATTTAATTGTATTGTTTTATAATTGGAAATAATAAAATAAAGCCCAGCCCATAGCTAAACCCTAAATTTTAATTATAAACTTAGGTTTAGCCATCTAAACCTAGTAACGCTCGATAGTTTTCTTGTCCGCTGCCTTCTCTTTTCAAATCCTCCTTCCGGACTCTCATCAATTTATTTTTCTAGGAGGCTAGCAAACAGAGACCAGGTAATTCTAATCCCCATGAGTAGTTTTATGAAAACTTTGATAGGTAATTCTAATCCCTATGAGTAGTTTTATGTAAATATAATTCTAATCCTCATGAGTAGATTTATGAAAACCTTGATAGGTAATTCTAATTCCCATGAGTAGTTTTATGTAAATGTAATTCTAATCCTCATGAGTCTTAGGTTAGATTTATGAAAACCTTGATAGGTAATTCTAATCCTCATGAGTCTTATGTTAGATTTATGAAAACTTTGATAGGTAATTCTAATTCTCATGATAAAGCTCCTAAAGATTTAGATGAGATTCCCAAAGTACCAATTATTTTAATCACATGATTAGAAGTCTGAAAATATTAAATGATACTTATTATCGTGAGTACCATAAGAGTTAAAAGTTCTCATGATAATCTTATAGGAAGTAAAGCCAAAAAGGGATAATGAGTAGAAGTCCATAGATTTAGATGATGGTCATGAGAACTTCTCATGACCACCTTATAGGAACCCATTAGTAAAAGGGATAATGAGTAGAGCCAGGAATTTAAATGATGGTCATGAGAACTTCTCATGACAACCTTATAGGAACCCATGAGTAAAATGGATAATGAAAAATTAAGGATTTAAATGATGGTCATGAGAACTTCTCAAGACAACCTTATAGGAACCTATGAATAAAATGAATAATGAAAAATTAAGGATTTAAATGATGGTCATGAGAACTTCTCATGACAACCTTATAGGAACATATGAGTAAAATGGATAATGAAAAATTAAGGATTTAAATGATGGTCATGAGAACTTTTCATGACAACCTTATAGGAATCCATGAGTAAAATGGATAATCGATAGGAACAATATTAAAGGCGTTGCATTGTAATACAGTTTTGGATTATGTGAATAACTTTTTTGCAATCAATTGTTGAATTCTTAAAGGATTAATGGAATACATTTGACAATTGTTATATTTCTTCATCTCGGCCTGTGTGCTTTAGTTGCATAGATATATGATTGAATCCAAATTTGTCCCTGTGCGTTTCTTTTTCTTTGTGATTGAAAACCAATTTTTTTACCTCGGCTTTTGTGCGTCAATTGAATACCTGGACCTGTGCGTCATATTCTCTTTGAATTTTAATATAATTGCTTATATCCCTTTTATTCATTTACTAATTGATTTTCTTTTTCTTTATATAATACCTTCTACGCAATAAAATAAGTCATGAACAAATTTTAGGTCAAAATATCCTTATATTTATATTTAATTAAAATAATATAAAAATATATGTATAAGATAAGTAAATAATAGAGATAATTTAGGAGTTTATTATGTGTGTGTTTTAAAACAATTTAACAGTGGGAGGATAGCTTTGGGATGGTACCTCCCATAGTGATGAACACAACTTATGGGCTTTATGCCCTCGATATTTATTTGATGTGAAAATGATAGTATCCGTTCTTCCCAAAGTGGTGTCTGACAGGTTTCCGGGACACTAGTAGCAACTTTGGGAAGAGGTGTGCACATTAGGAAGATATGTTTATGGCCAATTGATGATTGTGACTGGCAGGTTTCCGGGTCACAGGGTAGACTGGCAGGTTTCCGGGTCTACCATGGTTCTCTTCCCACTAAACTAAATGGACTGGCAGGTTTCCGGGTCCAAATGAAGTTAATAAAAATTAATGAATGATATTTGATATTGAAACTAATATTTTAGATTATACATACATACATACATACATATATATATATATATATTATATCATGTGAATATTTTATTTATCATTATATTTATTATTATTTTCTATATTATCTTTGTTCATTAGAATTATCAGCTTTTGCTGATGTTTGTGTTCATGGGCTGCGATGATCCTTCGGGGAAAAGCAGATTTTCAGTGAAACAGGTCTCGAGTTGGAGCTGTTGGGGCTAGCAATGATGTAACACCCCCAAATTTCTAACAGTTATAATAACTTAAAACTGCGATAATATTTAAGATTAATTACTCAAAGTCAAAATAAACTACTTTGGAGAGTGTTACCGCCGCACTTGTACTGATACAAGCGCAAGGCTACTTATTACAATTAAAAGAAAATCCAAACTTAAATAAAACTGTTTTACTCAAAGCGTAAAATAAAATAAGGAAAACTAGCTAGCATTCTCATTGTTCTTCCTCACTTCTCACTGCTAGCCCCAACAGCCCCAACTTCGAGACCTGTTTCACTGAAAATCTGCTCCCCCGAAGGATCGTCGCAGCCCAGAACACAAACATCAGCAAAAGCTGGTAATCCTAATAAATAAGGATAATATAAAAATAAAAATAATAAGAAAATAAATAAAATATCTTTATGATGATAAGAAAGAAAAATACCATATACATATAAATAATCTAAAATATTAGTTTCCATACTCAACATATCTATATATTCTCATCGGATCAAATATTATTCCTTATCCTTTTAAATTTATTTAGACCCGAGAAACCCTGCCAATTTATTTAGTTTAGTGGGAAGAGAACCATGGTAGATCCGGGAAACCCTGCCAATCTACCCTGTGACCCGGGAAACCCTGCCAATCACAAATCATCAAATATCAAATTGGCCATAAAACATTTCGTCCTAATGTGCACACCTCTTCCCAAAGTTGCTACTAGTGTTCCGGGAAACCCTGCCAAACACCACTTTGAGAAGAATGGATATAATCAAGTTCACATCACATAATATATCGAGGCATAAAGCCTAAGGGTTGTGTTTATCACTTTGGGGGTACCATCCCAAAGCTATCCTCCCACTGTTCTCATAATGAAAGGATTTCTCAATAATATATATATATATATATATATATATATATATAAGCATTTAAAAGTTTCAATAAAGGGTTTTGCAAAATAGTTAAACGCAAATCAAGAAGAAGAAATATATGTATACAAGGAGGTGAAGTGTTTTACTTTCATAAAGTAATTTGAAAAAGGAAAACATATATATATACATATAAAAGTGCAGTATACATTTAAGAATTCTTTTTTTTTTTTTCACAAAAATCGAGACCGACATGCCACAACTAACTCCTATTGTTCTGGGGATTAGGATTACTTATCAAGATATAAAATTACACTAAGACTCATGGGATTATGATTAGTAAAATAGGATGTAGAGAAGAAGAAGAAGAAGCATAGGATATAAAATTACACTAAGACTTATGGAATTATGATTAGTAAAATAGGGTAGAGAAGAAGAAGAAGATGATGATGATGAAGAAGAAGAAGAAGATGAAGATGAAGAAGAAGAAGAAGCACGAGATGCAAGGTTGTTCTGGGAATTAGGATTACCTGGTCTCCGTATTTGCTAACCTCCTAGAAGAAAGAGAGTATAGCGGCAGAGAAAAGTATCGGGTGTTTTCTAGGTCTAGGCGGTCAGACCTAAATTTATAGTTAAATTTAGGGTTTTGGCTATGGGCTGGACCTTTTAATTATTAGATATATTTTGAATCCGATAATGAATTCAAAAAGATTGAAATTATAATCTGATATAACTAACTCCTAGGATTTTGGATTTAATCTTAACCAATTATAATATGATATAACTAACTCCTAGGATCTTGGATCTAATCTTAACCAATTATAATCTGATATAACTAACTCTTAGGATCTTGGATCTAATCTTAACCAATTATAATCTGATATAACTAACTCTTAGGATCTAGGATCTAATCTTAACCAATCTAATAATACTATTAACAAAATAATATGATTACCACAAAAACAATACAATATTATTTATTATTATTATTATTATTACTACTACCACTACTACTACTACTATTTTTTAATTTCTACTATTAATCAATATTATTTTATTAGTATTATTTTAATCTATTATTATCATTACTATTTCTATTATTATTATTATTAATAAAAATCCGGGGTATTACAAGTGAGAAGTGAGGAAGAACAATGAGAATGCTAGCTAGTTTTCCTATTTTATTTTACGCTTTGGATAAGATGACCATATTTTATTTAAGTTGAATTTACCTTATTTGTAATAAGTAGCCTTGCACTTGTCCCAGTACAAGTGTGGCGGTAACACTCCCCAAGGTTGTTTACTTCGAATTTCATTAATTTATTTATGAAAATTATTTAAATTTTTTGTTATTATAACTGTTAGAAATTAGGGGTGTTACATTAGAGCTCAGCGAAATTGCCATTCATGGCCTTCGCGAAATTGACGCGTCAACGCTCGCCTGAGATAAGAAGATGAATTGTCATCCCCAACCCTGATCAGATCAAAATGTTTAAGCGTTGCGTTTCAAACACCACGGCTGGACATGTGACAATTTGTCCTTATCTTGGTTACGATCCCGGCCAACGGCACCGGAATTCGGTAGCGTGGTTAAAATAAAAAAACCTTACGCTGTTGAAATAAACACCCTTTGTGGTTAAAAAAGACAACCCTACCATAGATTTCCAGACGTTAAGTCTGGAAGACGACGTAGATCTACATAATCAAAGACCCTCGCTCGGTCAAAGAATTTCTAACCAAGCTTAGAATTCAAAAACAGCGGAGTATGACAACAAATTCATTGATACTTATTATTAAATAATTGTTCAAATTACAATTACCAAGCATAAACACCGGTAAGAAAACAAAGTCTAAAGGGCACAAATGCCCAACAAAAAGAAAACTAAGAGGCAAAAACTCTGACTCTTAGCTTGGAGGGACAGCATCGGAAGTTCCTCGGAGGGACAACATCGAAAGTTCCTTCCTCGGCCTCGCCACCAGTGTTCTGCACCTCCTCACCACCTTGCTCCTCGTCGCCGACCTGCTCTTCATCCTCAATGGACAGCGACTCATCTTCGGGAGGAGGCAGAACCAGCACATTGTCCTTAACATAGGCTCGATAGTCATATCCGGCGAGGTTCAAGGACACGGTGGGGTTCAGAAATTGGATCTGCGCCAAGGCCATCTTGAAGCAATCCGCAGCCACCTCCTTGAGTGACTCGACGCAGTCTAGGTGGGCTTGTTGCTCCGCAGCAAGAGCATTTTTTGTTGAGCCCAGCTCGGATACCAGCTCGGCGCACTGCTGTAGCAAGGCCTTCACGGCATCCAGGCTTTTTGTATGAGCCTCCTGCAGGCGGGTGCACTTCGAGGTCGTCTACTTTAACACCTCTTTAGTGAGCAGAAGCTCCTCGGTCGCTTTCCCAGCCGTGGCCTTGGCAACGGCCAACTCCACTTCCAAAGCCTTCTTTCCTGCCGCGGCTTCCTCCTGAGCCAGCTTCAGACGTCGGATCTCACCCTCAGCCCCGACGTATTTACCCTTCAGATGAAGCAACGCCTGGTGCAATCCAATGGATTTGCAAAGATACTTCTAGGCATCATTAATCAATGCTCGTCCATGGAGGGCAGAGGCAGGCAATTCATGAACTGACGAGGGGGGAAGAATGCGACGTCAAGCTCTTCGGTCACTCCCTTCTCCCATGCGAGGCTGCGGGCAATCTTGTGAACTGGGGGAGGAGCAATGGAAGTTCGGAGCGGAGGAGGAGGACTTGCTTGGGAACCAGAGGCAGCAATTTCTTTTCCTTTTGAGCCAAGCACAACTGGCCTTGGTGAAAACCCGGCAGGGGCAGAGTGAGTAGTTCCTTGAGGGGCCAAGGCCTTGGTTTTCTTGGCCCTCGATGCGCCGGAAGCCGCCTTGGCTGTACCCACCCCGGCATTCAAGGCAACCCGCTTCTTGCTTGCCCTACTCAGCGCAGCCACGTCCGAGTTCACGTGAGACAGATACTTGGGGAGCTCCGATGTGTCCTGAGCTGCAAAAAGCAAAGCAGAAGACTTAAAATTTACGCTACTAAGCTAAAAGCATGGATAAAGCGAAACAAGATAAAAGTATACACGAGTTAGGAGAGTCAATAAACATAGGAACTATACAATCCGTAGGCCCCGGCTTGAAACCAGGCCCGGTGATAAAAAAGGCCGCGCTTTTCACGCCATACTTCTTCACAAACGTGGTCAAATGATCGATAGAGGGGACCGTCTCCGGCAGAAGATCATCAAACGTGACCTGGTACGACGAAGAGGTTAAGTTGTGGTGGCTCTCGTTCCAGTACAGGGGAAACCTCCATTCCACATCCTTAGACTTGGTCCCTTTCAAAAACCAGGGCTGCTCTCTAGGTTTAGTGATGACTTTAAAGAATGCATTCTTGAAGTGCTTAAATGAGTTCGAGAACGCGGTCATGAGTTTCCTATCTGGATCACCGCAGAGGGAAGTCAACCCCTTCAATTTCTCGGCTTCTTTGGAAGACTAGGGAGTAAAGGGGTAAAGATAGTAAAAGAATAAGGCTGTGGTGCAAGGGATGGGCTAAGGGAAGGAAGCACATAAGTGCTCAAAGGCTACTAAGTAAGCCCATCTATTGGGATGAAGCTGCGAAGGTGCAAGATGTAGGTGAATCAAGGCCGAAATCTGAAACTCGGTGAAAGGGAAGCGGACACCAAGCCGAGTCATGCAGTCGCGATAAAAAAAGAAGAAGTTGGTGCGCCCCTCTTCGCGGGTAGAGCATATGGGCTCATCGTCATTTGGAGGGCTTACAAGGCACCCGCTCAAGTCCGATATGTCCAGCCGGGCAACGTTGACCTCGGACATCAGCGAACGCATTTTCAGGACCTCATGTGCCACCCACTTGTATTTCCTACACAAAGCCTCAGGAGGACTAGAAGAGTTCAACTCCCTGGCTTCGGACCGTATGCTGTGGGGGGAGGATTCCGAGGCCATTTACCTATAAACAAGACAAAAAATACTAAGATCAACAAGTGTGAAAATACCTGACTCAGGCATATTATCGCGCGGAGAGAGAAGAATAGGCGGACTTGATTGACGTAGACTTCCAAAGGTTGGTCTAGGGACAGGAGAAGGACGATGACGACAAGAACTTAGGATGGCGCTAGCCACGGAATCTCCACCACTCGCGATATGATAGGAACTGGAGGCAAGGCAATCCCAACAAGGGTCGAGGTACCCCTCCGGAAGGGTTTCCAAACAGGCACGAGGGGGAGCCTCATAAAAGTTAAGAGGCTGAACCGAGAGGACCTCGGCCTCGGCCCAAACCTCTCCACGACGTCTCGTACGGGCAGGATTAGAGCTCTGAACCCTAACTGTGGCAGGACGGTACTCCCTATCACTCCGTCGACCGAATCCACCCCGAAGTGCAACAGCCAACCTTTGCTCCTCTGTAAGTAGAGAACCAAAGATCCAGTAACTGGCACGAGGATAACGGGTACACAACACTTCTTCTTCCTCTGAAGTCAGTGGCTGGTTTGAAGGGGATGGGTGGTTAATCCTATCCATCGATTGAAGACCTAGAGAGACATAAAAGGTTGAGTAAGGAAGGGGAAACAATGGGAAAGGCTGAACAAAGGTATTCTCGTGTATAAGGGTATGCCAGAAAGGAGGCTAGGACTCAAGAACTAACCAACCCTGAAGAACTTACGAACAGAAAATAGTATGAAGCCTACCCAGAAAAAAGCCCCGGCAATGAGAATCGAATAAAACAACTAACTTCAAATTCACACCAAGAGAACAATAGGAAATGAAGTCTATACCTGGATTGATGAAGTATGGAGACGTGAATCTGGAGGCAGCGCAGGAACAACAGTTGCAGGGAAAAGCAAAAGTAACAGAGAACCAGAGAGAAAAAGAAGAAGCAATGAAAACAGTAAGTGGAAGGAAATACGAATCAGTGACAAAATAAACACTCATAGGCTGCGGGACATCGAAACATAGGGGATAAAAGCGTATTCTCACCTTGAACATAGACGTGAAGTACGACAGGCATTAAATGCGCACGAAAATCGGTACATGGCTAGGCGTGGTGGTTACAGCCTCTCCCAATCCTGGGAAGCCAAGTGTAAAGGAGTAATGATGGCGAATGTGGAAGGATTTATGCCTCGGAAGCATGTAAAACCATTGGTGTTGCCGAACCCTTGCACAGTTGCTTGGTCCCGCAAAGCCGAGGTCACACTCAACACCTTGGACCTGCATACCACCTCAGACGTACACGGGTTATGACAGACCCTTGATACGTGGCCTCGGGACACCATTGACAACAAAACAACTCGGGATCTTTGAGTCGAGACCTCGGATCTTCATGGTAAGCCGCTCTAGTGGCCACGTCACATGCAAGCCAGCTCGGCAGCTTAGATGCCTGAACTACCGAGCTGGGGGGCAACTGTTACAAATATGTATTAAGGCCCAATCTCAGGAAGGCCCAACCAAGGATATATCATATATCACCACACACCTACATTATATGGAGATCATATCCGTCAACTATATAGGAGTATCCAATCCAATCCGATAGCTACCCGAGATACTCTCCTAGATACTTGCGCCAAGGATCATGTAGGGCCGAGATATCCTGACTATGGTAGACCCTATAAATATAGAGGTCCTTATCTAAGGTGCACACGTTCTAACTCATTACTTTTTACATTCAGTCACATTGTGCACACACACCACCCCCTTTGACGAGAGCTTATATTGTGCACAGTGATCCCACGCTCTCCTGATTATCTCCTCCATGAATACTTAGGCAAAGCACAACGATCCAATATCGAAACACCAGTCCAAGGCTGGATATCTGTGTTCTACGCCAGAATAGAACTAGAGGCCTATTTATTCTGTTAATATTATATATATATATATATATATAAAATATAATATAATATAAAATATACTAAAATTATCATAAATTATAGTACCATTTATAATTATAACTTAGAATTTATTATACCGTTTATGATTATAATTTAGAATTATGAGAGATAAAATTTTTTGGAAGATAAAAAGTTATAATTGTCTATATAATTAATTAATTTTAAGCCAAACAATCATAATTGACTAGATAATAAATATCAAGCGAACCTAATATGCCTCACTGAAGCAATAAAATGGCTGTGGAAGGGTCAATTTTATTCCTGGCACACACGAGTACATGTCAAGCTAAATTGTCCCATGAGAAATACTTATATATTATAGGAGTATCAGTTCGTCTGTATTTTAACTAATTAAAATACAACTCATTTTATTAATCCTATATATATAGTAGATGAATCATCGAAGAAATTCAAATTTTATGATTTTTAAAAACAACGACTCAAGGAACTGCATCTTTTGTTTTTTGTTTTTTTAAATTATGAAGTTTATATTTTTAAAATCATGAAAAAAATTTAGAGTACTTATCGGCTATGTAGGATTAAAATAAGTCTGTTGTATTTTAATTAGTCAGAATATAAATGGGTTGACACTAATAAAGTATATGTGATAGGATACTGTTTTTTTTTTTGGATATAAGGTGATAGTTGGGGGGGATCGAACACAGGGCCGGGAGGGGGGAAATTAATCCCAATACCACTGTACTACTAGTAGCGCCGGTATGTGATAAGATATTGTTACTATTAATTTTGATCACTACTATTTTTTCATTGTTAGATCAGATATTCATTTATCGTTATCATTTCTCTCTTCCATTGAGATTCTGATCTAACAGTGAAAAGATAGTAGTGATATTGATAGTGACCAAAATTAATAGTGATAATATCATATTCCAAAGTATATACAAGGACTTCTAAAGCCTAGAAGAGAAAATGCCACGTAAGAACAGCCCCCAAATCAATTCATAGGCCCACTCCCGTATGGGCCATGCTCATCTTTTGCCCTCCTCCTCATTTGCCCAAGTAAAAAAAGGGGAAAAAAGTTAATCGACCAGGAAAAATAAAAAAGAAAAAGTGAAAGATACGCGATTAGATTAAAAAAAAAAAAAGTTTAAGAAAATTAAAAAAAAAAAAGAGAGAGAAAATTTTCGGATTCCAAACGAGAACTCAAATATAGTTCGGAATCAGCGTCAGGTCCGTTGCTGGCATCTCTCTTTTCTCTCTAGGCCCCCCCCTTTTGTCCCTTATCGTCTCTCACGTTCTCACTCTCTCGACCATAAGCAGATTTTCCACCAGCCAGGAAAGGGATAGAAACCCCGAGAAAATTTTCAGAGCGCGGCAGAGAAGGCCGGGGGCATGGATGCAATGAAGTGGAGGCTGTAGCTTTTAAGATAAACAAGGCGTAGGACATAGAATCCATGGTTTGAGCGTTAATTATTGGCTTCTTTGTCGATCTGAACGGCTGCCTTTGAAGTTATTCGCTTTTTTTTGAAACCCTAAGGACTCTGGCTTTGATTTTGAAGTTTTTGATTGTATCGGGAGGCGAAGATTGGTGCGGCGCAGTGTGTGTTGGTTGCCCCGTACGGTTTCATCTTCGATCTGGGGCAGGGATCCTTGCAAATCAACGTTTTATCAGATGCGAACGTTTTGGTGGCTTGCCTTTGAATCCCTAGATTTGTTACTGTTCTGTTGAATTTGGTTTAGGTGGTGCCGCTGGTACGATCTGGCCTTTGGGATTGTATGAATTGCACTTAGGAGCAGTTTTATTTGATTTTGTTTTTGTGTGGTGCTGTGCTGCGGTTTTTCCGTGGCTGCCCCTGCTATTGGGTTGTTTTTCATGCCGCCTGAACCACTGCCGTGGGACCGGAAGGATTTCTTGAAGGAGAGGAAGCACGAGAGGTCTGAATCGCTGGGCTCTGTGGCGCGATGGAGAGACTCTTCTCATCATGGTTCCCGAGAGTTCAGTCGGTGGGGATCGGCCGATTTCCGCAGACCGCCAGGTGATTTGTTATCCTGTTTGTCTTATTTGTGCTGATGATGTCTGGGTACCAAATTCATCCTTATCCGGTCTATAAGGAGCTGGAGCTTCCCCTTGTGGCTAATTCGTCTCTTTTTTGTTGTAATTTGCTCAAGTTTGTTTTTTAAATGATGGATTGTTTCTTATGGTTTTGAGATTTTGTTGTGGATTTTGCGTTAGTATGTTGAAGATCCGAGTTGTTAGTTTTAAGAAAATACTATTGTGAAGAGACAAATCTCCCCTTCCCTCCTTTAAAAGAATTCCTGCCATTCTTTTCTTCTTGCGATCAAAAGTATATACTTTGCTTTTGTTGATGTTTTTTTTCTATTTTTCCTTTTTGTGTTTAAAAATTTTCTGAAGGTCATGGTAAGCAGGGAAGTTGGCACGTGTTTTCCGAAGATTCTGGTCATGGATATGCACCATCTCGGTCCAGTGACAAGATGCTGGAAGAAGATAACTGTCGCCCAACTGTTTCCCGAGGAGATGGAAAATATGGTAGAAACAGTAGGGAGAATAGAGGATCCTTTAGCCAGAGAGATTGGAGGGGACATTCGTGGGAGGCCACCAACGGCTCTCTTAATTTGTCCAGGAGGCCATCTGATCTGACTATTGACCAGAGGTCAGCTGATGACCTGCTAACATATCCTTCTCATTCTCATTCTGATTTTGTAAGTACTTGGGATCAGCATCATATGAAAGACCAGCACGATAAGATTGGTGGTGTCAATGGGTTGGGTACCACACAGAGATTGGATAGAGAGCATTCTCTTGGTTCAAACATATGGCCTTTTAAATGGACCCGTTCTGGAAGCTTATCTTCACGAGGCTCAGGTTTTAGCCACACAAGTAGCTCGAGGAGTGGAGGGGCAGATTCCAATGAAGCAAAGTCTGAATTGCATCCAAAAAATGCAACTCCTATTGAATCCCATTCGGGGGATGGTGCTACATGTGCGACATCTTCTGCACCCTCTGAAGATCCAATATCCAGGAAGAAGCCTAGGTTGAATTGGGGTGAGGGACTTGCAAAGTATGAGAAGAAGAAAATTGAGGAACCTGATATAAGTGCATGCAAGGATGACCATGTCTTGTCTGCTTGTAATATTGAGCCCTCTAACTTTCTCGGTTCAAATTTACTAGATAAAAGCCCAAAAATTACAGGCTTTTCAGATTGTGCATCTCCAGCCACTCCATCTTCTGTTGCCTGCAGTTCCTCGCCAGGTTTGTAATTCCCTTATTCCTGACTTCATTGTGTTCATTTTCTTTAACTCCAGTGCAAGTGATGCATGACGGTGATGAAAATGATTATACTTAATAGCAAACATGGGAATTCGACTTTGCTTACTAGTTTAAGTGAAAATACCATCTATCTCATTAGGGTGGTTTGTCGAGTTTTGTCATCATATAAGTGTGATGCCTGTCACTCTGTTGTCTGCTCACACGTTTATTCGTTTGCATTTTATATGGTCAAATGTATGGTTCTTTAAATTGACTGAGTTATATTAGCAGGAGTTTAATATCTCTATGCAATCATTTGCTTCATATTCTTCTGTTTTCATTGGAAGTGGGATTGCAGTGTTGTCAAATCTGTTGCTGTCTTTTCTTCTGTGATCTCATGAATTTTATTCTTTCAACCTATTGCTGTCTACTGTATTGCTTAAAGTAAGATACAGAAAGTTTGATTGCTGTATATACTTGTTTGTTGAACGCTTCATTTTGTTTCATCCTCCAATTATTTCAGAAGTAAAATGCTTCCCTGAGATTAGAAGAGGAACTCTATCAATATTTCACCCTCAGTAAGGGTAGAAATGTAATATAGTTCTGTCAGTGACATATATACTAGTTATTAATCAAAGTAAATTTTACAATTCAGCAGGTGTGGAGGATAAACTGTATGGAAAAGCTGTGAATAGTGACAATGATGTTAGTAATTTGAATTGCTTGCTCGGGCCTCAAAATCATCTACAGACGTTCTCTTTGAATTTAGAGAAGTTGGATATTGACTCCCTGAGTAGTTTAGGTTCTTCACTTATTGGATTGCTACAATCTGATGACCTAAGTTCTGTGGATCCTGGCATAGCAAGTTCTGCTGCGATGAATAAGTTGCTGATATGGAAAGCTGACTTTTCAAAGGTACTGGAGGTTACTGAAGCTGAAATAGATTTACTTGAAAGTGAGTTGAAGTCACTGAAATCTGAACCAGGAAATAGCTGTCCGTGTCCTGTAGCGTTGGGCTCCTCACTGGTGGCAAATATTACAAAGTCATGTGAAGAAGAAGTTAGAGGCTATGATAAGGTTTCCCGGCCAGAGCCATTGCAGGTTTGTTCTTCTGCTGATCCTGATGCTGAGAAGATGTTCTCTTCAACTAAAGTGCATGTTATTCATGAAAATGGCAAGGAGGAAGATATTGATAGCCCTGGAACTGCAACTTCTAAATTTGTGGAGCCTCAACCCCTTATTAAAGCAGTCTCTTCATTTGAAATTGGGGGTAATGATAATTACTGTGGAGGCATTGATGCCATTCAACCTGCAAGCAGTAGATGCGTAGTGCCCTGTTCCACTAGTGAGAAAGCTGTGGAGGTTAAAGATGGCATGGGTGCTGCTCCTGGTACAAGTGCTTGCTCTGGACCTGAGGATACATTGTGCAATGAAATTATTTCTTCTAATAAAGAACATGCTAGCAGAGTGGTTGAAGAATTTGCTCAGTTATTGCCTAAAGATTGTTGTAAGGTTGGTAATATGGGAGCTATCAATGATTCATGCTCTTCAGCTGCTGCTGTTAAGGAAAAATTTGCAGAGAGAAAGCAGTTAGCAAGGATTAAGGAGCGTGTAATAACCCTCAAGTTTAAAGCCTTGCACCATCAATGGAAAGAGGATATGCGGCTAATGTCTGTACGAAAATGTCGTCCAAAATCTCATAAGAAACTTGAAGTTGGCATTCGGATCACTAATAATGGTTTTCAAAAGAATCGGTCTTCCATCCGTTCTCGGATTTCATACCCTGGTATGAATTTTTCAACTGCATGTTTGTCTTTCAAATGTGTTTCGATTTTTCTGTTTGTTGTTTATCTTAGTGGTCTAGAATATTCTACTTATTGCACATGGTAATGGTAGATTTCTTGAGGTGAAAAAACAGAAGAATTGATTAGTTTTTTTCAGGTTGGGTTTTATTTGCATATTTGATGTATTTGTGATGATTTTGATGTCAAGTATTCCATGTGTGCATGCGTTGATTGGAAGCATCTGTTTGGTGCCCAAGATTAATTAATGTTACTTCCATTACTTTTTGTATTTTATATTGATATTAATATTTTTGTATTTGTTAACTAATATATCTGTCAGCCTTGTTGGGTGATTGATGTGCGAGCTGTAGTTTCAGTGTTTGCATACACTTTTTAGTTTTATTTAGCAGGTCCATGGCTTGCTTTCCATGACATTGTTGGTAACTTGAGCTCTGATTTTTGTCAGACTAGTTAACTGAATTTTTAATTATGTCAACTTTAATCATTGACTGAAAATATAGCAAGATCTTATTCTTCATGAAAACAGTTCTAATTTATTAATAGGATCAAGTGTTCTCATTACCTTGCTGATTTTAGGATTCCCTGCAATTATTGCTGTCGCCTAACTTTCTAACAAAAGGTAGTTCATTTGACATGGTTTATATTTCATCTTCTCATCTGTGTTTCATATTTTGGCACTTGCATACTGTTTAAAAGTTGTCGAGCTTTTTAGGGTGTTAACAAATATATATATATTTTTTTCCAGCAGGAAATAATTTAAGCTTGGTTCCAACATCTGAGATAAATAATTTTGCCAGCAAACTTCTCTCTGATTCCCAAGTTAAAATTTACCGGAGCACTTTGAAGATGCCGGCTTTAATTTTGGATGAAAAGGAGAAGATGATATCAAGGTTTCCATGTAGTAATGGGTTGGTTGAAGATCCTTTGGCGTATGAGAAAGAGAAGGCTATGATCAACCCTTGGACATCAGAAGAGAAAGATATTTTCTTGGAGAAATTTGCTGCTTTTGGGAAAGACTTCCGGAAAATTGCTTCTTTTCTTGATCACAAGACAATTGCTGACTGTGTTGAGTTCTATTACAAAAATCACAAATCTGAGTGTTTTGAGAAAATTAAACAGGATGTTAGGAAGACAGGGAAGTCGTATTTGACCAACACTGACTTGGTAGTATCAGGTAAAAAATGGAGTCGAGAAATAAATGCTGCTTCGCTCGAGATTTTAAGTGCAGCTTCAGTGATAGCAGGTCATGCAGACAGAATAAGTGGTAATAAAAAATTGCGTTCAGGAAGTTCTCTTTTAGGGGGCTATGCTAATATGAAGAGATCAAAGGGTGACAATAGCATCCTAGAGAGATCGAACAGTTTTGATGCTGTTAGGGATGAAAGAGAGGTAGTTGCAGCTGATGTATTGGCTGGGATTTGTGGTTCTATATCATCTGAGGCTATGAGTTCCTGCATAACAAGCTCTCTTGATCCTGTAGAGGGTAGCAGGGACAGGAGCCTGAAAACAAACCCTGGGAAAAAGCAATTGTTGATGCCTGATGTCACTCAGAGTGTTGATGACGATACCTGTTCAGATGAGAGCTGTGAGGAGATGGATCCTACTGATTGGACTGATGAGGAGAGGTCAGCTTTTCTTCAAGCTGTATCGTCTCATGGGAAGGACTTTGTTATGATCTCACGGTGTGTAGGTTCAAGGTCCCAAGATCAGTGTAAAGTGTTCTTCAGCAAGGCTAGGAAATGTCTTGGATTGGATCTCATGCGGCCCAAGTCTGTAAATTCAGGTTACCCAGTGGATGATGATGTGAATGGTGGTGGGAGTGATACAGATGATGCATGTGTTGTAGAGACAGGTTCAGCAATTGGCGCCGATAGGTCAGGCGCTAGAACTGATGAGGATCAGCCATTGTCTGTCATGAATGCATACTCCGATGAATTTAATTCGGTTGAACCCAGGGTCTTGTCAACTGATTTGAATAAATCAAATAATATTGGAGCAGAAGTGGATCAAGATGGTGAAGATGTGGTTTCTGATGCTTGTGAAATGGATGATAAGCCTAAACTGGGCTATGTTGGTGGTGGGGATGTTTTGAACAGTTCTGACGAGTCTGGTGCTGCCAGTGGCCAGACAGCTATGAATATGTTAGTTAATGTAGAAGTGGCAGAAGATGAAGCAAATGAAGCAAATAAATTGGCAGGTGGGGTTACAGAGTCGGTACCTTACCAGTCTAATTCTGTTGTTGAGGCTAAAGTGGTTTCTGAGGTTTCTTCTGGGGGTCTTGGAGAGGAGTTGACAGTGAAGAAACAATCACTGCCTCCATGTCTTGGTGATAGGGATAATAAGCGTGAAGCAGTTGCTGTTGTAGCTGAATCAAAAGGCTCAGTTCAAGATTCAACTACAGTAGTAAAGGAGTTAACAGGGCAGAAGCAATCACTGCCTCCATGTCTTGATGATAGGGGTAATAAACATGAAGCAGCTGCTAATGTAGGTGAATCAAAAAGTTCAGTTCAAGATTCAAGTACAATGGCAAATGCTTCGCCTTTACTTGCAGGCGCTTGTTGTACAGGCTTGAATCTTGAAGATAAGTACCAATCTGCTCTTGGAGAGCCCTCTATATCAGCATTGCCGCTGGGGGATTTTCGGTCCAACGCAAAATTATTGTTGCAAGATACTATTGCCATTCAAGGTGAGAAAAAAGTTATCCAAGATCAACTGCCTTCTGCACGTAATTTTCAAGGAAGTAGAGATGTGCACTGTCAAAATTCCACAAGCAGAGATGGTCAACATGGTCATATTCCTATGCTGCAGAGCTTTTCCTTGCCTATTAAACAAGAATTGAAGGGTGATATTAGTTGCAGCAGGTCAGCATCTGAATTCCCGCTCATGTCCCGAAAGATTGAACAACCCTGTGACCGTTACAAATCAGAGTCGCCCACTTCAGTTGATTCTGAAGTGACATCCAGAAATGGTGATGTGAAGTTGTTTGGGAAGATATTAACCAATCCTTCATCCACTCAGAAATCTAATTTGAGTTCCAAGGGACGTGAAGAAACTGGTACCCGCCACCCAAGGATGAGTAGCAAGTGTTCTACCCTGAAATTTAATGGCCATTGCCATCAAAATCCTGATGGAAATTCGACAATTCTGAAGTTTGATTGTGGTGATTACAATATAGGCCTTGAAAATGTTCCTATGAGTAGTTATGGTTATTGGGATGGGAATAAGATACAGACCGGCATTCCATCATTACCTGATTCTGCGATCTTGCTCGCAAAATATCCTGCTGCCTTTAGTAATTATGCTACATCCTCAGCTAAACTGGAGCAACAGTCATTGCATGCATTTGCCAAGAGTAATGAACAGCACCTGAATGGCTCAGCGTTTACAACTCGAGAAATAAATGGCAGCAATGGTGTGATTGATTATCAAATGTTTAGGAGTAGGGATGCCCCGAAAGTGCAGCCATTTACGTTAGACATGAAAAACCGCCAAGATGTATTTTCCGAGGTGCAAAGAATAAATGGTTTTGAAGCTCTGACAAATTTACAGCAGCAGGGGAGAGGAATGGTTGGAATGAATGGTGGTGTTGGGAGGCCAGGGATTCGGGTGGGAGGATCACACTCAGATTTTGTGACTGCCATCAAAATGCGTTATTCCAATTCTGACCAGTATGTTGGTCATAATGGAAGTATCATGAGAGAAGATGAATCATGGGGAGGAAAAAAGGGGGACTTAAGCAGGTAGTAGTTGTGTTCAGCGGCAAATGTTTTCTTTTGCCGCGATCTGTATTATATTTTTGTTATTGCTCAATACAGTGATAGGTCGATTTGACAGGTTCACAAGCCCGTCTTTTTGGTAAATTATTTAGGTTCTTGTAATATGGCAGCAACTTTGTTTTTTTCCCTCCTTTTTTGGATCATTCTGATAATCATCTAGCTAGTTGATGCCTGGCTGATTGTTTCAATTCCTGACTAAGTTGTTGGAGTGGTCTCTTGTGACTCGCATTACTTTGTCAAGGAGTGCAGGTATTTCTGCCCCTGTTTTATAAGCAATACCTGGATTATCTCCACCAGTTATTTGCTATATAAATTGTGCACTAATAAAATAACTTGGCATTTTCTTTAATTATTGGTACCTAAATGTTTCAAGTACATCGTGCATTAACAGGCGGACCAAAATGTTTTCTCAGTGTCAGCTTTTTCAAATAATCACATCATTAGCCCATTTTGCAAAGAGCATACCGTATTATTGCAAACATCTGGCCAGCTACTCTGAGTAACCTGTCTTTCATACTAGATTGTGATGAGTCATACATACAGTCAATCCTGTAAGCCCTTTGAAAATGTGCATCCAAACTCTCAAGCTGCAAGAACCTTACTGCTTTCCTTGGCCTCTTCCTGTGTCTGGAGGATGGTAGGAACGGGTGCAATGATCTCAATAATCTGCAAGCACAAAAGTTATTTTCAAATTCGGACAGCAGAGTCAGAATCATTACTTAAGCATACGGACACCGATGAACATGGGAGAGCATAAGGAAGCATTCGCAAAACCACCAAATGAGTATTCAGTAGGTAAGTGTATTTTAATTGCAAAATTAAGAGAATACAACTTTAGCTCATAAAAGTCTTTAGGATTCCGCTGATAGCCCAAGCCCCGTCTCAATTTTATGTTTGGTGGCTATTTTTTCACAGGTAATTTGTAGACATTAGCTTGTAGATAAATAAGAGACGCATTGCAAAAACGACGCAGTTTGTTACTTTTTCTTTTTTTATGATTTTTCAAAAGAAAATAATAAAACTACCCTGAAAAGAAACAAGAAAAATTGAAACCCATCATATTTTAATCCAACAGTCCTTATCCAGTGTCAGTTAGCTCTCCTGCCTGACTTTGCGGATTGCACGTTCCCTAGAGGTCTTTAATAAATGAATACCATCCTTTGGGCCTCGAGCCCCGTTTTAGACTCAAAAATTCGGGAATCAAGTCTCCCTATTAAAACCATGCAACTAAACAGCATGAAAGCAACTCCTTAAAACAATTCTAGCATAGTTGAATTCTATGACTAATTTGAGATAGCAATTAATATTAATCTTATACCTCGTTTGTTTTGGGATGGGAAATGACCAATTGATGTGCATGCAGATGGTAACCACAGTCTCCAGGAACAGGCCGAGTAGGTTTCTGGTAACCCCTACATAATACGCAGCAACAGAGCATAGATCAAATTTCAAATTAACTTCATTTAATTATTGAATAATCAAAGAAAAAAAGGAATTAAAGAAGTAATCCAAATTCATCCACCGGATGTCAGGGCTTGACTTTTTGGATTACGTGACAGTTACAAAGATACCATAAAAATGATATTGTTGAGCATGTCAACCAAATAGTTTGGTTTCGACATTAATTTTTCTGTAAAGGGTTTTTCCTTTCCATAATTTACATATTTCTTGTAGCACTTCACATGCCAAAGAATGACTTGTGAAACACTAATTATGTTTTGGGATAATATTAATATTTATCAATCAAGTCCCTAAGGTTTCATAACTATACGTAATTAGTTCTTATGGTTTACAGGGGATGTAAAGTGGGTTCCAAAAAAGGGTGTGAATGGAAGATACTTGTGAACAAAGTGACTGATTCTTTAACGTTTAATTGGAAGATACATATAATCCAAGACATGCGGTATAATTGTGTATAGTTATGAAACTTAAGGAACTTGATCGATCAAAATTAAACTTTAGGGAGCAGATTGACAGCTGAAACAAATTCAAGGGACCAAAAGTTTCATTGTCTCATGTTTTTTCACAGGGAAAAAAATATATACAACCACATTAGTTTTTCACTCAGCAGTGGCTGTTTTTTTTTTTTTGGAGAGAAGATATAGTCCTTAAATATGCTTGTTAAAAGGTCAGAGGTCAAGAATCAGAAGAGCATACACAAAGATCATTACACGAGAGAGAATTTAAATTAATCTCAACTACATAATCGAATGTCTGAGTGTTAGTTCTTACCCATCTTCAGCAAATATCTCATCTGGAACATTGTTGTCAATGCATTTAGGTTGCCCACCAACGGCATATAGTGGATCTCCTGGTAAGAGACAATCCCATGTTTCAGCTTTTGTGAAATCAAAATTCATTCCAACAATTATGACAAAATAGGTGCATCAAGATTAACCAGCAGTAGCAGAGACCAAAGGCAAGATCTCAAAATGTAACGATTTAAGTATTTATGGCAAGGCAGAGTTGGCTGATCCGTGATTGAGGTTTTGCATAATCATTTGTTGGCTTTCAATATGTCAGAGCTTGCAAAATTCAGCAACTTTTTCATGGGAAGAGTGAGTCAGTTTGTTCACTGACCAGACTAGTGATTCTAACAACATGACTCAGAAAAATTTCACTTGATTTACTCTTCACGTGAAGCACCCTAAAGAACTCACAATTCAATGTTTACCTACTAGAGGATGCCCTATGAAAGATAGATGAATACGGATTTGGTGTGGCCTTCCAGATTGAATCTGAACCTGTTAGACAAGCCAATCCGAGAAAATTATAAAGCTACTATAATCAGCGCAATTTAAATGCATGCAAGCCATAAATGTTTACTTTGTTCTGGATGCGTAGGTAGACCTTCTGTCAATGTATATCCATATTACATATTGAACTTTATTTAAAACACACACCCATACATCCACACCCAACTGTGATATTTATCAGTCATCCCCTACGACTCTCAAAATGATGCCACATGGTTATGATCGAAGATAATGAGGTGCAAATATGTTCAGCAATATGTTTCCTTTTCACTATATAGTAAAATATGATCATGATTATAATCATATTTTCTTTATAAGAATAATCGTGTGTTCTTTTTTCTCCCCATTTAGATATCGCATGTTCCCCAGAACCTGAGTCTATGGGGTTGGAAATTGTATAATCATAAAAATTAAATTCAGCCACCTCACCTGAACCAATGTGCAGTTTCCTTGTATATTTTTCTCTAGAACATCCACTACACTCAGAGCTGGTTTTCCTGTCTCAATGAAAAGAACAAAGCATAAGATGACGAGAAGCCAATTATATGATAGAAAAGCAACTGTCATAATAATGAGAAGAAATTTGTTGTATAACATATGGAATAGCAAATAGTAGGACAGAAGTACATAATGGCAGCTCAATCAAGATGTTGATACGCTAAGCAAACATCTGAGCAAAGTAACAATCTTATTCCCATTAAGAGTTTGAACGAAGCATTAAAAACCAACCTGATGGAGAAGCAATATACAGCCCTTTTGCGACACCAGGATATTTTATTGCTCCAATTGGCTGCTTGATAGTCACCTATAGAGTGAAAAAACCAGAACGTTATGGAAACTAACTTTTTCTTTTTTTGACAAGTGAAAGCTATGTATTTTAAGGTCAGTTTGCAGAAAAGAAAGAGAAACGAGCCAATATAAGGAGGAATAAACAACTCAATTTCCCAATTTGTTAAAAAGAACAAATTTCATTTCCCTTTTGATTCAACATACATGGGAGAACTACCTAGTCTCAGTCTATTTACTATCTTGAACAACAATAAGAACAAATATACATGAAGAAGGAAGTTGCGGAAAATAGAGTTTTGATGGAACTTCAGCTGATACCTTTAAATAACCAGAGCAACTGCAAAAGCTACTGAAGCTTCAAATCTAATTTATAGAAGTGAAAGACCTCTTGTAGAGGAATAAGTTTGGCAACACCTGAACAAACAATTCCCAACCTCCAGACCTTAAGTGTCATTTAAGCTTATTTTGCTTTTTTATTTAACACCTTTTTTTAGGGAAGTATCGTTAGAAATCCCCAAAAGATTAAATACCCTCGTAAAATTTCTTTTTTTAATATGTAAGCATATTACCTTATCATTGTCAACTATCCCACTTACGAGGGCTCGATAAATCTTTGTGATTTTCCCATGCTGCTTATTGGGATCTCTGTTATTGGAAATAAGAGAATACGATGAGTGAAAAGAGGTGACAACATTCGGTGAAACTTTAACTTAAGAGACTTTATAGTTCATCTGTACTTTTTTTAAGCAATCATGGTCATAAGTAACAGGATAATACAAACTAAGTAACCAGCAACCACTTCTCAGACAAGTGATAGCAGTAGTGAATGGTGATCTCCTCCAACCAAGCATAACGAAACAAAAATCTCTTTTGAAAGCCTTAAACGACTCAGGAAGTTATCAAGGATTTATGGATTAGCCAATACAAGATTGGATTTTGAACAAATTCATAATTTTTTGGTGATATGAATTAGTTGATATTATTCTCAAAAAGAATGAACATAGTACAGGACAACAGGTAACCTAGTTTCAATTCCCTCAATCTCCTCATGAACAACCATTATTGAATATCTCCACAAAGAGTTCCTTTCAGGACATGATTTGAAGTTGGACAATATAAAATTTCCGGATCCCTTTACAATTTTTTTATTTAAAGAATGAAATACTTTGCCCTTGCTTGAATTTAGCATAAAATACATAGAACTCAAGGCTCTGTTTTGTTTAGAAGCAAAATTACCATTCAGTCCTTTCATGAAATGATACCATCACAAGTGTTCAATTGAGTCATAAAAAACAGGCCTAAAGCAACATTAATTTCTCAAATGGTTTAAACTTCCCCAATTTGAATATAATGACCTTATAACCATTACTAATAATTCAGAGTAAAGTCATATAGCCTTAAGATTTGAAGACACCTAGTAAGAATTTTAAATATTGTTAATCAGGGGTGTTTTAGACATTTGACAATCGAATTATGATTTTGATTGGCTTTTGATATTTTAATCAATGACCACGTTAAAAATAGTAGAATACTTTCAAAAAGAATTAAATAGTATGTTTTTCAAACATAAAAACCTTATATCAATAGGCAATAATGTATATACAAATTTATATTTTAAAAATTAAAATGCAAACTTTTTGAGCTGAGACATCTTTGTTTTAACAGAGAGAATGAGCAGATGCAACAAACCGGTTTCTTTCAATATGAGATGTTCCATCGGCAAAATATGATGCAAGTTGAGCTTTAGCTAGCTTTGTCTTTGCACATAGTAAAATTCCTGAGATACAATCAATCAATCTTGTAACGAGTTAGGAATTGCCAACCTGGTTAAACATTAGCTAAGGTATAGGAAAACAATTTTGTCAGTCATACTTACATAACAGAATAAGGAAAGTAAATACTGTTTCCACTTTCAGTTAAACTATTATTTAAGAAAATAGTGAAGGGCTTTAAACTCCTCACAACTGGCACCCATATTTTACTCATTACTTCTTGATTTAAGATAAGATATGCTTATTTTGCAGAAATTTGCATGTTACCTTTCTGATTTTTTACATGACGTAAACGGTATAGTTATCTTTCAACAAACTCATGCTTGTGACATTTCTTGTAAACAAAGCAGTAGATCAAAATTCAAACCTAACAGTTTTAACTATTAACATGAGTATTCAGCTTAACCTGAAGTTCCCCTCCCCAAGCGATGTACTGGAATAGGGTGAGGCCTTTGGTTGTTTGATTGCCACTGGAGCTGTGTTAAAATTGTCCTTTGTTGGAAAAGACCTCCAGGTAGAACTTGCAGGCCAGAAGGCTTATTTAGAGCAAGCTGAAGCCATATCAACTAGTTCATATCAACTTGAATAGATAATATCCCGGTTGATGATCAAAATTACTAAAAATAATCTATCAGTTTTCTTTTGAAACAATCTATTTCAGTTGGGAGGAACAGGAAAATATTCTGAATGGTTTATTCTCCCCTTGGTAAATTAAAATCTCATATTCCTTGACACAATCAGTAGGAGAAAATAGGGAATCATGCATTACATATTTAGCATGGCATTTGAAAGCTTTTCACCTCCTTTTGGCCATAAAAAGTTTCAAATCTAGTATCAAAAAGTCAGTTAAGCAGAAAATTTCAGGATGTGAGGGCCCTTTGTTTTATAGTGAATGAAATAACAGCAAAATGGTGGCAACCCATATCTCTAGGCACAGAGTACCAAACATATCCTTAGTTTAAATTATTTGTACTAAACACTTCTATAGAAAACCATAGGCTACAAAAACCAAAGGCCTTGTAGCCTAATGGTATGGGTGCTCGATAAGTGGGAGGTTGTAGGTTTAATCCTGCTTATAACTCAGGCTGTTAGTGTCTGCCCTTGTGACTCAAAAAAGAAAACCATCCAAAAGAACAAAAAGTTCATTCATCAACTAAGCTTACAAACAACATCCCTTTCTTGTTTTCTCATTCTCAAGAATGAAAAGTTTGGTACTTTCAGCACAGTCATGCACTAGTAAATTGTCAGTTGTACCTCTTCATAAGCATGTTGAATAGCAATACAAAATAATTTCAAGTCGTCAACTTAAAAACTTATTAAAAAAAGTATATATATAAAAAAAAAATGCCAGAGCAATTAACGAACAAGAAGAGACAGACTTCAAGACACATTATAAACAAAGAAACAATTACCAAGTCATCATCTTCATACAAAACTTCAATCATGTATGGTGCATCAGGTTCCTTCCATGGAAGTCTGTGATAGACTAACTTAGAGCCAACTCTAACATTTAAAAAAAAAAAAAGAAAAGAAAACATGTTATGGAAGGAAGTAAGGAACAACCTATAATCAAAAGGATAATAGATTTGCATCAAATAACCTGAGGACTCTGTTGGGATCCGTAACAACTTTTCCATCCACTGTTATCTGCAGACAAGATGTTAATGAGGGTAAGAATCAGCTGGATAGACAATTTATTCCATATAGCCTACTAATTCAGATTCGTTGATGATCAGACCTGCTTATTCTGAATACGCTGCAGCCAACTGCTAAAACGTCAGTACGTAATTTTTATTGTGAAGAAGGGTTAGAAGAAGGTCAGAATACTGAAATACTGAGTATTGTAGGTAAACAAAGAAAGTGCTATAAGAGAATAATTTTACGAAGAGTCTAGGAGAACAAAAATACAAGAGGTTTAAGAACCCTTCCAAAAACCAAAATAAACTTTAAATCTGAGAAATGAAATTATATACAAATACTCACACAGAACTAAACAGACGTGTGCAGGAAGAAACACTATTCTATCCCAGAAACTACTGGAAGAAACCGTTGTGTAAAAACAATTATTTCAGTTCAACCGCTTTGGCTAGTTCACATTGGCAAGAATTAATTAGCACTTATGTTGTATTAAGGATCAGCTTATTGTTTACCACTTTTCATTGGATGTAGGAGAACATCTTAATAATCTTAGGCGTGTTCATCAGTATTGATCTATTTCTGCTTAAAAAAGAGATGCAGTGACCCTTTTTTGGGCTAGCTTGACTACCACTTTCAAATTCTGTTTGAGTGGAAGAAGCCGAGCATACATAACAGAAGCTGCTAACGCTCATTTTCCTTCTAGGATTCTCAATGAAGCATATTCAATTACTTTAGATTATTTTTCCAGAAGAGGGAAAAAGGTAGCTTTTGATGACATTAAGCCTGCCCAACTTACTTTATTTTCCTTCGTTTCTAAGCAAGGTCAAGACCCCAACAAAGGAAGTTAATAAAAAAAAGTTTATACATTTAGATGAAGTTTGAGTGGTTCCAGCTTACCCTTGCAAGGGAGCTGAACTCTTGTACTTGCTCGAGTAGAACTCTAACAGTGTCAACCCTGAAATTATTGGAGTATGATTAGTAAGTGATTTGAAAAAAAATTCAATAAGCATTATCCATATCAAACAAGAAATTGGAGGGAAAAGGAAGGTCTCATTTGGCTGCGCCGGCAATGCAGCGAGACGGGTGGGAAAGTAGGGAAAAAGAAAAAACAAAAAGAATTCCAATTGAATATTCTTTCTTCAAGCTCAGCTGAAAACTTGAAGCATAGAATTAAGAAGCAAGCAAGCACCGGAATCGGAGGATCGCACAACGTCGTTGTAATAAAGACCGTCGTTGAATTCCGGCCAAGGATATCCGAACTTCTGAGTATCACGTGGCAATGAAGAGGTCGCTGCCATTGAGCGATTCTCGACAAGTTTCAAATTGGAGCAAAACAATCAAGCAACGAAGCAAAGCAACGATATAACGAGTTCGTGGACGATGACAGAACGTTAAATTAGGGCTGGCATCGGCGCCAATTTCTTCCTAGAGTACAAAATTTAGTTGTGTTCGCCCGAAAATTGTTCCATCAAAGCTAGATCCTTGATGTCTTTTAAAGTCGGAGTGTAATTTTGGAATGTTCGAATATTTTGATTATTAAATTAAGTAATCAGAAAAATTGAGTGAAAGTCCCATTAAAAAATTTATTAGTTGGAAATTGATATCCATGTGTACAAATTTTGCTTTGCGACTTCTCGCCCATGTTATCCGATATTCTTATTTTAGTTTTTACAATTGAATTAAATGAAAGTTTAATGTTTTTAAAACTTAATGCATTTTAGAAAAATCAAGTTAGAATGATTAAAAAAAGGGTTAAGTGCTAATTTTGCCCCAGAAGTATCTCGCCAGGAGCAATTTTATCTCGGAAGTTTTTTTTGAAGCAATGTTGCCCCGGAAGTTTTTTTTGGAGCAATGTTGCTCCTCCATCAACAATCAACTAACGGTCAACGGTTAGTTGACCACTGATCGAGGGGCAACATTGCTCTAAAAAAAAACTTCCAGGGCAAAATTGCTACTTAACTAAAAAAAAATGTTAAAAATGTTATTTATGATATCATATATTTTTAATTCTTATTTATATAATATCTAGGGTGGAAACAAGTTAGACCAGCCAAGGCTTCACCCTCTAATTCAAATTTTAAATATAAAAATTAAATAACTAATTTATAGAATTAAAGAATTTTACTTTTATTAAGAATTATATAAGATTATATATTTATAAAGAATTAAAAGGAAATTTTTATGTAAAATATTTTACTTTTTTTAAAAAATAAATAAAGGGCACTTTCAATTTTTAAAATGTTTTTAAAAAATGCTAAAAGAAAGGAATTGAATTAAAACTTAAGAGAGTAATTTTTGTATTTCTCTTTTTTTAAAAAAAATTAAATTTGATCTTTCTGTTAAAAACGCTATGTGAATCTTGTAATTCTTTTATACATTTATTATATTTCTATTTAATTATTTTTCCTGTGACTGTGACTTGTAAGTCGTTTTCTTTTTCCTTTGAACTTCTTTTTTTTATATATAAGAAATGTATTGTGATGGATATAAATTTTAATTTTCCTGAAATATGTTTAACCCATAGAGATATTTTGGTGGAAATGTTGACATTCATTTGTTCAGTATTAATATTGTTGTTCTGTTCTAAGAACACAGAGATTGGACTTGACTAGGTTGTCAAGCCTAGAGCCTACGTACCCTCTGAAGGGATCAAAGTCCACGTAGTTCGTGATAAACTGGAAGGCACGTAGCCAAGGGAGTGGGGTGTGTGCTCTGTGTGACGGAATGTAAATAGAGCATAAGATAGAACGTGTGCACCTGTTTAGGGTTTCCCTCTATTTATAGAGGAGTCTGGCGCGTGTATCCCCATATTGATGGGCGATATCCCTGATTGATAGATCATGGGCTGATTTGTTGGGATTATGACTGAAGGAGAATCCTTATTGATGAGATCCTAAATCCGTGGGATCTCGGATCCTTTCCTAATATAATGCAGATCCCGCCGTAGGCGTAGTTGGGCCGAGGTCTGGACCTGGGCCTATTGGGCCGGTCCGTAACAGTTGCCCGCCAGCTCGATTGTTCAGGCTTCTAGACGGTCGAGATGCATATTGCCCCCAGTCCTGGGTGTGGCCGAGGCCTTCTCCCTAGGCTGAGGCTGCCCTGGCCATCAGTCCGGTCAGGATCTGTGGTCGGCTTGTCTTGGCTCCGTCCCGGCGTCCTGCCTAAAGTGACGGGTTTGCCCTGTCAGGGTGGCTTGCCGTTTTATCCTGGTTCTTAATGCCCGCTGATGACCCCGGACTCGAACCTTCCGCCTTTTGGAATTCGCAAAGCGCTTTGGGTCTCCCCCCGCGCATGTCATTATTGCAGCTTTACAGCTGTCAGGTTCTTAGTGGATGAAACCTGCAATCGCCGCGTCTTCTCGCTTCTCGAGGCTAGTGAGCATTTATAGCGCTTACGTCTGGCTGCGCCAATCCCGTCGTCTTTGTACGGGAATAGACCGTTGTATCCCTTTTGCTTTGGGATTTCGGCTTAAATAGCCCGCTTCGTGCCTCTCTTTCACTTTTCCTACTGCTCATACTCCCCTCAGGCATTTCCGGTTTTCTTCTAGGGTCCACGGAGAGATTTTCTTCTTGTGTGGAGCTTTCATCGTTTTCCAGTGTTCCAGCTCCCTTCATCTACTAAACACATGTATTCCATCTCCCTTCTGACATTTTGTTCGGTATTTTCTCACATTTTGCCGTTTTATTCCTGGGATTGCTGCGTGTGCTATCGCTTATCCGCGTTTCTGGGTTTTTCTGGGCTTCTGTTAGTGTTATAGTACCCGAAATTCATCCCGAAATTCAATAATTTCTTTAAATACTGGCCCTTGGTTCCATAGGCTTCTAATCATGGTGAGAGGCAGGGGTGTCCCTAGACCAAGGGCATTGTTAACGCCAGAGGAAGAAATGTTCCTCCGTGCACGTCTTCCGCGGGCCACCTACTGGGTTTTCGGGGGTGAGCCGCCGGCTACAGGAGTTTTAGATCCCCTGCGTCGAGGTGGTGAAGTTCGTCCGGGACGGACTGGAGCTTGTTCTTCTTCAGCCAGGGTTTCGGTCTCAATCCCTCGCCATCCTTCCCGACCACCTGCACGCGCTCTTCCTCTCGGATTGCTCGGTGGTGCTGGCATCGGCTCCTCTTCCGGGACCGGAGCCTCGGTGGTGGTGGCCCAGCCTCTTAGCTTTTACGAGGGCCTTTCCGCCATCCGCCCAGCGTCTGCCCCGGAAGGATATCTCGGGCCTTGCTGGGATTGCCTGGCGGAGGCTTTTGCGCTGATGGCTTGTGGTGGAGATGCCGAGGCTTCTACCGTACTCGGCTCGTGCCGGCATTGGTCCGCCTCGGTTGTTCCTTCTCGTACCCCCGTTCGTCCGCGTCCGCAGTCTTTTTTGCCTGCTACTGTGTGTGTGCCAAGTATTTTCACCTTCCGCTAATATCAACTTTGTTTATCTTCGTATAGGTTTATTTATGGCTCCCAAGTCACGGCCTTCTAAGTCCCGTTCTGAGCGGAGGGTTCGGACTCCTCCAGCCCGCCTGAAGCCTTATGTCGGGAGTACAATTGGGTGTTGCACGAAGTGCTGAAGACCCATTCGCTGATGTCGGACGCGGACATCACCAGACTGAAGGTCCCGGACATACCGGGGTGTGTTTTGAGGTGTTCGGCGAAGGACAAGCCTATCTGTGTGGCTCGGCCAGAGGGTTGCCCTGAGTTTTTCTTTTTCTACCGTGATTGTTTGACACGGGTTCAAGTCTCCTTTCCTTTCACCCCCTTCCAGATGGAGGCTTTGCGGCATCTTCGCCTGGCCCCGTCCCAGCTCCATCCAAATGGATGGGCGTACCTTGTTGCTTTTGAGAGGCTGTGCTCCCATTTTTCGCCTCCCATTGCGTGCACGGCCAACCTTTTCTTCTATTTCTTCGGATCCTTCACACCTAGCCCGCTGAAGGGAAGCGATAAGCTAAGAGGGTTGGTGTCGCTTCGGATTAATTCGGAGCGCAAACTGATGACGCCCTTCTCCGACTCCTTCAAGCGTTTCAAGAACGCATTCTTCAAGGTGGTGGCCGAGCCCGACCAGTTGTCTTGGTTTCTGGACGGGGCCGAGGGTTCAGGCGTAGGGGTGAGGTTCCCCCTTTATTGGGATGGGAGGCATTATGACAAGCCGCCGACGTCTTATATGGTAGGTGTCGACGACCTCCTGCCCGAGACCGTCCCTTCTATCGTGAGGCTGGCCGCCTTTGTGGAGAAGTACGGGGCCCAAAGCGCGGCCTTCTGGATTTCGGGGTTGGGCTTGAAGCCGTTGCCCCCAACCTGTAGGTCTTTGAGTTTTTGAATTTGTCTTCGAATTCTTCTTTTTACCTGTCTGACTTATTTCGTCTTTGTTGCTTGCAGCTAGGACCATGGACGCTTTGCCCCTGTATGCCCGTCTGTAGAGGGCTGCTGCGGCGCTAGTCGTCCGAAGAAGCGGGCGGCTTCTGCCGATGTTGGTGCTTCTACTGCCCCGACTTCAAAGAAGGCGAAGGGTCCTACTGTCGAGGGTCCTTCTTCTGCCACGGCCTCCAAGCCTGCTCCTGTGGTGGAAACCCCGGCCCTGGAGGGTCGGGAGATCGTTGTTGCTGCTGGCCCTTTCCCAGGCATTGAGTCCTAGGTTCCTGAGGCTTCGAGGGGGACGGACGTCGTCATTTCTGATGATGACGTCGAAGGGACAGTCTCTCCTGCATGCTCGCCATCGCCTTCAACTTCCCCAGTGCCACTTCCCCCTCCGCCCCCTCCGCCGACGGGTCCCTCTTCAGTTTTTCCCCGTAGCTTCTTGTGGGATAACGAGGTGGCCCCTGAGGTGGACGTGGCGTTCCTCCTGCCCCGACATTTCCTGGAAGGTAGTCGTCCCCTGTCTCTTTCGGCCGAAGACCGTCTGCAAGTGGCCCAGAAGGAGCTGATCAAGTCGGTGGGGTACCTTCAAGCGCTAAGAATGGTTCGGAACCTTTATGCCCGGGCGGATGCTGAGTGTGTGCGGCTGAGGAAGGTGGAAGCCGAGCTGAGGCCAAAGGCTGCTGCTGCTAGGCAGCTGAGGAAGGAGCTGGCCGAGATCAGGGAGAGGGCCAGTTCCTCCGAGGACGAGCTCATCGCGGCTTGGGCTGAGCGGGATGAGGCTAAGGCTGCACTAGGGGCGGTGAAGACAGAGCTGAGGGAGGCCCAGGCGGAGCGGGATGCAGCCAGGGTGGAGCGGGACGCCACCAAGGCTGCAGTGGTAAAAGCTGATCAGGAGCTCCAGCTGTCTTATCAACATGCTGATAAGGCGGCCGAGGAGTATGCTTGGGCCCAAAAGGAGATGTCCGAGAGCCTGGCTGCGGCCAAGGCTTTGCAAGTGGAGCAGGCTGCTCTGGCTGCTGCAGAGAAGGAGGCGCTCGAGAAGGCCCTCTCCACCGAGAAGGCGGCTTCCCAAGAGCTCATTGATGCCCTGGTCCAGACTGCCGAGGCATGTTTCAAGCTGGCCTTGCTCCAGATCCGGCACTTCAACCCCGGGATCGAGCTTAACGTGGAAGGGTACGATCATCGTGCCTTTGTTCGGGAGGATGGGTCCTTCCTCCCTTACGAGGCTCCGGCGGCCGAGGGTCCTGCTGAGGACGTGGAGGAGGAGTTGGGGGGGTGGAGTCGACGCCGGAGATCCCGGGGTGGAGAATGTCGACGTGGCGCCCGGCTCCCAGTCCTAGCTTTGTTTTGCTTTTTATAAGTTTTGGGGCGTTGGTGCCCTTGTAATCTTGTTTGAACAATTCTGGCCTTGTGCCATTGTAAATAATTTTTGGAGTAATGAATGATTTGAATTGTTATCATCCTTATACCCTTTTCGTGCGACTCCGAGCTTGTTTATCTACCTTAGGCAATGAATGATTTATTTTCCGTCGTCATCCTTTTGCCTCGGTTTGTGTATGTGTCGGTTATGTGAGTATGAACCGTTTAGATGCTCTAGACTATGGATGGCTTACAACTCTGTCATCCTTTGGTCTGAGCTTATGCGTTGGTCGGCCGCATGAGTACGTGCCGTTATGCATAACTTAAGCAATGGGTGATTTCGCTCTTTTGCCTAAGTCTTAGTGTCTATCGGCCGCATGTGAGCAGGCCTTAGGTACTCTACCACATTTAGTGTGTGGGAGGTTGGGGCAAGGTTGTCTCGTTTCAGCCTCGTCAGGCATAACTAACCGTACTGCCTCGGCCCGGCTTTCGAATAACCGGACTCCAACTTTTCTCTTAGTCGGATCAAGTTTAACCGACGTAAGGGCTAGACTACCACGTGTCTAACCGAGGCTTCGGTTGCCTCCAGTCGGACATTTTGACTTGATCAGGGTCGGCATGACAGTCCGCTTACTTAGTCGGGCGAGCGTTGACGCGTCAATTTCACGAGGGGCCCTGGGTGGCGCCCTCGCCGAGCTCTAACCAGTGCCTGTCGGAGTACAACGGCCGGTTTTCATACATCTAGATGTTTTTTTTTGTGGCCGGGTTCGCGGCCTTGGAGCCTTCTACCGGTGCCGGGCTTAATGGCCTCGACTTTTGGTTTCTTGGCCGGGCTTCTTTGCCTCGGTCTTTTTTTTGTTGTGGGCCGAGCTTCATGGCTTCGGCTTCATGCATAAGCGAATTTTGTGCATATTCAAACTTCTCCTCTGTGGGATCCTTTATTGATAAAAAGAAATAGCCCTAAGGGGCTTTACAAAGCATAATAATCAGAAACGACATAACTTGGACTTAAAGTGAAAGTAACGATAAGGAAACACACTCAATGAAAAATTCATAAAGCAAACAAACACTGCCGAGAAGAGGTCTAGCTATAGTAGATCTTCAGCTTGTCGGCATTCCAAGTTCTTTTGATTGGCTTTCGTGCCAAAGTCTCGAGGATGTATGCTCCCCCGTCGAGTTTCTCCTTAATCCGGTAGGGTCCTTCCCAGTTTGCCGCCAGCTTCCCGTCCTTGGCATTCTTATTGCCTATGTCGGCCCGTCGGAGTACTAGGTTGCCTCGGTTAAAAGACCTGGGCCGGACCTTTCTATTGTACTTAGCCGCGAGTAGCTGCTTGGCGGCTAGTTCTCGGCAGTGTGCCGTGACCCGGATTTCGTCAATGAGGTCCAAGTCAGTCTTCAAAGCGTCGTCGTTTGACTCTTGCCCTTCCTGTCCGGCTCTGACCTTTTTCCAGGATGGCTGTCCGATTTCAACCAGGATCATTGCCTCACATCCATAGGTTAGCCTGTACGGGGTCTCCTAGGTCGACGATTGTACGCTTGTGCAGTATCCCCACAGGACGCTGTGGAGCTGCTCGGTCCAGTTGGTCTCGGCTTGCAACATTCGTTTCTTGAGTTCGTCCAGGACGACTTTGTTGGCGACTTCGGCCTGGCCATTTGTCTGGGGGTGTTCCACGGATGAGAAGTGCTGCTTGATGTCCAGGTTGGACATTAGCGCTTGGAATCGATGATCCGTGAACTGGGTGCCATTGTCCGTGACGACCTCGGCTGGTATTCCGAAATGGGAGACGATGTTGTGTCGGAAGAACCTTATCACTCTGGCCGAGGTTATGGTGGCGAGGGGCTCTGCTTCGATCCATTTGGTGAAGTAGTCTACCGCGACTATGAGCCATCGGCATTGCCCCTGCGCTGGCCGAAACGGTCTGAGGATGTCCATGCCCCACTTGTAGAAGGGCCAGGGGGCTGGCATCCCCTTTAATTCTGAGGGCGGCGGCCATATGATCCTGGCATGTTTCTGGCAACTATCGCACGTCTTATCCTTTTCCATGGCGTCATGCTTCATAGTGGGCCAGTAGTAGCCGGCGCGTAGCGCCTTCCGGGCGAGTGCCTTGCCCCCCATGTGGTGGCCGTTGCTGCCTTCGTGGAGTTCGGCCAGCACATATTTTGCTTCAGAATCGCCAAGATGTAACATCCTGATTTTTGAGTCTACAGACTAGAAAATTAGCCTATTTTTGGAGGACTATTAGACCCTATTTTTGAAAATGAATTTAGAATCAGTATTTTATTGGACATGAATAGTGTTTACTATTCACAAATACGTACATGAATAGTATTCACTATTCACAAATACGTATTCACTTTTTATAAATACGGTATTTAATCGATATTTTGAGAAATATGAAAAGTATTTACTATTTACAAATACGTATTTACTATTTAAAAATACGGTATTTACTATTCCAAAATACGTATTTACTATTCATGTGGGACCCACGTCAAATTATTTCTCCTCTGCCGACAGAAACTCTCGTGAGTTTGAAAATTTTTGGTCGCGGGACCCACTCAATAATAATTTATTATTTAAATAATATTATATTATAATAATAAAATAATATATATTAAAATATTATTAAATTTTTTTAAAAAAGGTTCACGGGGCGGCTGAAGAAGTCACGGGAAAGTTTCCACTTTATAATTTTGGGAAAATTACGTAAAACGACCCAGAGACGAAAATTACACTTAAAGACCCATTTTCCAACTATAAATAGACCTTTCATTTCATTTCATTCTTCACAACTCCTAGAGCCATTTAGAGAGAGGAAGAGAGAGAGAGAGAAGGAAGGAATGAAGAATAATGGTATGATCTGAGGTTGAATTATTTGGTGATGGTAAATTGAGAGTATTGAAGTATTGGTAAAATAAGCTTGGAATTGAGGTAACCTTGGTTATTTTTATATACTTGTCAAATATTTATATGTGTATATTTATTTACTGTTTTGGGATTTATTGTGCCTATAGAAGGCTTGATTTGGAATTTGATAATGTTGTTTTGATGAGAGTGGATATTCTTGGAGCCCTTGGTATCACTTTTCTTTTAACCGGGTCAAATATGACACCTCCTTGGTTGTGATTTTACCAGGAGGGGAGCCATGTTGAAGTTATGAGTATTGGATATGTTATGATGAGATGAGTTATGTGATTGCTCCAGTCAACGGTTATAAGAGGTGGTCAGGGTAATAAGGGTGATCTATTCATCATTGACATATTTTATATTGTGAGATCTCTTGTGAATTATTGGAAAATAAATTATGATGTTTTTTTGGGAGGGAGTTTTGGTAACCGAGTCGAGAACTATTTTGTGAAAGGTTTTTATATAAAGGTATATATTTTAATTATTGAATTTATAAATATGATCTCGTTCTTGGTTTGCATGTATATTTCTGAATAACCAATGGTTACGGGGATCTTTGGATCTTACGGTTACTTTGTTTATTTTTTTTCAGGTAAATGATTTAGTAGGGAAATCAGGGAAGGCACATATGGAAAGCTCATGCTATGTTATTTTATTTGCCATGACCATAAGACTTCCGCATTTTGAAAACTCTGATATTATTTTGGATTTATTTTGGCCCTATATAAATGAATTTGTATCTTTGGCCAAGTTTTTGGGTGTTAAAATTGAGGCGTTACATTTTTGGTATCAGAGCTAGTTAAAGGTAACCATGATCGGGGGTTCTCACAGTGTGATCTGTGGCGAAGCATTGGCTCTTACCCCGACATGGCCAGGGAGTCTGGTTGCACTGGGACGTATGGGCGTACCCTAAGCCGTGAGGCGGTGCTTAAAACTAGCGGCTGAGGTACGTTATGTTGCCACGGTGTATGGGCACCACGGAGACATTTTGGTATCAGAGCAAAGGTTCTGGCCAATTTGTTGATTTCCTAACAGTTTTCTAAAAAAAGAGGTCGTGGCAAATTAAATATCATAACATTTGCACTTCCCTGTTAGATTTAGAATTTATTTAGCTATTTTCTTATTTAGTGTCCTTGTGATATCTATAATTGTTTTTGAGGATTTATAGTTTGAGATTGTGATTAAGGTTAGATTGTGAATAAGGTTTGATATTTTATCAGAGTGGCGCAGCGGAAGATGATGAATTTTGAGGACAAAATTTTTTTTAGGAGGGGAGAAATGTAACATCCTGATTTTTGAGTCTACAGACTAGAAAATTAGCCTATTTTTGGAGGACTATTAGACCCTATTTTTGAAAATGAATTTAGAATCAGTATTTTATTGGACATGAATAGTGTTTACTATTCACAAATACGTACATGAATAGTATTCACTATTCACAAATACGTATTCACTTTTTATAAATACGGTATTTAATCGATATTTTGAGAAATATGAAAAGTATTTACTATTTACAAATACGTATTTACTATTTAAAAATACGGTATTTACTATTCCAAAATACGTATTTACTATTCATGTGGGACCCACGTCAAATTATTTCTCCTCTGCCGACAGAAACTCTCGTGAGTTTGAAAATTTTTGGTCGCGGGACCCACTCAATAATAATTTATTATTTAAATAATATTATATTATAATAATAAAATAATATATATTAAAATATTATTAAATTTTTTTAAAAAAGGTTCACGGGGCGGCTGAAGAAGTCACGGGAAAGTTTCCACTTTATAATTTTGGGAAAATTACGTAAAACGACCCAGAGACGAAAATTACACTTAAAGACCCATTTTCCAACTATAAATAGACCTTTCATTTCATTTCATTCTTCACAACTCCTAGAGCCATTTAGAGAGAGGAAGAGAGAGAGAGAGAAGGAAGGAATGAAGAATGATGGTATGATCTGAGGTTGAATTATTTGGTGATGGTAAATTGAGAGTATTGAAGTATTGGTAAAATAAGCTTGGAATTGAGGTAACCTTGGTTATTCTTTTATATACTTGTCAAATATTTATATGTGTATATTTATTTACTGTTTTGGGATTTATTGTGCCTATAGAAGGCTTGATTTGGAATTTGATAATGTTGTTTTGATGAGAGTGGATATTCTTGGAGCCCTTGGTATCACTTTTCTTTTAACCGGGTCAAATATGACACCTCCTTGGTTGTGATTTTACCAGGAGGGGAGCCATGTTGAAGTTATGAGTATTGGATATGTTATGATGAGATGAGTTATGTGATTGCTCCAGTCAACGGTTATAAGAGGTGGTCAGGGTAATAAGGGTGATCTATTCATCATTGACATATTTTATATTGTGAGATCTCTTGTGAATTATTGGAAAATAAATTATGATGTTTTTTTGGGAGGGAGTTTTGGTAACCGAGTCGAGAACTATTTTGTGAAAGGTTTTTATATAAAGGTATATATTTTAATTATTGAATTTATAAATATGATCTCGTTCTTGGTTTGCATGTATATTTCTGAATAACCAATGGTTACGGGGATCTTTGGATCTTACGGTTACTTTGTTTATTTTTTTTCAGGTAAATGATTTAGTAGGGAAATCAGGGAAGGCACATATGGAAAGCTCATGCTATGTTATTTTATTTGCCATGACCATAAGACTTCCGCATTTTGAAAACTCTGATATTATTTTGGATTTATTTTGGCCCTATATAAATGAATTTGTATCTTTGGCCAAGTTTTTGGGTGTTAAAATTGAGGCGTTACACAAGACACCTCATCATCGGGCAATGGAGCCCCTTTCTGTATAGTTGGTCATCAACCATGGCGTAGAGGGTGGCCTCTCTGATCAGCTTCTTGGCCTCAGTGGTGTCGGTAGGGATAATTCCCCTTTCGAGGTAGTCTTCTATCGGCTTCCTCTAGTCGAGGCCTGCTGAGATGGCCATGATGCAGCTCGGCTCGGTTAGATTTTGCTGGATCACGGTCCTGTGGTTATCCGGCCCCTTTGTACTTGCCAGCTTAGAGAGGATGTCGGCCCGGGCGTTCTCCTCTCTTGGGATGTGGGAAACCGTCACCTCTTCGAATTCGGCCATGAGTTCTTTGGCCCGGTTCAGGTATTTGGCCATGAGTGGGCCTTTTGCCTGATAGGTACCGTCAATCTGAGCTGCGACGAGCTGCAAGTCGGTTAAAACCTTTATCCGTTGGGCGCCATTGTCCTTTGCCTGAAGCAGTCCGGCCAGCAGGGCCTTGTACTCGGCCTGATTATTGGAGGTCTGAAACTTTAACTGAAGCGAGTGCTCGGCGGCCACCCCTTGTGGGCTTTCCACGATGACTCTTGCACCGCTGCCCTTTGCGTTGGACGAACCATCCACGTAGACCTTCCAAATCACGTCATTGGAGGTGGCCGGGGTGAGTTCCCTGATGAAATCCGCGAGTGCCTGAGACTTAATCGCCTGTCGGGCTTCGAATGTGATGTCGAACTCGGACAGTTCTATGGCCTAATTGGTCATTCTTCCGGCCAAATCCGGCTTGTGTAGAATCTGTCGGATCGGCTGGCTAGTTCGTACCACGATCCGATGCCCCTGGAAATAAGGCCGGAGACTTCGTACCGCGGTGAGTAAGGCAAAAGCTACTTTTTCCAGTTTCTAGTACCGGAGTTCAGAACTTTGTAAGGCCTTGCTGATGAAGTATATGGGTGTCTGCCCCACTTCGGACTCCTTCACTAGGGCGGCGCTTATGGCTTCGTTGCCGATTGACAGGTAGAGGAATAAGGTCTCCCCGTTATCCGACTTGGTAAGAACCGGCGGGGTTGCCAAACATCTCTTGATTTCTGAGAAGGAGGCGTCACAGTCTGGGTTCCAGCCGCCTCGGGTTTCCTTCTTCAGCAACTTGAAGAGAGATAGGGCTTTCTCCGCTGACTTTGGTAGAAAACGCGTCAGGGCGACTAGTCGGCCTGTTAGCTGCTGTACCTCCTTCTTGGTCCTCGGGCGCTGCATGTCGAGCACGGCCTTGCACTTGTCCGGGTTGGCTTCGATCCCTCTGTTGGTCAGCATGAAGCCTAAGAATTTCCCAGCCGGAACTCCGAAGGCACATTTGGCCGGGTTCAACCTGATTCGATGTCTTCTTAACTTTTCAAACGTCTGTTCTAGGTCCCGGATGTGGTCTTCTGGCAGTTTCGACTTGACGATCATGTCGTCTATGTAGACCTCTATGTTGCGCCCGATTTGATCCTGGAAAACCCGGTTCATCATCCTTTGGTAGGTGGCCCTGACATTCTTCAGTCCGAAAGGCATGACGTTGTAGCAGTAATTCGCCTTATCAGTCATAAAGGCGGTCTTTTCTTGGTCGTCCGGATGCATGGCGATCTGGTTATAACCGGAGTAGGCATCCATGAAGGAGAGGAGCTGGTACCCGGCCGAGTTGTCCACAAGCTTATCGATGTTAGGCATCGGGTAGGAGTCCTTTGGGTAGGCCTTGTTGAGATTGGTGTAGTTGACGCAGACTCTCCATTTGCCGCTGGGTTTGAGGACCATCACTACGTTGGAGAGCCAGGTGGTGTACTGCACCTCTCGGATGAAGCCGGCCGCTAGGAGCTCCTCCAAGTGGTCCTCCAGGGCCTTCTGCCTGTTGTCCGCAATGTTCCTCTTCTTCTGTGCCACGGGTCTTGACCCCAGCCATATGCCGAGCTTGTGGCAGCAGAAGTGGGGGTCAATGCCGGGTACTTCCGCCGAGGTCCACGCGAAGACGTCTTGGTTCTGCCTTAAGAAGCGAATCATAAGAGCCTTGAGGCTATCCTCCATATCTCGGCCGATTTTGGCGGTCTTGGATGGGTCTTTGCCTAGCACTATTTCCTCCAACTCTCCTTCTAGCTCAGGCCTCAGATTATCCTGTTCTCGGAGGTCGAGCTCTACCATGTTGACCTGCTGCCGCGGGCGCTCGTGCGAGCCAGCTTCAGCTACTTGCTCATTGGATCTGAGCCAAGGTGGAGACGAGGGTCCTCCTTCCTCGACCCGAAGAGCTTCGAAGTAGCATTGCCTCGACTCCTTCTGGTCTCCGGATACCACGACTATCTGGTTCTTACCATTGACCATCTTCAGCTTCTGATGCTTGGTGGATACTAGTATATCCCAGTTGTGGATCGTTGGTCGGCCCAGGATGATGTTGTAGGGGGACCAGAAGTCGGCGACTACGAATCGTACTCGTTCAAATTTGAAGGCTTCTTTGGTGCCGAGAGTCAACCGGAGGTCGATGTAGCCTTTTGGGAAAGACTGCTCGCCATTGAACCCGACCAGGGTGGTCTTGCATGGCTTGAGGTCCTCTTTATCGAGGTGCATCCTTTTGTAGGTATCCCAGCTTATAATGTCGGCCGAGCTCCCTGCATCCACAAAAATTCTTTTAACTCGGCAATTAACCAAGGTTCCAGTAATTACCAGTCCATCCAGGTGGCCGGGTATGACGTCTTTCAGCTCCTCGTCGGTGAAGGTCAAGGTAGGCGGCCTCGGCCTCTTGGGGTCCTCCTTGAACTTGGGGAGGTCTCGGACAGTCAGTACCTCGCGGAGGTATTTCTTCCGCTGGCTTACAGTGTCTCCTCCTCCTCCGAATCCTCCGCTGACAACGTTGCATTGGAAATCTACGTCGGGAAATTCGTCGTCTGAGGCCGTCCTCTGCTTCTTCCCCTGCTTCCGAGTTTCCTTGGGCGGACTTCTACTGCGGTCGCGATCAGTGCGCTTGCCACTCGTCCTTCCCTGAGTCTTAATCACATACTGACGCAGCTTCCCATCTCTCACGAACTTCTCGATAGCGTCGCGGAGGTCATAGCACTCGTCGATCGTATGGCCATGGCAGTCGTGAAAGTTGCAGAACTTGGAGCGGTCCATGCTGGAGCGCCCTCGGATCGGCCTCGGCTTGTCCACCCATTTCATCTCGGTCTGGGCTACCTCTTTCCATACTTGAGACCGAGGGACATTCAGCGGGGTATAGCTTTCGTACTTGGCCTTTTGATCGGCTCGGTCAGGCTTGGCCCGGCCTTCTCGGTTCCGTCTTCTGGGGCCGGCCTTCGTCCCTCCTGGCCGTTCCTCGTCACTAGGCGGGCTCTTCCTAGTCCGTTCGGGTTCGTCGGCATTGGCTGCCTCCATCTGCTCCATTTCCAGGTATTTCTTCGCCTCTGTATAGAATTCGGTCAAGGTGTACACCGGGTTCTTGCATAGGTGTCGGGCCAGCCGGGATGAAGGATCTAGTCCATTGACTAGGCAGTGTACGTGGACGTCTTTGGGCAGCGATCGCACCTGCATGGCTACATCGCAGAACCGATCCAGGTACTTCTGTAGGGCCTCCCCTTTCCTCTATCGTACCTTGCTCAGCGTGAATGTGGTCTTCGGCTGTTTCTTACTAGTGGCGAAATGCAATTCGAACTTGCGTCCGAGGTCTTCATAGCTCCGGATCGAGTTGTCCGGGAGAGAGGTCAACCATCTGTGTGCGGGCTCGTGCAGGGTGGCCGCGAAAAGACGCTGGATGACTGGGCCGCTAATTTGCCGTACCCACAACAGCTTTTCGAACACATCAAGGTGGTTGCGTGGATCTTGGGTTCTGTCGTACTTCGGAAGGTCGGCCAAATCGAAGTGCTTCGGATAACGGGCCGTGGCCGCCTCCCTTGAAAACGGGGATCTTCTAGAGTCCGACAAGAACGTGACTCGATATTCACGGGGGAATCCTTGGCGAGGTGATCTGCGAGTCCGGGGAGTTCTATCCTCCACACGGAGCTCTTCTCGGTCTCGGTCCTCTCTTGCAGGCCGATCAGTGCGGTTAAGACCGACACCGTGGTTCTCTCTGTTTTCCGGGGACCGTGGTCTGCCTCGTTCTTCACTCGTCCTCCGACCCGGTTCGCGGTTGCTGTGGCGCGCGCTCCTCGGCTCTGAGTTGCTCGAGGAACTGCTATCGTCCACGGGGGCTCTCCTTCCACGCCTATGGTTCCTCCGGCGGTTTCCCTGCCGGCGATCTTTTTCGAGCGCTTCCTGGATCATTCGGCCAATGGCTTCAAAGCCGGCCCGCCTCTGCAGGTCGTCTCGTTTCTCCTTGTTTTCTAGCCGCTGGAGGAACGACTCCTGCGTCCTCCGAATGATGCGGACGTCGGCTTCAACTGCCTGGACGTCTCTCGTTGGAGCCACTGTGAGTGCTCCTAATGGCTGCTGATCCTCTGCCGAAGGGGTGGTTGCCGTGTCAGTGACATGCCCTTCGGGGGTGTTTTGTCGCCGTGGTTGCTCCGGCGGCTGATCCGGTGGTGGTTGGCTTGGCTGGGGGTCTCCTCCCACCGGCTGGGGGTTTCTGGTGTGGCTTCTAGTGCTCACCATCAGTGGTCACGGGGATTGAAGTTTATAGGTCCCCACGGACGGCGCCAATGTTTTGTTCTAAGAACACAGAGATTGGACTTGACTAGGTTGTCAAGCCTAGAGCCTACGTACCCTCTGAAGGGATCAAAGTCCATGTAGTTCGTGATAAACTGGAAGGCACGTAGCCAGGGGAGTGGGGTGTGTGCTCTGTGTGACGGAATGTAAATAGAGCATAAGATAGAACGTGTGCACCTGTTTAGGGTTTCCCTCTATTTATAGAGGAGTCTGGCGCGTGTATCCCCATATTGATGGGCGAAATCCCTGATTGATAAATCATGGGCTGATTTGTTGGGATTATAACTGAAGGAGAATCCTTATTGATGAGATTCTAAATCCGTGGGATCTCGGATCCTTTCCTAATATAATGCAGATCCTACCGTAGGCGTAGTTGGGCCGAGGTCTGGACCTGGGCCTATTGGGCCGAGGTCTGGACCTGGGCCTATTGGGCCGGTCCGTAACAATTGTATTATATTTTAAATATATTTTATTCTCATGGAAGGATTCAGTCATACACATACACACAAACCATTTTATAATAGGGATCAAAATTTTAGTAAAGTCCTACTGTATAAATGATTAAAAGGAATATTTCAGAAAAATAAATTTTTTTAATAAAAGATACTTTAATTAAGTTTTTAATTCTATAAATTAGTTATTTAATTTTTATATTTAAAATTTGAATTGGAGGGTGAAGCCTAGGCTGGTTTAGCCTAATTCCACCCCTAGATATTATATAAATAACAATTAAAAATATATGATATCATAAATAACATTTTTAACATTTTTTTTGGGTTAAGTAGCAATTTTGCTCCGGAAGTTTTTTTCTTTTGGAGCAATTTTGCCCCGGAAGTTTTTCTTAAAAGTAATGTTGCCCCGGAAGTTTTTATTTAGGAGCAATTTTGTCCCTCCGTTAACAACCCTAACGGTCAACGGTTAGTTGATTGTTGACCGTTAGTTTACCGTTGACTGAGAGGCAACATTGCTCTAAAAAAACTTCCGGGGCCAAATTGGTACTTAACCCTTAAAAAAATGTGAAATTTATTTTGATATATGTTTTTAATACATTATATTGAGGCAATTTGGAGTGTTTAGTACTCTTCTTCTTTGCTTGGTGAAGTTGTTCTCTTTTAATATGGTCAAATTTAAGTATTTTGAATTTAATTGAAGCCCTTCTCCCAAAAAAATTTCACGCTGATGGGAACATCTTTTACTGATACTCGTAATGAGTCAAACATATCAGTTTAGGAAAAAAAATGATAAATATAAATATTTTAATATTATTTTCTTAATTTCTTAAAAAATAATTTTTTATTATATTTAGGATCATAGTAGATCTTAAAACCTTAATTCATGCACCCTTGTGCCATCACACATACAGGTTGGGAAATTAAAAACGGAATTTTCTATCTGAATTGACAAGTCACAAACATTTCTTTTAAATATAATAAAAATAATTTCTTATTATATTTAGGATCATAGTAGATTTTCTATTGCCTTAGCTAGAAAAACGACAGCAGAAAGAATTAACCTATCATTATTAACCACCATTGTTATTTTAAATAGTTAGTTTGCTAGAAATATTAATAATTAACCCCTTAATAATTTTTGTTATGGATTACCATAATAATAATAGAGAAAATAATATTTAGACTAGGGTTTAAAAAAAAAACCACAAACATCATAGAAGAAAGCAAAAATGACCATTGTATTAATAATCCCAAACGTCCGTTAATGTTTGTTACTGTGAGCTTTCTAATGAAAGGTTAAGGTGTTAAAATAGCTATTAACTTATACCAAATGTGTAAAAGTAACGATAAGCTTTATTTTTTGGATGCAAAATAACTAAAAAATGATTTATTAAACATTAATTCATAAGATTTTTTGTTACTTGTGCAAGTTGGAGACCTAGTAGATTTTAATTATCAAATGACCATCGGTGACGTGGATTTTCCCAACCCAACCATATGCATATGCGATCTTCCATTACATTATAGTTTTTCTCTCAGATATCCTCCCTTAGAATTTTCTTATGATTGGTTATGAGATTGCTTTTGACGGTACTTTTAAGGCCAACAATTTATGTTGGGGATTTTAGCTTTTAGAGTTTAAGTGATAGGTTTTCATCTCATTATTCTTGTTAGAATTAAAAAATGTGACTTTTTGAAAATTATTTCATAAATCTTTCTTTCATTTTATAATTTTAATCCTCAAATTGATGAAACGCTCATAAAACAAATCAAAGAAAAACATTTAAAAAAAAACATGAATTAATGTTAACAAGTCACATTTTTGTTATTTTTGTATCTAAAAAAATTTATGGCTACTTTTACAATGTTGAAAATAAGTTAATGGCTATTTTAACACGGTAAGTATGAATTATTTGTTTGCCCTATTTAATAATGTTTGTAGTTGCTTTTGCTTCAAAAATATTTAATGTTTGTAGTTAACTTTTATTCCAAAATTTTTTAATGTTTGTAATTAACTTTTACTTTAAAAAGTAATTTATTACCGGTCCAAATTATAAGAGCTAGTTGACTTTTTTAAAGAGATTAATGAAACTAATTAAATTATTCTAACTAATAAACTAATATATAATATAAAGATACACGTAACTTAAGAAAATTTAATCTCTCCAAAAAAAAAAGTTGCACTCCAAAAAGAAAGTTGTGTTATAAATATAACAATATATCTGAGATAAGAGATAGAGAATAAGAACAAGAGAATAAAGAAGAGAGAAAGAGGAGTGTAATTCTTATTCCAGTGTATTCTGATGTGTATCAATACATAACATATGCCTTCTATTTATAGGCACAACTCTCAAATCTACAATTAATGTGATTCTACAATCATAGGGATTCATGGATGAGAAATAGGAAACTATGAGAGATTATGAAATAATTGGAGATATGGACATTCACAAATATAATATTCATAACACTCCCCCTTGGATGTCCATTATGAATGTGCCTCGTTAAAAACTTTAACTAGGAAAACCCAGTGGGATAAAAACCTAGCCAAAGAAAAGAGTACATCATCCATTGATACATTTTCTAATGCTGCCTCATTAAAAACCTTTCTAGGAAAACCCAGTGGGACAAAACCTAGATAAGGGAAAAAGAGTACAGCGTGCATCATCTCCCTCTCTTAATTACATCAGATTTGCTCCCCCTGATGACTACATTACTTTCAATGACTTTTGAGCATATCTTCTTTTTGGTCATCAAACATTCTATTGTGTACCTGCAAGAACTAAATATTTCCAGCAAAATCATAATAATACTAACATGATTTCTAAGCATCTTATAAGATATATCTAGATGCATATCAACAGATTTTCTTTAAAATGATTATATCATACATGTTCTAATAGCTTTAAGTCATACAAAACTTATCAAGTATTGTTCTCGAGAACTTTGAATTAGATGCTTTCGGCATCTTGAGTCCTTCAGGGACATGTGCTTCTGGCACCTTGAATCCTTTAGGGATTTGTGCTTCTAGTACATTGAGTCCTTCAGGGACTTGTGCTTCTAGCACATTAAGTCCTTCAGGGACATGTGAGCCATACGCATATGCTATATAACAATATCTAATAGACGCATAATTTATCATTGATAAACTGCTAGATTTATTGTATCCACCACAAAATCATATATCTCAATTTGGACTTCAGGTCCATAACTATCATGATATGATTATATTTGCGTCATTCTCAATTTCAATTATCCTCTTGGCCAATAATCTTTATATAATATCCTCATTTGATCACGTGATACCATCATCAAAATTGTTGTCGACAACTTTATCTTTTCGGTTCTATTTTTCCAATTCGACATAACCATATCAATATTACTCAGGTACTTGAACCTTTCTTTAGGTTTTGCAATAAGTTATGTCTTGATACTCTTCTGGAGTATCTACCTCCTTAATATGATCATCTTAATTATTGCTCCAATTCATGCATAACGTTTATATTTGGAACCGAATACTTACTCATGCTTCAGGCATGTTATTAATTGGAGCATTTTTAGCTGGAATATGAGATTTAATAAATCTCATTTAGGTCAGTGATTATATCTGGCAAATATATCATGAATGCATAACCTGATGAACTTCTGGTTCATACATCTTTATTCGAGGATATATACTTTGCTATAATGCATTCCACTTATTCTCTTTTCCAGCTATTCAATTTCTCCCCCTCATGTTGAGAAAACTATGTCAAATATCAATTGACTAATATAAGTCTCCATGTGTTTCCTTTAGAAACATCATTTTGTTTCTTCTAGAAACAAACAATTAAAAAGGAGATCTTCATATAACTTTTATCTCAACTTTCTCTCTAAATCCATCTATGTGCATTGTGGTGGATTTATAAGCATTGCACATTCAAACCTTTTAAGATGGAATTTGTCTGGCTACTGACCAAGAGCCAATTCTATCGGGAGAATTTTGTTGGCTTATATAAGTGCTGCAATATGTAAGATCAAATATACCAACATAAAAATTTTGTTCTCATAAGAATTGATCTAGCTATTTATGGAGGCTTTAATTCATGATTTCTTGATCATATAATCTGGAAATTGTGCACTTAATTCATCAAACATTATTGCAAACTTCGGGTTGCAAACATTCTTACAAACTTCAGGTTTTAAGATAATAATCTCGCATGTAACCATTTCATAGATGCATCTTTCAAGTTTATATGGTTTACATGTTATCTCAATGGGCCCATATAATTTGTTTGATATATTTCCAGAAATACTGAAATCCAGTACTAATCATGATCAATGATTGTCTTGCAAATAATTTGCTTTGAGAACAAGTAGCACATAATTCATAAATAATATGTTGGTTATTCATGAAGAATCTTCTGGTTCTTCAATGGATGTCAATACGTAATTTTATTTCAATTATATGACTTGGATGATCAAACAAGTCATGCCAACAATTAATTTCTTTGAGTTAGTAAACTTCTGGTTTACTGTAATATTTGTTTCAACAAATAATAAACATTTCAATAATCTGACATCCATTTTGGGAAACCTTTTATGCTTTATGTGAGAAGTATATGACTTCTCAAAAACAAGCTCACACTTATATTTTAACTCATACTTGTAATCTAACAATCTCCCCCTCAAGTGTGAGTTATATAAACATAATTTCTTTATATATATATATATATATATATATATATATATATATATTTCAAAATCACTTTAAAACCCTTTAAAGCTCAAAATAAAAATCTATGTTGATTCTTCAGGAATAAACATATGATATTATATCACTAGATAATTTCATTACTCATTAATAATATACTTCAATTTACTCATATATGCAAAATACATACAGTTCACCTTATATGAAGATATTCATGATCAAAATAACTTAAAATCACACAGATTTAGAAAAATTTTCCATCAGAAAAATTCTCTTAGAAACAAATTTATGATATATGATCACATAAATAAAAATAACAATAATAACAAAAAGTAAGCATCATGTTACCTTCTGGGCTTATTCATTTCTCTTGGGCCTTGGCTTTCAAATAAATATGGACATATTTCTCTGCAGTTCATTGCCTCTTTAATATCTCATTAACAGTAAACTTCTAGTTTACATTGGCAAACATTTGGTTTGCATTGACAAACTTCTAGTTTGTATTATTATGTGTAAACTTCTGGTTTACAATAACATGTGTTTTCTATAATATTCATTTATAACGAACTTTTAGAAGAATAACCATCTTCTGGTGGTTATACAATCCCTTTAATTTATTCTAAAGAACAACGGAATCTTTTAATGCCAAATATTCAATTTTGAAGCCTTTATACAAATTGTGGCATATAAAAATCATGGATCTAGCTTTACTTCAATTTGTCTTATGGCTTCAGGCCAAATTATCACTTTACTTCAGGCAAATTTGTGTCATGAGAAATTAAATCAATATGGCTTCCAGCCATACAATAAGAGGATGAAAGCTATATGACTTCTGGTCATATAATATCAAAATTTTATGGCTTCGGGCCAATGATGAGGATTTAGAATTATATGGCTTCTGGCCTTTTATCTCCAAGATATATAAAAATTAAATAAATGTTTCATTCAATAAAATAAAAGATGAAAAAGAATATGACTTCAGGTCATATAATAGGGAATTAAATGAGTATGGCTTCTAGCCATTTATCTTCAGTATAAATAAAAATTATATATATGACATCTAGCCATATAACAATGAATCAAATAATATGAAAATAAAACAATAAAAATTAAAGATATAAAAATTAAAACTTTATGGCTTCCGGCCATTTAGTACTCATAATGAGAATTTAAATTTATATAGCTTCTAGCCAAAAATAAGAAATTAAAGTGATATGACTTCTGGTCATATAATTTCATAATAAGAAATTAGAGGCGTATGGCTTCTGGCCATGAAAAAGAAAACTTAAATCTAGACTTCCGTGTAGGAGGTAGAACCTTCCATGTAGGAGTCAAATTAAAATGATAAAAGGGAAAGCTTAAATCTAGACTTCCATGTAGGAGGTAGAACCTTCCATGTAGGAGTCAAATTAAAATGATAAAAGGGAAAACTTAAATCTAGACTTCCATGTAGGAGGTAGAACCTTCCATGTAGGAGTCAAATTAAAACAACAAAAATAAAACAAAGTAGGAATAAAAAGACTATGGCTTCTGGCCATGTAATAGGAAATTAGAACAATATGACTTCTGGTCATATAATTTCAGAATATGAAATCAAAGGTGTATGGCTTCCAGCCATACAAAAAATAACAATATCAATAATATAAAATAACTCGTAAAGGAGATCAATATAAGATATACAGACAGTAATAATCTCCAATCTTAGTCATGGAACCCGACGCATAAAACAATCGGTAAAAGTATCTCTTTAATTCCATATGGTGGCTCAGATTATCCCATATAGATAAAAGAAACATAAATTAGAGAAGGTAGGCTGAAAGCGCTAAAGAAGCGATCAGACCTTCGTTTGAGCGTCTCGTGCTGATAACGTGTTATAAATATAACGATATATCTGAGATAAGAGATAGAGAATAAGAACAAGAGAATAGAGAAGAGAGAAAGAGGAGAGTGATTCTTATTCCAGTGTATTCTGATGTGTATCAATACATAACATATGCCTTCTATTTATAGGCACAACTCTCAAATCTACAATTAATGTGATTCCACAATCATAGGGATTCATGGATGAGAAATAGGAAACTATGAGAGATTAAGAAATAATTGAAGATATGGACATTCACAAATATAATATTCATAACAAGTTGCACGTTTTAGATAACCAAGTTATTTAAATACCTGGACCTTTTAATGTATTAATGTTCAATCACAAGCAACACAAAGACTCATCAATTAGTGGATTAATTTACGAAGTCACCTACCTATTTTAAAATTTAAAATTTAAATAATTTAAATCATATAATAATATATTTTTTTTATATATAACATAATAATATTTTACTTTCAGCTAAAACTTAGACTCATTTTGGTAGGGTGCGCCAGGCCCAAGCAGTAGTGCAACACTTGGGCGACGCGTGAGAACCCCAATAGCAAGCTATTGGATTGGGCTCTCCCCAATAAAAAATTAATTTAATATCATGTAGACCGATGGCCCACGTATCAGATATTAAACTGATAAGAACAGATACTACACTTGATCTTAGCCAAAAGGCCGAGAAAGGTATGAGTTGTCCTGCTGATAGAGCGTCTCTTTTATAGGCTTTTCTTGGCTCTTCCTTCGTTCTTTACACGGTGTGGGACTTCCATTCTCTCACGACTCACGAGTCACCGGCCACTGCAAAATGAAAACATCATATCCATATTTCGAGGGTCAAAACTTTTCTCCTTTATAATTCTATACAGCTAATTAACGGCTTATTTCTCTAATAACTGAATATTGATATCTTGGCAGATTCATTGGCAATAAAAAGTGTTCGTGGAGTCCAGGAAACTACTAGGCAAAGTGAATAAATTTACTGTATTTCACTTATGTTTCTTGCTACCAATTGAATGATAAGTCTTGAAACATGGGTGCATCTATAGTTCAGTACAGTATTTAATATCAGCATATCTAAAAATTAACTGGGAAGTTTTTGTTTGTTTTTTTATAATCCCTGGTGATTGTGGGTGGACTGAAAATACTTTCGTGGGTGAAAAATGATTCAGCGGATGAAAATTGGCCCCCAACAGAGAGAAGCAAAATGAAATCATTCACTTGAAGAGCCACGTCGTTTCAATTCACAATACATTTGACCATATGATTGCGAAAATGTGGTCAGCAAGGTATTCCGGACAAGCCTGAATATTAGTGGAGCTGTAGGCAAGATTAGTTGTACTAACCATCTTACACATTTCAACTAATATGTTCTAAAGTTGAATAAGCTAAATCTCTTGGATGATGTGAACGTGTATTGTGTTGTTGGAAAACAATGATATGGGAAAATCCATCTCAGGGCCCATAATGACCCCAAAAAAAAAAGTCAGAAAGCTCAAGAAAGAATGGAGAAGTAATTAAAAAGTAACTTTTTGAATATTAATTCTTAAATTTTTCTTTGAGTTTGAATTATGTTTTTCATCCATTTGGGATTCCAATGACGAAAGTTAGAAAAATTTACGAATTAATATTAAGATACCTTTTTTTTTCCCTTAGTAAGAATGACAAAGTAAAAAAAACTTGTCACTCTGATTTCAAAAGCTAAAATCCCTAACATAAATCACCTGCCTTAAAAGTAGTATCATTACAAAAGTTGAAGTGCAAGTAACCATAAGAAGATTCTAATGTAGGATATGTGAGAAAAACGAGGAGGTAGTGAAAATGGGGAAAATCCTCATCACCAGCTCGACTGCAACTTACACAAGCAAAGAAATCACCTTTTAATTATTTTTACATCCAAAAAAAATTTCTGATTACTTTTCCAATAAATTAATAAGCATTTTAACGCCCACTTTGGATTTATTTATAAATTTCTTTTAATTAAATCACACCAAACTCAAAGACAAAGTTATTACAATTTCATTTATTAGACTTACATATTAGACAAATTTTCTTATACATTAGACAAACTTTTAAGTCAAAAAAGTCGGGATTCGTACACGCAGCGGATTAAAATTTTTTTTACGAATCCTTCCGAAGGATCACTCAACGACGTTTAAATCAGAGTTAAGGAAACCGAATCATACCTTTGTTGAACCAGTCCGCGTTCCGTTCCTTTGATCAGGTGGGCTACCTTCTCGAACAACACGTCCGCGTCTCGTTCCTTTGATCAGGTGGGCGATCAACACGTCCGCGTCTCGTTCTTTCGATCAGCAGAAGTCGACTCTTGGATCGGCTTCCTCTACTGGTATCCACACGAACAATCCCCTAAACGGTTGCGGCAGCGTGCTAGCGCTTCTTGTGCGTCTCTCTCTCTCAAATTGCTCTAGGGTTTCTCGCGGCTTTTCTCAATACGCTCTACTGAAAATCCCGTAGGTTTTTCTAAACCCGATAGGCGTATTATATAACCAAAATTAATCCTTTATTAATTTTGGAAATTCGGATTTTGAATCTGGTCAGCATATCAATCACATCTATCTCATAAATGTAATTGAATATATTAAAAGCCAGATTTGGAAATTCGAATTTTTAAATTTAAATCAAATCTAAATTTAAAGCCTTTTGATTTAATTTATCATCATAAATTAAATCCGAGATATGATATCTATCTATTTAATTAAATCTGAGATACCATATCTCAATTTAACATTAAACAGATATACGATATCTTTATTCGAAATTAAATGAGATACAATATCTCTATTTGTTTCAGATATTTAATTTATCAAATAAATTAAATACTAAACAAATATCATATATAATATTATAATCTCAATTTATAATATATATATAAATTTCGAATTATATATATATATATATATATATATATATATATATATATCCTAGATCAAATTTAGCATTCATTTAATCTCAGATTAATCTGAGATTCAATGAACCTGGACACCTTCACCCGTGTTGGATTATTCTTGTGTGCGACCCTGCAGGCCCATATGAGATTGGCAGTGGGCCAACACTGTATCAGCCCACAAGTCGCAAGCGGCCTCTAGCAAGACATTGCGACTGCCCAATTCACAGGGGGATCGATGACACGATACTACCTATCGTACAACCATGTCACGTCCCTTTTGTCACGCGATAATTCGGTCAAGGATGAGGCATGGATAATGTCAACTTCCTTTTCTTGACCAATGCTTTCTCGATTCTCGAGTAGTCTAATTAGTGAAATGGAAACTCCTTTCCATCACAGTATGGCCATACATTTCTTAGACTCACTCATCGAGGGGCCCAACATTATCTCTCTACATATGTGAGGGACAAATCCCATCTTGACCACTCACATTCCTCCGCATGAAAACTACTGATCCTGGTCCTAGCCTTTATCATCACCCGGTCAAAGGTGACTTTTGACTAGGTCAAAGACCAGTACTCATCATGTAGGAATCTATGATGGTCTCAGGTCATAGGGCGTCGTGACGCGGTTATACATGAGATAAGCTTATGACTAAATCCATGCAGCTTTCTCATAGTGGGTCGGTCCAGCACCTTGTACTCTTACAAGTGCCCATGACTTTGATTCGTATCTCCATACCTCATCAAAGTCATACTGATCTTATTTCATCTTCACTCCCGTGTAGATGACCGACCAGGGACTTTTAGGATAATCTATAAGATTATCCAGGGATGCAGTTATCAATACGAACATGCAAACGAAAATGATAACAAAAGAGAATACTTTAAATAACTTAAATATCCAAAGTACAATGAATTGCCCCTAGGGCATAATTTCCAACAGACTCCCACTTGCACTAGGTGCAATCATTGATTACTCTAATTCCCATTGCCCTAACATGACGCTCATGTGCCGCTTGTGCAAGCGGCTTAGTGAGAGGATCTGCTACGTTGTCTTCTCCTGGTACTTTGCATATGTTTGTATCACCTCTTTCATTGATTTCTCTGATGAGATGAAAACGCCTGAGTATGTGCTTGGTCCTTTGATGTGACCTAGGCTCCTTTGTCTGTGCAATGACGCCGTTATTGTCACAGAACAAGTTTATTGGATCTGAGATGGTAGGAACCACCCCCAGTTCAGTGATGAACTTTCTGATCCAAACGGCTTCCTTAGCTGCATCCGATGCTGCTATATACTCAGCTTCCGTTGCAGAATCAGCTACAGTGCTCTGCTTAGAGCTTTTCCAACTCACCGCACCACCATTCAACAGGAATACATATCCTGATTGCGATCTTGAATCATCTTGGTCAGTTTGGAAACTCGCATCTGTGTAACCAGTCACACAGAGCTCATCCTCCAAGCCACCATATACCAAGAATAAGTCCTTAGTCCTTCTTAAGTACTTAAGGATATTCTTGACAGCAGTCCAATGACCCTCACCAGGATCTTGTTGATATCTGCTGGTCATACTCAAGGCAAATGACACATCCGGTCGAGTACATAACATAGCATACATGATAGATCCAATGGCAGAGGCATATGGAATCTTACTCATGCGGTCTCTTTGATCTTGTGTACTAGGACACAGATCCTTACTGAGATGAATGCCATGAGACATGGGCACGTTACCCCTTTTGGAATCCTGCATACTGAACCTATTCAGTATCTTGTCTATGTATGTGCTCTGACTTAGGCCCAACAGCCTCTTGGATCTATCTCTATAGATCCTTATCCCAAGGATATAAGTGGCTTCGCCTAAATCTTTCATTGAGAAAGACTTTCCTAACCAAGATTTGACCTTCTGCAAGGTAGGAATGTCATTCCCAATGAGTAGGATGTCATCAACATGAAATACAACTGTGCTCCCACTAACGGGCAGAAATGTCATTCCCAATGAGTAGGATGTCATCAACATGAAATACAACTGTGCTCCCACTAACCTTCTTGTAAACACAAGGTTCATCCATGTTCTGAATGAAGCCAAACTCTTTGACTACTTCATCAATACTTTTCAGAAAATTTAATTAGTTTTTTATAACACCATATTTCACTTTACATTTATAAAAATCTAACACATATAATACTAACTTTATATTTTTAACGAAATTTTAGACTAGCATTGGTAGGGTGCGCCAGGCCCAAGCAGTAGTGCAACACTTGGGCGACGCGTGAGAACCCCAATAGCAAGCTATTGGACTGGGCTCTCCCCAATAAAAAATTAATTTAATATCATGTGGACCGATGGCCCACGTATCAGATATTAAACTGATAAGAACAGATACTACACTTGATCTTAGCCAAAAGGCCGAGAAAGGTATGAGTTGTTCTGCTGATGAGCGTCTCTTTTATAGGCTTTTCTTGGCTCTTCCTTCGTTCTTTACACGGTGTGGGACTTCCATTCTCTCCCGAGTCACGAGCCATTGCAAAATGAAAATATCAGATCTATATTCGAGGGTCAAAAATTTTCTCCTTTATAATTCTATACATCTAATCAACGGCTTCTTTCTCTAATAACTGAATATTGGCATCTTGGCAGATTTATTGGCAATAGAAGGTGTTCGTGGAGGCCAGGAAACTACTAGGAAAAGTAAATAAATTAACCGTATTTCACTTATGTTTCTTGCCACCAATTGAATGATGTCTTGAAATATGGGTGCATATATAGTTCAGTAAAATATCAGCATATCTAAAAATTAACTGGGAATTTTTTGTTTTTTTTAATCGCTGGTGATTGTGGGTGGATTGATAATACTTTCTTGTGTGAAAAATAATACAGTGGATGAAAATTGGCCCCCAACAGAGAGAAGCAAAATGGAATCGTTCACTTGAAGAGGCACGTCGTTGCAACTTGCAATGCACAATAAATACATTTGACCATATGATTGGCAAAATGTGGTCAGCAAGGTACCCAACCTTCCGGACAAGTATGACAATTAGTGGAGCTGTAGGTAAGAACAGTTGTACTACCCATCTGACACATTTCAACCAACATGTTCTAACGTTGAATAAGCCAAATCTCTTGGATGTGAACGTGGATTATGTTGTTGGAAAACAAAGATATAGAGTACTATTTACTTTTTAAGTTTTAAGTCATAAATCGGCAAAATTCTTGTTTAATTCAAACTCGTCTTTATTTTGGTTTGAGGGGTTAGCTTGCTGCTTGAAAACTCAAGTGGCAACAGAATTTGGGAGTGAAAATAGCATCACAGAAACTCTTAAATATTCACACTCACTCTCCTGGCAGTGAAAAATGGCTTGAAACTTGACACAGCACATTAAGCCAAACATTCCATTCTTAACGACATAGATTTATTTCTGTCGAACATATTATAGAGTATTGATAATAGAAGGAAAGGATACAGCCTCAATGGGAAAACGTACGTTTTATTTTCTCATTTGCCTAGAGGCATTCATGGTGAAAATGGATCAATACAAAGATAATAACAGAAACACACTCTGCAAACAGAAGCAATTGCACAAAGAACAAACTAATAATCATCAGCAAAATACATCTGTTGATGAAGGTCCGGCCAGCTGAAGACTAGCTGCATTCCAGTTCACAGTATCACTGCAGTGCCTCTCTTTCGGTTCAATCACTTGTAACTGAACTGAGCTGACTGAGGTTTCTGCGCTCACAGAGATATCAGTGGTTTCTGAGCTTACAGAGATATCGGAGGTTTCTGTTAGAGTCAATTTTCTTGCATCCAAAGCCTTCAGCCTGTACCGCTCTGCCCTAGATCCAATCACCTGACCTAAAATCGATGCGGCAATGGTAAAAGCCATCGCTGATTTAGGCATCAGAACGGTCTTCCTTAGCATCGCTATGAATGGAACAGCGGCATGAACGGCAGCAAACCATGATAGCGAAAATTTCTTGGTATGTTCTCTCCAAACTCCCAGGGGAACATTAGCTGCCATTCCCAACATCCCAATCACAAGAACTTTTGTGGGTAAGGACTGAGGCCGGAGGTTCTTCGCGAATGCAGTCTTCGCCAGAGCTGCCCGGGCTGTAACTATTGCCTGTGGGCACTTTAATTTCATGCCAGCAGGCGGCTGAAGAACCTTTGCAACAAGTGGAATGACATTGCTAACGGCTCGGTATGACTTTGCAATAGGGCAGTTCCCTGATTGCAGCCACTCATTGCTCATTGCCTCATGGTTTGAGCTATCCTGAGATCCAAGTTTGGCATACGTCAGGGACAATGAAAAATATAATCTGAATCATGATATGAACATCTACTGAACATGATATTTATAATGTCGAAGCCTTTATTTGAGGATTTTCCTACAAAAGGTGGATAAGACAGAAGGTCAAATATATTATACCTGTGAAGAAGGTTCTTTCTTTGAAGATTTGGATTTTCTTTTCTGATTGTTCCACTTATTAGAAAATGAATCAAACCCGAAAGGCCATCCAAATCCAAATGATGATAGACTGATAGTTGCTGCCTTTGCTGCTAAGGGATTAAACTGGGATGTTGGAGGCTCGGGCTGTACTTTCTGTGAATGCTGAAAAGACCTTTCAGATAAGGGAACCACACCATCACTACCATGGAAAAGCCTAAATGCCGAATCAAAATTGGGACCATCTTCAAAAATTGGACCTTTGGTCCCCCGAACCTGTGTAAGAGGAGGAGAGATATTTGTCAGTGTCAGCCCCTCAATTCTTATTGTCTCTAATGGGAGGAGAGATAAATGGTCCAAAAGCATATTTAAGCAACGTGTTTAAAAGATAAATTTTTTAAACATAGAATAAATGAGCAATGGACCAAGAAAGTGGATAGTATGTTTCCTGGAACAGCAGCTTAGTTAACATTACACATTATTTTGGCCTAAATGGTCAGATAGGTCCTAGAGAAAATAGATGGTTATTATTCCCAACAAACATGCTAGCTAGATGAGAGCAAATGGAAAACTTACAGGCATTGAAAAAGCCAATGAGAAGTTAGTAGGCTCATTGATGTTCCTCAAGAATGGACATCTAAGAATGGAATCCTCATTTATATCTCTGGAGAAGAAATCCATTGTTTTGTCGCAGATTTAGCAGATCTGCATATTGCAATGCATAATCAAGATACTTATTCACTGAAGTAGAGATAATGAGTTTAAGAAAAATAATCTATGAATGTCAATACAAAAGCCAACATATTACATGCTCATCAGCAAGAGGGATATTTCTATCTTTCAAAAACAAGTTGTATTCAAGTATTTGCTTTGGATATAAGATTTTTATACCTGTATATCTGATTAAAAGGTAAATATCAACTTATCTACACGCGCGCAGGGCGCGCGTACGCACATATTATAACAACACGTTTTTAATGCCAATTGATCTGAATAAATGTCAAGAAACCATTCCTAGTTGATTTATTAACATACATCAATAAAATTTAATTCCAACAAAAAGCCAGCTCAATAATCACTAACCCACCTTGGGAAACTACCTGATCATTGAGTAACGGAACAAAACAGTTCAAATATTGAATATACAATGAGAGCATTCATACATTCAGAAAGAAGGAAATTTTCAAGGAGCGCAAATGACGACTAAAGTGTAAACCCAAATTAAGGAATCCAAACGTACAGCACTTTGTTTCTTAGTGTTTCCCGCTGGTCAGTAATTAGAAACTGATAAAAACTTTTTTTGCTATAAAGTCAGCCAACAAATTCTCAAATACAAATAGTTGAGGGCTAATTGAAACCAGTTCTCATAACTTATCCAAATCCAAACGAATGAAATCTTATACTATATACTTCAAAATACTAAAAGTCGGATTTATTTCCTCAAAAGATTTTATAAAGATAACCAAATAACAGGCATTCAAACTAATGAAAACTCCAAGTCAGTGAATCAAAACCCAATTGCAAATCCATCTGATCAAGCATATCCAAAATTTTAAAATCTTGATTCTTTTCCATTTTTTAAAATGATATCTAAGATATAGCAAAAATGCTCTAACCCAGTCACGAGATGACCATAACATTTAATCATCAAGGTTGTACTAAATAAGCAAATTGATCATTCCTACTCCCCCAAACAGCAATAAACCACGACCCTTGAGGTTCAATTAGCTCTAATATTTCATTTCCCCAAAAGTCAACACAAGGCCGAATCAAAACGAGCTTTCTAAATCCAAGCTCCCCAATCAAAAAAAGACTACCATAAATACAATAAAGCATAACTTCAACTCCCATAAGGATTTCTACATGCATTGACAAAATAGAAAAGCAGATCCCAAAAATTGTGAATTTCTTGCCAATAGTAGCTCCAGAAAAATAAAAGATCAGTTCAAATGAGGATCACATCACAGTACAAAGGCTAAATCATACATCAAAGTTTGAATGAAACAATCAACCCGAAATTCCCATCGCAGAAACAAAAACCTACCAGAACCAACAACAACAACAAACAATTGGGGGAAAAGGGAACAACCCAGAAATCAGAAACCACAGATGCGTACCTCACGGAGGTTAAAAGAGACACACGCCGAGGAAGCACGAGAATCTCTGAGATAGCTAAGAAGCCGAACAAAATGGGGGAAAAAAACAAAAGAAGCAAGGAATGATACCGCGGTAGGTGAAATGGGAAGAAAAGGAAAAGAGAAGCTACAGCAGCATGAAGACGAAGAAAGGCGTTTTTAATTTCTTTTATTCCAGCACACTTTTGGTTGTTCGAACGTGTTAGGAGAGAGAGAGAGGTCAATGTTGGCTGTGCAATGCACACGCCAAAATGGACCCACTCAAGGTGAAGGTTCCTGAATTTTGACTATTTCGTTTGGCCTTTCATTATCATTTAACGCCTCTTCCATATTTATTTCGTTTGGTTGAAAAAACAACCACATCGCAGAGAAAAAGCTACAGTATGATTTTTGACTTGTACAATGTGTTATGATTTTTTTTTTAAAATCATATTTGGTTTGGTCAAATATTGAGCTTATAGACCTAATCCATTATTATTTATATGGTCTAGAAGGTTCAAAAAGAGCTCAATATGTAACTTTAATATTTATCTACCCATTTCATTAGGTCATTGGAACTTTAGGGTACATTTGGTTTGAGGGAGGGAGCGGTTTGACCAAAAAAAAAAAAAGGTTTGAGGGAGGGGTGAGAGAAAAAAGGAGAGGAGAAATTTTTTTTTTTTTAAAATTGAGTGTAGTGGAACCCACAAGTTTTCCTCCCCACTCATTTTTTTTCTCTCCCCCTCCCTCCGCCTCTCTCAAACCAAACATACCCTTAATTTTTAGTTTTTTACCCTTTGAATAATTACCCAAGTTTTTTTTTTGGTTTATGAACACGCTTAAATTTAATGTAACATATTTTTTAAATACATTGTTTAAATAAATTGTATATCCTCCCACCTCTTTAATTTCTCCTTTTGTCCGCATAACTCTTTCTCCCTCGACAAAAAGGACTTTAGCTACTAAGATAGAAAATCTCATAGAGGTTACTCATCATTCTGATCCTCTCATTGGTAATACTGATCTTCCTCTTTTTCAGTCATGTGTGGTGTGTTGTCCTATTTTACTTTGTAAGTGTTTGTAGTCTTTGGTTCTGATTCACTACTTTTGTAAATGTGCTTTATCCTCCAACTTAGGAGGTCTGTTCTGTTGTACCTCTGCTTTTCTAAATAAGCAGAGCCTCCTCTCACTTGTAGGATCATCGAAGGTTTTAACAATAAACTCCAATTATGTTGAAAATGTGGGGTTACCTTAGCATAATTAGGCTTCTACAAATGAGCGATTCTTGATGTTCTTTATGATAGCCTTTTTGAATGTTAAAATGCAAATTAGTGATGAAAAGTGGGGGGAAAAAAAGAGAGAGAGAGACTTAAAAATGTAGATATTAGCAATTAATAAATGTTCTACTAAAGAGAATATGTTGCGATGGATGAGTTTTTGAGTAATGATTGCATGGCCTTTCTGGGCTTGCCACTATGATGCGAAGAAATGAAATTGTATTGGATCAAGCAGGTTAATAATGAAAAGTGGAAAAAATGACTTAGAAACGTAAAGATAAGCAATCAATAAATATTCCAGTAAATAGAATATGTTGTGATTGGCGAGTTTCTATAATTGTGGGTGTTGTAGCTTCCTGTGACATGAAATGATTTACCCTTCAATTTTTTTTTTCCCAGCAAGTTAAGTAATAAATCTGTTTCGAAAATACACGCTTAGAAGTAATATTACCTTAAAAGTTTTTTCAGATTCAATATTACCCTAAAAGTTTTAAAATATAATAATATTGTCCATTAAAAAACTCACGTTGATCGTTAAAAAATTAACATGACCATTAACTTTTTATGAAAAATGACAACATTCTAACGTTTTGAAATTTTTAGTGTGACATTGAATTTGAATTTTTTTTTCAAAGTAACATTGTTATTAGGCCGTATACTTCCAAACCGTATTTGCTACTTAATTCTTTCTTTGGCCCGCGCTCCTCGATCTTAATTTGAGCTGTAATTGAACCCAATTTATTTGTTTTCCAAACGATTTAACATCAAATTAGTCATATTGTTATAGTAAAATCACGATTTTGAAATGAAGATGATTGCATGTGTTGTGCATATCTCAAAATAAAAGAAAATCAAGGATGTGCGTGCGTGTTTATTTTTTATGTCAATTTATTCTTTTAAATACGAAACAACTTGACAAGATACTTGTTTTTCAAGCATATTTAGAACATGAATTGTAAACTATCCTACAAACTATGCTTATAAGACTTCGTGGCGTAAATTCTAAATTATATATATTTCCAACCAATAATACAATTATTTTGACGTTAGTAATGATTTTTTTTTTAAAAAAAAAATCCGAGTGAATATTGCCGTAGCCGTTATCACGTTTAAAAGTATAAAAACGATCAACTTTGCCCTTCTAGAAGAAGGCTATCAAAATAGAGCAATATACACAGCACTATCTTATTTAAGTTGCTTATCTTAATGCACGAATTGTGGAAAAAGCCAGGGATAAACCCTAAATCCCTCTCACAAGTCACAAAAAATGTTACTGTATTCATTAATCAAATTCAGGGTAATAAAATGACAATAATGAGACCGTGATAAACATGGGATAATTAAAAAATATTTTCCTAAAGCTGGATCCCACTACCAAGAACAAGGAAAATTCATAATTAAATTTTTACTCAATCATTTGAGATCTTGCCATGCCAGCACGTCACTAGCAATCCACTCAATAGGTGGATTGGTCATGGAGATTTTTTCCCCCTTATTTTAATAAGTGTGTGTATATATATATATCTATCTCTAACAAAATAAAGCTAAGGTGGCTTTGATTAATGGGAAATTAACAGCAAAATACCACTTGAACTTTAAAATCCTGTTGTTCACAAGAGTAATGAGATTAACAACAATAATGTAATTGATGAATTTGGCTTTGGTCATATACCTCTTATCATATTTTTTCCGTCCTTTTCCCTTTTCTGCCGTTGGATTAAGATCTCAATGGTCCAGATTTATTATATAATAAAAATATTATTATAAGGGAAAAAGGATGGTAAATATGAACCGTTAAGATCTTAATCCAACGGCAGAAAAGGGAAAAGGATGGTAAGCGGTATAGGACCAAAGCCAAGTCCGTAATTGACAGCTCGTTTTAGTGGGAAATCACTTATTTGAGATTTTAAAGTTTAAGTGGTATTTTTTTAGAGTGTTCTTTTTATTAATTTATCTTCAATAAACTATTAATGCCCAAAAATCTCTTATATGTGTGAAGCCAAAGGACAAAGTCTATGCAACAAAAGATAAAGAGACAAGTGTTCAAGGGAACTAAACAGAAAAAGAAACCTAATTATCCCCTTCTTGCGTTTTTGCACTAAACAAAATCAACAAGAAAGGAATTTATCAGTGACTTATAGACACGAATTGAAAGGCCAAAAAGGGAGATCAGAGGATGATACAACCAACCATCATGGACTTTTAATCATGAGATCTTCTGTATTCGGGCTTCAACTCATATGTGCCCTGATTAATTCCTTTGTTATTGTAGACACACAGTTCTTTAAGTATATCTTTCACATATTGCTGCAGCAAAGCAAGATATTAGTCCAGCACTCACAGTCAACGGGGTAGACGAATGCTAAAAGTACACCTAGTTTGAAGATTAGTAGACTAATATGCTCATGTGTATTGTTTTAGTTCATCAATTTTTTGTAGGCTGAGTTTGCTTTTAGAATCTCACAGCAAGAGGACCAGATTTTGAGACATTAACTTATTTCAGGTATTCTAACAGACCACTACATCATCATCAACCAATGACTTTGAGGTGCTAAGAGGCCTCACTTCCGTAAAAAGGAGAACACAAGTTCAAATCCTAAGAAACACACTTGTTGGAAGAAGTGAAAATCCTTTGCGCTCTAAGCCTCCAAAGAGAAAACCCTTGATCAGGAAAGAAAAAAAATCCAAGTAGTATATGCATTCCTTCAATAATAATGGGATTACTCATCAATGGCAACTATTTTCCATTTAGAAACAAGGTGGGGGGAGATATCAAGGGTTTCACACAGACATGGTGGGCCTGGTAGACAGGTAGAGGCTTTCCAACTATATATAAAGATAAAATGATATTTAGGAGTATACAGATTCTTCAATAAATTATTGAATCCTTCAAAATAGTTCTTTCATATATCATAGTTTACTTAAATAACTTAATAATAAACATCTTAAAAACTCCATTTTTGTTCTGAAAAATAACTCGATTTTACAAGCCCCTAAAGTCCATTTACATCAAGTGTGCAAGGGTATATAAAATACATGCATTTCTCCTAGAAGCAAGTCAAGTAACAAATTCTTCATAATTAGACTTGGGATATAGAGTGTAGTCCTTTGTACAACCGATGATAAGTGATAACTACTGTGTATTGTCTGACAAAACTTACTTTTCATATTTTGCTCAAGAAAACTTACTTTTCATGAGTGATCTACTTCTACATATATCAGACTAGTGTCCCGTGTATTAGTGTTGAATATTTAAGAGAAACATGTCACTAAGAATACATACTTCAGGTTGGTCAGTTTGTTGTATGAGTTGTTTCAAACTCCAGTTTGGCTTCCGTTCAAAGAGCTTAAACAAAATTTCTTCCATCTCCCCACGGTCCCTTCTTGTTCTCTTTGTTTCATTTGTTTTGACTGGGGTTTTCTTCTTTTCCTAAATCAACACAAAAGCTTCTGTTAGATATAATAAGTACAAAACAAGCACCACCTCTTCCCCTCCACGCCTCCTAGGCTCCCCAAAAGGGAAACGTAAGCAGACCTAGTCAATTATCAAAATAAGGATGTCAGCTTTAAGAGTGCTACACCTCTGAAATACTCGCATACATTTTCATGATTGGCTTAATCTCAATATGTCAAAGAATAAAAGAACAAGTCCCTCCGGACATGGTTCAATATCTGCCAAAAATCTGATTAATGAGGAAAAGTAAGACATATACACTGGCCCCGGAAGTGGCAGAAGCAATCTTCCCAGGCATGGGCCTCATATGAACCCCATTATCATTGTCAATAATCTGAAATGAAATTTAGGAAAAGTCAGCGGAAAAAAATTATTGCATGAATTTTTAAAGCCATGTTACAAAAGTCATAAAACGAAAACCTGTATCTGTCTATGTTTGACCATATAATTTTTTGTCCTTTCACGGCAAAGTTTCCCATAGAGTTCAAGGTTTTGATCATGAGGCTTCATGTCAAATTTGTTGTGGATTTTTCCTTCCACACTAATTTTTCCTACAGTTTGACAAGAAATTTCAACTGTTTCAGTTAAAATTTTTGCCAAAATAACAGTGCTACAGGAGATTTATGACATTTTCAGTTTCAAACCAAACACTGCCAGGAGTAGCGTATAAAGTATATCCTCATTATTCTGATCTCCCCCTTTCTTTTACATGTTCCATTAGGAACTATTCAATCTCCACTTCCTCAAGTTAAATATACAGGGGAAAGGTACCTGGGTGAATCACAAACCCGAAGGAAAATAAATTACCAAAATAATAATAATAAAAAAATTATAACTAACCGACACTAGATGAATTATTGGGCCATTTGTTTCAATAATTACCTAAAAAATACAGAGTGTGTGTTTACTAATTGACTTGGTGGATATCAATTAAGCAAATAAGTTTAAGTACAACACTTATATTGAAATGTTTGAATTGACATTAAGATTTCCTTTTGTTTTATTTGTTTACTTTCATATAAAATATCTCATTTGATAGGATTTAGAGAAAATCCTCTAAAATAAAAAGTTGAAGACACAAAACAATAATCCACCTTGAACAATATTAACAATCAACTTAATTCCAAAACGAGAAAAGCATAATACCGTAGGGTATAGATATCATATTGTAAGCCCTCACGCAAGAATATAGTAGATCCTCACAATCTAACCAATAAATTGTCATATACTAAAAGGTCTATTGCTCCTATAAGGCGTCAAAATGTCAGAGCCAAACTGATTGCTATCAAGCGGTCACCCTCCATATGTATGATGTAAGATTCTTCGTATTTTGACATACGCACATCTCGTTCAAAAATGCTTGAACAAGAATATATTTTTGTTAAAATAGCCGCCACCAAACCAGACATCATAAGAACTAACCAATCAGCATATCGTTTCACATGGGAAGAAGACCGAACAGAACATTTTGAAGTTAAAATAGCAAGCGTTCTCTTAATATCCTTTTTAACATTGGTCTTTCATTTTCCCTCACAAAGTAATTCCATGTGGTGTCAAGATAGGACTTATGCATAAGAAAAAGCTCAAGTTTATAGAAAGCTTTAGTAGGTTTAGGTATTGATTTTATAGCTACAATGGGAGCAAAATTCAAAATTAATTGGAAAAAAAATTACACATTAAAAACGCTTCTGGCATAGTGAATACGAGTATAAGAGTTCCTCCTCATGGCTATTATATTGGGAGTGCAATCATTTCAACATACAAAAAGAAAAATACAATTAAACAATGATGATAGGAACCCACGTCCTATAATTACCTAAAGTGGGAGAGATAAGAAAACGAAGGAGATAGTAGTGAAAGAAGTGGGGAGGAGGTCAAAGAACAGTTAAGTGCGGTTTAGTAGCAGTTTCCATGATCACAGAGAACGATGCACGGTTAGGTGTCAGTTACTTTGTGCTTCATTTATCATGTGTCAGTTATGCTTTCCTTCTGTAGTTGTTTTATTGCTTATAAATACTTGTAATAGTACTGGGAGAGAACATCTGAATGATAAACTGGATTGTATCTCGGAGATTATCTTGTATCTATTAGTGAATGTGTTGAGATTCTTGCTCATTTTCCTTATAAAGATTCTTACTTTTTCTGCCAAACCCTTGTGCCTATCAACTGAATGTCTTCCATTCTCTCACTGTACTGTTTCTTAAATTAGAGTTCATTTCATGAGAGCATAATAAGCAAATAATTTATGAACAGAGAAATGTAATCAGGTGAAAAGATCAAGGGTAAGTAAGAATGAACATTGTAATAATCTAATAAGCATAATGTTGAACCAAGATATAAATTAAAGCAACCGCTCAATTCCTCATCAAAGTATAGTTCTGTTGAAGACAATCAAATCTCAAAACATTTGGTCACTGAAGGATGCATAATACCTTCGGCTGACTCTGAAAACATGGACATGGGAATGAAATCTTTTGACATATCCATATCATAACATCTGGGAATATGGCCAGCTTCAGTTGCTTCAGTTGCAGCCAACTCCATGGTGAACTGAGAACTTAAAACAATCAATTCCAGTGGAAAAAGTACTGTAGGGAAGGACATCACTTTAATTCGATCTAAATAATATTATGATGTGGCTACTTTCACATTCAAAAAAAGATATATCTAAAATCAACTCACGAAGTGAAGTTAAAGGGAAAAAAATGTCTCCATTAATTTTGAGTTTTCATCTACGGATTCAAAAACAGGGTCAAGATTCCTTTATGTTTGAAATCAATCAATTGGAAATTTAGTAAGCTTTCTTACAATTTGGGGTGTCGGACTAATTTTGATGCTTTTGGCTGCTATTTGCAAGATTTGGAATTGGGGAAGAGGATCAGCATTAGGGAGTGTGCTATATTTTATTATCCTCGTAGACCAGAGAATAGCAGCAAATAATAGTGTGTTATCCTTTATGCAGTTCTTTCTTTTCTCCATGTTTGACAAGAAGGATACACTTCCTGCAGTAAAGTGGCCATAAGGGCAAATTCTGTAATCACCCAGTACTGCTCATTAATCATTCTATTATTTTTTTCATCAGACTATAATTGAGATCATGCCTACTATATATAAAGTTAAAAGATACTAAAAGTGAGGGAACTACATTAAGTATACTTCTTGACTTATGCCAGAAATTTCCATTGAGCTGCAGGGGCAAAGTAGAGAAATGATACAAATGAATGTTTGCTTAAATGTTCATCAAAATAAAGCAAGTTGACGTTAATTCATCATAACTTGGGTGCATAATTATAAACTTTTTAGGTCTGTTAACTCGTCCAAGCAGCTAAACCGATCCTCCTCATCACTCAAACTACATTCACAATCGAGCAAACATTCCAGGAAAAGAATATAAAAATTCTGTACGATCAGCGTGCTATATTAATCGAAACAGAATATTTTAACCGGGGAGAAACGCTCGGCATACATATTTAAGTGAAGGACATAGAAACACAATCAGTCCACTATGTATGAAAATGTGGGGAACGGTCAGTCCTAGCCCAAAGACCAGAGAAAATATACAACATTTGAAAAGAAGGAGAATATACACCCAAAAAGAAAAATTCAAGAAATCTAATTCCGAGTGAAGAGTCTAAAGACTCAAGGCAGAAACAAAGAGGAGTAAAAGAAAAACAGAAACGGAAGATACTAAGAATGAATGCCATTGTTCTGAAACCCTAGGTAGTACTTAAAAAGAGAAATTGGGTCTGAAAACTAATGCATGGAGGCACAGAATGATCAGAGGAGTCGAAGAAATCACAAAATTCAGTGGTCATCGGAAATAATAACCTGAGGGGAAGAATCGTCATTACAGTTAAGAGGGTCGAGAGAAAGGACGACTTTGGCGACGGGACGAGAAGCGTCGGCGGCATCGGATGGAGGAGAACGGAGGGAGCAAGAGACAAGAGGCGGGCACTTCATGAGCCACACGGCTTTGTCTGCTTTAGAGGTGTCCAAGTACACATTGTTGGAAATGATTCTGCCACTGCCATTGGGGTTTTCAGCTTGGTCGTCCATGGCACCACCAAGCTCATAGACGAGCCCAGAGAGAGAGAGGAAGAGTGTATTTAGTGATTTGATTCCAATATTCGGAAGGAGGAGAAACGGTTTTTCAGTGTGGTCGGTTGTAAATTTTGTAACGTTTTGCCTTCATTCATATATACCACCCAACGACCTGCTGAATGTGTGCTAACGGGTCCCACAACAATTGGGTTTTGCGTCATTTCCATTATTTTACATTTTTTGTCATACAAAGCATGCACAAGCTTTTAAGCATATATTCACACTTTTTTTATACATATACAATGCACACTTTTTTACTAGTGTGTGTATATATATTTATATATTTTTTTTATCTGCCACTATATATTTAATTTGACTCTAATAATTTTTTATTATACTCTAACAGATCCTTAATATTAGAGATATTTACCTAATTTTAGCAGATAAAATAAGTTAGTTAATAGGAAAAATCTTAATAAAATTCAATTGATATGGTCAAAACTAAAATTAAGCCTGCACTATTAACAAATTTTTAATGAAACCTGTAGGCCAAATTAGATATTTTTGAATGTTGTTAAAAGACAATAATGCCTCTGTGTTGTTTAAAAGGAAAATTGAAGGTAGTTTGTTAAAAAGGGAAAAAGGGATTTCTAAATTAGGCCTTATCTAACCTAAAATAATTAACAGTTATTCAACATGCATTGTTCTTTTAACTTCGTACATTTAGTAGATTTTTTTTTAAAAAAAAAAAAATATATGATCATTCTTGGGAAGTCCACTTGTTAGAAGAGGTCGGAATCATTTATCCTCTAAACCTCAAGAAAAAACCCTTGATCAAATAAAAAAAAAAGATCATTTATTTATATATTTATATCTAATATAAATGATGATATACTTAAAATCATTTGTGCAACATCTGCGAGAAATTTGTTTTCTTAAATTTGAGGATTTCACATATAATATCCACCATAGCTTCTCCACTTTAACCAAAATCAATTACTATCTCCATTGATTACCAAATTTCTAAAACTCCCTAATCATCATCCTTAATTACCAAATTTCCTCTCTTTCTTAATTATTGTTGAATGAGTATAATTAGAAAAAGATTGACTAATAATATAAATAGGTCTTATTTAAAGTCTCCATTGATTTCTCTCCCCATTTCCTTTAATGTGTCCACCATTAGATTAAGTTTTAATGGTTGAAATTTATTTAATTTACTATGGTAGATTATTACTCCCTCTGGTCCTAATTATAAGAGCTATTTACTAGAATTTGGAGAGATTAAGAAGAGAAGTTAAATTAGTTAATTGTACTTATTTTCCTAAAATACCCTTACTTGAAATTAAAAATGACATCATGGAAAAGTTTATTCAATAGATAGCGCCCACGCATGTCGTACATATAAGTGACGCTCCAAAGGATGCAAGTATTCCTCTCCACTCCGTGATACAAAACACAGAAGAGAGACTTGTTACAGGCGTCATATTTTATAAAAAAGAAACAAAACAATGAGAGAATGAGACGAATATAACTAATTAAACATTTATTAATTCATTCAAATTTACATCGTGTCTCAACGTCAGTATTCAAATATGCCCTTGCTTAATACAAATGCAAGGTTAATTTTTTTTTATTTAAAAAAAGTATAATTAAGGTGTATATAACATTGATGAGTTGCAAATATTATTTATTTTATAAAATATATAAGTGTATTATTAAATTATTATTGTTTTTAATTATTATTGAGAAAGTATAAATAGGGGTATTATAGGAAAAAATTGACAGAAGTTAAAACTTGCTCTTATAATTAGAACCAAAACCAATTTCAAAATGTGCTCCTATAATTAGGACTGGAGGGAGTATATTTAATGATATGATAATATTTTTATATAATATTAAATCTCAACCATTAAAACTTGATCTAATGATGGTGGAATGTGGATACATTAAATAAAGAGGAAATGATGAGAGATCAATGGGGACACCCCTCTTCCCTTATATGTAAGACAAATATCAACTCTTCAAATATGTTCTATATTAAGAGCAAGAGTAAAATATAACTAAATATGTATGTGTATATATATATATATATATATAGGGAAAAACACTTCTCATGTTATAGGAGAAGAGTTTTCTCATGTCACACACATAAAATGGTGGAACTCCCCCCCCCAACACACACACATAATTAGTATTATATATGTGGGTCCCACCATTTCATGTGTGTGTAGGAATCTTCTTCTTCTTATACAACATGAGAAGTTTAAACCCCATATATATATAATGTATATATAATGGGCTAAAGTATATTTTTAGTCCTTTAAGTTTACATGAGGTATACTTTTGGTTCCTTAACTTTATAAAATATACTTTTAGTCCTATAATTCTAACACCGTTAATTTTGCTAATGGAAAATGCAAATTTAAGTGATAACAATATAAATTTAAGTGACGATTTTGTAATTAAATGCTATAAAGCTTAAAGTAAAATATGGTAAATTGAAAAATATATAATATTTGTGTAATTAAGTGCTATTAGTTATCACTTGAGTTCGCTGCGTCAGCATTTTCCGTTAACAATATTAACGGTGTTAGAATTTTAGGACCAAAAGTATACTTTATTAAGTTAAGGGACCAAAAGCATACCTTATGTAAAACTTGAAGGATTAAAAGTATACTTTAGTCTATATAACGTTAATTATATATATATATATATGTGGGTCCCACTATTTCATGTATATGTGACATGAGAATACACTTCTTCTACAACATGAGAAGTATTTTTCCCATACATTATAGCAAGAATATAAGCTGCACTGCATTTATGTTATAAATTTCATTAATAAATTGATTATGGTGATTAATATTTTTGTTTAAAAAAATACTTTAACTTTTTGGGGGAAAAAACCCATGCATAATTTTCTTGGATCAATGCCTTGTCCATAACATTAACTTTTTTCCTACAATGTAAACAGTGGAGAAGGTAATTACAGAATGTTTGAAAATGTTAGGAGAGTTAGGCAATTTTTAAGTCCAAAATATAGTAAAAAAAACAAAAACATTGTTTGTCAGTCAAATCCACATTTCATTTGACCCTCAATTTCTAGTCCGAAGGTAATAATTTAGAAAACCGTCATCTTATAAAAATGGAGGAATTCTCTATTGAGTACGTCACAACAAGCAACAAGGAAAGAAGAAAAAAAAAATATATCTAGTACTTGATCTCATTATTGATTGTGAAATTGCGTTGTTGTGTTAGAAGAAAGATAACTATATTGATTCAGTATACTCTAAAGACACCATTGGTACAATATTGACAATCTAATAAAGATGGGATTTCAATAAATTTCTACTTACTTATCTCATCTTTTATGGAATCGATCGCCCTGTACAAGAATATGTGGAGCTCGACATGGCTGGAAGCATAGGAGAATGTTCTTTTGGTGATATTATTACCCATATTTACTGGGTTATTCATAGCATTACTATACCCTCCCTATTATGATTTCGAAAAGTTCAAATCTTTGATGATTACATCATACATGATTGATTTGCAAAAAACTCATAGATAGGTATCTTACATCTGAATTGAATTCTTTCTGGTTAAAGAATCTCTTTTGAATTGCTCTGAAACAATTAGGAGATTTTCTAGAAAAAAATACGAGATTATGTTTTTGGATGAAACATGCCATGGGGTGGTGGTCCTGCTTATATGGTCAAATCAATATGTTCTAAAAACAAATATTCGAATCTCATCGATCTCATAAGTATCATACCATACCAAATCCCATGAATTAATTGTTTTTTTTTAGAAATACGAGATATCTAAATCATACAAATAAAGCGATCTATTCCTTGATAAGGGGGAAAAAACGTGAAAGGTGATTGGACTGATGATAAAATAGAACCTTGAGTCTCGAACAATGATTTGATTGATGATAAAGAAAGAGAATTCTTGATTCAATTCTCTACCTTAACAACAAAATAGGGTTGATCTGACTCATATTGATCATTTATCAAAGAATGACTCTGATTATCAAATGATTTAACAACCGAGAGCAATTTACTTACAATACTTAGTTGATATTCATAAAAAGTATTTAATGAATTATAAGTTTAATACATCTAGTTTAGCATAAAAACAGATACTCCTTGCTCATTATTAGACAATCATTTATTCATATACCCTTGTGAGGCTAATAGTTTAAATACTCCCTCTAATTCTAAATATAAGAGTTTGTAAAAAGATTTATTTCGATCCGACTTAGTCTACTATATCTTGTAAATTATAATTTCTCTCTTAAACCATCCATATTGTTTACATATATCAAAGGGGGTTTCCGGATAATGATTAAAGTCTAAATAGGATATTTTAAGGGGGGAAAAACTTATTATATTTAACTAACTTATCTAATTTTCTTTATATTTATAGATTAGTAATTTATCTCGCAAGACAAAAAAGACCTGTAACACCCCCAAATTTCTAACAGTTATAATAACTTAAAACTGCGATAATATTTAAGATTAATTACTTAAAGTCAAAATAAACTACTTTGGGAAGTGTTACCGCCGCACTTGTACGGGGACAAGTGCAAGGCTGTCTTATTACATTAACATAAATCCAAACTTAAATAAAAGTCTTTTATTAAAAAATAATAATAATAAAACTAGTTAGAATTATTCATTGGTCTTCCTCACTTCTCACTGCTAGCCCTAGCAGCCCAACTTTGAAACCTGTCTCACTGAAAATCTGCTCACCCGCAGGATCGTCGCAGCCCATGAACACAAACATCAGCAAAAACTGGTAATCCTAATAAACAAAGATAATATAGAAAATAATAATAATAATAATAAGATATTTACATGATGATAAAAGAAAATACCATATACATATTTATACTCTAAAATATCAATCTCAATATTCATCATATCTACCTGTTCTCATCGAATCCAATATCATTCATTATCTTTTTAAATTTATTTAGACCCGGGAAACCTTGCCAGTCTATTTAGTTTAGTAGGAAAAGAACCATGGTAAACCCGGGAAACCCTGCCAGTTTACCCTGTGACCCGGGAAACCTTGCCAGTCGCAATCAATCTGTAACACCCCCAATTTCTAACAGTTATAATAACAAAAATTAAAATGATTTTCATAAATAAATACTGAAATTCAAAATAACTAAAATTTGGGAAGTGCTACCGCCGCACTTGTACTGATACAAGTGCAAGGCTACTTATTACAATTAAAAGAAAAATCCAAACTTAAATAAAAATGTTTTACTCAAAGCGTAAAATAAAATAAGGAAAACTAGCTAGCATTCTCATTGTTCTTCCTCACTTCTCACTGCTAGCCCCAACTTCGAGACCTATTTCACTGAAAATCTGCTCCCCCGAAGAATCGTCGCAGCCCATGAATACACACATACATCAGCAAAAGCTAGTAATCCTAATAAACAAAGATAATACAAAATAATAATAATAATAATAATAATAATAAATAGATAAATAAATAAATAAAATAATTACATAATGATAAGGGAAATATCGTATACATTTATATAATTTAAAATATCAATTTTCAATGTCATCATGACTATATATTCTCATTGACTCAAATAATATTATTCATCATCTTTTAAAATTTATTTAGACCCGGGAAACCCTGCCAGTCTATTTAGTTTAGTGGGAAGAGAACCATGGTAAACCCGGGAAACCCTGCCAGTTTACCCTGTGACCCGGGAAACCCTGCCAGTCACAATCAATTAAATTTGGCCATCAAGTATTTATTCCTAGTGTGCACACCTCTCCCCAAAGTTGCTACTAGTGTCCCGGGAAACCCTGCCAGACACCACTTTGGGAAGAACGGATATCATCAGTTCACATCAAATAATTTTTCGAGGGCATAAAGCCTAATTGTGTTCATCACTTTGGGAGGTACCACCCCAAAGCTATCCTTCCACTGTTAAATTGTTTTAAAACACACACAAAACAAACTCCTAAATTATCTCTATTATTTAATTATCTTATATATATTTTTATATTATTATTTTAATTTAAATATAAAGGTATTTTGACCTAGAAACAAACTCCTAAATTATTCCTATTACTTACTTATCTTATATATATATATGTGTGTGTGTGTGTATCTCTAACCTTTAGGCTTGAATCACCGAGAAAAAGAAAGATAGAAAACAAATAATAAAAAAAAACACGTATAGGTTTGCGAAACTGGAGATGTGAATAATGAAAGGATTTGAATCATTCAGCATGATTGTCGAGACAAGCATTTATATTCATTAGTTATAAAAAGAAAAAGGTCACATAGGAAATCATCTACAAATATATATCTTCACACGCAGGCCGAGGCGAGAAAAAGCAGAAAAATCATTCAAGAGAGAAAAAAAACGCACCATATATTTTGTAATTAATCAAACAACCATTAATTTCTATGACCTAGGGATCAGATTACCTATCAAGATTTAAAATTAACCTAAACTCATGAGAATTAGGATTACCTAGTCTCCGTGTTTGCTAACCTCCTAGAAGAACGAGCAGAGAAAAGTATCGGGTGTTTTCCAGGTTTAAGCGGCAAGACCTGGTATTTATAATTAAATCTAGGGTTTTGGTTATGGGCTGGACCTTTTAATTATTAGATATATTTTGAATCCGATAATGAATTCAAAAAGATTAAAATTATAATCTGATATAACTAACTCCTAGAATCTAGGATCTAATCTTAACCAATCTAATAATACTATTTACAAAATAATATGATTACCACAAAAAACAATATAACATTATTTATTACTATTTTTTTAAATATATTATTATTATTATTATTTTAATCTATTGTTATTATTATTATTATTATCATTATTACTACTACTTTTTTTCTACTATTAATCAATATTATTTTATTAGTAATATTTTAATCTATCATTATCATTACTATTTCTATTATTATTATTAATAATAAAAATCCGGGATATTACACAATCAAATTTGGCCATCAAGTATTTCTTCCTAGTGTGCACACCTCTTCCCAAAGTTGCTACTAGTGTCCCGGGAAACCCTGCCAAACACCACTTTGGGAAGAACGGATACTATCATTTCACATTGATGGTATAAAGCCCAAAAGTTGTGTTCATCACTTGGGAGGTACCATCCCAAAGCTATCTTCCCACTATTAAGTTATTTCAATACACACAAAAATGGATTTCTCAATTTAAACTGTAAAATAAATTCTCATGAGTTTCTATACCATCATTTAAATTCCTGGCTCTACTCATTATCCTTTTTTCTCATGGGTTTCTATGAGATTGTCATGAGAAGTTCTCATGACCATCATTTAAATTCTTAATTTTTCATTATCCATTTTACTCATGGGTTTCTATAAGGTTGTCATGAGAAGTTCTCATGACCATCATTTAAATCCGTAATTTTTCATTATCCTCCCACTGTTAAGTTACTTAAAATACACAAATAGACTCCTAAATTATTTCTATTATTTACTTATCTTTTATAAGTTTTCCTATTATTTTAATTAAATATAGAATATAAAGATATTTGACTTAAAATCTGTTCATATCTTATTTTATTAAGCGGGAAATATTACATACAGAAAAGAAAATCAACTAATAGAAAAACATGGACAGACATATTCAGGTGATATTAACTGTAGCATCGTACAGTAGTATTATATAAATATATATTGCAATTTGTTGCACCGAAATATAATATAATGCGACTACAAAAAAAAAAACGACGCACAGGTTCATGGGTATTCAATTGACGCACGAAAGCCGAGGTGAAGAATTGATTTCAATCACAAAGAAAAAGAGACGCACAGGGACAAATTTGGATTCAATCATATATCTATGCAATTAAAGCACACAGGCCGAGATGAAGAAATAAAACAACTGTCAATTGTATTCAATTCATCCTTCAGGAATTCGACAATTGATTGCAAAAAAAGTTACTCACATAATCCAAAATTGTATTACAAAGCAACGCCTTTAATATTGTTCCTATCGATCTAGGGTTAGGTTTTATAATATTTTTCATATATAAGAACCCTATCAAAATTTATATAAGACTAATCCCAACACTCATGGGAATTAGGATTACCTATCAAAGTTTTCATAAAACTACTCATGGGGATTAGAATTACCTGGTCTCTGTTTGCTAGCCTCCTAGAAAATAAATTGATGAGAGTCCGAAAGGAGGATTTGAGAAGAGAAGGTAGCGGAGAAGAAAACCATCGAGCGTTGTTAGGTTTAAACGGCTAACCTAAGTTTATAATTAAAATTTAGGGTTTTGGCTATGGGCTGGACCTTTTAATTATTCCTAATAAATGAATAAAAACAAACGGTAGAGTTTTATTATTATTAGATATATTTTGAGTCCGATGATGAATAATAAAAAAAATTAAAAATATAATCTGATCTAACAATCTCCTAGATTCTAGGATCTAATCTTGACTAATCTAATATTACTAACAATACAACATTATTAATTTTTACTATATTATTATTATTATTTTATTTCTATTATTAATCATTATTATTTTATTAGTATTATTTTAATCTATCATTATCATTACTATTTCTATTATTATTAATAAAAATATGTGGTATTACATTCTACCCTCCTAACAAGTTTCGTCCTCGAAACTGAAATAAAATTCAATAATAAAATCTCGGGTATTACAAGACCAAAGAGAGTAGTTGTTACGGACCGGTCCAACGGCCCAGATCCATGCTACGGCCCAACTGAATTAGGAAGCATAGCCAATATATCGGCAGGATCCTAACAAGGCGAAATCTATCCTAACCGGCATCTCGAGATACTCGCCACTAATATCTCGGATCCGGATCTTGCTCAACCCGGGTATTTCGCCGGACTGGGATATCCGCCTCGAACACCTCTATAAATACAGAGGAAGACCAACCAGGTGCACACGTTCTAACCTATACTCACTTTACATACTGTCACACAGAGCACACACACCACCCCCCTGGCCTCACATCTACAAGTTTAACTCGAACTATGTAGACTTTGATCCCTTCAAAGGGTACGTAGGTTCTAGACTTGACACCTAGTCAAGTCCAATTCATCTTGTTCTCAGAACAGAACAATAGTATTTTATCGGAATCAGGATCTTGGCTTTTGAAAATTTTCTAGTCTTAAAACAAGGATTGGAATTTCTTTTTCATAGAGTGGGCAATTAGGGTGCTCACGAGATAGGACGGGATTGGGACAAGCCCGTCCTAGTAAACAGGGACGGGACAGACTTTTCATCCCGTGTCCTATCCCTGCGAATGGGACAGGACGAGACTAACGCCTCGTCCACAAGAAACAATCAGTAATGAGAGGAAAAGAGGAAAAATTCTGCTTTATACCCATAACCAAATAATCGCTTGGATTGAAGGTTGAGTACTCGAATTCCTAAAGCAATGCTGGATATTCCTCACAATTAATCATATCATATAGTTTAAAGACATTCCAAGAGAATCACAAGAAAAACTAGAAAATCAAATCAGATCTTTTGAAGTTCAGGAGTGGGATGGTTCAACAGAAGAAAAGGAAAGAAAAACAAGAGAGCGCAACCTAAGAAGTGAGAATAATTGCACTATATAAGCAATAATCAAAAGATCAGAATTTCACAAAAACTTTATAATAAAATTTGAGACATAGTTCATTGACATGTTTCAAATAAGCTCTTATTCATGTTGGAACTGAGTTATCATCACTCTTGCTCCCAGCTGAATTTTGCTTCCTTTCTGCCTGAAGGGATCTGCATAATGATTCTAACTTCTCTTTCTGATTTTTCGTTTTCTCCAGCTGTTTCTTCAAGTGCTCACGCTGCTCAAGGAAAACAAATATCACGTATTTTGACAATATATAATCACAAATTCACAATGTTGAAATTGCATGGCAGATTTACAATATTAGGAAATGAAAATGCAAAACATTTCAAAAGAAAAATTAATTGTCCCTTACAGAATGAGAGTCTCAAATTAGTGGAAAAAATGCATAAAGAATTATAAGAAACTTAAGTGGATAACAGTCATAGCTTTATATTTTTCTTGGATTTCCTATAAAAACACAAGTGATGGCATTTTATAAAGCTACAACTTCCACAAATCATGCTTACCCAATGACACGAGAAAAGGAATTATGAACAAAACTTGGATTTTAACTTCTCATATCCATGTATTCTTTATTCTAAAACACTTCAAGCTAGCACGGAATTCAGAAACTACACATTATGCTTTTGGACCAGAGATTTGCTATTTTAAAACTCAATAAAACATGACTTAATCATGCCAGAAACTCAGTTCTAAAGGGTCAACAAGACTAAGGGACTTCTCAGTATGATGGCATCATTTTCCCAGGTATCATGGATGTCTATGGATATATAAGATATGGAGTTTAAGATCATATGCTTGGTCAGACAATGTAGAATTGTTAAATAAATTATATAATCAGTATTCTCAAAAGTGGGCAAAGTTAAAAATTCAGGGACACGGACCACGCGTGGGATGTCCATGACTCCATGCTAGTGAATTGAAAAATGAAAAACATCTTAGGCGTCCAGGCATCTTATAGCTTCAGAGCTGCTTTTAAGTGGTATCAATGAAAGGTCCTCAACAGTGACTTCAGCAACCACAAGAAGAATGATAGTGCATGGTATCTGCCAGATGTGGAGCCAAGAATATTACTCCCTCCAGTCTTTAATGTAAGACTGTTAGGAAACCAGTGTCTCTTGGTTTATTCCAGGAGAAAGCACAAGGTTCAAGGGTAATATTGTCTTAGGGAGCAGTTATTACTATGATATAGTTATTTGTGTTTAGTTATATATTATGTCTGTTAGTTTAGCAGTTGCCATGTGTTAGAATCCTTCCGATTCTGATTCTGATTGATATCTGCGATCCTTGCCTTGATTAGAGGATCTGATCTGATTCTATCTAGTTTAGGAAAGATTACGATCCTTGCCTTGATTAGAGGACCTAATCTGATTCTATCTAGTTTAGGAAAGATTAGGCTATTATGTCAATTAATAGGATATTATGTCAATTAATTATATTTCCTTTTTTCCTTAATGTTTCCTTGTAACGGCTAACTCCCCTAAAGCCTATATATTGTAAACTCTTCCTATGAATAAAATAACAACAGAGAGTGTAATGATACCCTCTGATTTCTAATATGGTATCAGAGCCACGGACACTCGTCCGAGGCCAGAAACAGCGAGTGAAACACTGAGTGACTGTGAGAAGAGAGAAACAGTGGGTGGGAGTTTTTCCGACGAGTGTAGGGCTTTCTGTAAGGAGCGAGTGGGACACCACCACCTAGCCCAGACGAATCGCAAGGTCTTGATCGGCGGACGCCCAGAATCTGGCCACCATCCGACGTCTCCGGCGACTGTTGACATTTTCCAGCAAGAACTCCGGCGAACGTTTTCCAGAAAATGGATTCATCCCAATCTACTCCTCTGTTTGGCTCAATTTCAGGAAAAACAACTGACTTAATTCCCATGGCTTTTATGTCTGGTACAAATTCTTCAACTTCTTCCACTACTATTAGTACTACAGCATCAACTAGAACCACAGAGATGCCGCCAGATTTCTCAAAAAATCACACTATGGTTATTAACCATAAGTTTAATGGTCACAATTATCTCCAGTGGTCACAAAGCGTGCTGAGGTATATTCGTGGAAAGAGAAAAGAGAAATATATCAATGGAGCAGCTCCTCAACCAACCCCCAATGACCCCAATTTCGACACGTGGTTTGCTGAAAACAATCAAATCATGACTTGGTTGTGCAATTCGATGACCGTGGAGATTAGTGAGGGATACCTACTTGCACAAACGGCAAAGGAAATATGGGATGCTGCTAGAAGAACCTACTCCTCCCTCGAAAATACTGCTGCCCTAATTCACTTGAAGAGACAACTCCGGGATTTGCGACAAGGTAGTATGTCTGTGACTGACTATTATAATGCGTTGTTAAAATTATGGCAACAGCAGGACCTATTTGAAGCTCATCCTTGGGAAACTCTTAAAGATGCACAGTTATACAAACAAATTGTTGAAGAAGGAAGGATACACGATTTTCTGTTAGGCCTAAATGACACTTTCGAAGAAAAAAGGGGAAGAATCATGGGATTAAAGCCAAAAGGTGTTCCAGTTAATTCAGAAAGATACAGAAGACTTGTGGGGAAGTTGATATACTTAACTCACACCCGTCCTGACATTAGCTATGCAGTTGGAATAGTAAGTCAATTTATGCATCAACCACAAGAAGAGCACATGGAGGCTGTATACAGAATCTTGAGATACCTAAAACTTAATCCTGGAAAAGGAATATTCTTTAAAAAGGGTACTACCAGAAACATTGAAATCTACACTGATGCAGACCATGCAAGGGATAGAGAGACCAGGAGGTCAATTTCAGGGTACTGTACATACGTGTGGGGAAATCTAGTTACATGGAGAAGCAAGAAACAAACAGTAGTGTCACCAAGCAGTGCAGAAGCAGAACTAAGAGCTGTTAACAAAGGAGTTTGTGAAGGAATGTGGATCATCAGGTTACTGAAGGAGTTGGGAATTCAACATGAAGGACCAATGCAACTCTGGTGCGACAACAAGGCCAGCATTGAAATGGTCAAGAATCCAGTATACCATGATCGAACCAAGCATGTTGATATTGACAGGCATTTTATTAAAGAAAAGATTGAAGCAGGCATTATGACCCTGTCTCACATAAGGTCTGAAGAACAAATCGCAGACATCCTGACCAAACCACTAGGCCGAACGAAGTTTGAAGGATTCAGAGGCAAGCTGGGACTACTCGACATATACTCTCCAGCTTGAGGGGGAGTGTTAGAATCCTTCTGATTCTGATTGATATCTGCGATCCTTGCCTTGATTAGAGGACCTGATCTGATTCTATCTAGTTTAGGAAAGATTACGATCCTTGCCTTGATTAGAGGACCTGATCTGATTCTATCTAGTTTAGGAAAGATTATGCTATTATGTCAATTAATAGGATATTATCTCAATTAATTATATTTCCTTTTTTCCTTAATGTTTCCTTGTAACGGCTAACTCCCCTAAAGCCTATATATTGTAAACTCTTCCTATGAATAAAATAACAACAGAGAGTGTAATGATACCCTCTGATTTCTAATACCATGTGTCTTGGGAAGTTATCGTAGGTTATGAGTCAGTTATGTATGCTATCATTATACATAATGCTGTCATTATACATAGAATGTAAGACTTATTATGAGGATTATGAAGTTATTGTTCAGGAAATCGTGTCTTTCCCTTCTCTAGAATTGTAGATCCTGGTTCTAGAGTCCTACTCTCTATTCTCCTCTTATTCTCTCTTAATCTCTAGTCTTAGAAAACCAAGAACCTAAAAACTTGGTATCAGAGCAGACATTCCTTGAACCTGTTACGATAACATGGTGAACACCCGCAATTCTTCGTATGAGAATGACCCTATCATGATGCCCAATCAAAGTTCAGACCAATCCCAGAATTTTAATCCTTGTAATGATCCAGAAGTGATTTTGGTGCAGCAGCCTGCTCAACCCTCAACAGATGCATCCTCACAGCAATTAGCAGTCATCCTTGCACAACTAAATCAGATGAATTCAGAGATTAACAATCTAAAGAAGCAGAGAACGCCTGTAATCATTCAGGGAACAATCCAGCCAGACTCACCCACATCATTATGCCTATAATGATGAAGAAGATTCAGGAGACATTGGTGGAACAGGAACACGTTGAAGCGGCCTTATTCAAAGGTTGAATTCCCAAAGTAAGAAGATTCGTGGTTGGGTGATGAAGGCCGAAAAGTACTTCAGGTACTACCAAACTCTTGAGGAACTTAAAGTGGATGTTGCAATGATAATTTGGAAGGAGATGCATTGGATGCTCTTACATGGGTACCATCTGGGAGGACTATACAGCCTTGGGATGAGCTGGTGAAAATATTTCAAGAACAGTTTGGACCTGCAAAGTTCCAAAACCCAGATGTTTACCTATGCAACATCAAACAGTATGGTACCGTGAGTGAATACAGACAGGAATTTTGTGAGGCGCCAATCTCACACAAAACTGGCTTGAGCATTGCCTTTTGGGGGTCTTCGTAAAGGGATTGAAGGAAGAGTTGCTAGCGGACATAAAAATTCAAAAACCAGACTGTTTTAAAGGCCGCAAGTTTAGCAATGGAATTTGAAGCAAAGTTACAGACATAGCGACTGCAGAGATCTAACCAGCAAAATTATAATCGACGTGGCATAGCAAATTCAATTAATTGGCGAGAAACTAAGAAATTTACACCACATCAGCCCTGGGGTGCGACTTCTAATTTGAATCAGGCTGTTACTTTTAGAAGACAACCTTACAATCAACGGTTTCTCCCAATCCTCATATAATCGGGCAATCTTCAGCTATAACAGATCAAGAAAGGAAAATCAGGAGAGATAAGGGGTTATGTTTTAAATGTGAGAGATTTGTGCTAGGGCATCGTTGTAAATCTGCCATGCTTAGATTGATGGAGATTTCAGACGAAATTGACTATGTGAATGATTCCGTGGACGAAGAAATTATTGCTGAGGCTAAAATGGCAGAAATATCCCTCCATGCTATTGTGGGCAACAACTCATCTACCACTATGAAAGTATGAGGGAAATTGGGTTCCAAATCGGTGTTGATCCTAATAGACAGTGGCTCTACACATATCTTTGTGTCTAAAGAAGTGGTGAATGATCTGAACCTTAAAGCGTAACCATTACCTCCTTTTGGTGTTCAAGTTGGTGATGGGTCATTGATAGCATGCGAATCAATCTGCAGACAGCTTGTTGTAAAGGTGCAAGATTTAACGATCAAAGACGACTTCTTCCCTTCACCTTAGGGAATGTTGATATGGTATTAGGGATCAAATGGTTAGCCTCCTTGACACGGTGGAGGCAAATTGGCAGATGTTTATGGTCCTTTGGGTTAATGGGAGATGGTATAAATTGCAAGGTATTCCTCAACAAGTGACTTTGGCATCATTATGCAGTTATCTATGCGAGGAACTAGTACAGAAGTTTGACATATTAGAAGACTTGCTGCAATTCTATTCTTCTGTCTTTGAGGAAGCCCATATGTTGCCTCATTGTCTCCATTCAGAGGGCACAGCCATGCAATTCCACTCTATCCCAATGCTGTTCCTCCTAACATTCAGTCATATAGATACCCTCATGCTCAAAATAATGAGATAAAGAAACAGGTGGCTGACTTGTTATGGAAAGGTTTTATACAGCCCAGCATCAGCCCATTTGCAAGCTCTGTACTCTTGGTTCCCAAGAAGGATTTCTCTTGGATTAGAAACTAGGCTACTGTGGATCATCAGCTATATAGACAACTTTTGTAGTTCATCCAAAACAAACATCTGGAATAATTGTCACTAAAAGCAGAATCTGTAATAATCTGAAAATATGACCAAGGTGTGTGGTCTATCTTTTACTGGAGAAGGGATATGATAGTTGCTCACTTGGAATGGAAATGCTAGCAGCAGCTTTAAGGCTCTAAGGGGTAAGCTAAGTACTCAGGTAGCAATGTTGGATGACCAGACAACACCTAATGTGTACCGAAAACTAACCTTAAAAAGGCACCCATAAGTCTTCGACATGTGAGAATATCAGTAAATTCAAGGTTACCGGAATTTACACATGATGCAAGTAAGTTCATAAAGCATTAAAAATCACGTTCAGCAATTATAAGACCAACATGCAAATGGGGTGAAGATCGTATACCTCATTGACTAACTCTATGAGAGTAATATCAGACTTCTCAGTTTTACTCTTCAAAAATTGATTCTCCTTTTTGAGTTCCTTGATTGATTTTGTCATCTGAATGTTTCCAGTAAAAACAAAAAGGCAGATCACTTTAGAATAAAATTCATGCAAACTAAATGGGGATCAGCAAACATGACTTGTGAACGCATGCAAATTTTTTTAAAAGGAAATATTGTGTACCTTCTCAATCTCTTGTTTAAACGTCTCAAAAACCTCATTGCTCTTTAACAATGCTTCCTGAAAAATCAATGCATAATAACGAACAAGTCACATTCAGGCATGAACTACACACACACACACACACACATATGTATATGTGTATGTGTATATATATACACACATGTGTGTGTATCAAGTAATACAAGATGGGGTCAGACAATTGAATAATGGGAAAAAAGGGGTCGATATTGATGGATCAAATTAACCTGGAATTGTTGGAATTTTTCTCCATCAGCAGTGAGCTGCAAGCGTAAATTTGTCTCTGTTTCCAGTAGCTGAGACACTTGTTCTGCATATACTTTCATCTGAGACTGTTCCTGAACCAATTTTTCCTCATATTGCTTCATTTTCAAATCAGCAATCTGAAGCTCCAAAGCCTTCTGCTTCAACTGTGGATTTGAATACACAGTCATGGAAGTAAATATCAGTTGCCAAATTTTTAATTAGAATTTTACCAAAAATGTCAACCACCCACGTAATAAAATTCACCTTCTGGTCATATTGCTGTTCGGATAGTGCATATTGATCCGCAAGTTGCTTCAACTTGTTTCTTAACCTAAATAAGGAAAGAATATATATATTATGCTAACAATAATACTGCAATAGGGCAATAAAATAAATCAATATTTTGGACCTTTTTGTTCTATTATAGATAATCAAATATAAAGTGTAACAAAACTTATAGGATAATTAATTGAGAACACATGAACAGAGAGAAACAAAGTAAAATATGAGCAAGAATCAAAATTGTCAATACTATGAAATGCTATCTGCTACTTATTTTATTTTTTATTTTTTTTATACCAGTTCCAGAAAAGTAATTAGAATACAAATTGGAAGGGAAATCTTTCATACAATTTTATTTTCCAACACAATATATTTTATTTGATGGTAATGAAGTTCATATAAGTGTAAAAACTATAGCAATTAATATTTTAAGTAACCAAATTGTCAGTAAAGGTTTTTGCGTTAACTTTTTTCTGGAGCAGATTAACAACTTGAGTGGGTATAAATAAGGGCCAATCAGTGACTACGGCCACCCGCCATTTGCCCCTCCTATGCTACAAACAGGGAAAAAAAGATGCAATGATTGCAAGAACAGAAGAAAAAAGGTAAAAGAGAAAGAGCTGCAATTCTGTCAGCTGTGCATTATACCACATGGCTTGTGGACCAAGAAAAAAATAGGGATCACGCATGAAATGAAGTCTATAGTCTGAGTTTTTGCAGAATAACCTGGAATCAGCATACATTATAAAATTCTAATGATAAGTGTAAAAAATTGTTTACATGAATCATGATAACATAAGAGAGTAATGTAGTCCAAATGGACAATGCAAGACTACCTACAGAGGTAGACTACCAAATCTGACAAAAAATCTACCCCCAACACCGAACCCTGCAAAGGAGAAAGATCTTCCAATCCTGATCCCCATTCAAGGTAATCCCCATTCATGTTATGAACATGGAAAACTATCATCCCTATCTAGGAATGCAATAGTTAAAACACATTCCGTTCTATCTCAAATTATCAAGATGAAGCAAAAAGGAAGTAACAGTGCTGATGGAAAAGGATGTGCAATATCATGTTCCCTAACCAATAACCAATCATAATATTGAAGGTCTTACATCTCATTTTCCTTTAGCTGAGAAAGGCAATCATCCTTTTGTTCTTCAAGCTTAATTCCCACATCCTGTAAAAATGAGCAAATGATACTAAAGTAAGAACGCAAAACATAAGGAGAGAATACAGCTCAATTTTTACAATGACCACTGGAAGTTCAAAGTAAACATTATAGGCGATTGATTTATGTGCTTAGGATACTGATTTATGTGATTATGGGCAGCTGAAAACTCAATTCTTACAAAGGTGATTGCTTCCCTCTAATTAATTATACACAGGAATGGCACAACAACAAAGCCTTATCCCACTAGGTGGGGTCATTTTTCCCTTTAGTGTCTTTTATATCCCCCTCATGGATCAAATCAACCTAGGACCTTCTTAGTTAGAACGGATGGCAACCTTGGACCTTCTTAGTTAGAACGGATGGCATTCTTATCTTTATTTTTGGTTGGGAAAAAAAAAGAAGAAATGAGATGAGAACAGTGTTAGAAAAATACAAAAATCAAAGGATAGGAGATCCTCCCCAAGTAAAGCTGAGACCCTCAGAGAGGGCATGAAAATAATCCTCTCCAAAAGAATATGTGATAGAAAAGCATTTTTTTTAAAAGGGGGAAAAAAAACACGTTGCTTTGTCTGCCAAAAAACCAAAAGAAAGAAAGAAAGAAACTGCATTAAATTTGACATGCCATACTGGAAGATAGAAAGCACAGTGTACCACATGTATGCTGCTTGAGACTATATCACAGACTCTGAAGAAAAACAAGAGACAAGGATCAAACCTTGATTGCATCTTGGAACTTGGCTGATAAGTCCAACCTCAAGTTTTGTCCCTCAGTTGACACACGTTTGCATTCTTCCTGAAAATTAACAAAATAGTCCAAGTCTTTCCATTAAGAAAGCCATTGTGTAAAGGCTGAAGCTAGATGAAACAGGATCCCATAAAACTTTTTCATGAAAATCTTGAAAGCGTACAGAAAGTCAGAAAGTACTAAAGTAGAGACAATATCACATTGAGATGTAATTGGAAACTCAAATCCAGTCCATGTGATGATTTTTAGTTGTTAATATCATATTTGCCAAACAAAAGCATTCATAACATTTTGGTTGGTTCCTATCAGATGTGCACAGATGAAAAAAATAAGGAAAAAAAATAAAAGGGAGGAAGCCAGATTAATATAATATTATCCCTTTTATCCATTGGTAATTTCTTTTTGCTTCAAAATGAAACCGGCCATTATGGTTTTTCATTTTTTTTGAAATATCAGACCAACTCTGACTTGGTACTGTTTTGGCCCCAACACATTCAAGCATCACGTCATCCCAGATTGGGCTAGGCCAAAAGCTGTGATTTGTAGCCCAAAGGGTTCATGGGGCTGGAATATCAACATGTTAATAAGAATGAATGCAAAACCAACCATTGGGTTCATGAGAATCCAGAAGTCAAACCATGATTCTAACCATGACTCTATTATGTGCTGACAAGAGAACCTAGATGAACTAGAAGGACATTTGTAAACTCATGGATCAAGTAAGTCATAGTAAACCTAGTATGCATTTAGACACTGAAAAGCATTTAGTGAAGAGGACAAAGAAATATATGGTGAAGCCATATGGATGTTTGGAAATAGTCAAAGACAACCAAACTTATCAAGAAAAGCTTATAATTCTTCACTTTGGAGCAAGGTGAGAAGGCTACATAAGTTGCATTCCTTCTGTAATGAAAAACAAAGAAGATAAGAGAGAATGCAAACAAGGACACAAGTAATACGGGTTTCTTTTAATTTACTGACAAATCATGTTGCCATAGAGATATTTGTTTCCACCAATATGGGTGGGTGATAAGGAAATTGTTAGGAACCAACAGAAAGGTATCTAAAACACTGGTTTAATTGGGCACACCAGCTGAATCACAAGCGATCACACAAATCTGTCAAGAGAGTAAGAACTCCCACAGCCAAGAACAGACACAAGTCTGTGCTAACAGACCCGTTCCCCTCTCCTACAATTCTCACTCAAAAAAATAAGCTTACCACTCCCATTCCCTCCCCCAGGCTACGGCTAATATACTCAAAAAGCACTTTGCACAGTACCAAAATGTGTGTTGAGTGCTACAAGGCTAAGTTACTAAAGCCTCTCTATGTAGCGACTATGTGTCCTCTCATTACACCAAAATAGAAAATTCAACCCTACAACCTTAAAAAGCAACTTTCCCTTTTGCTTGTGCTGTTTGTGTCTTCCTAGTTTTTCTTGCATAGGTCTTACCAATAAATAGGGTCCTTTTACAAATCTTTTAAACAGTGTTTGCCATGTAAAAATCAACTTCACACGTTTGCTCACACGAAAGATAGAGATAGGATTACAAATGCATGACAGGAATGGAAAGGTGGCTCAAGTGAGTAGCAAAATAAAGAGGGGCATATAGACTATAGAGGCCATAAGTGCCACAAACAGAAGACACAAGGTGCATTATGGATGATGTACTGGTGCTATAATAGCTCCAGACAGAATTGGATTCTAAAAACGAACACATATGATGATTAATTAGAGGGTTCAAATTCCCAGCAAGTTTTCCATGTCTAATCAACAGATTATCAGTACATAACATAATATATGAAAGGCAACTACTGTTTGAGTGAATTGCATCTGGAAAACTACACAATCAGTTTAAAAGGTTTTGGTGCTATAGAGACATACCATGAGCATTTTATTTTGACGCTGCAGCTCCCTGCACAGTGACTCAAGTTTATCTCGCACAGAAAGGGCTACAAATAAAAAGGCAAAACGTTAATGGACAAAATAAAGCCTCAACATAGTTACAGATCATATCTTGCCATACACATTATTTCAAAATAATTTTAACTTTATAAAATACCCTTATCCCAAAACAAAAAAGCTTACCAGGGAAAAGGGCCACTTGTTCAACCACCTTTTTTTTTTTTTTTTGGGGGGGGGGGGGGGGGGGGCAAAAGAATTAATACTGGCATACAAGAGAGAAAACCAGTACAAAAGTAAAACACATAGACTATGTCACAATTATACCCATAAGTAGTCAATTACAACAGCAGTACTTGATTGTTACAAGTATCTTCACCACAAAGCAGCAATGTTTAAATCCCTAATATCTTAGATACCATTAACAGTTTTTGTAGTAATATCCCCCATGACATTCAAAAGTATTTAGTTTAGACTAGTTTGTTAGCAGTTTCAACTTTTGCAGGATGATAATCTGATCTGCAAGGGACTCTTACCATTCAACTATACGCATATGTGCACATCAAGTCATCAACAAACAACAACAAGCCTTGTCCCACTAGGTGGGTTCATGTACATAGATTAGCACCATGTAATGTTCATTTCACAGTGCCATTATGTTCTATCAGTAACCAAATCTTTGGATTTATTGTTGACCATAAGGCATGCACAAATGTGCATGTAAGTGTGAATAAAATAAAAAAGGTCAGATACTGCTGTCTGATCTGAACCTTCTCCATGAATACAGTGCTCCATAGAGGAAAAAACCCTACCTTGTTCATGCGCACTGATATAATGGAAGAAACTAAAAACTCAATTAATCATATCAGAAACTTCTCAACCATTTCAAAAGATAATTATTACTTTTTTGAATAAAGGTGACAAGTTACAAACTTGAAAGAGCACAATTAACTATGTGGAGCATTCTCCACAGACTTTCATCCAGTCTCGAAGTTCTAAAGGACCACTCGTCAGCAGATGTGGGTCTTTCACTCTAACATATCTTCTGTCTATGAAACCTGGACCAACTCGCATCTCGTCATCTTACCCTTTTCAAGATCAAAAGATAATTATCAAAAGCTGAAAATGTTCATGTTGACATACCTGCATCTCTTTCTGCCAATACTTGTTGATACTTCAGTGTAAACTCTAACAACTCCTTTTCTGACTTAAACAAACGCTTTGAGCTCTTCCGCTTTGTTTCAGCAGGTTCCTGAAAAATTAAGTTCTTTTGAGATTATTGTTATTGGGAGGTAAATGGAGAGATCAGTTCCAGTTTTGCATTTGTTGCTGGACAGATACAAAAGATCAACTCGCAGGGGTTTCACTGTTAAAGCTCCTTTCCTCTAACAATTATAAAGCAAACGTTACTCAACAATTCCTGTCACTATTCTTCTGTCATGCAGTACTAGATTCTCAAAATTCAAGGATCCCAATTAGTTTAGATTTTCACTATATTTTTCAAGAAGCATACATTCTCAATATACATGGACGACCACTACTGGATGTGTTAATAAGAAAAAATAACATTAAATTACAATTGCATCCCAACTAGCTATCTGCACATAGCTACGTGGGTTGAGAGAAGAAAGGACAACAATCACGAAGCAATAATAAAGCATCACAAAGTCAATCAAACAGGTTTACATGACTCAATAACTCAGAAGATGTAGAAGTTGGATTCAATAACTTAGAAAATATAGAGGAAAACGGAAATATATGCTGACCACTGAGGTGTCAATGTGTAAATGAATGTGTGGGAATCAACAGAGTTGGTTCACTCACAGCTTTTTTGGTTTTTGAAGAATCAGCAGTCTCTGATGAATGTGAATCTTTTGGAGGTATAATTTCTGTTTCCAGACAATCACCAGCAGCTGCAACAGCAATGAGCAATAAGGGCAACAAAGGCATGTCAGGTTCAGAAAATAAAATTGTCAGCTAGAGGAAGTACTCAAAACTAAAACATGGAGATCTGCTAGCATGTGTTAGAATGGGTTTGTAGACATTGGCAAGCCTAACTGATTCATTTCAGTAGAGCACACAAAAGAAACATGCTATTTGCTCAAGCACACAAGGAAAGCAAAAGACCGTTTGAGTTTACGGAATCATACAAAAAATTTACAAGATATATCAAACGGTATAAGGTCTACCAGTGCAAAGGAATATAAGAAATGTTAGTCAACGAATTGGGTTATTTGAATGAAGAAAATTCCATGGATATAAAGACAAAGAAGGGAATTGTGTTAATAAGTGAAAATTTGAGGCCAATAATGCATCACAAATTCAATCTGCTCACAAAAATAAAGAGAACAGCATTGGCTTCAGGATCTTTGAGTGGGTTTGCAAAAGCCTGATCCGTTTTTGCCATAAATTTGTAACATAAAATTTTTTCATTAGTAAATGATCATTAAAAATCCATCAATGAACCAACGGGGGTTGGCACAAGTGGTAAGGGGTTTGTGTTATTTAAGCAAAGGTCTCGGGTTCGAGCCTTGTGGATGCAAAAAACTCTCACTGTGAGACTCTCCCACCAAAGCCAAGTTCGCGACGTGGGTCGGATCCGGATTAGTCGGGGCGAAGCCCTGGTGAACCGGGTGGGCAACCCAAAAAAATAAAATAAAATCCATCAATGAGGCAACCCATGTCCCCGGCAGTATACTAACACATAAATGTCTACAATGAGAAAGTGAAGAAAAAGAAAGAACAGAACACCGACAAATAAAACTTAAGCATCATCACCATGGATAAGACTTCAAAACATCTAGAATCCTTGGCACAATATGAAGAGTGATCCAATATAAAAATCATAAAGAAATTTTCATGAGCAAGATCTTAATCGTAAATCTTCCATGATGAGTAAACCCAATTAGCATGTAGTTACAACATCTATGTAAAGAGTGAACATGCATTAAGGCAAACAAAATTTACTTCTTTCCGAACTTTGACGTTCTCCCTGTTGCTCTTTCACCTCACAGCAACTGGATTGTGAAACCTCGGAACCAGAATCACCCACAGAGGGGGTAACCTGCGTACTTTCTGTCTGCTGGACCAAGCTACTACAGGGAACCTCCACCGAACAATCTGATGTACTAAATTTATGAAATTCAGATACGGAAACAAAAGGAGTTCTCTGTTGCTCACTAATCTTCCTTACCATGATTGTTTTGATCTTCTTTTACAGCCAACTCATTTGATGAGTCATTAGAATGGCCAACATCTGACAAAACACTCTCCTTGTTACTATTCAGCAGCTTCTCTTGCTCAGGTTTTGGAGTTGTAGGAGCAAGAGGTTCTGTAGTGCTATCAACAAACCCAACTGGCAAGGAATCCACTTCAGGAAGCTGATTTGCATCCTGATTCTGCATTTCACCTACATGTCAAACATTCTTTCTTCAAATTACTTAAATACAGCAGAGATAACTCCTAAAATTATAATTTCTGTCCAGGATGTTAAGGAAACAAGCAAACCAAAGGTATGACTGCTTCTGAAATTCTTCCTACATCACTGTGTTGCTTTTTAATTTTATCACAATAAGCAAAGGTGAATACTTGTCAAAACACCTATGCTGTTTTCTAATTAAACCAGGGATTCAAAAATGTGTTGCTTAACAACTAAGCATATAGTAACCCATATCAAATATTCTTCAATCAAAGTTTAAGAAGCAACCCAACAAGCTCTATGCGATATCTTTACTTGAAAATAGCTTCCAAGTGTGACATACAATTTAAACATGTCTAACTGTGTAGAAATGAAGTATAATGCTTAAAAGATGGGAAGGGTTTAGCACTTGGGCTTAGAACTGCTATTAGTGAAGCAAATAACTTGATACCGAGAAAACATCCACCACCATCCTCCCACCCCAAGAAAACAACAACAGATACACTCAAAGAAGGAAATTAATTCCAATATTAAGAAGGGCAACAACATGTCCGTAATTTTTCCCTGATAATCAGCCAAAAGTGATCTTAGACTGCTTTATGAATGAACAAGGAAAATGGAAGTACTTTACAAAGTATTAAGCAAAGCAACTCTTATGAGCCGTGTATTCAGCTCTAAGTAGCCTTCAGAAAGATCTCTTGCATGAGAATAACTAAAGACATCATTTTTCTTTCAGCACCTCTGAAATTTTACATAAACTTTTTTAGGTCTGGCGGGCTTTGTATAGAGAGAGCCTATATTAATCAGTGAGTGGCTTGAACAGGAAACTCTAGCCTCTTTTTTTCCTGTTAATATTTTGATGAATACCATATACATTAGAAAAAAGGTTCTCTCCTTCTGAATAGGCCATAAAAACAGTGAGGAAAATTCAGAGTTCCTCTAGAAAGCAGGATAGAAACATTATCTCCATGGTATCTTGCCTTAGGTTATCGGCAGGAAATACAATGATATTTGGTGAAGTCAAGCTCTATTCACGTGAAACATAAAATTAAATCTTATCTCATCCTATGCAGGTACAACCATGAGGGGGAAATGGCACCACCGAATGAAATTTATTGAGAGAAGCAATTACTAGCGCACAAGTTGAAAAAAAAAATGAATTTAAGGGATTGGAATGGTGTGGAAATAACAAAGGAAATCACTTGATTCCCTCCATTATGAATGAATTATGATATCATATGGGAAGTCAATCAACAGGATGAGGTGTTTCATGATGAAAGATAACAGATATACCACCCAAAGGATTGGCTAGGATCATGAACGACCATGTAATGATAACATAACAGGCATGATACACAAGTACATTTGACCTCCTATAATTCGTTTTGGGTGAAAGTAACACCTCACTTCTTCCCAGGAGTAATAATAGTGGAACACTAAACACATTATAGGTTATGGGAGAGAACGTGTTAGGTATTCTGTTCATGGAACTTCCAAAGGAGCTTCTTTTTTCACCGATATGAATAGGTATTTGGCGGCATTTTTATGTAATAAAATTCAGGTGCTAATGCTCCTCCCTCCCTTCCTGTTCTTTTTCCATCCAAACTCAGTTCAATGCAAAGTAAGCTTAGCATTGAAAACTGTTCACCTAAAAAAATATGAAATGAATCTTGCTCGCCGCTGAGAACCCAAAGGAAAAATCGGTATTAATGGTTTACCCACAAGCTAAATAGCTAAAATCCGAACACATACACCGTGACGGCTAATATGCAACAATCAATGGCATCATCAAGCGATCTGGGTGATTCAGAACCAGAGCGACAAAGATAAATCCAAAAAATATAGAGAGAGAGACAGGGCCAAGGAAGAACTAATTAGAGATATTACCAGACATATACTACAGAAATTGTTTTGGTCACTCTGGCAGAGATTGTGGCACTGGAACTTGAGTTGGTAAATGCACTAGCAAATCAAATTTTGAGGGATTCTGAGGGGGAGGGAAAAGGAGAGAATCCAGGTCCCAGTCGCAGGTGGTGTCTACTCTTCAGCTGTGACGCGAATCAAATTTTTAAAGAAACACCCTTCCCTTCCATGTATAGTTGGGCTGGTATTAACGTCGCCTCCGTTACTTTGCTTTCTTTTTCTTCTTCAGGTGCTGCCTCCGTTGAAAAAGACGGACAAGGCTGGTGTTGTAGGGAGAAAAATGCATTTTAATAAATATTAGTCAGAACTTATAGTTTAAAATTATGGGGATCAAAATTAAAATAGGGCCAATTTATAATGAACAATCATTTTTAACCCTCATTTTTACTTTAAAATATATAAAAAAAATCCTCTCTAAAAGACCAAAACCAAGAGTTTGAAATTACAAGAATTAAAATCAAAATAAAATATAAGAACCATACAATGTATTGACACTTAGGAAAATCTGTTCCCACCTATTTTGGTGGGAACCCATTTTCTGACAGATAGAGAAGACCAATCTACTCTTTTTAGCGTTGAGTTCGTCGGTACGAGTAGCACTTTATGCGGGGTTGACGTCAACGATGAGGTCGATAATGCCATGGCCATGTACGTGTCTCACTTGTCCATGGATAGTTTTGAAGAAGGCGATGATGATGGTGGTGAAGAGAGAATATGACAGTGAAGAAGGAAAAAGGCTCTGACACAGACACAGGTGGATCTATTGGTGGGGATGAGAGGAGGAGATGTAGACGCCTGCCAGAAATTTTCCCGATCGGAGAGGATGAGATCTTCCTGATTATGTTGAGAGAATGAAAGGAGAAGACGAGTTTTTATTAGGCTTTGAGGTGATTTCCATGATCGTGTTGATGACAAAGGTGAACATCGAGGAAGAGAAGTTGAGTGTCCACTCGAGTGCCCCTCGAGTGCACAGTGTCCCGCGGTTTAAAATAATATTTTATTTTTAAAGGCAAAATGGTATTTTAGGTCATTTTCCTACCTTATTTTCTTTCAACCAAACAAAAAATTTCCTGCCAGCCCATTTTCTTTTTCTAATGTAAACTGAACGCATCGAAGCAAAATATTTTCCGTTCCATTTCATTCCATTCTTTTTATTTTCATTCTTACATTTTCTTTGATCCAAATAGGACCTAAGGATTTGTCTAGTATGAGGGATTTGGAGGGAGGAAATAGAGAATTTTATGAGTTGAACTTAAAAAGTGGAGAGGGATATGTAAGGGTATGAAGATTTAATTAAAGATTTTTAACCTTATTTCTCTCTTCTTCTGTTTTTCTAAATCCACCTTAGAAAAATTTTCACTTCGCTCCTTTCCACTCCTCTCATATCAAACAAGCCCTTATTATTAAAGGAAAATTCCCTCTCAGGTTTTACATTTTACAGAAGAAAACTTTTTGTATTTAACTTAAGATTAAGTATCATTTTTACCCTAGAAGTATACGGCTAAGAGCAATTTTGCACTGAAAGTTTTTTTTGGAGTAATATTGCCCTGAAAGTATAAAAACGTAGCAATGTTGCCCCTCCATTAACAACCCTAACAGTCAATATTAGGGTTGTTAACGGAGGGACGACATTACTATATTTTTAGACTTTCGGGCAACATTATTCTAAAAAAAAAACTTTTGGAGCAAAATTGCTCCTAGCCGTATAGTTCCAGGACAAAAATGCTACTTAACCCTTTAACTTATCTAAAACATCTTTAGTTAAAGTTACAGAGGTATTTCCCTATTGCTCACTAACAAATTTGGTACTAATGATTTGAACTCATAAATTTCGAACTAACTTCTTAGCTATTTTTTTAAAAAACCTAAATAACTAACTTCTTAGCAGACGCTACCTTCTTGCAATTTTCTTTGTATAAAAGTATCAAATCATGTTATTAAAATCGAATCGGTCAATTCAACTACAAAATTATTGAATCAATCATCTAACCGGTTAGGTCTGACTAGTTTAACCGGTTTAATATTTATTTGATTTCAAAAATTTATATCTAATTCTACATATTTTGAAAGATTACAAATTAAGACTCTATACAAGTTTGGGATGTCTACGTTCTAATGCCCAAAAAAAAAAAAAATTCACTCAAAAATATTATTATTTGGTCCAAAAATATTATCAAATTCTAAAACAATTCCAAAAAATATTATCATTCAAGTTCATTTTTTCATCGGTCTAGCCCAAGGTTAGCTATAATTTGACTCTAATCTTACTTACTGACCGTTGACCCCTACCTATTAATAACCTTGGTATCAAGAGAAACTTAAGGACAAGAAATTAAACAATGTTGCCCCGGACTCATCTTAGTCAACGAAATCGGTTAACAAATCTGGGGATTCCTTAAAAATTGAAAGAGCTAATATAATATTTTGTTCCTTAAATTTGCCTTGATTTTGACTTAGTTCTTCAATTTTCAAATCAGAGATTTTTAGTCCCTCAAGTTTCATTCTATTTAATTCCCTCCAATTCAATAAATACCTGGATCATTTTGCCCTAAAGGAACCAAAGCCAATTGTTTGAAATTTGAGGGACCAAAAATCAAATATAGGTAAACATTAGGGATTAAAGGTGACATTAACACAAATTTAAAAGTTCCACTTCGAATGGTGCCCATACTAATCGATTGTTAAATTGGTGTGGCTCCCTGGAATTGGATCACATCCACTGACCGCTAGATCTCCTTACTATTATTATTTAAACGGAACTGTTTCAAGTAAAAAGGTTTTAACTGACCACCGAGTGCAGCAGTGCAATGACACAGCTGGTGGTATTGAGATGCCTTATATCTCCCCTCAGGTCCCGTGTTCGAATCCCCTCTCTCCTCGCCTTGTACCAAAAAAAAAAAGGAAAGAAAGGTTTTAACTGCTTAAATATAATATTTTATATTTGGGTTTGTGTGAATGCAAAAAAAAAAACATTTTTAGCATAGTACTTTCAATTAGAACTGCTCAATTTTTTAAAATTAGATAGCCATTAAAAAAAATCAGAATTATACATAAATACTCTAAACTTTATGTTATATGTAGATAATCTCTTTTAAGTTTTAAAACTTTATGATGAATCCTCCTTAACTCTTGCATTTGTGTAGATAACTCCCCTATAAATAGTTTAAGAGGGATATTTACACATGATATAAAATTATAAGGAGTTTTGTGTAATAGTATAAGTCATTTTCTTGAGCTCGATGATCCCAAAAAATATGCAATTTTTTACCATTAAATGTTTATTTTTCATAAAAACCCCTACTTATATTTTTTATATTATCATCTGGTATCTAGTTTGAAGTTCATGACTGACCTTTTTAATACAAGTGACTTCTATGAGACTCGAACTTAAGACCTAAAAGAATCTAATGAGACTTTACTTAACCATACGTCCATGCGTGTGAGAGGGTAACAGATATTTTTTTAAAAAGTGTTAACTAATAATTCCAAAAGAAATATACAAAGTGAGTAAATATTGAACATCAATCTCCCCACGTGTAGGTGTAGATTTTTTTTTTTTTGATAAAGAAAAGTTTTGGAGGATTCGGCATCAGTCCCCCTACCAAGGCCAAGACATAGCCCCGGGCTCTATAAGCACTTACTGGGAACTTACGAAATCGCCTACCAAAGGAGTCCCAGCGACAGCAGAAGGGATCGAACCAACGACCCAAGGGCCTAATCCTAGATCCCTTACCATCTGTGCCAACTCACATTGGCTGTAGCCTGTAGGTGTAGATTTTGATGACCCAAGTCCTAATCAAATTTGAGCCCCCACACTCTTGCACTTATTTCGTTGCTCACCAACAAATCCATCACACTTAAGAATAACAAATTCTATTGGACGTTTAACCTTTAAACCAAAATGTATGTAAGTTCACCCCCTCTCCTGTTAAATTATTCTGACTTGGCAGATAAGGAATGTTTGGGAAGCTTCAAAGCGAAGTTGCTTTATAATGCCATAACAATTACAACATTGTGGGGTCTAAGTTCTCTCCAAGCCAAGATACTTGCATTTCTCCACTTTGCAGAGTTTTCAAAATCAGATCTCCTCCTATACGGTCTGTTTGGTACGATAGATTTGAAGGGAAGGGGAAGGGAAAAGAGGAGAGGGAAAATATTTATGAAAGGATTTTTTTAAAAAAATAAAATAAAATAGAGAAGTGAAATTAAAATTTTAATTAATTTTTCTTATTCTTTTATTTTATATTTTCCTTTATTAAAATATTATAATTCCACTTCTCCAATTTTTTTTAAAGCCAACTCCTAAAATTTCCCCCCCTCCTTTCCTCTCCCAATCCCCACTGCCAAACAGACCCATAGTTTTTAAGGTTAATGATATGTTTGGCATGGTGTTTATCATGCCAAAATTGACTTTTTTTAATTGAAAAAGTCAATTCAGGTTCAGAATAAAACAGCAAAAAGAAGAAGTAAAATTAATGTACATGCCATGCAGACATCGGAAATGAACTTCATGTTCACCGTTTTCAAGTACCCTAGTTCATTGGAGATACAATGTTCCGTGCATATATAATACATAACCCAAAAGTTTACATAAGCCTGTGCTTCTAATACAGTTACATAGACACAGAGCCACCACAGGGATAACAGAGAACCAAGAGATGGCTGTAGATGCCTTTAAAACCAGCAAAAATGAGGCCACTGGCCTTCAAAAGGAGCCCCTAAAAATCGCTATAGCTGAAGAGGCGACTGTAAGGATTGGAAAATCAGTGAAACAACAACAACATATAGCGGAATTGGTTACATGAATTGGACAACGCCATTGTGCCCGTCCAAAAATCAATTGTTTCAACAAGTCATTAACCGGGAGATCTTGATCAATGAAACCATAGGCATAAAAAAGGAGCAGTAAAAAATGGCTATAGCTGACGAGACTAAAGCCAAACAACACACGTGTTTTCATTTTGGAAGGAAAACTCTTTCAGATACCTCTGTTTTGAGTCAGAATTATTCCTTGGCCTTCTTAGCCTTCTTCTTCGACGTCCTGGCAAGAGCATCGCATATATCTTTTCTTCGTTTGTTGGTGTTATGGTTTTCATTGCCGTCGCCTATGCTTCCTGAATTCTTGTTCTGATTCTCTAATGCCTCCTTTGCGAAAAAATTTAACCTCCACAAAGTCGAGTCACTCTGTTTGTACAAACACAGAATTACGAACATGCTCATAGAATCAACTTGCAACAACTAGTTGTAACTGAATCAAGAAACGTCTTTTCTCCGAGGCATTACTTTGGCCTACCTAAGCTCAACATTTAGTTTTGCAACACTTGATATACATATCCTCAACATTCATATATTCATGTATTTAGAGAAAGAGTAAGATGAAAAAAAGGGGGGAAATTACTATGAGGTTCCAAGAAAGAAATGTACTCATCAAAAAGTCCCACAACAAGTGAGTACTATGCAGCATGTAATTACAAGTTCCAGTGCAAGAAATGACAACAAACTTATGCTCCTTACTTGTTATGGGACTTTTTGGTGATTACATTCTTTTCTTAAGATCTTAGTAATTTTCCCTATGAAAAATATGAATGTGTTGAACCTCTATTCCATCTTTACAAATATCATGTCTTTTCTTTCTATTTCTAAATGCGTTTGTGTGGCTCTCAATCGATTGCAAGTGGGACCTACTAAGCAAAGACTACACTAAAAATCCTTCCTTTTTGAAAAATAGAAAGAGACAAGGAGTGGGATATAAATATCGACCTGAGCATCGATGTCAAGATCCACCTCTTCAGCAGTCGCTTGGAAGCATGGATTACTTTGCGCAACGATTTCCAATGCTTTGCTGATATCTTCAGTAGATAGTTTGCAGAGGGCAACTCCAAGCTTTCTTTTCTCTTCAGTTGACATTTTTCTGCAACCGATTTTGTTAAATTTAGCTTTAGGAGCAGGGGAGAAAGTACTTTTTTTTTTTGGGGGGAGAAAGAATCAAGGGGGCAATTGCAGTAGACCCAACCTGCATCTTTTGGCAACCATCTCTCTTAGTTCTTCTAAATGCATATCAACTTCATACAGCTAGTAAGATACAAATGACATGTTAAGCAACGTCTTTCATCAAACCCAAGTAAAGATTTTAGCTAAGTAAGACAAAGTATCTTCATTATGTTTGAAAATAACATGGACTTTGAGACTAATTTTTCTTGCAGTTCAAAATAGTACCTCTCAATAAAGTAGTAAAACTAAGAATACCTCCTTACTCAAGTCTCTAACCATTTTTGCATGAGCAGCCTCTTGAGCAAGCTGCATGGCTATCTGTGCTTCTACTTCTTCTTCTTCTCGTCTTTTTTCCTATAATGGAACAGCCCCACATGATACATTAATGTCAGCTAACATTCATGATACAATTTCTTATTTTTTTAAAAAAAACTACTTTGGAGTCTCTAGAATGAAACAGAAAACATGTCTCAATCTATAATCAAATTCTATTCCGCACAATAATTGGCCTCAGGAAAAGCAATTTGTTGAAAATAAGTTACCTCTTCAGTAACTTTTGGCAGAAGCAGCAGCCATTTCTCCTCAAACTTTGCCAGCAAAGTTTTTGCCATCACGTGAACATCACTTCTCTCATCATTATATTTCATAGCATTCTTGAAAACCAATCTGACATCAGCACATATCTCCCGAACATTTTTATATCCAGTGCCATCCTTAGCCTCCATCTGATTCTTAATGGTACTGAAATCCATAGGCTTATCAATGACCTAGCATGCATCATTTATAACAAATCAATCAAAGGCCTACTGCAAACTAATATAAGCACGCTAATTCACGACTGATGCAACAAGGTGAGCAAATGATATGTTCAAGAGAATAGCTATATAACAGAAACCTAAAGTATGTTTCATCATTTGAGAAAGCACAAACCATACACTTGTTTACTGCTTATAGAAAAAGGTCAACACAGATAACTTGCACTAACAAGAATTCACCAGAGAAAAACATAGCATAAAAAATCTTTTAAAAAAAACAGTACAATGAACAGAATTTTAAAAAAGGAAAAAATATCTCACTACAAATTTACTGTCTTCCATCACGCACCTTCTCTCCCTGCCTAAGCAAAGAGTTTTAAAACCATCAACAAGGGATACCCAACAGTGTAATCCCCAGCACAAATGTTAGAAGCCAATCTGTTTCCATCAGAACCTGACCTTGCAGTCAGATAGCAATAAGAAGCAAGACACCGAACCATGCACTAGACTCTTGCACGACACAATGACAATCACCTATATGTCCTTCACTAATAAATTATAGTTCAGTCATCCACCAGCAAAATTAATAGTTAAATGAAGTTAGTAGCAACAGACATATCTGTATACATCCACAATATCGGCTCAGAATAATTGATGCGCCGTCCCCCACTCTACCCTTATTTCCAGGCTCCCAACAAGGTACTTTCTTTCTTTCTATGAGAATCAACCAGCTACTCAAGACAACTAATAATGGGCAAAAAGTTTACTCAGTCAATTAAATGTGATTAACTCTAGTAAGTACTGCAAATCCATTCACGTACACAGTAAAATATATCAAAGGAAAATCTAAATGAGTTACAAGAAAAATATAAGAAAGTAAGAAACCTTCTACATAAAGAAAATTAGAAGACATGAAGCTCTCAAGTAATACCCAAAAAAGGCCATATAAATCAATGTACCCTTAGAAAATTTACAATAGAATATTGAATTATACCTCATAGTAGTCGTCTAAACCAAGACCCTCCACATCCACAGGTTGCATAAAGGGCCATGCCCACTTGTGTTGCGTGATCTGATGGAAAGAGACCAATATTTAGGGAACTTCATATGCAATTCAAAATGTCAGAAGAGATCTAGCACCTTAGGGCTTAATCTCATCTACAATTTAATGACAACAAAGACATTGCAAGGGCTCAAGTTACCATTACACTAAAAGATGCGGTACAGCAGAATCAGGAGAAAAATCCAAGCAATCACCTTACTTGACATCACCAAATGAAATATACTAATATTCTTGGGTAAACTACTATATGTAACATGCCTAAAAGCCAGTGCAGGAAATCAAATGTTCCTAATATTTGAGCTGTAAGATTTAGGCTGCCCCACTGCACGAAGGTCTTCATCTCTAACACATCCTGACACAAAAGCCTTCTGAACTTGAAGCACAGAATAAGCACTGTGCCATCTTATCTTACCTAGTTTTGAAAATAAAGTTACATATGAAAAATGAGGATGGCAAGGAATTATGAAAAATGAGGATGGCAAGGAATGAACAAATCCATTCCTTTTCATGAGGCTCTAATACTGCTGAAAGTTGTTTTTACAAATGTTTTCAATTAATTGAGGCATGAAATGTAACAAAACTGGTACCTAAAGTTTAAAACAAGAAAAAAAATACGCCCCCCCCCCCCCCCCCGGGGGAACTTCAGACCCCAAAGAAATTGCTAAATTCCAATCAAAGTCAAAGGAGGTCAGCTGATTTAGACTGTGATGGTGATGCTTTTCTTAACTCAACATAGGACTTTTAAAAAGTTCATTTCTAGTTTTAAACAAGTTCCCTTTTGGTTAGAATTTTATTAGCATTTTAGACCAAAGTTCAAGAAGTAATTAGTTACATTTTAAAGTTCGTGTATCCCCCTTAGTTCAAGAGGTCAAATGTAGTTGTTTTCCCGTAATTTGAATGGAAGAAATAAATGGTAAGAAAATTGGACTAAATTTGCATTGTAGAGAGAGAGAGAGAGAGAACAGACACAAGGCATAAGTGCATGAACAAAATGTAGAATCCCAATACTTAAGGAGCAAGATCAAAAACAGGCTGCAGACACAAGGTATCATTGATCTAAGGTATATACCCTTTAAAGAACAGACTGCAAACACCGTCACTAGAGTACTGCCCAAGGAAGGCAAGTTGAACTTGATTGATATCTACGATCTAACTTGAGGGGGAGTGTAGAATCCCGAAACTTAAGAAGCAAGATCAGAAACTTAAGGAGCAAGTTCAGATCCAAAATTATAGGGAGTTATTAGGATAATTAATCTTGATTATTTTCTTATTTTTATAGTGTCATATTGGGACCTAATTAATGCTCGATTTTGTTATATGTATGTATGTATATATATATGTAATCTGCCAGTTTGAATATAACATCGATCAATTCAGTCCAATTATTCTCTTCACAAAATAAGATTAAAAGTCAATAAAATTACAGATTATAATTTTTTATAGCTACTTAGTATTTTTATAAGCTAAAACAGGTGATACAAAAAAAGTATTTGGATCCGTGGAATAAACATGGTGGTTCATGATATAATAGAATTGTCAAAAATATACAAAAACTACATTTTTAAATGCTTTTCACACATTCAAGTTGGCTTTTCAAAATAACTACACTATAAATAACCGCATGCCATTTTCATGAACCCCTCATCAACTGACCTAAACACTTTAAGCCAAATTATTAAGAGAACCAACCAACAAAACAGAGGTTCACAGAGATAGCACACTCCACAACCAAAGCATAAGCAAACAAATAATAACAGATAGGTTGCTTTGCCTGACGTAATATTGTGCCAAACTGACGCATAAGATCCTGCATTCTCTTTGCAGCAGCAGCTTCTCTACGTGATGCATCCTGTTGTTGTTTCTTAATACTTGGTACATGTTTGTCCTTCTCTTTATCTTTAGTAGCAGAGCCACCCTTTGATATGTTTGCTTGCTTCTTGTTCATGTTTGAGTAAAAAATTTCAATCTCATTTAACCGTTGCTCAAGCTGCAGGAAAAATACAAATCTAAATCTATAAACAAACTTCAAGATCGATAGAGTTAAAATATGATAGCATTTTAATTTCTATATACATTTATTGTTGAAGTGAATATCACCTAAAGACGTAATTTCTTTACCCTTACTTACCATCTTCCCCAGTCCTTTGTCTCTAATTCACTGTAAGCCAGTTTGTATAATTCATTTTATGCAATAAAGAAAGGACAAAATACAGAAACCTAAACTATTTTTTTGTGATATTTTCCCCTGCAAAAAAGGATAATAACTTTAAAGCTCCTCAAAGATTGTGCTTAACTTTTCTAACATTTGAATTCTATTGAGATATGTAAAGTGATATTGAATGCATAAACAGAGTTGTATGGAGCTATACAATGTGTGGAGAAAAAATCCAACAAAAAAGGTTACATAATGCAAGGGAGGAGCCACACCATTCATGCTCTATGGATTTTAAATTTTATATTGATTTCCAATCAACAGAGCTTCATTGATGATTCAACAACTCCTGCAACTCATCTGGCTCATACATACACCAACTGGAGTAATAGAAGAATTGTATTTCACTTGGGTACACTTCCCACTAAAACTAACAATCAAACAACTTACTTCAATTCTTATCATTTTCAAAACATAATGACTTTCTCTTCTAGAACATACCTTAACAACCTTTGAAATCATCTCGTCAACATGATGCCTAAAACCCTCAACAACTACAGCAGAGCAATCAGCATTTCCTGGATTGTTATTTCTACCATCTGAACTTGGCGCACCTGCTGTTTCCATCTGATAGAACACCATATATAATACAAAATTTTTTACTTTTCAGAGGAGATATCTAATATTGTAAAAATGCATCCACGACAAACTCGTCTTTGGTATTTATGTGGCTGCGAGTGTGTGAATACAAGTGAAAATCAGGATATAGACAACACAACATGAAGAGAAGATAATTTCACAAAACAAATATATTCTACTACTGGAAACGTTAAGGATTGTCAGACTTAAATCCAGCAGGCAAAAACTCTAGAACAGTATTGAACTATGAGACTAATGAGTGGGGAAATACAATAAAATATTTCTTTCTTGTTTGTTTGAAGATGATTTTGAACAGTTAAGGAAGCCATCATTTTGGAAAATAATTAAATATAGTCATCTTTATCAGAAAATCAAAAACTCACAATCAAGTATTTTTAAGGAATGAAGAGATGCCTAACTATGATCATCAAGGAGATCTCAGGAAATGTATATTTCCATCTCATTACTTCTCAGGTGCACAAAAAGTAAACATGTAATTTTCACCCCGGAAAATTTGAAGAGACATCATGATACACCAAAAATGCATTTTTCCCAAAACATTTTCTCTTACTATGTTCTGTAAATCAAAAGTCAGCGGTCAATGGCTGACACACTACTCAATTATAACAAGTATTGTGGTCACTGTATATCATGGGGAAACTAAAAAAGAAAACCTGAACTTCACATAAACGTTCCTTCATATTATTGGCTTCAGACTAAGTCATAGTAAGCATGATTGGTCAACATATACAAGTATGTATATGGTCTTATGATCTATCAGTATATACAAGAATGTACGTGGTCTGATCTTTTTTTTTTTTTTGGAAAAAAATCTTTTGTAAGCTCATGCAGCTTGACTAAATAATTTATTCACATAGCCAAATTTACTCCTGCTAAAAGATGACTTCTCGATTTTATAAAACCCTGCCATTTTTTCATGATCTTCTTCTATCACCTATGTTTTCCTCATGCCACGATATCCAAATAGTTTTAGTCATCCTCTCAGATTTAGTATGTTCATAATGTTTCCAGGTAAACCAAGAACATTAGGGCAACCATGAAGATTGTCTTTGATATAACTCAGTAACTAGGACAGAGTTATGTAGAAGAAGATAGAAGAAAGGAGAGGGACAGAAGGAAATAACAGAGAGATAGAGGGGTTGAAGAAGAAGAAGAAGGCAGAGAGAAATCAAGAGAGAACAAAGAGATTCTGAACATGCACACATTGTCATTCGATCGTGACAAAATCTGTTGAATTACAACAGGGCTGCCTATTTATAATAAGGCAGGGGACAGGGAGACGCTTAACTGATTTAGTTAGTTAGGCTAGTTCAACTAATTCCCTAAAGGTTAGTTTCATAAATAACACTAACTAACATTTAATCTTGAATTACAATTACACAACAATCGTGAATTGCAATCATCAAAATTTTAGGTATTTCTTCTTCAATTTAAGTATATAACACTTTGTATCATGAAAGCACACTGAAAGCACACAACTAGGAAAATTACGAATGGGCCATAGTTTTATTTGTGGGTGGTCAAACAATCAGTGAAATGACTCTTCTTCAATTTTTTTGTTAACATAGTTGTTTTTCATTTATCTTTGTAGGTATAAAGATATTCTAGTGCAATAGCTGAAGCCTATAGCTAAAAGCTCACATTAATAAGTGGAGAAAGCAGTTTGAAAAGCTGAAATTTACTTTACTGCAACTTATCTATATTCACATTAGTTTACGTCATCACGATATACTTTTAACATTGTCACTTGAAAAAAAATATACTTTTAACATCAGGTTCAAAGCTTATTTAGGCTCGCCTACAATACTCGCATAAAGAAGCAGACCAAACACAAAGCACTACATCAACTCTTCCTTCTAAGCATCAAATGTTGGTTGTTGGCCCAAGAAAGCAAGGACAAAAGAAGAAGAAGAAGAAGAGGCATGAACTATAGATTCTCTCATAAGTCGCAATATCCTCGCACGTAATGGTTCTACTGCGTTTCCACAATCTATAATTACAACCTGAACAGAAATAGAAACATTCTGACCAGTGTGTCATAAAACTCAACACAAAACGTGTCACAACCAACACGGAAATGGAAATACCAGCTTACTTAAAAACACAGATCCCAATAGACAAAGGAAAATTACAATTTGGAATGAAGATCAAGCCGCAGCAAAGTTCCAAGGATAAAAGAAATGGTACCTGATCGCAGGACAAAGTTGATTTCCTGGATTTATCAAGTTGCTGAAACGAAGAATCGTACTAAGATGGCCTCCCGTGCATGGCACCGGAATGAACGATGGGAATAAGAGATTGAAAAAGATGAAGTTGAAGCTGCGAACTATCAAATACGAATATATAAAACACTCAAAAACCCTTCTTGGACTATGGAGAATGGAGGCGAGTGCAGATTCGCTGCCCGGAGAGATGTGTCCCGGCGGCAACCTTTCTTCTTATAGATTATTTCTAATTTAGATACTACTCCTAATTAGTAATTACATAAGAACGGTTGATTTTTTTTTTCAGAGGAAATTAAATAAATTATTTAATTATAATTATAGGATTTACACTCTCATGTTGCATGATAAGAAGAAGATTCTTATACACATGAAATGGTGGGACCCACATCTTTTTTATTTAAAAAAAAAAAACCAGAAATCGATGTATCGATGACATGAGAATATACTTTTCCTACAACATGAAAAATGTATTTCCCTAACATTATATATATTATGTATACTTTGACTATATATTTTTTTTTCTCAAGTATACTTTGACTATATATTAGTTTATTAGTTAAACTAATCAATTTAAGAAAAAAAATACAAATGCTCTAAAATAATTTTTTTTTTTTGAATTTGTCTAAAAAAAATTAACTTAGTCTTTATAAGATCTGACGAAGTATCATATATTACTTGAAATTTCAGCACTCTATTCGTCGATATAAAATAGATAATGTTGACAAAAAAAAAAAAAATACTCGTATAACATATAAAACGTGCCACTTCATTTTGGGTTATTCACCTAAATAAGACAACACGGTCATAAAGAAAAATAGTTTAAAAAATCTCTAATTCTAAATTGCATTGTCTGATATTTATTTAGGCTAAAGTATATCTTTGGTCCTTCATGTTTGTCTCTAGTATCATTTTAGTCTTTTAAGTTTGTAAAGTGCACGTTTGATCCTTTAATGTTAACACTGTTAGTCTAACTTAACGGAAAAATACTAACACAACAATTTTAAGTGATGATTGTGCAATTAAATGTTGGCCAAATATGTTTATATATTAGTATTTTAATAAATTAATATTTTAAATCCTATTAATTGAAAACTAACGGTGTTAACATTAAGGGACCAAATATGCACTTTACAAACTTAAGGGGCTAAAATGATACCAGAAGCAAACATGAAGGACCAAATGTATACTTTAGCCTATTTATTTGCAAACCATTCTCTTAAACAGGTACAAATTATGTTAGGCATGGATAACTATTGCTTAATGATAGGTAAATGTGTTCCGTTTCACAAATAATTAAATATTAAGTTACACACTAATAAAAAAAAGGGTGGAGGCTGAGTATAATGGAGGATTATCAGCAATACCTAAATAGTCACTGTCTGTCCCTGTGAACTTGACAATCATCATGTAAAAACACACTAACAACATTAAAGGGATGAGACTCATTTCAGCCCTGAAGAATTAAGTAAATGGCTTCACAACAATCAGAGACAATGCTTATCATTGTCGCTGCGCATTCTGAATTTCCTTATATGCATTGAATCGTTAATCTCCACGAGATTGGAAACTGCTTATGTTCAGTTCAAAATCAAACTGATTAGTGGGCTATTGACATGCACTAGCAGGAGCTAAGTTGCATTACATGAGAAGCTAACGTTTTGAGCCATAAGCTCCTACTTGAGCTGAATCATCTTTTGTTAACGAGTAGGATAATGTATCAGATATAGTTGTTTGGGTATTTTATTGTAGTTGTAGATTTAGGTACGAGACGGAATATTACAGGATTAGGATAGATTCTTAAGATGCTATCTGGTTGATAGCTTTGAGGTGGAGATGATATATTGGTTGGCAGCTTATCCTACGAGGATTACAACATTCAAGGCCAATGGGAGGCTTTACTTCATTGACACAGACAAGCAACTGCTGGAGAGGCAATGCAAGGTCATGATGACTCATGAGTCTGCTTCAGGACCTTGTCACTCACTAGAAGCATAATAAGCTCGCTGTTGGAATAAGCAAGAGCCCTGTTTTAAAGGATGGTTTCATGCAATTCCTCATTCTTTTTTTATTAATTATATTAATATGAAACAATTTAGGGAATGGGTCTTATCAAAAAAAATTTAGGGAATGGGGATTAAAAAATACATTATTGATTCCTGTTTGGTGAAGAGTCTGGAAAAGATCAAATTAGATTGATCGGATGGTCCTCAACAAGTTCAACCATAGTTCAAAAAATGGAGTTTTTTTTTTTTCCTTTTCTTTTTCGAACAAGTTCAACTATATTTTAATTCGAAATTCACAAAAATTAAAACTCTCCTTCAATTTTAAAATGGTTAGCATAGAAACTGTACTTATTTATATACAGTAGAACTGTTTCTTCGACTGAATAGAAATACGACAAGGACCAAATCCTTCAAGGCGACCTGGGTGGGCATCACAAAGCGACCTATCATAATTAGATGAAACTAAAGAACAAGGGAGCTAGGCTATGGGGCAAATGAATAAAATTAAATACCTAAAATAGAGAACTAGACGTAATTCAAAGTTTCAAGCATAAAAATTCCTAAAAATCATTTTATGGGAAAAGGAATTATCAGAAGACCTGCAAAAATGAAATAACGGGGCAAAAAGATTAAACTATATAATTTCGAATCCAGAAATAGATAGATAAGCGACAGCCAAATAAGCAGTGTAGAAGTATAGTCCAATATCACACCGCACCTTTCAGAAATAGAACTCCCAAAAATACAATTAAGCATGCAGAAACGTACGAGAAAATAAGCCTCGCCACCGTCGATCAAGCACCCAGTTCTGAGAACCGAAGCTCATAGACGAGTGAAAGGCCTCAACACAGTAACCGATAAACCTAAAACATAGACTCTGAAAAGACAAAATACTAACACGAAAACATTTATTGAGACGGTAATAATAGGCTTCATCAGACAAACCAGCCCGCACGATTCACTTGCCACCCTTCTTCTGAGCAGCCTTGGTAACCTTGGCGCCAGTGGCGTCCTTCTTGTCCACGCTCTTGATCACTCCCACAGCCACCGTTTGACGCATGTCCCTCACAGCAAAACGACCCAAAGGAGGATACTGAGAGAAGGTCTCAACAACCATGGGCTTGGTGGGAATCATCTTAACCATACCGGCATCACCATTCTTCAAGAACTTGGGTTCCTTCTCCAGCTCCTTACCAGATCGCCTGTCAATCTTGGTCAGGATCTCAGAAAACTTGACCGCAATGTGGGAGGTGTGGCAGTCAAGCACAGGGGCATAGCCATTGCCAATCTGCCCGGGGTGGTTCATGATGATGACCTGAGATGTGAAGTTGGCAGCTTCCTTTGCTGGGTCATCCTTCGAGTTTGAGGCCACGAAACCACGCTTGAGATCCTTCACGGCAACATTCTTCACGTTGAATCCCACATTGTCACCTGGAAGAGCTTCTTGCAGAGCCTCGTGGTGCATCTCCACAGACTTAACTTCAGTTGTCAGTCCAGTGGGGCCAAAAGTAACAACCATACCAGGCTTCAGAACACCAGTCTCAACACGTCCCACTGGAACAGTTCCAATTCCTCCAATCTTGTACACGTCCTGAAGGGGCAACCTAAGAGGCTTGTCTGAGGGCCTCTTGGGCTCGTTGATCTGGTCAAGGGCCTCCAGAAGGGTTGGTCCCTTGTACCAGTCAAGGTTGGTGGACCTCTCAATCATGTTGTCTCCCTCAAAACCAGAGATGGGAACGAAGGGGATCTTCTCAGGGTTGTAACCGACCTTCTTCAAGTAGGATGACACTTCCTTCACAATTTCATCGTACCTGGCCTTCGAGTACTTGGGAGTGGTGGCATCCATCTGTCAGAGAGGAAGATACAGAAGAACCACATTATTAAGTGACAATAGAAGCAATTATCAAATATATGTTTACGTACACCAAGCAATTCTAGTTAAATACCTTGTTGCAGCAGCAAATCATCTGCTTCACACCAAGGGTGAAAGCGAGGAGAGCATGCTCACGGGTCTGTCCGTCCTTGGAAATACCAGCCTCAAAACCACCAGTGGTTGAATCGATGATGAGGACGGCACAGTCAGCCTGGGAAGTTCCTGTGATCATGTTCTTGATGAAATCCCTGTGTCCAGGGGCATCAATGACTGTGCAGTAGTACTTGGTGGTCTCGAATTTCCAGAGAGCAATATCGATTGTGATTCCTCTTTCACGCTCAGCCTTGAGCTTGTCCAGAACCCAGGCATACTTGAATGACCTCTTGTTCATCTCAGCAGCTTCCTTCTCAAACCTTTCAATAACACGCTTGTCAATACCGCCAAGCTTGTAGATAAGATGGCCGGTGGTGGTTGACTTGCCAGAGTCGACATGGCCAATGACCACAATGTTGATGTGAGTCTTCTCCTTACCCATAGCGTCTAAACTTCGAACGAGAAAGAACTACTGAAAACAAACATAAGAAAACTATTAAGACCACGCTATTCAAACATTAAAATAGGGCGAGTTCGAAATCTTCACCCTCAGAAGTAATAGAAACATTGAGATTCACAGGAACATCGAACGATGAACGTGTTGACAGATTATGATACATCATCAAATTTTATGGGAATATTTAAGATACGACATATTCTGACACAAATAGATCAAACGAACTTGATCCGACACAATAGCAAAGAACCAGACACAAAAGTTAAATAAGAAATCCTAAATCAGCATATCACATGCAAAGATGTAAACACGAACCAGATTAGCAATTAATGAACATCAAAACATAAGGATCCATTTCCTCAAGATCTGTGCTCGTTATTGAAGATCCAGGCCAGATAAGAAAATATCATTCATCGACAAAAATCATAAACAAGGAATCAACAAAATAAAATCCAACAGAGCTACATGATTACATAAGATTGTGTATAACAAAACAATACGAACGAACGCTCAGCCGAAAAGCATATCAGAAGACTGAATTATAATAAACAAAAAGGAAAAACAAAAGAACGAAATGAGTGTTAAATCGCTGAAGGAAACGATCTAAGATTCAGGCCATAGATTGAGAAAGACATCTAAAGAGAGAAGAGTCAGAGAACGGACCTAAAGGAAATGAAGAAGCAATAACCCTAGCCGCAGTCGAGCAATAGCAACAAACAGAGAGTGGAGGAGTGATGAGAAACGAGGTTCGAGGGATTATATAAGAGAACGAGTTTTACTTGGGCCCCAAAAAACAACGTAATGACGGCTATACCCCTTTCAGACTACATGGCGGCAACCATTCAACCAGCGCCCTTGTAACAAAACCCTAAAAGCGACTCACTTCTTAATTCACTAAACAGCCCTTCATGAAAATTGAATTGACTATTGTATCCTATCCGCATTATGTGCCGGGGCCTTGGTTCAAATCGAAACTAAACCCTCCTGGCAAAGAATAAGAACAACCTATAAAAGGTAAAATCCTGTGTTGTGTATGAAAATAACGTTGTTTTTAAAGGGGAAAAAAAAGAGTTTTGATGACAAGTTATTGGCAAGGATTATTGTGTTTGAATAATAAGTAGCACTACAAAATAAGTTAATTTTTTTTATTTCGCTCCCTCTTATCCTTTATGTAAGATAAATTTACCTAATTTAATTAAATTAAATTAGTTAACATGAAAATTATTTTTCAAAATATTAAAGTCATTTTTTTAATGCTCTCATTTCCTCTTTCCTTTTTATTCTTGTTGTGATAATCATTAATAAAGGTAAATTAGGAAAATATTTACAAATATAAAAATTATAACTTATATTTAGGATCAAGAGTAACTTCACAAATGTGTTTTTATATTTGATACTGGATGAAATATTATACTCCCTATGTGCTTTTTGTAAGGAACAATATAAGAATCCTTAGTATACTTTCTTTATAAATAACTACCTCCAGTCTTAATTATAAGACATAGTTGACTTTTTTTTGAAAGATTAATGAAGTTAAATAAGTTACTTAATCATTTCATATGCTGTGTATTTTTATATTACATATTAGTTTATTAGTCAAACTAATTAGTCTGAAGGAAAAAATACAAATACAAATACTCTAAAGTAATTTAATTAATTTCCTTAATCATTCTAAAAAAAAAAGTCAACTATATCTTATAATTAAAACAGAAGGGAGTATTGTATAATTGAAAAAAAGTACAGACATCACATATTTATTATTTTTAAATAATATTTTTTAATGAAAAACGTACAGGATGGAGAAGTATTACGTTGTTTTGGGACTAAATCAGATATTGTATTAAGATTTTGAATAATTAAAATACTTCATCCGATCCTTAATATAAAACATATTTTAGAAATTGATCTTGGTCATAAATATAGAATATAGTTTTTAAATTTGTCAACTTTTTTCTAATTTACCACTATTGATATTTCCTCAATAATAATAAAAGAGGAGATGAATGTGGTAATTAAAGAAAATGACTGGGGTATTTTAAAAAATACGTATAATATTAATTAACTTAATTAATTTTCTTTTTTTTTTATATATACAAACTTAATTAAATTAAGTAAATGGGTCTTATATTAATGATTTAACATTTAGTGGTTCTTGAATCAATTCACCAAGTTTATATTTAGGGTTAACTTAGTCACATTTAAATAATTATTTTAATAAGTTGTGATACTAATTACTAGGTTGTTAAATAGAGGCAAACTAACACAGCGAGGTGTCAAAAAAATAGTTTTACATTTTCTCCTCTGGGAGTTTTTAGCCCCAGCCAGTGTGTATTGGATTTGCATGCCTCCTTTTTCTTTTTTCTTTTTTTTTTTTCTCTTTTCATTTGCTTCCCTCTCTATTCTCACATTATCAAATTTTGAATTTGAATAGCTAAAATTATGAAAATAAATAAATAACTTCAAATTGTGAGAACTTAATCTAATAGTTCACAATTATAATTAAGAAAATAATTTATAAAATTTTAAATCCTAACATATAAATCCTGCTAAACCCCATACTAGTAAGAACTAAGAGTTCATATGGTTTAAAGAAAGGGTTGGAAAGAAACAGAAAATATTTAGTCATATAAGTGTTTGATTTGCACTTGAAAAAAATAGGACTCATGGGAAAATTTTTGTTATGTCTAAAATAAATTAAATAGAAAAATAGGCCAAATGACATTGTTACCCCTATCTTAAACACTTATTACTCTGATCCTATTTATAAGTCCTTTTAACCAAATGACACATACCAAAGAGAGGTAGTTAGTTCAATGATTATGGGGTGAATTTTTAACTTTACCCTCATTTATGATTGGGTAGCTTTTAACTTTTTCTTCCCTCTATGTTTTTATTAGTACAATTAATATGGGTAAAATTGTTATAATCTTATTTATTTGGTTAAAAGGGACTTATAAATATGACCAAATTTTTTAATCAGAAGGGACTTACAAGAGAATGAGAGTGGTATGTCACATTGTCGGTCACATCTAAAGGCTTTTGTATCTTTAGCTTATTTTCTTAGGCATCGGAAACTGGTTCCCATCTTTTTTTTTTTGGAAACCAAAAGTTTGTCGCGGGCGGAAAAATTTGATTTTCCCTTTCCTATACGAAACAAACGTGGTCTAGGAAGAATCTTCGATGTCTTTTTTAATCTAATTATTTTTCTTGTTTATTAATTCTCAAATTAATTAGAGATAGTTATACGTCTTCGCTTTTATTCTTTCTGGAATTTTCTATGTGCTTGTGGTAAAATTAAAACATGTCCTACAATTTTACTTAACTTGCCTGGACTCTGATGATGGTCAGATCTATAGTTTATTTGTTCAACTTTTTTTAATTTAAATAATAATAATTAAGCAAATGAAATTATTCGAGTACAAAGACAATTGGAAACCCATTGTCAGTCTGTGGCCAGCACAACAATAATTAGTGTTTTCTTTTCTGATGCATTACACAATAACGTGCAGAGGGCGATGGTTCCATGATGTTTTGTTTTTCTCAAATTCATTTTTTATATCTTTATTTTTTAAAAAAATTGCTGCACATAGTCACATACCACCACTATTATTTCTTTCTTGGTGAATATTTCTAACCGTTTATTTGAAATTTAATAATCTCATTTTGCATGTTCGGTGTATTTTCTTTTAAGGATAAAAGATTTCTCCAGTCACTGGAGATAGAGTTATCTCCAGTGACCCTAAAACTACGTTGTTTTTGAATTAATGAAGGATGTGTTTCTAATTTTAGGTGAATTAATAAAGGGTGCAAAATTATGAAAACACCTTTTCATTAATTCATATAAAATTACAAACACACCCTTCATTAATTCAAAACAACGTAATTTTAGGATCACTGGAGATAACTCTATCTCCAGTGACTAGAGAAATCATTTTCCTTTCTTTTAATTAGTACCATTTTTTTTAACCTTTTTAAATGCCTGTTTTTTTTGTCTTAATGTAAGATTGATTATTAAATCCTGACAAAATGCCCAATCACTTACACTAGTACAAAAAAATGTTTCTAAGACCGGACAAAAAAGGTATTGTAAGACTGGATCTGCAACCGGTCTTGTTCTAGGCGGTTTTAAAAGTTTATAACTTTTAAGACCGGATGAACGACCGGTCTTAAAAATTTAGACCAAACTTTTGAAATATCCGGTCTTAAAAGTGTTTCAAAATAATTTTTTAAAAAAAAAAGAAAAGAAAAAACCCAAATGAAACAACCGGTCCCAAATTACCAACAATATTTTGAATGTCCCTCCGTTATCAACGATGGTGAACCAAGAGAAAATTGGAAGCAACACTAACAAGAAAAACAAAAAAGAAGAGAAGATTGGAAGCAACACCAACAAGAAAAAAAAAATGAATACAAAGTCCAGAAATAAGATAACATAACAAGAAATAGAAATCATTCACCATGGAAATCAAATTTGAATCAATATAAAATCAGAGGTGAAATTGAAGTTCAGATCTACAAAAAAATCACAAGCTTAAAGCAACCAAATCTGAGCAGGATTCTCTTGTCGATGCCGGCAAAGCTTCAAGCAACCAAAATCAAAGTCCAGATCTGAGCAGGAGCGGTCAAGGTAGGAGAAAACAGACTTAAGTAAGAAGAGATTTGGGTTTGATTTTAAACCGGATTGGTGCGAAGGCGGCGTAGGAGGAGCCATAAATCGAAGAGTGTCACGCCCCTACCGGTTTCGCCCTTTCAGATATCGGGTTAGAGGAATTCCTTTTATTGGCTACCTCGCCATCATTAGTTAGTCCATTTAATACATATCAGAGTTATCACAGCAGAGCATTTGACCGGTTTTGTAATACCCGAGATTTTATTATTGAATTTTATTTTAGTTTCAAGGACGAAACTTGTTTTAAGGAGGGTAGAGTGTAATACCCCAGATTTTTATCAATAATAATGATAATGATAATGATACTACTAATAATAAAAAAATAATAAAGTAATAATGAAATTTAATAATAATAACAATATAGTAAATAAAGATTTAGAATTTAATAATGTTTATAATATTTTATAATTTATTAATTGGAAATAATTATAGAAACAATAAAAGTTTAGAATTTAATTGTATGGTTTAAGAATTTATTAATTGGGAATATATTAATTAGATTATATAATATAATTCATTTCTATTTATATTAAATATATAATTGAGTCATTTTAATTTATCTTACTGTTGGGTAGTGATATTAGTGATCCTAGATATTAGCTATGATCCTAGATTTTAGCTAGAATAAATAGAAATATAAAATGTAATTGAAATATTATATATATATATATATATAGGGTAAAGGATTTCTCCTGTCACTGGAGATAGAGTTATCTCCAGTGACCCCAAAATTACATCGTTTTGGATTAATGAAAGGTGTTTCTGTAATTCTGTTTATTTTTTAATCATATATATTTTACCAAAACACCCTTCATTAATTCACCTGAAATTACTAACAAACCCTTCATTAATTCAAAACGACGTAGTTTTGGGGTCACTGGAGATAACTTTATCTCCAGTGACAGGAGAAATCTTTTTCCCTTATATATATATATATATATATATATATATATATATATTGTATCGTGATAAATTGTAATAGGAATATATTAATTATATTATTATTTCATATTATATATTTTTATTTATATTAGAAAAATCTTATTATATATTCTATTTATTATATAGAATATGTATCTGTTTATTTTATATTTGTAATACCCTAATTAATAATAGAATTAATAATAACATATTAAAATAATAATAATAATATATTGGAATCTAGAAATCTATACTGTTTGTGTTGTTAATTTATTAATTGGGAATAATTAAAGGGCCCAGCCCATAACTAAAACCCTAAGTTTTAATTATAAATCTAGGTCTAGCCGTCAAAAAACCTAAAAACACACGATACTTTTCCTCCTCCGTTGTTTTCTTCTCAAACCCTCTTTCTGTGCATCAAATCAAAATTAGGTTGCTAGCAAGAACGGAGGCCAGGTAATCCTAATCCCCATGAGTAGGTTAGATTTATGTAAATTTTGTAATTCTAATCCCCATGAGTAGATTAGATTTATGTAAATTTTGTAATCCTAATCCCATGAGCCTTAGGATAGTCTTATATCTTGATAGGTAATCTGATCCCTAGGTCATAGAAATTGATGGTTGTTGATCCATTACCTAATTTATATAGGTGCGTTTTTTTTCCTCTTTGAATGATTTATCAACATGTATGATAATTCTCTTATTTCCTGAATCCATTGGTACTTTTTTTTTTCTTTTTGGAATGATCTTTCTTTTAATCTCACCTCGAACTCTGTGCATGAATGATAAATAGATATATGTGTTATTCCTTGTCTCTGGTGCGTGTGTGTTGTATATTGAGTTGCAATACCCTGTACGTTCTTCTCTTCTTTTCTTAAAGTATGTAGTACCGTTCAATGAAAGCCTTATCCTTTTTATTTTATTTTATTTTATTTTTTTTGTTCGAATCCCTTTTAGCACACACCCTGACCGTTTTTTTTATTTGATTCAAAAGAAAGAATCTTGATTTCCCCTGTGCTTATGTACTGCATTTCTACAATGTTTTTTTTATATCTCTTATGCAATAAGACAAAATACCAACAAGTTTTAATTTAAAAATATTCTTATATATATTTTTTAATAAAGAAATATAAAAAAAAACATAAAAAAAAAGATAAGTAAATAATAAAAATAATTTAGGAGTTTATTGTGTGTGATTTAAAACATCTTAATAGTGGGAGGATAGCTTTGGGATGGTACCCCCAAAGTGATGAACACAACCTTAGGCTTTATGCTTCGAAATATTATGTGATGAGAAAATTGAAAATCCATTCTTCCCAAAGTGGTGTCTGGCAGGTTTCCGGGACACTAGTAGCAACTTTGGGAAGAGGTGTGCACACTAGGAAGATATGATTATTATGTCTATGGCCAATTGATTGTAACTGGCAGGTTTCCGAGTCACAGGGTAGACTGGCAGGTTTCCGGGTCTACCATGGTTCTCTTCCCACTAAATTAAATGGACTGGCAGGTTTCCGGGTCCAAATAAAATTTAATAAAAACTAATGAGTCACAGATTATATAAAACAAATATTTTAGATTACATATAAATATATAATCTTTTTTTTTATAACATGAGAATATTTTATGGTTATTTTTGTATTATTTTCGTTTATTAGGATTACCAGCGTTTGCTGATGTGTGTTTTATGGGCTGCGACGATCCTTCGGGGGAGCAGATTTTTAATTGAAACAGGTTAAGCTGGGGCCGCTGGGGCTAGCAGTGAAAAGCGAGAATGAAAAGTCTTAGCTAGTTTCTTTTCTTTATTTATATTTTTATTTTATGCAGACATCTTTATTTAAGTTTTAATTTATAATAATGTAATAAGTAGCCTTGCACTTGTCCCATACAAGTGCGGCGGTAACACTTCCCAAATTTGGTTATTCCGAATTTCATTAATTGATTTAATAAGAAAAAAAAAATTATTTAATTTTTATTGCAATTTTATGTCATTATAATTGTGAGAAATTTGGGGGTGTTACAGGTTTGGACAACCTACTGTACTAGTAATAGTAAAATAAACAGAAAATAAAAGTCCCCAGAGGGGTAAGGGTACAGTTATCCAAAATAGGTACCAAAATATAAATGCAGTCATCCCCAAAAATAAATACAAAGTGCAATAGAGCACCCCTACTCTTCACTGCACTGCCATGCATTACCTTTCCAAAAAGTTCCTTTTATCTCAGGCACGTCCCCTTGTGTCTACAAAAGCGTCTGGTGTGGTAAATATTGTCCTTAATATTTTATTGGACCCGTTGACTTCCCAAGGGTTCCTTTGACCTGGAATCGGAAATCCGACTTGGTGTTCTTGATGATTGGCTCTTGTTCTTGGCTATAGAATTTGGCTGAACACTCTCTCTTCCTCTGGTCAAAGTGAGTGACTTTTGGTCCACTAACCTGTTTCCCATTATACAGACATCCTTTTACAATTAATATTCTATTGCAAAATATTACACAAATATTAACAATTAAATTACAGTCAAAACTCTTCATTAATTTGTCAATGATTACAATTACACTGTTTACAACAGTATGAGTGTTACAAAGAGGAAGGAGCCACCGTCGTCCAGAATCCTCGAAGCAGTACGCTTGCGCCGTTGCTGAGGATTGGAGTTGACGTCATCGCAAAACCCTCGAAGCATCTCACTGCCAACGTTGCCAAGGATTTGATTGTGTGGCTCTTAGGATGACTTGCGAAGATTGCGAGTAGGTTAGAAGAAGAGGATATCATTCTTGCTGAGGATTTGACTCGTCTCTGGTCTTAAAAATGTTCTATATATTTACAAAATTGCCACCGGTCATATTTTTAAGACCGGATCTTTTATAATCCAGTCTTAAAAGTCTTCTATATATTTACGAAATTACCTCCGTTCATACTTTTAAGACCGAATCTTTTATAATATGGTCTTAAAAGTGTTCTATATATTTGTTGAAAATTCAAATTTAATTAGTTAGCATATATGATTATATTGTGCAATTATCTTAATTAAGTTGTTAGAGATATTTTAGGAATTAAGTTAGCAGATCATGGTGTTTTGAATTTCGTAATTATATTCCTAATTGTAATCTTCTTAATTAAGTTGTTAGAGAAATTTTAGGAATTAAGTTAGGAGATCATGGTCCTTTGAATTTCGTAATTATATTCCTGATTGTAATAATCTTAATTAAGTTGTTAGAGAGATTTTAGGAATTAAGTTAGCAGATCATGGTTTTTTGAATTTCGTAATCATATTCCTGATTGTAATCCCTAGATTATAGGAACTGCCTAGGTCAGAAGATTATTTACTTATTAGCATTTGTATATAATTTCAATTAAGCGAATGAATAAATCATCGCATTCTCGGACTCATCTCTAATCTGCATCTTTTCACAATATTTACGAAATTGCCACCGGTCATACTTTTGAAACCGGATATTTTATAATCCGGTCTTAAAAGTGTTATATATATTTACGAAATTGCCACCGGTAATACTTTTAAGACTGGATCTTTTATAATCCGGTCTTAAAAGTATTCTTTATATTTATGAAAGTGACACCGGTTATATTTTTAAGACCGGATCCTTTATAATCCGGTCCAAAAAGTTATTTATATTTATGAAACAGGCACCGGTCATACTTTTAAGACCTGATTCTCTATAATCCGGTCTAAATGAGGCGGTCTTAAAGCTCTTTTTTACACTAGTGTCAAAATAACCTCAACGTTTTAGGTATGTTACCAAGAATGATGCCATTGTTATATATGTAATTTAACCAATCAATCAATGATTAACTTTATTAACGGGAAGGCTTAGGGCCCATAACTCGGAAGACACCGCTAATTTATCTCTTCACTTCCTTTTCACTTAATATCGTAACCGTTAGATCATATTTTAATGGGTAGGATTTAATATGTTTAAAATATTATTGCTATATTACATATAATAAAAATTTATAAATCTCAATCATTCAAACATGATCCTATGGTTGTGATATTAAGTGGAGAGAATGGTTAGTGGAGACACCCTTCTCCCCCCATAATTCTTTTTTTTGGAACAACCTCTCCCCCCATAATTCACCGATTAAGTAATCATATTTCTTTTAATATCCCTCAACTCTATGAGAGGTAATTTATTTCTATCTTTTTTACTACATTACTTTATTTATGTGATTTTTTTTTTGGTAGGGGGAGAATTATAAAATATTCTTCTAATTTTAACATCATTAAATTATATTCATCTCATGCAACAGCAGAGAGGAAACCCTTATCAATAAAAACATCTTCATAGAAATCATTTATTGTATACAATCATACTATTTATCAATTGAGATTTGAGATTAACAATACTGAATATGGTTCAATAATATTAAATGACTGTGTTAAAAAACTAATTTACTATAAAATATGGTGTTGCCATAATTTTATAATGTGAATTCACTCCATAAATAAATGGCCACTTATAGTCTATAGTCTTGGCTCACATTTAACAATGGCATGAGTTCAAATACTGCTACTAGTTCTAAAAATTTCATCCATATATCTATAAGTGTTTATATAGATACCATACCTATTAAGCTCGTTTCACTGCACTAAATTCAATGTATTTGGAATGACGGTAGTAAAAGTAACTTTTTTAAAAAAAAAAAATTTCAATTTGACTTTCTCAGATTTAACTTTAAACAGAAGTTAAATTGTCTAATCTTATTGCCAAGCGCCTCGTAGCGCGATGACACGAGGGCCAGGCTTAAGAGCTGGCCTTCCCTCTTGTCCAGGGTTCGAGCCCTGCCTCCCCTTCCCCCACTGGCTGTATCAAGAAAAAAAATTGTCTAATCTTATTATGTTTAGATTAACGGTGATAAAAATGACTTTTTTAATATAACTTTTGAAAACTTGATTGGATGATTATATCGAAAAGAAAGTTTATATTAAAAATGACTTAAAAAGACACTATCTTATTAAATAATACATATATTTTAAAGTTATATATTGAAAATTTAAATCATTAGAACATAAATCAATGTACTCCGTGTGTGTCAAATTTTAGGTAGTTTGTTTATACAGATTTATCAAGTCTTTCTCGTCATTAAATTTCTCATACTTTTTACCAGCAAAGAGATAGGGAAAATTCATTTTAGGTCTAGGGACCAAGAAAATGTCAATAATGTCCCAAAGGAAATAAAGATGTCAAAGAACTCCCATTAACAACTCCATCTGTGAGATTAATAACTCTTTGAGACTTTTTTGACATATAAATTTCCTTTATTTTTGATATTTTCTTAGTCCCTTGGGAGCTGAAAGGAATTTTCCAAAAAAAAAAAACATATAATATGATTTGAAGGAAAAAAATTATCATCTTCAATGAGGATCCCTATGCCATTTATACATTTTCTTTTCTTTTTTTTTTTGGTAACCATATATACATTCTTTATTTCTTTTCATATTTTTATACCCCTCTCTATCGTCTAAACAATTAGGGGTGGAGTCAGGATTCGAATTTTTTTTTTTTTTGGAGGGGGGAATTACAGAATAGGAAATAGTGGAGTCAGCATTTGAAATTAGCGGGTAAAAATTACAGAATTGGACCCAAAAATTTAGGAATTGTATTTTAACCTATAAATATTTCAATATTTCTATTTTAGTCCCTTTATGAAACTGTTAGTAGGGATTAAAGTGAAAATATTGAAACTTTTATAGAACTAAAATATAATTTTCTAAAATTTTGAGTTTAATTCTATAATTTTAGAGAGTAACTCTTAGACCCCCCAATTCCACCCCTATAAGCAATAGTAGAAGCCAGAAGCCAAAAATGATAAGCTCTATAAAATGTGGCTTAACAAAACAAGTAACTTTTTCCCTGTAGAAAAAGCTAAACCAAAAACAGCCAAAAAAAAAAAAGTTAAAACTCATAATCCCATTTTTACCCCCAATCTTGTTTTTTTGACCAAATAAGCCATCCCAAACACAGTAATATTATTTTAACAAACAATAATGTGAATTCACTCAAAAGAATATTAATTTATTTTCACGAGATATAGCCTCTAAAACCAACTTTATTAATTTATTTTCACGAGATATAGCCTCTAAAACCAACTTACACAAGCTTTCTCTTTTTTTTTATTATTAAAAAAAAATAGAATTCACTTAAGAAGACTATTAAATTTATTTTGGGTCAAATGACCACATGACAGTGTGTAGGAGGGTGTGATGCCACTTAGTAATGCCCAATGGATCACATCTTGTCTCCATATTTTGGGTTAAATTTATTGAGGACACATGATTCATTCTGGTCCCTGGGCTCTTCAAGGCGCTCTCACAGTAGTGCTCAAACTAACAAGGAAGGTTGAAATATCTAAGGCTTTTTGTTGCTACATTCAATCCCATGAAACAAGTACTTGTGTGAAACAGCGTTGAGAAATTGTCTTCACAAGTAAGTGATCGAGTTGGTCATGTTTAGAGCTTATTCCATCTACAATTGCAACACTTAAATGTGTGGATAGAGAGAAAAGTGAGGGAATAATAAAAAAAAAGGAAGGATACTATGAAGAAAAACTTCAAAAATGATAAAAGAATTTTCTGTTTTTGAGAGTTTTCCCTTTTAATAATATTTTTTTTGTTACATAAATTTTAGGAAAAGGGTCAGGCTCACCCACAATCTAAGGGCAGGGCGTTTGGAGCCCAGTCCAGTCTATAGGGCATACTAGGCTGGAGAGTACACATGTCTCCACTTCCACCCAGCATTTTCACTGTTTCATAGATCCCTAGGATGTTTCCCCCAACATCTTGACCAACTCCAAGATCGAGCCCCCTCCCTTTTAATAATATATTCTTCCTCATTTTCTCTTGAACCAAGTATAGGGATTGGGCCATGGTTAAGCCATTTTACTGAAAGTTGTATTTGTGTCACTGAATTGCTCTTGATTTGGCAAAATCTGTCAACTCCACTAAAACAAAAGGCTTTGGGAGATACCATTTTGATTTTATTTATAAGTTTAGTTTAATTAAAAAATTTGGTTCTATTTATAAGTCTAGTTTTATATAATATATGAGATTGCGACAATTTTACCCATATTAATTATACTCATGAAGATAGAGAGAGAAGAAACAATTGAAAAATACCTAATCATGAATGAGGGCAAAATTGAAAATTTATCCCATAATCATTGAGTTAACTACCTCTCCTTGATATATGAAATTTGGTCAAAATGAACTTATAAATAAGACCAGAGTGGTATACCTTTTTATTCATGACATTGAGGCAAATTTCAGACATATTTAGAAAAGACAAATAAAAGAGTTCAATATCACAAAAATTTAAATAAGATCTAAGGGAGGAGGAATATGGAATTAACAACATTTTCAAATGACCAATCTGCCTCTTAAGATTTCTAAATTATTACATATATATTTTTTGACTACTTAAGTAGAGAGAATAACAACTTATATTTCACAATCAACAATTTTAGTGTTAATATTGACACTGACAACTTGAACTTCCCAAACACCAATAACCTTGTAATTAATGATTTAAATCTAACATATTAAGCGTCATTTACTCTTTGGGTTAGGAAAATAATAACTTAAAAATCACAATTAACAATTTTAGTATTCATATTAACAAATTAAACTCCCTAAGGGACAATTTTGTTATCTGGAAACATTTGTTAATGCCATATTTATCCCTTTGATTTGACTTGGGATTTATGATATTTGACTCCCTTATTTATCTTTTTCTTATTTTAAATGAGTTTTTGTAAGATTTTCCCTGACTTTTATACCAAGAGTTCTTCGGCATACCGGGTTTCTGCTTTTTAAATCCAGAACCCCTCATTGTCCTCCCATAAGCACAAGGTAAATTAAAGAAAATGGTTTATATTTAATAGTTTTTAAAATTATTATTATAGTATCCCATAAAAATAAATATATTTAAAAATAATTACGATTTACGATCATATTTTTAACTATTTAATTATATTCTTGAGGCCCAAGCTATGGAATTGAGTGTGAATATTTTTCTTTGTCGTGACCTGATATATTAATTAATTTTAAGATACTTAAACATCGACTTTATGGGGATACAAATATTTAATTATGTAAAGTAGTTTTAAATACTCGTTTTTAAAAATAAAAAGAGAGATTCAAATGCTTGGAGACGAAGAAAACTGTCTTTAGAGAAATGTCTAAATTATCCATACTTGTATTAATACCCTCTCGTGGTGCATCTGCGACGAGCAGCGAATAATAGTGATAGGGATAATTTATGAAGATGACTTTTGACTTTTTTTTATCTTTTATTTTAATTTTGTTAATAGAGGTGTTGGCAAAAAAAAAAGGAATTTTGTAAATGAAATTAAGATCCGATTAAAAAATAATAATTCAGCAAATTCATAGTTTGTTAGTGAGAAGTGAAAGAATAGTCATTAACACGAGAAAGAATAATCATTGAAAGGTGAAAGAGCTACCATAGACAAATTATAATAATTTTTTGATATTATTATTATTTTTAATTAGGACCTTGAAGTCATTTTCCCTATTATTTAATAATCCTAAATTATCAGTTATTTGAAAAATATTACTTAACAAATAGAATTATGTTATTTCCTTTTATTGGTAATTTGATTATAAATTAAAATTTAAGATGAAAAACTTGGCATAATTAGGAACGTTATAGCCAAAATATCTTAATATTCCATTCTTTGATCATTCTAATCCAACCAAACATGCCAATGAAATAAAATAAAATTGTTACAATTTTATGATTCTTTTTATGATAAATTATTTTCACTAAACACTAAATTGAATATGATTTCCTTTTTTTACGTGAAATTAAATCTGGGTAAACTTCAATTCAACCTTAGACACACTTTGTTGAGCTATTATTCTATTAATCCTCAATTTAAACACTAAAAATACCCACAACTCTCTTCAACCCCCTTTTACCCGCTCAAACCCTTACCTTACAATTCTCAAAATTATGAGTTAGAGAAACACCAAAACAATTTTCATTAACTAATTTAAATTCATTTTAATTGGTGGAATTTCTCTACATTTAAAGTCTACCCATAAGGCCAAAAAAAAAAAAAAAACCAACAACAACAACAACAAAGGAAGAAAGAAAGTCTACCCAAAGTGCCAAACCCTGACACACACAGTCCCTAAACCCCAAGAACCCAAGAACAAAATATGATAATCATGATAGAGTAACTTATGTTGTTAGTGTGTTTAGTTTGAGTAGAGGGAAGTGAAAGGAGTAGAGACAAGAAATCGGGTCGAGTATATTTAAGACAAGAAATCAGGTCGAGTATATTTAAGACCCGACCCTTCAAGAGCCAGATCTGTAGAATTTCTAAATAAAGCTGGCTAAGAGCCGGCTCGTTAAGCCTTTTAAATATAATTTTTTGTTTCCTTAACTTGACTTAACCATTTAGTGCATTAATTTACCTATTTTGTATTTGTTGTAGAGTTATTTATCCATTTAATTATAAATACATAATAACTATACTTTAATTTTATAATTTCTTTTATTATTTGTTGCATATAAAGATTATGGATGTATTCATGATGTAAGAGAAGATATTCTTGATACTTTTAGCCATTAAGTAGAGCCTACTACTTAAAGTGAAGTACAATCAAATGTTTTTGAAATTGATGATAATGGTGAAAAAGATAAAAATTATAGTCATCGTACTCATGTTGCTTAGTAATAACTGATAAACTTGTTATGCTTTGTTTGAGTTACTCATGGACAATAGTTTATTCTTAATTATGAATTAGAGAATACGTTTGTTTATTGCATTAAACGTGATGTGTAGATATTAATGTTGACAGCATTTATTTGATAAATTAGAACTTTAATTTTTGTATTTTACTAATTATATTTTGTTTGAAAAAAAAAATATGCAGGAAAAATAATTTTAATTTATAAAAATGTCTTCCTGCCCAATAGGGCCGGCCCTTGCACCTATGCTCTCAAGCCGGGCCTTGAAAAACAAAAGTTTTTTTTACTTAAGTCTAAAAGGGCTAGCCATGATTCTCTTCTCTAGAAGGGAGGGAAGGGAGAAATTTTTTTTACTTCATCTTGACCAAATTGCTAATAGAAAATTTTCAATATTTTTAAAATACACTCTAAAAAAAATATTCTTCTCATTAATAACAATTTGCTCAATATTTTTCCTCCCCTCTTTTTAAACCAAACATGCTTGAAAAACCTCAAGCCTTGACATACCAAAAACATCCTATGTATAGCATTCCCCTTCTTTTTCTTTCTTTTCTCCTTTGATTTTTCATGTCCCAACGCTGAATATATCAGTCAGTGCAAGTACGTTAAGTAAAAATCCAAGCAACTTAAATCCCATCCTGGGGCGTTCTGATAATGTTGTCATATACAGACAGCATGATCCATTAAACGTAATTAGGCAATTGGTTTATAGAGTAATATAAAATTCATTTATAATCAACGACTACAGCCTGACAAAAAATTACAGAATTCATATTTTGCATGACTTTAATTTGAACAAGAAAACCCCTTTATCCTTCACCTACTCATCATATAAATATTTATTTAATTAAATTAGCTAACCAACCGAGGATTTGCAATCATGTGGAAATACTATTTCGTTTCGCCACATCACGCATGAACAATGAATATTTAAAATAATTTTTTTTAAAAAAAAAACACCCTAATGAAAATTTTATGGGAAAAAGACAAATAAATACCTTTTGAACTTGCAAAACCTCATAAGCCCACTGAATTTGTAAAAGGACTGAGAGGAGGTGACACAGACTTCTAAGGGATATGCAAATTCATGGCAAATGACTAGAATGCCCTTTTATCTTCTCTCTTTCCTCTCTCCCGGTTTAAATGAAGCAGGCCTTCCTCTAGAGATCCACTATGACTGCGCCGCCATCTACCTCCACCATCGACGTACCTCTACCATCGACGTCGACGCCAACACCGCACCCACCACCACCTACGTCGCACCACACCCACCGGTGGCATCGGTGAAAAAGAAATAAATAAATAAAAAATTGGGCGCGTTAGCGAGAGAGAGAGAGAGAGAGAGATCGGAAGAAATTGGAAGAAGAAGTCAAGGAAGAAAGAAAGGAGAGGGGTGAAGGAAGGAAGAAGAAGAGAAGGAGGGGGAAAGGAAAAACAAAAAAAAAAGAGTTCACTGTTCAGTGAACAGCGAACACTGGAAGTGCACTTCCAGTTCACAACAGTGAACTCTTCGCCCCCCCCCCCTCCTTCTTTTCTTCTTCCTTTCTTCCTCCACTCCTCTCCTTCCTTCCTTCGGCTTCTTCCAATTTCTCTCGATCTCTCGCGAACGCGAACCCCCAATTTTTTTTCTTTTTCACCGATGCCGATGGGTGCGGTGCGACGTAGGCCAATTTTTTTTTTTTTGCCTTTTTCACTGATGCTGGTGGGTGCGATGCGGCGTAGGTGATAGTGGGTGCAACGTTGGCGTCGATGGTGGCGTAGGTGATAGTGGGTGCAACGTTGGCGTCGATGGTGGAGGTAAACGGCGGCGCAGTCACGACGGATTTGGTAGGTAGGAGGAAGGCCTGATTCGTTTGTTCAAACAAGAGAAAGGAAAGAGAGAAAATAGAAGAGCATTCTAATCATTTGCCATGAATTTACATATCCCTTAGAAGTTTGTGTCACCTCTCAGTTTCAGTCCTTTTACAAATTCAATGAGCTTATGAGGGTTATGAGGGTTTTGGGGGTTTTGCAAGTTCAAAAGGTTTTTTTGTCTTTTCTCAAATTATATGCCCACAAGAATTTTGACAACCAAAAAAGACCAACAGGAGACAATAAACTCAACTTGTAGATACCAAGATACAGAAATGCAATCATAGAAATTAAGGATTAATGAAAACAAAATTTAAACATAAAGTTCACATTTGACATTCAGTCGGCAGTGTATAAAAATAGTCCTATACAATACCGCAGCTTTCAAAAACAAAACTCTCTGCTACATGAAATAAACGAAGATACCAGAAAACCTTGCCACCGTCGATCAAGCAACCAGTTCGGTGAACACAAGCCGCTTGATGGAGGCAAAAACTTGACACAGTAAACAATAAGCCTAAGATACTGATTCTGAAAAGACAAAATGCAAATAGGAAAATTTTTTCTGGGGTAGCCATCGTAAACGGCTCCAATAGATAAACCAGCAAGCACCATTCACTTGCCACCCTTCTTCTGTGCAGCCTTGGTGACCTTGGCTCCAGTTGCGTCCTTCTTGTCCACGCTCTTGATCACTCCCACAGCCACCGTTTGACGCATGTCCCTCACAGCAAAACGACCCAAAGGAGGATACTGAGAGAAGGTCTCAACAACCATGGGCTTGGTGGGAATCATCTTAACCATACCGGCATCACCATTCTTCAAGAACTTGGGTTCCTTCTCCAGCTCCTTACCAGATCGCCTGTCAATCTTGGTCAGGATCTCAGAAAACTTGACCGCAATGTGGGAGGTGTGGCAGTCAAGCACAGGGGCATAGCCATTGCCAATCTGGCCGGGGTGGTTCATGATGATCACCTGAGATGTGAAGTTGGCAGCTTCCTTGGCTGGGTCGTCCTTGGAGTTTGAGGCAACAAACCCACGCTTCAGATCCTTCACTGCAACGTTCTTCACGTTGAATCCAACATTGTCGCCTGGAAGAGCTTCTTGGAGAGCCTCATGGTGCATCTCCACAGACTTAACTTCAGTTGTCAGTCCAGTGGGGCCGAAAGTAACAACCATACCAGGCTTCAGCACACCAGTCTCAACACGTCCCACCGGAACGGTTCCAATTCCTCCAATCTTGTACACGTCCTGAAGGGGCAACCTAAGAGGCTTGTCTGAGGGCCTCTTGGGCTCGTTGATCTGGTCAAGGGCCTCCAGAAGGGTTGGTCCCTTGTACCAGTCAAGGTTGGTGGACCTCTCAATCATGTTGTCTCCCTCAAAACCAGAGATGGGAACGAAGGGGATCTTCTCAGGGTTGTAACCGACCTTCTTCAAGTAGGATGACACTTCCTTCACAATTTCATCGTACCTGGCCTTCGAGTACTTGGGGGTGGTGGCATCCATCTGTTGCACGGTAAAATGAAACACCAGGTTAGGGAGTGACAATGGATAAAATAATCAAATATATGTTTAAAGACACCAAGCAATGAAGCTTAAATACCTTGTTGCAGCAGCAAATCATTTGCTTCACACCAAGGGTGAAAGCAAGGAGAGCATGCTCACGGGTCTGTCCATCCTTGGAGATACCGGCTTCAAAACCACCAGTGGTTGAATCGATGATGAGGACGGCACAGTCAGCCTGGGAAGTTCCTGTAATCATGTTCTTGATGAAATCCCTGTGTCCAGGGGCGTCAATGACTGTGCAGTAGTACTTGGTGGTCTCGAATTTCCAGAGAGCAATATCGATTGTGATTCCTCTTTCACGCTCAGCCTTGAGCTTGTCCAGAACCCAGGCATACTTGAATGACCTCTTGTTCATCTCAGCAGCTTCCTTCTCAAACCTCTCGATAACACGCTTGTCAATACCTCCAAGCTTGTAGATAAGATGGCCGGTGGTGGTTGACTTGCCAGAGTCGACATGGCCAATGACCACAATGTTGATGTGAGTCTTCTCCTTACCCATAGCTTCTAGACTTCAGACAAATGGGGACTGCTCAAGAACAAAAACACAGATATTAATACGTAAAACCATGAAACTTCGTAATTTTCATCCTCAGAAGTATCACAAATGTTGAGACGCAGCAAGAGGTAATTGACTTGAAGATCTATTGATTATTGTGGTTTCAGATGCAATTAATTAAAATACATAGAAAACTGAATTTTATGGAAATCGCCATTTCTGTGCAACATATTCTGGCAGATCTAGTTAACTCGATCCAACCCAAAAGCTAACAACTACATGTGACAGACAACAGTTAAATAAGAAAACCGGCATCAACCAACTAAATCATCCATAATTAAACCCACTCCCAGATCTACATCATATAGGAATCTTATCAACAGAAATAACCCAACGACATAATGAAAAGCATAAATCCATTCATCATCAGATACATAAATTAAAATTAATAAAAAAATACTTACATAGGTCTAAGGGAAACAAAAACAAAACAAACGAGCGAACGAAATGTTAAGAAATATTGAATTAAAAAACATGGAATAAGATATAGCAAGCAGAATGATCCGGTTAAACGATCGAATGATGAAGCCATATGGTTGAAGAAAGGCACAGAAATAGTAGAGAGTCAGAAATCGAACCTGCGAGAGAGTGAGGAGCAAAGACCTTAGCCGCAGGGGAGCAAGTGAAGCAAACAAATGGCAAGGAAATAAAGCTCTATAGGGTTAGAGGGTTTATATAGTTCTTATTTTTACAAAAAAACCCTTGCTTTAATACTCTATTGACAATTATATCCTTTCCTTTTGTGACGGCGGCCCAAAACCAAAACCCTAAAATGAGGAGCAGCCGAACAGCAAACGAGGATTTCACGAAAGATTTAATTTGTTCTAATGGAGCATTAACCGGTCCGTTGCGAGTTCGAATGGGCCTGGAGAGTGAGAACTGGGAGGGAGTGAATCATCATCATCAGTCTAATAAATATTTTTATATTTATTAATATTTTTCTAATTTACCCTATTAATAATTTTTTTAGCAATAATCAAGAAGGATTAAGAGAATTAAGGAAGATGATACAGTGTTTTAGAAAATACATACTCCTTCTGGTCCTAATTATAAGAGCTATTTACCAGAATTTAGAGAGATTAAGGAGGGAAGTTAAATTAGTTAATTGTAATTATTTTCTAAAAATACCCCTAATTAAAAGCGTTTAGTTTAGATTTCAATTAAGGAGGGAAGTGTTCAATAATTTTCGTGCCACTGCGGCGTGATCAATTACGCCCCCGATACTTGTGCGGTTAGTTTTGATTTCAACTCAATTTATATTAATATTTATAATTATAATTATAATTTGCGTGATTTTGTGATCCGCCTAGATAAGGTTTTGCATGAAAATAGAGGTCTTGGGTGCTTTTAAAATTTATTAGTTACATGACAAAAATTACTCAAAATTATTTTATAAGAAAAAAGTATAATTGAGGTGTATATAACAGTTGCAAACATTATTTACTTTATAAAATATATAGTTGAATTATTAAATTATTATTGTCTTTTAATTATTATTGAGAAAGTATACATAGGGGTATTATAGGAAAAAATTGACAAAAGTTAAAACTTGCTCTTATAATTAGGACCAAAACCAACTCCAAAAAGTACTTTTTTAATTAGCACCGGAGGGAGTATTATTTTGATTAATTTAACAAACTTTCTTAAGTCAATTAAATTAAGTAGATATGTTTTAGATTAAAAACGAAAGGAGTAGTTACCAAAACAAAAACAAAAAAAGGACCAGATCGAGTATGTTCTTTTATTGTTTTTTGTCCTAAAATTTAGATGTTCATTTTACAAAACAACTAATATAGAATTAAGAAATTATGCCAGAGCCTTACTAGCACAGTGGCATGGAAGTTTAGCTTCCCTCCCCATGTCCAGGGTTCAAACCCTACCCCTACTATGTGTATAAAAAAAAGAATTAGGAAATTATATACTTCTTAATATAAGGCTTAGTTAACTTTTTTTTTTTTTGTAAAGATTAAAGAAGATAAATGAGTTAATTAATTATAGTATATGTCATATATCATTTAGTTTAAAAAAATGAATATCGATATCAATGGAGAGAAATCTCTACTTCACTCTGACGATTTGCCCCCGAACCCTCAAATCCCCTCCCTTCTATTATTTCCTGGGTCTGCTGACAATTTGCCGGAGATTTTAAAATGGAAGGTTGGAAGGAGGCAGGGACAAATGGTAAGGAGGAGACACAAGGGAAACAAGTGTTTTTTTTAACAATAATCATGTAAACAAATACATAGTTATTATAAAATTATTAAATTACATATGATGCCCCATGTAGGGGTCTAATTTCGATATGATGTGACAATTTTCATTTAAAAAAATAACACTGAATTAACGACAATGGGTTCTTGGTGAACAAATCAAAGCTTAGGGAGATTAAATTTAAACTTAGAACCATAAGAGTGGTTACATGCAATGAAGCACAGTTTAAAGGGAAAATCCTTTTTAAGGCCCTCTTTACTAAAAAAATTCTAAAAAAGGCCCCAAAAATCTGAAAATTCCAAAAAAGGTTCCAAGATTTTAAAAATTCTAAAAAAGACCCTTCAGAATTTATAGAGTTGTTAATCGGGCAAATATAGTTATTAGCGGAGTACTGATATAGTTGTTAACCGGGTTGATTTAGTTTTTTTTTTTAAAAAAAAAACTATATCAGCCCATTAACAACTCACGTTAGGCCTTTTCTGAAATTTTTAGAATCTTAGGGTTTTTTCTGGAATTTTCAAAATCTTGGGGCCTTTCTTGAAATTTTCAGATTTTTGGGGCTTTTTCTGGAATTTTTTTGTAAAGAGGGCCTTGAAAAAGATTTTCTCAAGTTTAAAGGACTCTTGTAGAATTTAACCTAATTCTAATACCAAAATCATCCTCATGTAAAAGGGTTAGATTTCTCTTATCATCATTTTCTCATTACCCCTCATAGAGCCGGGAAATCGGGCCGGGCCCGTCGGGCCGGCCCTTTTAAGCCCTGGCCCTATAGGGCTCGGGCTTGAAAAATATGCCTGAAATTTGAATTTGGCCCTGTAGGGCCTCGGGCTTTATCGGGCCGGCCCTGTTACTGTAGCATTTTCAGTTTTTTAAGAAAAAAAATTAGTCAAAGAGTGCCAAGAGAAAAATGCTAGGAGGCACATATATAAATATATAATAACTATACTCTGATTTTATGATTTGGTATATTATTTGTTGCAAATAATAATTATGGATGTGTTCATGATGCGGGAGAAGAAATTCATGACATTTTTACTCCTGAAGCACAGCCTTCTGCTCAAAGTGAAGCACAATCAAATATCTATAAAATTGATGAGAGTGATGAAGAAGGTGACAATTGACAATGATAGTAGTATGCTTTTATATTTTATGTGAGTTATCTAATGTTGTTTAGTTTAATACTTCTTAAGTTTTATGTGAGTCAATTGTGGACAATGGTTTGTTCTTTATTACGAATTAATGAATGTGTTTATTTGTTGGATAATTTGTATTGTTTAGATATTAATGTTGATAATATTTATTTGATAGATTAGAACTTTAATGGTTGCAATTTACTAATTATATTTCTTTGGAAAAAACCTAGAAAAAAAATAATTAAAATTTGGAATAGTAATTTTCAGGCCCTGTAGGGCCGGCCCTGGCCCTGGTACTATCGGGCCGGGCTTTGAAAAACAGATGTTTTCCTTATCTCAGGCCCTGTAGGGCCCAAGCCCTGGAGGGCCAGGCCCTGTAGGGCCGGGCCGGCCCTGATTCCCAGCTCTAACCCCTTATAATCTCTAAATCATATATATCTAATAAACCTAAAATGTTATTATGATACTCCCTCCGGTCCTAATTATAGGAACACTTTTTGGAGTTGGTTTTGGTCCTAATTATAAGAGCAAGTTTTAAATTTTCTCAATTTTTTCCTATAATACCCCTATTTATATTTTCTCAATAATAATTAAAGATAATAATAATTTTATAATACACCTATATATTTAATAAAGCAAATAATGTTTGCAACTTATTAATGTTATATACACCTCAATTATACTTTTTTTTAATAATAAAATAAATTTCATTCACTGGATATAATATAATCACATATTTAAAGCAACCTAATTTCTTAGCAAATAGCAATATATTTTTTTTATAATAAAATAAATTTCATTGACTGGATATAATATAATCATACATTCACAGCAACCTAATTTATTAGCAAATAGCAATATATGTTTCGTACAGTGTGGGCCACGATTCAACTCTCGAAGACGGAGTGCTCAGAGAAATCGCAAGAGTAGTCTGTGTATGTTCAACTAATCTGGCTTTATCTAATTTTCAATTTTTAGAGGGGTATTTTTGGAAAATAATTATAATTAACTAATTTAACTTCTCTTCTTAATCTCTCCAAATTCTGGTAAATAGCTCCTATAATTAGGACCGGAGGGAGTACTTTTCTTTCCTCTTTCCGATCAAGAGCGTCATGAGACAACCTCCCCCCCCACGTAAAGAGTTGTTAGCCATCAAATGTAAGAGTGGGACCCGAGACCCGCAGCTGATAAATAGACGGATACTTGCTCCGTTTCCAAGGGAATTGGCTTCCATCTACTTTCCTTCCCATCCTCTTCCTATTCTCTTCTTCATCTTAACCGTTAGATTGAAATATCAACGGTTCAGATTTAATCTTTTATTATAAAAAATTAAATTATTAATAAAATATTTAAAATAATATCCTTATAAAAGATTAAATCTGAACGGTTAAGATTAAGAAGAGGACGAGAAGAAGACAGAAAGGAAAGATGATGGAAGCCAAACCCATTTCTAGGTTGATGCTTATAACACAAGACCTCGTTGCTATAATTGGACCATAACTCAAAAATTACTGTTGAGCCGAGTATCAAATACTCGAGAACATAGTTCAGCGACTACTTCCCTTGTCCAATCAAATTCCTTCTCAAAATGAGACCTAGTAAAATTTATACTTATGGTCAATCGTAATTTAGAAGTGGCGTGGAGATCGTTAAGATATATCCTTCTCTCCCCACGAAATTAGAGAAACACTTTTTTTTTTTCAAAAAAAATATCCCCTTCTTGCTCTCCATTCTATTGTCCCAACAAGGGGATTAAAAAAGTGAAATTTTGACATCAACAAATTATCACTAGAATCTAATTGAGGTGGTAAAAAATGAAATGACATGCTGGGTTTGACCACGTAAGTAAGATTTTCAATCCCCTTGATATTAATTTATCTTTTCTAAAGAAAACTGAACCCTTTTTTTTGTGACACAGAAAACTCATTTTGTTTTGGTTGGAATATAAATATGCGTGCACGCACAAGATTTTATATAATGAAATTTTACCATGAGAAAACTAGTCATTAAAACACAATCAAACATGCCTGGTGAGGTTATATAAAAACTATTACATCATCTTACCTCGTAAATCATGCAACCAAAATGCCTTTAGCAACATTGTACACACACACATACTTGGGCTCTAGGCTCTAGGAATTACGGGAGGTAATAGTTAGATCCATCCATGACCCTAAAGCCCAAGTACTCTCCCGCACATTTTACACACTTTATATCTCATGAATATTGAGTTAAAAATTCTACTAATGGGTGATCCTCAACTACAATGGAATGAATATAACAAGTGCCGAAAAAAACACCGCTCAAAAAGAGGGTGGGGGGGGGGGGGGGGTGTATCAAATCCATTCACCGTATCATAGATATAAACATAGCCTTAACTAAAGTGAATAATTAAAAATTATCAACAAATTTTGACCATACAAATAAACAAGGGGTAATAAACATAACCTCACAACTATCAACATACGATAAAGGGACCATAGAAGTTGAGGATTAATTAAAACAGAAAATTTAACCATATAAAAAGTTAACATTTGACATTCAATAGGCAGTGTGAAAAATTAGTTCTATACCATACCGCTGCTTTCAAAATTGGAACTCTCTGATACATAAAATAAATAATACCAGAAAACCTTGCCACCCCGTACGAGAACCCAGTTCAGCGAACATAAGCTTCTTGTCAAAGGCAACTTGACATAGTAAACAATAAAAACTTAAGACAGATTCCGAGCAAAATACAACTAGAAAAATATTTATTGGTACTATAATGATCAGCACCAATAGATATGAACAACCAACACACCTTTCACTTGCCACCCTTCTTCTGTGCAGCCTTGGTCACCTTGGCGCCAGTGGCGTCCTTCTTGTCCACGCTCTTGATCACTCCCACAGCCACCGTTTGACGCATGTCCCTCACAGCAAAACGACCCAAAGGAGGATACTGAGAGAAGGTCTCAACAACCATGGGCTTGGTGGGAATCATCTTAACCATACCGGCATCACCATTCTTCAAGAACTTGGGTTCCTTCTCCAGCTCCTTACCAGATCGCCTGTCAATCTTGGTCAGGATCTCAGAAAACTTGACCGCAATGTGGGAGGTGTGGCAGTCAAGCACAGGGGCATAGCCATTGCCAATCTGCCCCGGGTGGTTCATGATGATGACCTGAGATGTGAAGTTGGCAGCTTCCTTGGCTGGGTCGTCCTTGGAGTTTGAGGCAACAAACCCACGCTTCAGATCCTTCACAGCAACGTTCTTCACGTTGAATCCAACATTGTCGCCTGGAAGAGCTTCTTGGAGAGCCTCGTGGTGCATCTCCACAGACTTAACTTCAGTTGTCAGTCCAGTGGGGCCGAAAGTAACAACCATACCAGGCTTCAGGACACCAGTCTCAACACGTCCCACCGGAACGGTTCCAATTCCTCCAATCTTGTACACGTCCTGAAGGGGCAACCTAAGAGGCTTGTCTGAGGGCCTCTTGGGCTCGTTGATCTGGTCAAGGGCCTCCAGAAGGGTTGGTCCCTTGTACCAGTCAAGGTTGGTGGACCTCTCAATCATGTTGTCTCCCTCAAAACCAGAGATGGGAACGAATGGGATCTTCTCAGGGTTGTAACCGACCTTCTTCAAGTAGGATGACACTTCCTTCACAATTTCATCGTACCTTGCCTTGGAGTATTTGGGGGTGGTGGCATCCATCTGTCGGAGAGGAAAATACAGAAGAACCACATTAGTAAGTGACAATAGAAGCAATTATTAGATATATGTTTACATACAGCAAGAAATTCTAGTTAAATACCTTGTTGCAGCAGCAAATCATCTGCTTCACACCAAGGGTGAAAGCAAGGAGAGCATGCTCACGGGTCTGTCCATCCTTGGAGATACCGGCTTCAAAACCACCAGTGGTTGAATCGATGATGAGGACGGCACAGTCAGCCTGGGAAGTTCCTGTAATCATGTTCTTGATGAAATCCCTGTGTCCAGGGGCGTCAATGACTGTGCAGTAGTACTTGGTGGTCTCGAATTTCCAGAGAGCAATATCGATTGTGATTCCTCTTTCACGCTCAGCCTTGAGCTTGTCCAGAACCCAGGCATACTTGAAGGACCTCTTGTTCATCTCAGCAGCTTCCTTCTCAAACCTCTCAATAACACGCTTGTCAATACCTCCAAGCTTGTAGATAAGATGGCCGGTGGTGGTTGACTTGCCAGAGTCGACATGGCCAATGACCACAATGTTGATGTGAGTCTTCTCCTTACCCATAGCGTCTAGACTTCAGACAAAAAGGGACTGCTCAAGAACAAAAGCACAAAAAATATTATGACTACTGTATTACGTTAATAGCTATTAAACTTAGCAATTTCCATCCTCAGAAGCATTACATACGTTTAGATGCAGCCGAAGATAATTGACTTGAATATCAATTGATGAATGTGGGATCAGAGGTAGATAATTAGAATATATAGAAAACTGAATGTTACGAAAAATCGTCATTTCTCTGCAACATATACTGGTAGATCTAGTTAAATAAATCCAACCCAAAATCTAACAACCACATAAGTTTCAACAGTCAAATTAGAAAATCGGCATCAACCAGCAACAAATCATCCATATTAAATCCACTCCAAGATCTGTACGTCATATAGGAATCTTATCAACAGGAACATCCAAACGACATAATGAAAAACATAAATCGACTCATCATCAGATACATAAATAAATATTAATCTAAAAGATTTACATGAGTCTATAGGAAACAAAAGCAAAACAAAAGAACTAACGAAATGATAAGAAAAGCAGAGTTAAAAAAAACATGGAGGAACAGATAGCAAGCAGAATGATCCGGTGAAACGATCGAATGCTAAATCCATTGGATGAAGGAAAGGCATAGAGAGAATACAGAGTCAGAAATCGAACCTGCAAGAGAGTGAGAGCAAAAACCTCAGCCGCTGGGGAGCAAGTGACGCAAACAAATCGTAGAGTGAAGCACGATAGGGTTAGAGGGTTTATATAATTCTGAGTTTTGCAAAACAGCCCTTGCTTTATTGCTATATTGGAAATAATGTCCTTACATTATGTGACGGCGGCTCAGAGTTAAAAACCCTAAAATGAGGAACAGGCATTTCGCGAAAGATTTGTTTTAGGGGAGATTTTTTTTTCAAGAAAATTTTAAATAAATACCATTTAAATTTGTAAAATCTCTAAAAGTCCATTGAATTTATAAAAAGACTGAAAAATACTAAGGACCTATGAGAGATATGCAAATTCACGTGAAATTATCTTTTTGCCTTTACTTTTAAATAAATAAAAATAAAAAATAAAAATGGCCTTACCTGAGGGCCGCCACCGATTGGGCGCCGGCCGGCGGCCACAGCCCACTAGTGGGGGTTTTTTTTTTTTTTTGGGGGGGGGGGGGAGGGTGGGGTTTTTTTAAAAAAAACAAAACTATACATCACAAGTTGGGGGTGCGGTTCGAACCCCCCACCCCCTATATATACACATTAATAAATATATATATTCTTCTTAACATTTTTTCAATGGTATTTACAAGTCCACAAACGCCAATTCTCAGACACAAGGGAGTGGAAGGGAAACTTTATCAGTCGGCGATTTAAAGCATGAGGCGGCGCTGGAAGAGTCAGAATCAAAGAGTGATGTGGAGGATTGTAAGGTGGAAAACACAGCATCGTTGCCTTAGTCTGATGAATCCTGGGTTGGGTTGTCTTCTCCCGAATCCAACATCACTTTCTTGAATTTCTCTGATTCCAAGGATGATGAGACCATCGACTTTGGGCTGGAGAAGTTTCCCTTTAAAAGGTAATAGTAACTAACGGAGTTGCTCAAAAGTAACGTTTTTGTGTTATATTTACCTTTTAAAAAGTTTAGTATAAATTGTCCATTTAAAATTTTTTTTTGTTGGCCACTCCTAAGATAAAAGTCTGTTGGCCAATTTACTCCTTCACCCTTAAAAAATTGATATCAAAGACAAGAAATTTAGTTTGTTGTGAAGCCTTTATCACAATTGCACCTATTCATATTAAACAGTATTCTTACACAAACACATTACTTCATAATTTATCATGTAATTGTTAAGACATATGTTTTTCCTTTTTGTTAATTCAAAGACATAAGTGATAGATTTATTTTGAGATATCTCCATAAATTATGCAATGTATTTGAAGTTTTTAATAGTATTTATCAGGTATAATTAAAACTTTTGTATATATGATATTTATTAGAGAGTTACCACTTACCACTAAGGCAGGGAAGCCCACCCTTGCCCTGCCTGGAATAATTAGTTCTTCAATCGAGTAGGGTTAAGCATCAGGCCCTAAAATGCAGCCCTGTTATTGATAATCATTAAATTCATATTATTTTAAATGCGAAAAGGAGTTGAGAACTCTATCATTGTCATGGTTTAATGGATCAAATTAGTTGAATATGTGGTTTCATCTTCATAATGAGTTTTTAGACTTCATTTGCATTAATTTTGGTCATATTTGAAGTTTGGTTAAAAATTGGGCTTAAATCACACCTCTTTTACAATCGGGTGATAAACACTGTTAGGTATTTTGATCATAACTTGAGTTATAGAAATCTAATTGATACCCAATTTGCATTTTCAGAAAGCTAAGAGGAAGCCCTACAACTCCTATGAAGAGCCCAAAAGCTAAATCAGATGTTTAGAGGGCCAAAATTGGCCTGGAAACCGAAACAGGCTGCTTTCACTGGACTCTGGAATGACGTTCGGTATTCGACCCATATCTAGAGTTACAGACCTCCAAATGGGGCTCCGTTTGAACGACTGGAAAGCTGACATCCGGGGAGACACTTCATATGAAGATCACATGGCCAGATTCGGATTATTTCGTGGCCTAACATGGGCTGGAAAAGAGGACATTGTTTTGGAGCTGTAAAGTGATTCAAAGATGCTTCCAAGTTGGCCACTAACTAAAGTGACGAATTTGAGTTGTAAAGTGCATGGAAGAGATGCTCCTAGCTGCCTATAAATAGAAGGGTGTTATGAAGAGCAAGACACCTTGGAGATGATCCTTCTCTCCCATTCTAACTTCCTTCTTGTATTTCTTACCTCCTACATGGAAGGTTTTAGTTTTGCTTTATGTATTGTCTTTAATTCTTGTCTTTAATTTCTTGCCTCCTACATGGAAGGCTTTACTTTTCCTTATTAGTTTTATGTATTGTTTTTTCTTTTGTATTCCTAGCCTCCTTCTTGGAATGGTTTAGTGTTAATCTTTCCTTTTTATTTTATTTTGATTTTATGTTCTTCATCTTTTTCTGTATGGATTCACTATGTTGTTGAGATTTATTTTGGAATAGAAGCTTTCATTTTCTTTAATTGTTCTTTGTGTTCTTTATGTTCATGTTGAACTTGTTCATGTTCTTCGTGGTCATGATGAACATCTTTACTTCTGCATTTTCATTTTATCCAGCCATGCTTGGCTAAGTTTCTGTGATCGACCCATGAGTTGAGGATTCCATGGTGTCATCCGGAGGACTTGTGCTTTAATCAGTAACTGACTTGTTTCTGTTAATTTTAATCGGATCCGATTATAATTATGGATTGGGTATTAGATTTAATATCCAGATTGAAATCCCAAGGACTTAGGTTGGACCGGGTTGCAGAGAACGTTGTGCGATTGTGCAGCGAGCTCACCACGTGTTCGATCAAATGCTAGGCGATCGTCTAGTCGAGGGAGTTTCTGGACAAATGCAGAGATCTCGGTTTGTCTAGAATCAATCACAGGTTCAGTTATTTTATTTTTGTTCAATGATGGAAGTTCTTGGAATCCCAATTCTGGGTTGATCCATTTCAATTTGATTAATCTCATCTTTCTCCATTCTGTCTTTAATTCCTGTTCTAAATCCAACAAAACCCAATCCCCCCTTGTTTTCATTTCATTTGCATGACATCTAGATTACTTAGGATTTAATAAAAGGCTCCTCGAGAAGAGAGAACGATCCTAGGTTTGCCTATATGCAATCCTTGGTTAATTGTTGATTGTAGACCCCAAGGCTAATGACAAAAGGTCTTCATCAAATGGCGCCGTTGCCGGGGAGCTAAGTAATTGGCTCCCTAGGTAATCTAATTGTCGAATTGACTTTTGACAAGGGGTTTCTCGTGTGAAGCTGATTAGATTTACATTTTTGGTAACTTTTGTTAACTTGTTTTCTTAAAAAAAAAAAAAAAAAAAAAATTGGTCTAGCATCAGGTTTTGTTTTGTTTTGTTGTACTTTGCTGTTTTTACCACTTCTGGTGGCATTTTTGAAATTTTGTGTGTTTGATGTTGCATGAGTACTAGGAGTACCACTCATCTAGAAAACTTGCTTGCATTTGATCCTGAAATAGAAAGAACAATTTCTATTGCTAAAAGAGCTGTTAAGTCAGGTCATAAAATTAATACAAAATTGGACACTGGACTAGAACATTTTGATCTTAAGAATTCTGATTCTAGTAGTAATTTTTCAGACTCTAAAAATATGGCAGAACAAGTAATCCACCCTACCTTGAAAGAATTAGCTACCCCTGATGTTGGGAATCAAAATTTGTGCATCCGATATCCTGAACTTGCTGCTAACTTTGAACTAAAATCTGGACTTATCCATTTGTTGCCCAAGTTTCATGGTCTTGCAGGTGAATGTCCTCACAGACATTTAAAGGAGTTCCATGTGGTATGCAGCACGATGAAACCACAAGCAATTGATGAAGGCCACATTAAGCTGAGAGCTTTTCCATTTTCCCTAGATGGTGTGGCTAAAGATTGGCTATACAATTTGCAACCAACATCTGTTGGGAATTGGGATGACATGCAGAAGATATTCCTAGAGAGGTTCTTCCCTTCCTCAAAAGCCATTGCTATCCAAAAGGAGATCACTAGTATTAAACAAAACAATGGGGAGACCCTGTATGAATATTGGGAAAGGTTCAAGCGACTGTGTGCTAGCTGTCCACACCACCAGATCTCAGACCAACTCTTGATTACATATTTCTATTCTGGTTTGTTACCATTGGACAAAAGTTTTGTTGATGCATCTAGTGGTGGAGCCTTAGATAGAAAGACACCTGAAGATGCCCGAGAGTTGATATCTACTATGGCTGCTAATTCTCAACAGTTTGGCACTAGAGCAAATTCTACTCCTACTGTTTACCATCTTCAAGCACCTCCAGTGCAGTACGATTCTAAGAGGTTAGAGAATAGACTTGATGATCTGACCTCTCTAGTGAGGCAGTTAGCAGTGACACAGACAGTACAATCTTCTCCTCCTCAGATTGGGTACTCATGTGGGTTCTGTCCTGACCCTTATCACTCTACTGACTCTTGTCCTACCTTGCATGACCCTACTCATCAAGACCAGTCGGTTGCTGCAGTCGGTGTTTTTCCAGGGAAGCCACAACACCAGCAGAATAATCCATTTTCTAATACATACAATCCAGGCTGGAGGAATCACCCCAATTTTCGTTGGAACCAGAATCAGAACCATAGTGACCAACATCAGCAAAATTCTGGGAATTACCAACACAGACAGTACAGACCACAGAATTTTCAACAGCAATATGCTCCTTCTTTGCCTTTGCCAGCAGCACCCCCTCGACCAGCCATATGTGCACCTCCACAGGCAACACAACAGCAGGCTAGTAGCAGTGGTAGTGGTGGTCCCTCACTTGAGGATATGATGAAGCAATTTGTCGCAGCCAATATGCAGTTCCAACAGCAAACATCCCAGTTCCAACAGCAAACTGACACTGCCATTCAGGGTTTGCAAACACAGATTGGCCAGTTGGCAACATCATTGAATCAGCTTCAACCTCAAGGATCCAACACTCTTCCTTCACAGACCATTCCCAATCCTAAGGGGAATGTGAGTGCTATCTCCCTACGGTCTGGCAAACAATTAGGGGAACCTACACCAGCTGCAGATGTGACTTCTACATCAGAAAAAGCGTCAGACAATGTGAAGATTGACTCTAAAAATAAAAAGACAATGCAGCAGGTTGAAGAAGAAGACACCCCCATTCCTCTTCCCTTTCCTCAGAGAGCGATTCAGTCCAAGAAGTTGGCAGAAAAAGCACAAGAGAAGGATATACTTGAGACATTCAGAAGAGTAGAAATCAACATTCCTCTCTTAGATGCGGTCAAACAAATTCCCAAATATGCCAAGTTTTTGAAGGAGCTGTGCACCAACAAGAGGCGACTGAAGGGGAGTGAACGAGTGAGCTTGAATCAGAATGTATCAGCACTCATCCAGCCTACAATGCCTCGCAAGTGCAAGGATCCAGGGATGTTTTCTATCCCTTGCTGTTTTGGTAGCTACAGATTTGATAATTGCATGCTAGATTTAGGTGCTTCTATTAATGTCATGCCTGCATCTATTTACAAATCTCTTGGTCTTGGTCCTTTACGTCCTACTGGTGTTATTGTTCAGTTAGCTAATAGGAGTAATGTTCATCCTTCTGGTGTAGTTGAAGATGTATTAGTCAAAGTTAATGAATTGATATTCCCTGCTGACTTTTACATCTTAGATATGGAGGATGAGTCTCCTAGTAGCAGGTCACCAATCATTCTAGGCAGGCCTTTCATGAAAACAGCCAGGACTAAGATAGATGTGCATTCTGGTACTCTTTCCATGGAGTTTGGTGATATATATGTGAATTTTAATATCTTTGATTCCATGAAACATCCTAGGGAAGATCATTCTGTTTTCTCCATTGATGTGATTGATGATGCTGTGGATGATATTCTTGCTAGTTGGTGTGCTGAGAGTGATTCTCCCATTTGTGCATGTGCTGATAATGAATGGTGCTCTGTTTGCACTAATTTGCTTAATGCTGCATTGCTTGGTGAATTTGACTTGCTTGATGATTCCGACTTGCTTGGTCATTCTACATTACATATAGATTCTGATATTGATTCTGAGTTTGAGCTCAATCCTAATCCTAATGAGCATCCTGATCCAGATTTTGATGAGCTTAACTCTGATTTTGATGGGTTTGATTCTGATGTTAACATTGAGCTGTATAGACACAATTCTTCTGCTTCTTTGAATGTGGTTTCAGGTATTTCTAATGTCATGACAGCAGACTTGTTGCAACAACCACCCAAGCTTCTTCCCTCTACTGAGCAACCACCCAAGATTGAGTTAAAAGCCCTTCCAGATCACTTGAAGTATGCATTTTTAGAGATGGACGAACAATTGCCAGTCATTGTGGCCAACAATCTTCTTCCTGACCAAGAAGAGAAGCTGCTAAGCTTATTAAAGGCCAACAAGAAAGCCATTGGGTGGACATTAGCTGACATTGTTGGCATCAGCCCTACCACGTGTATGCATCGAATTCTGTTAGAAGAGGATTCTAAGCCGGTAAGGCAACCCCAAAGACGCCTTAATCCTCTTATCCTTGATGTGGTGAAAAAAGAGGTAACTAAGCTTCTGCAAGCTGGTATCATTTATCCCATTTCTGATAGCCAGTGGGTTAGCCCGGTCCAGGTGGTTCCCAAGAAGTCTGGAGTCACTGTGGTAGCCAATCAGAACAATGAGCTCATTCCTACTCGAGTTCAGAACAGTTGGAGAGTTTGCATCGATTACAGGAGACTTAACCAAGCTACACGCAAGGATCACTATCCTTTACCTTTCATTGATCAGATGTTAGAGCGATTAGCTGGTAAGTCTCACTACTGCTTCCTGGATGGCTACTCAGGATATTTCCAGATCCATATAGCTCCTGAGGATCAAGAAAAGACAACCTTCACATGCCCCTTTGGAACATATGCTTACCGGAGGATGCCTTTTGGCCTTTGCAATGCTCCTGGCACTTTTCAGCGTTGTATGGTAAGTATTTTCTCTGAGTTTCTAGAGGATTGCATGGAAGTTTTTATGGATGATTTCACTGTATATGGGTCTGATTTTGATGCATGCTTAGCTAATTTGTCAAGAGTTTTGCATAGGTGCATTGAATCTAATCTTGTACTGAATTATGAGAAGTGTCACTTCATGGTTGAGTCAGGTGTAGTCTTGGGACACATAGTGTCTAGGAAAGGGATTGAGGTAGACCCTGCTAAGATAGATGTGATTACTACTTTGCCTTACCCTGCATCTGTGCGGGAGGTTCGCTCTTTTCTTGGTCATGCAGGTTTCTATCGGCGTTTCATTCGGGACTTTAGCAAGACTGCTCGACCTTTGACCAACCTTCTGCATAAGGACACTGACTTTGTGTTTGATGACGAGTGCAAGGCGGCCTTTGATCACTTGAAGCATTGCCTGACCACAGCCCCAGTGATCCAGCCCCCAGATTGGTCCCTTCCCTTCGAGTTGATGTGTGATGCTTCCAACTACGCGGTCGGCGCTATCTTGGCACAGCGGGTCAATAAAGCATCTCATGTCATTGCATATGCCTCCAAGACCTTGGACCCTGCCCAGTCTAATTATACCACTACTGAAAAGGAGTTGTTGGCCATTGTATTTGCTTTTGATAAGTTTAGGTCATATCTATTAGCTAGTAGTGTGATTGTTTTCTCTGACCATGCTGCTTTAAAGTTTCTTTTGAAAAAGTCAGATGCAAAGCCACGACTCATCCGATGGATGTTATTGCTCCAAGAATTTGATGTTGAGATTCGAGACAGAAGTGGAGCACAGAACTGGGTAGCTGACCATTTGAGTCGTATTACCCATTCAGTCTCTCATCCCTCTTCTATTCAGGATGATTTCCCTGATGAGCAGCTTTTACAGCTACAAGGTAAGATTCCTTGGTATGCTGATCTTGTTAACTACTTGGTAGCTGGTGTTTTTCCTGCAGACTCCACTAGGGCCCAAAACCTGAAATTGAAAAGTGAGTCTAAATATTATGTTTGGGATGACCCTTATTTGTGGAAATTTTGTAGTGACCAAGTAGTTAGAAGATGTGTGCCTGATCATGAATTTCACTCCATATTGCATTTTTCTCATGCTTCTGCCTGTGGTGGTCACTTTGGACCCCAAAGAACTGCTAGGAAAGTGTTAGAATGTGGGTTATTTTGGCCTTCCCTGTTTCATGATGCCCATCTGTTTTGCAAATCATGTGATAACTGTCAGAGGGCAGGAAGTATTTCCCGTAGGCATGAGATGCCCCAGAACCCTATATTGTTTTGTGAGATCTTTGATGTTTGGGGCATTGATTTTATGGGTCCATTTCCTGCCTCATATGGTTATACTTACATATTGCTTGCTGTTGATTATGTTTCGAAATGGGTTGAGGCGAAAGCCACCCGGACTAATGATTCTTCTGTGGTGGTGGATTTTGTTAGGTCTAACATTTTCTGCAGGTTTGGCATTCCTAGAGCTATTATCAGTGACCAAGGCTCCCATTTTTGTAATCGAAGCATAGGTGCCTTGCTACGCAAGTATGGAGTGCTTCACAAGGTTTCTACAGCCTACCATCCTCAGACCAACGGTCAAGCTGAAGTCTCAAATAGAGAGATTAAGCAAATCCTTCAGAAGACTGTCAACTCTACCAGGAAAGATTGGAGTAAGCGATTGGATGATGCTTTGTGGGCATACCGCACTGCCTACAAGACTCCGATTGGGATGTCTCCCTATCGACTTGTCTTTGGTAAAGCGTGTCATCTTCCAGTTGAGTTGGAACATCAAGCCTATTGGGCCATTAAGAAGTGTAACATGGATTTGGCTAAGTCTGGGTTGGAACGGAAGCTGCAGTTGCAAGAATTAGAAGAGCTTAGATTGGATGCCTATGAGAGTTCGAGGTTGTACAAGGAAAAGACTAAGGCATTCCATGATAAACATATTCTAAGGAAAGAATTTTCTGTGGGCCAAAAAGTTCTTCTGTTTAACTCCCGTCTGAAGTTTATGCCTGGTAAGCTTCGATCTAAATGGGATGGCCCTTTTGTGATCACTAACATATTTCCATTTGGTGCTGTTGAGCTGTGTGATCCACCCACAGGACGAACCTTTAAGGTAAACGGGCATCGCCTTAAGCAATTTCACGAGGGACCCCAGCAACAGCCTGAGGAAGCAGAGATTCTCCTCATCGATGCCACTTATCCTCCATAAACCCTTGGGGAGTATTCTTCTTTCTTCTCCCTCTTTCTCTTTTATCTGTTTTCCTTTTAACTCCTTTGCTTTTCAAAATAAATTCAGTCTCTCTTTCTATGATTGCTACATATTATGAACTTGAACATTTTTTTTTGGATGGATCATTCCATTTGTTTTGCAATTCTGAACTCTTCGATTTCATGTCTTGGTAGTTGAATTGGTGATGTTGATTGTATAAGATGGTATTGACCCGGTGAGGTTTTGAGCCTACATGAATGGACTTCATCTTTTGCCATTCTTTCTTTCATGTGTGCATCTGCTCATGATTTGCGTTCTCTAGAACTTGCTCCTTTTCTTTTTGAAACTACATTTTCACTTATGTGCATAGGTATGATGGAAGCTTGTTTTTGTTTCCTTTTGTTTTCCCCACTTTGGCCAAATAGCCTTTCCCATACATTATTATTCTTTTGGTAACCCCTTTGTGCCTTTTTGTCCATTCTGTTCTAAGCCACATTACAAGCCTAAGCGTTAAACCATTTTATTCCGCACCATGAAAAATTATTGAGCATTGGTTTACCTTGGTTTTGTGTTTAAGTGTGAGGGTTGCTCAGGAGCGCAACAGTTTAAGTGTGGGGGGAAGATATTTGAGTTTGCCATTGTGATTATATATATAGCACAGTTCAAAAAAAAAAAAAAGAAAAAGAAAAGAAAAGAAAAGAAAGAAAGAAAAAAAAAAAGAAAAAAAAAAAGATAAAGAAAAAAAAAAAGGGTGTAAAAAAAAAAAAAATTAGAAAGAAATGAGGTATTTGAGTTAAATAAAAGTTTTCATACATAGAGAATGATTGTGTTAATCAGTGCTCAATTTAATTTCTTTGGTGCTTAGCCTCTCATTCCATATTTTTACCTACCTTTACCCTAACCCCATTACAACCTGTAATAACAAGCTCTCTTGATTTGTGCATGTATGTGTTATGAGTAGTAGAGACGTAGAAATTGAGCAAGCTTATGGTAGAACAATTTTCTTGGGTAGAATTTGAGCGATACACTTATATACCTTAAACACTTGAGAGATTCATTTGAGAGGTTGATTGATTGAGCGTATCATTTGAAAGACCATCTTATGTAATTAGTGTCATTGATTGAAATTGCCAAAATTGTGATTGGAGATAAAAGAATTTTGGTTTTCATTTATCGATCTTTTGAAGCTTTCTATCCCTTGTTCAATTTTTACATTACTGGCAACTATTTGAAAAAAAAAAAAAAAAGTTTTCTTGCTTTAGATTTTTGCCCAGGAGTGCAAAAGGCTAAGTGTGGGGGAGTTTGATAATCATTAAATTCATATTATTTTAAATGCGAAAAGGAGTTGAGAACTCTATCATTGTCATGGTTTAATGGATCAAATTAGTTGAATATGTGGTTTCATCTTCATAATGAGTTTTTAGACTTCATTTGCATTAATTTTGGTCATATTTGAAGTTTGGTTAAAAATTGGGCTTAAATCACACCTCTTTTACAATCGGGTGATAAACACTGTTAGGTATTTTGATCATAACTTGAGTTATAGAAATCTAATTGATACCCAATTTGCATTTTCAGAAAGCTAAGAGGAAGCCCTACAACTCCTATGAAGAGCCCAAAAGCTAAATCAGATGTTTAGAGGGCCAAAATTGGCCTGGAAACCGAAACAGGCTGCTTTCACTGGACTCTGGAATGACGTTCGGTATTCGACCCATATCTAGAGTTACAGACCTCCAAATGGGGCTCCGTTTGAACGACTGGAAAGCTGACATCCGGGGAGACACTTCATATGAAGATCACATGGCCAGATTCGGATTATTTCGTGGCCTAACATGGGCTGGAAAAGAGGACATTGTTTTGGAGCTGTAAAGTGATTCAAAGATGCTTCCAAGTTGGCCACTAACTAAAGTGACGAATTTGAGTTGTAAAGTGCATGGAAGAGATGCTCCTAGCTGCCTATAAATAGAAGGGTGTTATGAAGAGCAAGACACCTTGGAGATGATCCTTCTCTCCCATTCTAACTTCCTTCTTGTATTTCTTACCTCCTACATGGAAGGTTTTAGTTTTGCTTTATGTATTGTCTTTAATTCTTGTCTTTAATTTCTTGCCTCCTACATGGAAGGCTTTACTTTTCCTTATTAGTTTTATGTATTGTTTTTTCTTTTGTATTCCTAGCCTCCTTCTTGGAATGGTTTAGTGTTAATCTTTCCTTTTTATTTTATTTTGATTTTATGTTCTTCATCTTTTTCTGTATGGATTCACTATGTTGTTGAGATTTATTTTGGAATAGAAGCTTTCATTTTCTTTAATTGTTCTTTGTGTTCTTTATGTTCATGTTGAACTTGTTCATGTTCTTCGTGGTCATGATGAACATCTTTACTTCTGCATTTTCATTTTATCCAGCCATGCTTGGCTAAGTTTCTGTGATCGACCCATGAGTTGAGGATTCCATGGTGTCATCCGGAGGACTTGTGCTTTAATCAGTAACTGACTTGTTTCTGTTAATTTTAATCGGATCCGATTATAATTATGGATTGGGTATTAGATTTAATATCCAGATTGAAATCCCAAGGACTTAGGTTGGACCGGGTTGCAGAGAACGTTGTGCGATTGTGCAGCGAGCTCACCACGTGTTCGATCAAATGCTAGGCGATCGTCTAGTCGAGGGAGTTTCTGGACAAATGCAGAGATCTCGGTTTGTCTAGAATCAATCACAGGTTCAGTTATTTTATTTTTGTTCAATGATGGAAGTTCTTGGAATCCCAATTCTGGGTTGATCCATTTCAATTTGATTAATCTCATCTTTCTCCATTCTGTCTTTAATTCCTGTTCTAAATCCAACAAAACCCAATCCCCCCTTGTTTTCATTTCATTTGCATGACATCTAGATTACTTAGGATTTAATAAAAGGCTCCTCGAGAAGAGAGAACGATCCTAGGTTTGCCTATATGCAATCCTTGGTTAATTGTTGATTGTAGACCCCAAGGCTAATGACAAAAGGTCTTCATCAGTTATCCTTCAGACTGAATATTGGACATGGGTCTTATCTTACCCAGCCCTACCCATGCCTATTCCTAATAAAAGAGGAATTATCTGATTCTAAAATTGTCAAGTACTTACTTTGTCCAACACCATCATTTTTAAGGGCAATCTTATATAGTTACATGTGAAGAAAATTGTAAAATTTTAAATAATCAAATTTTATCATGAAAACTAATCATGTAAAGACACAACCAAACATGCTTGGTGATAGAAAAACTTCTCCATTATCTTACCTTCACATTTTACACAAGATTATCATCTGTTTTCTCCCCCACATTTTACACAAGACAATTTATTATGGGTCACGTGAATATTTAGCAAACATATCGTAGTTGCAAGATGATTTCTTAACATATACAAGTATTTTTATCGCCCAAAAAAAAAAACTGAAACCGTACAAATAAACAAGGGGTAATAAAATTAACCTTTTAACTATCCATATCTGAAGATGCGACCATAAAGATTAATTAAAACATAAAATTTGGGGAAAATACCATTTAAATTTCAAAATATCAAATAGATAATTCTCTAATAAAATGAGTTGTCAATTACTTTCTTTACTTTCTTGTTTTTGTTAATCCCTTACTGTTGTTGTCAACATGATTTTGAAATTCTAAGGTATTTTTATTTCATTTTCCTTGAAATTTAAACATATTAAAAGTTAACATTTGACATCCAATAGGCAGTGTGGAAAATCAGTCATATACCATACTGCTGCTTTTAAAATTGCAACTCTGATACACGAAATAAATAATACAGTAGTCCCAGAAAACCTTGCCACCTTATTGACCAAAAAAAAAAAGAAAACCTTGCCACCTTCATTGGAGCACAAGCTGCCTGACGAAGACAACTTGACAAAGTAAACAATAAAAACCTACGAACAAATTCTGGACACAAAATACAAATAGAAAAACATTTCATTGCATAATGATAAGCTCCAATAGATATGAACAAGCATAACACCTTTCACTTGCCACCCTTCTTCTGTGCAGCCTTGGTGACCTTGGCTCCAGTTGCGTCCTTCTTCTCCACGTTCTTGACGACTCCCACAGCCACCGTTTGACGCATGTCCCTCACAGCAAAACGACCCAAAGGAGGATACTGTGAGAAGGTCTCAACCACCATGGGTTTGGTGGGAATCATCTTAACTATACCGGCATCACCATTCTTCAAGAATTTGGGTTCCTTCTCAAGCTCCTTACCAGATCGCCTGTCAATCTTGGTTTGGAGCTCAGCAAACTTCACGGCAATGTGGGAGGTGTGGCAGTCAAGCACAGGGGCATAGCCATTGCCAATCTGCCCGGGGTGGTTCATGATGATGACCTGAGATGTGAAGCTGGCAGCTTCCTTGGCTGGGTCGTCCTTGGAGTTTGAGGCAACAAACCCACGTTTCAGATCCTTCACTGCAACGTTCTTCACGTTGAATCCCACATTGTCACCTGGAAGAGCTTCTTGGAGAGCCTCGTGGTGCATCTCCACAGACTTAACTTCAGTTGTCAGTCCAGTGGGGCCGAAAGTAACAACCATACCAGGCTTCAGAACACCAGTCTCAACACGTCCCACCGGAACGGTTCCAATTCCTCCAATCTTGTACACGTCCTGAAGGGGCAACCTAAGAGGCTTGTCTGAGGGCCTCTTGGGCTCGTTGATCTGGTCAAGGGCCTCCAGAAGTGTTGGTCCCTTGTACCAGTCAAGGTTGGTGGACCTCTCAATCATGTTGTCTCCCTCAAAACCAGAGATGGGAACGAATGGGATCTTCTCAGGGTTGTAACCGACCTTCTTCAAGTAGGATGACACTTCCTTCACAATTTCATCGTACCTGGCCTTAGAGTATTTGGGAGTGGTGGCATCCATCTGTTGGAGAGGAAAACACAGAAAAACCACATTATTAAGTGACAATAGAAGCAATTATCAAATACATGATTAGATACACCAAGCAATTCTAGTTAAATACCTTGTTGCAGCAGCAAATCATCTGCCTCACCCCAAGGGTGAAGGCAAGGAGAGCATGCTCACGGGTCTGTCCATCCTTGGAAATACCAGCCTCAAAACCACCAGTGGTTGAATCAATGATGAGGACAGCACAGTCAGCCTGTGATGTTCCAGTAATCATGTTCTTGATGAAATCCCTGTGTCCAGGGGCATCAATGACTGTGCAGTAGTACTTGGTGGTCTCAAATTTCCAGAGAGCAATATCGATTGTGATTCCTCTTTCACGCTCAGCCTTGAGCTTGTCCAGAACCCAGGCATACTTGAATGACCTCTTGTTCATCTCAGCAGCTTCCTTCTCAAACCTCTCAATAACACGCTTGTCAATACCTCCAAGCTTGTAGATAAGATGGCCGGTGGTGGTTGACTTGCCAGAGTCGACATGGCCAATGACCACAATGTTGATGTGAGACTTCTCCTTACCCATAGAGCCAAAAGGGACTGATCAAGAAAAGACAAAGATATTACGGACACTGTATTAATAGTAAATTTCATCCTCACAAGCATCACAAAATATGAGACGAAACCACAAATAATTGAATTTTATATCAATCAATGAACGTGCTGTCAGATTTAGATGATGTTTACTGAACAGAATTTTATCAAAATCATATGAGATGCTAAACATTCAGGCAGATCAAGCAAACTAGAGCAGACCCAAAACTAACAACCACATATGACATAAAAGTCAAATAACAAAATTTGCATCAGCTTGTCACAAACGCATGCGATCACGTTTACAAACCCAAGAAGATCCCCAAATTCCTTTCACATAACATCTATTCTCATCAGTCAACGGTAAATCATTAGTAATTAAATCTACTCCAAGATCCATACTTCACATAGGAATCATATCAACAGGAAAATACCAACGACAGAATAAAAAACATAAATCGATTCATCATCAAAGACATAAAAAGTTCTGGAAAAAAAAATCGGAAGAACGAACAAACGATCGGTCATTCAAATAGCAGATAACAAGAAAATTATGTTGTATTTTAAATAAAACAAAAGTACGAAGCATTCAGAATGAACCAATGAAGAGGTATAAGTTGGAGGCAGAGATTGCCCGACAGCCACAGGCAAAGAAAGAGCAAAGAATGCGAAACCGAACCTGAAAAGACAGTGAGAACTGAGAAGCTATAACCCCAGCAGCACGGAATGAAGTCAGCGTAGCAGAGCGGCAGGAAATGGAATGAAATGGTACAAGAGGGATTATATAGTTATCATGTTTACGAAAAAACCCTTGCTTCAATATATATATATATATATTTTTTTCCCTTCTGCACAGTATCCCCGCAGTTGGTAGGCATGAGACTAATCCCCGGGTCAGGGCACAAAGCAGTAAAAGGCTAGTTACGGGTTGCTTTCTATTTACAAGAGTTAAGGCCCCTAACCACTTATTTAAGGGACGAGAACAATTAATTCCTTTCATTCCGTGGCGGCTCCCCAAAAGTCAAAAGTAAACCTCTAAATAAAAAACGGTAACGGGATTCATTGAGTGCAGATTTATTTATTTATTTATTCAATTTATATGTTATTTTATTTTTTGTCCCAAAATTTATAAGTTGATTTGTGAAAAAAAAGCTGATAAGTTATTAAAAAATTGTATTTTTCTTTTATTTAGGGATAAGATGACTAAAACAAAAAGGTACTAATACATTTTTGAATAAGAGAGAAAAAAAAATAAAAGTTCACAATTAAGATAATGAACAGAATGATTTTGGTTTTGGAAGCGATTTATACTACCGGTTCAGACGGTTTTGGATTAATCCACAGGTTTCTAACTTTACTAACTACCAATGTTCAAAGGGAATATATATATTAATGTCACATTGAAAAGGTCAAAAATGATATTATAAATGTAGCCTAAATTATGTTTTTTTAGTCTTTTAAATTTATGGGTAAAAGATTTCTCCGGTCACTGGAGATAGAGTTATCTCCAGTGACCACAAAACTACGTCGTTTTGGATTAATGAAGGGTGTTTCTATAATTCTGTTTATTTTTTAATCATATACATTTTACCAAAACACCCTTCATTAATTCACCTGAAATTACTAACAAACCCTTCATTAATTCAAAACGACGTAGTTTTAGGGTCACTGGAGATAACTCTATCTTCAGTGACATGAGAAATCTTTTTCCCTAAATTTATACGTGGTTTCATTTCAATCCTTTATGTTGATAAAGTATATTTTTAATCTTTAAAACTTAATATAAATTATTGTTATAAGTTTTTTTTTTAATACAAAAAAGTTTAGGTGGGGGTAGACATCAATACCCCACCAGGGCGAGGTTATGCCTCCAGGCTTAGATCACTTACAGAGATATTTATAGATTGCCTATCAATGAAGCCCTCACATCGACTGGTAGGTATCGAACCTCTTTCTTTTTGAAGTGAATGTTAACTCCTTAACAATTGTGTCAATCCCCATGGGCTTATTATTAGTTTCTTCAGTCTGGCGAAGAAAAAATATCTCAGAAAGCGTTTGCCGATAGGTGTAAAATAAAGCAGGACTTTTGCAATTTCATTTGAATGCCTTGGGAGGCTTGCTTGTATTGTAATGTTTGATTTTGGTTAGAAGGAGGCTCATGTGTTATGAAACTCATCTTGAATGTAAGATAGTGCATAAAAATGTGCTCGTTAAAATGTCATTAAAAGAGAACACACCGATACAATTTGTAGCTCATCGATAGGAGTTCCATTGTTGGTTAAATCCTACCTTGCATCATTTTTAATGTTAGTAATTATATAAGGAGTCGAATTAGTACTTGAGTTTACAAATCCGATTAGGCAAGGTTGATATTATTGGTAATGAAATTGAGTGTGCCTAATTGAAGTAGCTTTTCTGTTGTTGTTGTTTCTTATTATACTCATATATGCTTGTGTGTGATGTCTTTAAGAGGAATTTGAGAATTTGCTAATGGAAAGTTTATAAGAAAATTATTTATACTTTTGTGTTGTTGTTGTTTGTTATTATACTCACATATGCTTGTGTGTGATGTCTTTGAGAGGAATTTGAGAATTTAATTTGCTAATGGAAAGTTTATAAGAAAATTATTTATATATTTTTCCCAGGTTAACCTTCATAAATTGTAAGAAATTAAATAGTTTTTTTACAAGATCATAAACATTTTTATCAGAGGAACTAGACACATAATGAACTGAAATTCCTAATTGTATAGTGGTTTAAGGCAATGAATATTGAGGTTTGAGCTCTGATATCAATTTGAAGGACAGAGCTCTGATACTAGTTTGAAGGTTTAAACTTTGACATCAAATTGAAGGGCAGAGCTCTAATACTAATTTAAAGTACTGATCTCTGATACTAGTTTAAAGGTTTGAACTTTGACATCAAATTGAAGGGCAGAGTTCTGATACTAATTTAAAATACTGATCTCTGATACTAGTTTGAAGGTTTGAACTTTGACATCAAAACTAAATTGAAGGTTTTGACATAAAACTCTAAAAAGAAAATAAGAAGAAAGCGTACAGATTAATAATTACCCTGTTTTGTTCAAGACAATTTATAAGAGAGGCGCGTATAAACAATTTATAGGAGAAATGGTATTCTTCAAGATGCATCAAAAGAACGATTTGCCGTTCTTGGAATGTAAAGGCAAATTGCTGCTTTTAAATATTTTCAAAGTAAGGTTGGTTTTATCTAGAAAGAGAAAAGGGTTTAGCTGCTCCATTTGATGAGACCGAGTCTCGTCATTTGGAGAATTGTGAATCTGCTTAATAAAATTATGGACGACATATCCGAGAGGAAGAAGTCAATGCTATGGAGTCTTGTGGGTTGAGTTGGGATCTTCAAGCCTTCTGAGTGTTGTTATTATTATTTTTTTTAGCAAATCAATCATTTGATTTAAATGGTGGTGCGCAAACGCGGACGCTTGTAATCTCCAAATCTAATGGTATCCAGATTCATGGGCTTGTCATATATTTAATTATAGTAACTTAACGGATGTACTAAAATTTTAGTGAAAAAAAGAATTTAAAACACTAAGAGTCATTTTGATTCAACTACATTGGGTGTCTATAATGATGATTATGATTTCATTATCAAGAGAAGAGTGTTTGGTTACTCTTTAGCATGGTAATAGAGTCTACTATGGTAATGGTAATTACCAAAAAAATTATAATCCTTATTCAAATCTCCCCTATGAATATTCATTATCATTCTATTGCACGGTTGAAAAAATTGAATTTGCCCTTTAATATTATCTTTCTTTGTTTCACTTTCATTTGTCTCATTTCACCCGTCATGTCATACCACAATCACCACCTCTACTACCTCCTCTTCCTCCATTCTCACCATCGCCACCTCCATTGTTGTCGATGCTGCCATGACAACTACCGTTGCCGCCACCTCCACTACTATTGCCGCTACCACTACCTCCATTGTATTGCACTACACTTGAAGGAGCAATGGGATCGAACAAAACGCTAAGAAATTTCTAACCTTGATTTTTATTTTCTTGAGTAATTTATAGCTGGTCATTCCTGGCATGCCAAAGTCGATCAAACCCGTCAAGAAGGAGACTTTTGGTCGTCTAAAAAATGTAACTTTTAACATTTCTTTCTAATTATACCCTTGTTTAGAAAAAATGTGTATGAAAGATAATAAGTGAAAATTTATTACAAATAAATAATAGGTAACATACCAGCAGGAGTTGGCTCAAGTGGAAGGGACTTGGGCCGCTTAAGCAGGGGTCTCGAGTTTGAGTACTTGTGGATGCAGAAAACTCCCCTAGGAGAAGTCCCCGTGTATGCGCTCGATAGAACCTCGATCCGGACTAGGCAGGGCGAAGTTCTGGTGAACCGAGTGCAATAACAAAAAAAAATTAAAAAAATAATAATAGGTAACATATGTTTAATGAGAGTAAAAATGAAAAATGATAGTTTAAAATTTCACACAAAGTGGATTTGTTGTTGTTCCTTATATTAAAAACCAACCCGATGAGAGAATATTTCTTATAAAAAGGATAGTGGATGGAGTAACATGAAACACAGTTCAAACTTCAAAGCAAGAGTCCAAACTGGAAAATAAAAAGAAGAAATGACGCAAAGTTCAGGCCAAGTAGAGTATATTAACCAATGCCACATGCACAAAATTGAATGAGATGCTCTGTATCAAACAAGACTGAGTGGAGTAAAATATCAGGACGTTCATGGGGTTTTAAAATCTGAGCAATAGGTAATACTGTTGCGTTGCTGTATCAAATAAGACTGATTGCTGACCTCTTTGTCAAATTGCAGTGACTGATGTAAGTGAATTTTCCTCTTATGTCTTCCGAGAGTGTCCAGAAGAATGAAGGTGATCTTTGTGTTCCAACTTCCTGGTGTGGGTAAAATTAGGCATTAGTATTACAACCTCACTCAGGTGTGGCTAATCAATTTATTTAAGTTAACAAAGCTCCCATTGAACAGAAGTTAAGGGGTCTATTTGGAATGGCGTCACGCAAGTTAGAAGAGAAAACTTCTCACACAAACTTATCTTGTACGCTGTTAATTATATTGGAAAAACATCTTTTACCGCTAATCTAAATAGGCACTAAAAACTGTGCCGGAGGTGATGAATCTGATATAGAATCACATCCAAAACTCAAAATATTTACCCGCGTAAACAATTTATAGGCAAGTCAGTCTTCTTCAACCTTTTGTCCGTGGGTTCAGCAGTTAAGGATTTAGAAACTCTCATAAATGGAGAGAGTTCGAATCTGGACACTGTTGCAGTGTTGAGGGAGGCATCCCAGAGCTTGAGAAGCAAGGGTAATTGAGACTGAGGTGGATTCTCAATCCTGAATCCTCTATAGAGAAGGCTCAGGCCTCCTCTTTTCAGATTGTAGGTGAGCCTAACCCATCTCCAAAAATTTATATATGAGAAAAAAGTCAGTCCTCTTCAAGAATCATCAATAATTGCTTTCTTTTCCGAGAATATACAGGCATAGCTGTTCTCCTAAATCATTTTACAGGAAGATCAGTTCTATCTAAGACAAAATTAAGAGGCTTTCACCTCCTCAGGTCGATGGGTTCGCTTAAGAACACCGCTAAGAATATTCGGTTGGATGGTCTGTTTTTTCAGTATATGTTGAAATACTAAATTTATTACCTTCGGCCCAAGAAATAATCCTAATTGGGCTTCGGCCCATTATATTGATGAATGCCCTGATACTCCTCGACCCATGACTCTTGAGAGATTCGAAAGTCAGAACAGGAAAAAAAAAAAAAAAAACTACTGGCGAAGCCTTGTTTGAGCATGCTCTTCGGATTAGGGAATGTTTTCCTCAAAGGAAATTATGAATATTTTATTTAAATAATACTGAAAATTGAATTAAATGAATGCGAAGGATTTAAATTGAATAAGTTGGTATTGAATTAAATAATATGGCGGCTAATTGCTTATACGGTCATAAACTGTATGTTATTTATCACTATCAACCAAACTTAACTAAAATTTAATTTTCATTAATTAAAGAATCAAATAATTCGGAGTAGTTAAATTATAAATTTTTTTGATATGAAAGAAGTTAAATTATAAATTGAATATTAGTATTCTTATTCAGGTCAAAAAAAAAAAAAAAGGTCGTTTTACTCGGCCTAAGTGAAGGCTGCTACGCTACCATCGTGGACTCTCCCCACTACGAGACAACCAGAAAAGGCCGAATACATTCTTAAAAATAGTTTATAAAAAGAAAATTAATCAGGATGTCTCTATAATCTTACCTGATTTTCATCACATTTTTGTGGTTTCTTGTGACTCATAAATAATTATAATAGTTCCAAAAAAAAATTAAGTCTAGAAGGAAAAAAAATAGGAGAGGGAAAAGACTTGTATATCGCGACGGATCCATGTCAAAGTCCTAATGCTCCATAACTTGATCATAATAATAATTCTCACACAATAATTATATTACTAAAGCCTAAATATGATTGGCAAAGCAGATCATTAGAACAAGAAAAGATGGTAAGAGTGAGAGAAATTAATAGTCTGGCGGCCCATAAAGGGTGCCTGAATCTAAAGTCTAAATTGGCATAAGTGGTAAGTGACTTGTGTCGCTTAAGTAATGTCTCAAGTTTGAGCCTTGTGAATGCAGAAAAGTCTTGTTGGGAGACTTATTCATCATAGCCAGGTACGCGACTCGGGTTGGATTCGGATTAGTCATGGCGAAGCTTTAGATGTCGAATGGACCCAAAAAAAAAAAATCCAAGATGTGAGAGAAACAAGAGAAATACTTAGCCACTTTAGAAGCATCATGTCATCTAAACTCTATCTACTAAAAATACACTAGCCTAGATTATTTTAATTCTAATTGACAGAAGACTCATCTTAGAAAATTCACATTTTTTGAAGGGGGGAAAAACCTCTTAATTCAAGTTAGCTAGGTTTTTCTCCCTTCAAATTAAGAGGCTTTTTTTTTTTAAAAAAAAAGAAAGACAAAATATAGTGTAAATTATTTCATATGAGTCACCAGCCATCTAATATTGAAATGATCTAAATAATTGAAAATAGAATTCAAACGATGTGATACTCTCTTAAAGTATCTAAATACTCCCTCCGGTCCTAATTATAGAAGCAATCTCATATAATTAGGACCGGAGGTAGTATTAAAAATCCAAATATCAACTATTCCAACCAAGACATGAGCAGAGAGATTTAAAGGTATATAATGAGAAGCATATTATATTTTCTAACCTTTTTTTTTTTAAAAAAAAATATGTAATTTAGATCTACTTATTATTAACCATATATTTAGCCGGCCTCACTACCAAGTATCAAATGTCAAAAGCAAAAACACGTCAAATGTCTTAATCAAGGATCTTCCTAACATTTTAAAAATTATAAACAATGATACGCGGTTTAATAATAAAATATAACTAACTTTTTAATTTGCCTAAAGCAAGCTTATACAAAGAATTAGAAAGAGCACTCTACTAACCACATCATTAATATATCACTGCGACAATCTTTCAAGATTAATCAAATAATGGGTCAGAAGTCAAAACAATGACAATCAAGAGGTACCTTCAGAAGAGATCAATGAGAATGGTTCTCAACTTCTGGTAAGCCCAAGAGGAAAATGTTTTGACGATTGTGAGGTGGCAACAGATATTTGATTGCTTTTCGGCCAAATAAATACTACCTCTGGTCCTAATTATAAGAGCTAGCTGACTTTCTTTAGAAAGATTAAGAAAGTTAAATAAGTTACTTAATCAGTTTTCATATGTTGTGTATCCTTAGATTATATATTAGTTTATTAGTTAAACTAATCAATTTGAAGAAAGAAATAAAAATAAAAATACTCTAAAGTAATTTAATTAGCTTCCTTAATCTATCCAAAAAAATCAACTAAGTCTTATAATTAGGACCAGAGGGAGTAAGAGTAAAATACTCTAATCATTCATATGTTTTATCTTAATCATACAAACAACTATATTTCAAAAAGTCATACAGATCTTCTTTAAAATTAAAATGTATGCTACATAAATCTCTTTATATATAAGGGCCAAAAAAATTATACCATCAAATTTTAATTCTAATATTTTTAAATTTTAATATGTTAAAAATTTATTAAATTTGATATTATAAAATCTATAATTTTGATTTTTCTCCATATTTACATAAAGTTACTTATTTTTAATTTCCTAAATGAGTAAAAATATATATCAAACACTTTTTTTTTCCTATCAAATATAATAAACTGTATATAGGTTTGGGCATTGTATAAGTGATTTAAATTTATAATTTCATGTTTTTTTTCTACAGACATTTAAAAAGAATTTACTCAAATTCTTAAAGGTTTATGATATTTACAAGCTATCAATTAAAATTTGGTATTTAGTATTAAGGGTACATTAGTAAATAAATTTTATTATTATATAAATTTTAATTAAAAAATATTTTTAGAATATTCTTAGCGGAGTTAAGAGTTTTGACTTGAGTGTATGTGTTTTAAATAGACGGAAGGTCTGTATAATTAAAGTAAAACATAAGGATAGTCAAAATAGTTTATTCAAATAATAAATGTTGTTTGCTTGGATTAGTGACATTAATTTGGAAAGATCATGAAACTTATTGTGATTAAACCCATAATAACTCAAAAACTATTTGTTCAAAAAAATAACTCAAAAACTATAATAACTCGTGGGTGATTATAAGAATAAATTGTACCATACTCTGTAAATGTTGAAATCAGGCGTTTGGGAAAGACCCACCGGCCAGTCTAAATAAGTCATATAATGAAACCGGACGAAATCTACTGGTTAGATTGAGTTCTAAACAACCACCTAGTGTGGTCTAGTTTTAATTCAAGTGATTTTTATTTATTTATTTAATATTATGTAATTTGGATTTTTTTATTGTTAATTAATGTTGATGAAAATTCTTAATGATTTATGAATATATTTTAATGTTTTGGGATGAGTTTTACACGCATATAGATATATTTTTATTTTCTTAATCGTGTTTTATCATGCTAAAATCTTACTTCCCTTTAAAAAAAATAAATGACAAATCATTACCAGGTCCCAAAATACGGAATTAATTAAGAAAAAAGTATCATTTTGTGATTAATTGCTAAATTCCCCTCATAAAAAAGTTTGTTGTCAAAATGACATTTCATGTTGTTAAAATGACTTTATTAGTTATTAAAATGTCCTTAGAAAAATCTCATTGTGAAAATGGCTTCTTACATTGCCAAAATGACTTTGCATGTTATCAAAAATTCTCTGAGTTTTTCCTTTGGCGTGTAAAATTTTAGAAATTTGGACAGTTTTTGACAATATGAAAAACCATTTTGACAACATAAGAAGTCATTTTCACAAAGAGATTTTGATAGAAACATTCTAACAATTAACAAAACTATTTTGATAATATAAAAAGTCATTTTGACAACGTTTTGTTTTTTTGTTTTGTTTTTTTTTTTATGAGGAGAATTCAAACAATTAATCCAGTAGGACCTCACAATGATTTTTCCTTTGGTACATTGAGGTCCTCAGCTAACGAAACCAGTGGACCAAGTCTAATCTAATACACTATTGGATTAGACCATATGAAGGGCGATTGGGCGGCCAAACCCAACCTGTCTAGAAAACATACTAGACCTCATATAGGGCTCTATTTTAGTTTGATCAGTCGTTTTTGGAATCATAACAATAAACTAAAGGGAAAATTTTAAATAAATACCATCTGAATATTTGCAAAACCCTCAGAAGTCCGTTGAATTTGTAAAAAGACTGAGAGGTACAAAGGACCTATGAGGAATATGTAAATTTGGGTCAAATTACCATTTTGTCCTTAGTTTTAAATTAAAAAAAATAAAAATAAAATCTCATTCCACCCCCCACCGCCAGCCACCCACCACCACCGCGGTGGTGGGGGGGATTTTTCTTTTTATTTATTTAAAACTAAGGGTAAAAGGGTAATTTGACCCGAATTTGCATATCCCTTATAGGTCCTTTGTACCTCTCATCTTTTTACAAATTCAACGGACTTCTGAGGTTTTTACAAATTCATATGGTATTTGTTTAGAATTTTCCCTAAACTAAAAGCTATGTGAATTACTCCTATAATATTCATTTTTCAAAAAAAAAATATATTCACTTTTCAAATACAAATACACCCAGAGAAAAAAAGGCAAAAAGAATATTGTGAGAAAGTGACCAGAAAGGTTGTTCCACGGCTAGTGGGCTAGTAGCTACCAGATCTAGTTTCCAGTTTGAACGGTTTTTTTAAATAAAAATAATATTAACTGAATAATTATCTTTATTTTAGATTCTAATATTTTTTTAAAAAAAAAAGAAAAAAAATTGTATCATTTAAATCTCATTCTAGAGTAAAAGAGCTCCACCTAGCTAACTAAAGAGTAGGCATGAAAACTGGATCCAATACCTCATCTTGAAGCATTTTTCCAGTGCAGGCGCCTCCATGATCCTTGACAATGGGCCCCACTATTTTAACCTTTTTCGCGCCTGCTCTTCTAGACGATTAAACTAAACACCTTCAAAGTTCAAACACAAAAACCTGCTACCGTAGATACTTTCTTTATTCTCTTCATCTAGAAGATATCGTCACACCTCCTTTAAAGCCTCCCCCTATCGCTATAATCTTTGTATATATATGGAAAACTATATTGCTCTCTCAATAAAGCGAATCGTTGGAATTACCTTTTGATTTGCTCCCAAGATGATGGGAGACGCAGAATTTCAGTTTGATAAAGAAGCACAAGACCCGTTTGAGGCAGAAGAGACTCTCTCCCTCTCCGACCTTCCAATTACCGGCGATTCAGCTCACTCGGATTATTCGTATTCAAAGGACGGCGACGAATTCTTCGAGTTCATTAGCGAAGATTTCACAGCCTCAACGATGAACAGAGACATAATCTTCTGTGGGAAAATCATCAACATAGAATCTTCGAAACACGCAAAACCAAAACAGAGCGATGCTAACCAGAGCGAAGATGATACTAGTGATGTTCTTCATCCATGGATTCTAAACAAACACACTTCGAAATCCACCATATCTGGCGACTCCGCCAGGCGTAAGGTACGAGAATTGAAGGGTTCGAAGGACTACTATTCCAGAGGGAGGGTTTCGTTGATGAGGTCAGCGACCAAGACGAGGTGGTATTTGTTAATGTTTAGAATGCCGTCCATAAGGTTGCCAGCGGAGATGGAGTTGAGAGACATTAGGAGCAAGCAGAGACAGAGGAATGTTCCGGCGGCGGCGATGAAGGTTCCGGTGCCGGCGGGAGAGGAGGAGATGGTGAGCAACAGCATAAAGGAAAGGAGGATCTGGTGGTTTGGCAAGATGTTCAGGTCGTTGGGATTGGGATGTGGAAATGCAGTAATCAAGCAAACGACGTCGTAAACAGCTTCATGTCGATGACGCAAATACAAGCACGTGCTGGCTTGGGTCTAGAGCTTCCCCGGCCCAGTTAGCCCGTAGAAAGAGACATACGTGCCTTTGGAAGATTGTATCATCATTTATCATAATTTTTAAATCAACCAGTACTACTAGTAGAGTAGTGGAGTGATATTGGGATTCATTTTTTCCCTCCCATTCCTAGGTTCGATCCCCCCTCCCCTATCGCCTTGTATCAAAAAAAAAAAAATCTTTAAATTATGTTTGTCCAATTAATTTAAAAAGTCACAATATTGTTGTAACTTTTCTCTCTTCTTTCCAATCAACAGCCTAGATAGGCTAATAAAAAAATAAGGAGAAAAAAGGATAAGAAGATAATCTACTTCCAATTCTCACATCATACCGTGCTAGAGTACATAGAACAAGTAGATTATTTTTCGGGTTCAGGTTCACATTTGGTGTTTTTCTTTTACATGCTTGTCCCTCTAATTAGAGGAATAAGATATTTTTTTTTATATTTTATTTAGTTAGATTAAATTATATACTGCAACCTGAAATATTTTTTGCATTCAGCATCTAAAATTAATTAATTTCCATTTCTGCATTTAGAAATATTTTTCCTGTAACACCAATATTTTGTAAATTAATTAATTTGAGATATTAGGTACAAAAAATATTTCAGGATACAGCATATAATTTAATCTAAATAAATAAAACATATAATTTTTTTCATCCCTCTAATTAAAGAGACAAGTATATATAAATAAAAAAAAAAAAAGGCACCAAATGTGGATTCCTAGTTCTTCCATCTCTCCCCTACCTCCACGGTCCACGCCTCTCTCTGTTATGTCTCGAAACCCAATTGAGCAGTAGTGCTGCAGGTGGAGAGAAGGGAAGTTTTTGGATATAAAAAAAAAGTTTTACGAGGGGAGAGTAATTAATGAGGCTGTATCTTTGTAAAAAATAAAAATAATAAATAATAAATAATAAAGAGGAATGAGTATAGGTAAGAGTACATATTATTGTGTTGAAATCAAATGAGAGGTAATAAGCAAAATTATTGAATTCTAAAATCCTGTTTTAGAATATATGACTTAATTTTGAATTTGTTGAATTAAAGGACTTGATTTAAAATTTGAATAATTCAACCATCTTTTTTACAAATTTTCCCTTCTAAATATTACAAACTTTTTAAAAATTCTGGTAATTTTTTAGATGTAATTTGAATGCCAAAGTTGGCATCATCTTTTGCCAGGATCTCTCCTAACGGTTGTATTATATTTCGAGTCCCTATTTCAGGACGAGTTTTAGGGCATTCCACTTATAGTGAGGAGGGAACATTATTTACGGATCATTTACACCATTTTGGCTTTAAATGCAAATTCTGTTGATTAAATGCTCAAATCTTAGTCCAAACCCAATGAATGATAAGACTTTACAATGATTTACCTTTAGGTTCTGTATCTTGGTGCTGTAATGGGATCCCTCTGAGGATGATTCTAAAAAACCACAAAAGTTATTACTTAACTAGTAGGCTAGAAGCCCGGAAAAACACCAAAATAACAACTTTTAGCAAAAAATGTATCAAAATAGCGCAGTTTTAGAAGTATTTATCAGAATAAGGTTGTTTTGGACCAGTCACGTCGCCAAGTACGACGGCACTATTAGTGCCGTCAGACTGTCTCCTGGTGCTGTAATGGGATCCCTTTGAGGATGATTTTAAGAAACCACAACAGTTATTACTTAAGTAGTAGGCTAGAAGCCCGGGAAAAACACCACAATAACAACTTTTCGCAAAAAATGTATCAAAATAACGCAGTTTTAAAAGTATTTACTAAAATAGGGTTGTTTTAAATCAGTTATGTCGCCAAGTAAGACGGCACTATTAATGCCGTCAAACTATCTGACGCCACTAGTTGTAGCGTCAGAACCATCCATTGATGCCACTTTTTAAAAAGTGGCATCAATTGATTATTAAAAAAAATTATTATTTTATAATTATATTTAAAAAATAGTTTATTTGATAAAAAATAATTATTTTATAATTATATTTAAAAATATTATTTTATTTGATAAAAAAATAATTTTATAATTATATTTAAAATTATAAATAATAATTCTAATTAATTATAAATAATAAAAGAGTAAATAATAATTCTAATTAATAATTAAGAGAATTAAAATATTTCAAATTTATTATAAACCTGTGAAACTCGCTTGGATGTGGGTGTTAAAAGCCCATCATCGCTAATTTCATAAGGGAGGAGGTGGAAGTTTTAGTATAAATAGAGGCCTTCCTCCTCTCTTATACCTCACCTCTCCTAAAACATTTATATATTTTTCTCTCTTGTAGTATTTCACTTGTAAGTTAGTTGGAGTGAATTTAGGATATGATATTTCTCTTATATTTGTCTAATTTATTATTTATTAGTTGCATTTAGATATAGTGGTTGGGGTCTATTATATTATTAAATTACGTCTAGAAACTTTATTTTCTAGTTGGGTAATCTTCTAATATAATAAGTCACGCTCTATATATTGTGTTGAGATCTGAGTGATGGATATCTTCCAAAGATCTCTGTGAGGCTCGCCTCACCCTCAAAGACTTATAGTTTCCTGTGTTACACATAACTTGTTCGCAGTTACACACTTACACCGATCACAAATTGTGTGTAACACAAGAGATTATAAGTCTTTGAGGGTGAGGCGAGCCTCACAGATATTTTTGGAAGATGTCCATCACTTAGATCTTACAGGGTGAGTTAAGCCTCACAGGTTTATAATAAATTTTAAATATATTTTAATTCCCTTAATTATTAATTAGAATTATTATTTACTCTTTTTATTATTTATAATTAATTATAATTATTATTTATAATTTTAAATATAATTATAAAATTATATTTTTTATGAAATAAAATAATATTTTTAAATATAATTATAAAATAATATTTTTTTATCAAATAAACTATTTTTCTATATAATTATAAAATAATAATTTTTTTTTAATAATCAACTGATGCACTTTTTAAAAAGTGGCATCAATTGATGGTTTGTGGCGTCAACACTTTTGTGTGGCGTCAAACTATCTGACGCCACAACTAATGGCGTCAGACAGTCTAACGGCACTAATAGTGTCGTCGTACTTGGCGCGTAATTTACCCAAAACAACTCTACTTTGGTAAATACTTTCAAAACTGCGTTATTTTGGTACATTTTTTTGCTAAAAGTTGTTATTTTGGTGTTTCTCCCCTAGAAGCCCTTCATTTGCTGCCTGTCTATGCAACCAGTACATGCAACATAAAATGAAGATAAACCTTTCCCGCTCTAACAATGTGTGAGCAGTCATGGCTCTCTCTTTGACGGTAACTTCTTAAGATAACTAAAAAAAGGCTTAAAGCCAGCCCTCCATTAGCTTAGGAGAACTTGATTCCAGCCATACTATTAGAAAATTACTTCTATTTTGTTTTGATAGTTTCCGCTATGACTATGTTATGTATGTATGTAATTACAGTCTTTATTGGATATTGTTTAACCAAAACATAAACTTTCTATTATCATTTTAAAAACGTACTAGAATTTTTAAAATGTTGGTAGTAAAAGATATGAAATTATAAATTTAAATGACTTATACAATCTCTTAAACATATATAATTTATATTATATTTGATTGAAAAAATTGTGTTTGACATACATTTTTAGTCATTTAAGAATCTAAAAATAAATAAATTTCAATAAATATTGTGAAAAATTAAAATTATAAATTTTATAATCTCAAAATTATTAAATCATTAGAAAGTTAAAAAAAATATATTAGAATTAGAATTTGGTGATTTTCCCCCATATATATATATATCAGCGAAGGAAGGAGAGTTTTATGTGAATGTGGTGATGAAGTTAATTTCAAACAAAATAAACTAAAAACCTAAAGCAAAATTGAAATAAATAATAAGAACTCTGTGAATTATTATTATTATTTGAAAATTTTAAAAAATCTAAACAGGTGCCTTAGGTACACTTTTAATTTTACATACATCTATAGTCCTCTGATAATCAATAAAAATTTATTGGTATTTGATTATATATCTCACCATCATATGTTTGGAGCAACTGACAAATGAATTGTTTCAACTTAACTAGTGATTTTGTGTTCGAGCCAAGGGTATACATCCACAACAATTACTTGCAAATAGCAAGATACCCTCGTAATAGGCATACATTCCCACAAACTGTAGTACTGTACTAGTCGGTTGTTAGTAGTGTCAAATATAGGTGGATTAATCCAACAAAAATTATGAATCTCTAGTTAAGCCAAAAGGACTTTTTATAACAGAACACTTAGTAATACTCTGCATTAAAGATGGAAAAAAATATTTTTTTAGCAATACAATAAAAGAAATCTATATTTTTTTTATTAGGACATCGCGGCCGACAGAGAGAGAAAGTAGAGAGAAGGGGTCCGCTTGTTTTCTCCTCTCTGCTTCGCGATTTTTCTTCTTCCCCTTCTCGCCCTCTTTGCCACTACTGCGGCAGAGTGGTTGTTCGGATCTCAGATCTTCGATATGTGGCCTTCTCCCTCTGGGTTGCGGATGTGGGTTAGCGTCCTTGTGGCGATCTTTTCCCTCTTCTTCTTCAGATCTAATCTGTGGAGGTGAGAGCTTTATGTTTTTTTGTGTTTTTGTTTGTTTTTTTGTGGTATGGGGCTTTGTGGTGGTGTTTTTGTCTCAGGAAATAAACAGATTTGTTAGATCAGCATTCAAATCCTCTTGGTTGGATGACTGTTTAAACGTTATTAGATCCGATTATCACTTAGTAGCTCGGATCTGCGTTCTTGGAGGAAGATTTAAAGAAGTGTTGTATGGTGTGTGGTCGAGGTCATCGGATCTGCTTGATCTGTGGAGCAAAAATGTTCTTCAAGACATCAAGGGTTTTCTTTCTTCTGAGGTTGGGTTTTCTGTGGTCCTTACCCTAATATTGGGTGCCTATTTAGCTGATCTAATTGCAGCTATTGCTTATAAGATTGTGTACTCGTTCAAGTGGGTTTTACAACTAACACTTTCTTGCGCGTTCCTTCTAACCTTGGACATCGAGGAGTCTGGTTTTGTCATGTTTCTACTTCTACTCTTGTATCTTTAATATACGGTGCTTGCCTATTGTGGTTTTTCTTCTATTTTGTTGTATTTGTTTTGGAGTAGTTTGCGTGTATCCTGATGTATTGTATCAGTTTGCACTATTAATATATATAAATATCTTTTGAGCAAAAAAAAAAAAAAAATCTATTTTTTTTGAATTGAGAAGGGGACCAAACCGGCCCTGTGGGGCATAGAACCGTCCTCCACCTCTCCTATGCCAGGGACTTCTCTAGCTATTATCAGCTCTATCAAAATTTCATCTTCATTTTGAAGTTGTATTTTTTGAATATTTCCTTTCAACATTTCTGGAACACACTCAACTGTAAACCTATAAGCCATGTTACAACAAAATATTAACTGGATCCTCTAAAAAGGTAAATCGTATGTGCTTTGCCTTTCCATTTTAAGTGACCTCTTTCATCAGTCTGTGTAGATTCGAATCATGACATTAATTAACTCTCCAATAATTCTTCATCTTAAATAATTTTCTTCCTCTCCCTTTTCAATTTCTTACTCCATCCATTGAAAGGGGTGCCATTTCCTATGGCCCATCAGCCACAGTTACATCAAGCATGCCATTTTGATGTAGCATTTTCTTTTCACTTTGTTTGCTGGGACTCTGCAGCAAGAAACATGGCTGAGCTCATCAGGAAAAAAATGATTGAATTGGAGAACATACTATCTCCACTTGAGCCTTATTTTGGTCCTTTCACAAATATATAATTCTTGAATTGGCCTCTAATAGATAGATTTTCATTATCATTTTGGTCATCGTACTTCAGAATCTATTCAATATATTCTCTCCATCAGTGAATTGCTAACTTGGCCAATGGACTTCAGAAAACGACACATGTTTTGTAATGTGGCATCATACCTAGATCCATTGGCAAAGTTAGAAGTTCACTAATAGAACTAATTGGAATGATTTTGAAATAGGAATCAAACTGAGAACGAAAATCTATTAAGAATCAACCTGACAATTGATCCAAGGTTGAAGAAGACTAAAACATGGTTTCAACCCATACTATCCCCCAACAGTGTCTTCTTCCATGATATAATTGGCTACTAGAAAATTAAATCCATTGCCTACCAGTGGGAATTTTACAGATCCTGCATCCGTTAAATATAAGGGACTTAAAAAGCAGATGGATCATAAGTTTTTAGTCATGCACAAGCAGCAATGATTACATCATTATCAATTCAAGCAGGTGGAAATGGCATCATCCAGTACTAAGCCCAGCATTTTCATCCCCAGACAATAAACAGCATAGATAGGCCAAAACAAATAGAAATTGGAGAGAGAAGGATGTGATTAAGTAAAACGGAACCTTTGTTTTTGAAACCAACTTTCTGGAAGCGGCCTTGTTCAGGATGCTCTTATAACAGACTGCTGATCCTTTGGGGAGAAAGTCGCATCATCTCTTCTCCTCTGGCACAAACTCAATGTTCAGCTCCACCTTCAGCCCCAAACCCTACCCAAGCACATACGAATAAGCGTGACCAAACAAATGGAAAAGAAAAACATGGGCACATTGATTATTGTCTACCATCTCCATTGACAAATGAGGACAGAAAAAATGATTTGAGTAACATCAAGTTCCAAATGATTGATCCAGCAGGACTATGAGTTAAACAAACAATGTTAATGCACGTTTGTTATTGGAGAGCTTAGCCCAGGCCCTATAATCAAGTTGATTAGCACGAGAATTTCAGCAAATTTAGTTAGTTGGTTTTAGTCTTGGAGTTCCTACATTCTTTTGGATGCCTGACATTTATTTGCAAGTAGAAATTCCATGTAGCAGGTACTTAGGAAACACAGAAAGAAATGTTTCATTAGAACATGTACCTGATCAATAAATCGCTTTAGAACACGTCTGAAGTTCTCAAAAGAGGTTAGCTCGCAGAACTTTTGAGGTAAATAAGCGGAATGGTTGCCAGCTCGGGAAAAGATGTGTCAAAACCCCACTGAGCAAAGTGTTCTGTAAGGAGCTTGTAAAGAAATATAATTGAAGAAGAATTGAAATGAAGAAGATGAAGAATCTCATTGTATTAATCTCATAGAGCAACAAGCTCAAACAATATAACCCACTTAGGTTTAACAATGATTATCCCTCATTTAAAAGTGATTAACAACAAACCTTAACTCTATGATCTGAAAGGACTTTCCTCTCCAGAAGAAAAAAATCAAATTAACCTATCTTTAATATAGTGAGATCTCCACACTAATTAAGACCCTCTATATAAATAGATTAGGTCCTAACCTTCTTACTAACTAATCAACGTTCCCTTATATTTTTATATTTCTAACAGAGCTAAATGGCAGATGAGAAGCACTCTTCTTGAAATTCTCTTCATTTTAACCCATGCTTTGGCAGCTGCAAAAATACATTCGAAGCTTAATACACCCAGGAAAAAAAAAAAAAGGCAAAGAATATTGTGAGAGAGTGACCAGCCTCATCTCGAAGCGTGACAATGGCCCCCACTACTTCAATCTTTCCCGTGCCTGCTCTTCCAGATGATTAAATTAAACACTTCCAAAATTCAAACACTAAAACCTGCTACTACTGCTGGCTCTCCATTTTTAAATATAAATATAGTGGACTTTTTTAAAAGACATTAAAAAAATTACTTAATGACTTTCTCCTGTCCTAATTATAAAACAACATTTAAAAGTTGTTTTAGTCCTAATTACATGACAACATTCTAATTTTTACCAATTTCATTCTAAAAATACCCCTACTGACACAATAATAATTTAATAATATAAATATATATTCATAAAGTAAGTAATATTTGCAACTTATATATGCCACATACACCTTAATTCTACTATTATTTTAATAAAATGATTTTAAGAAATTTTTATCATATTTTTCTCATATCACCCTTATTAATACTTCCTCCACAATAATTAATTTAATAACATGCTAATATTCTATATATATTCTACTTTTTTTTTTTTGGGTTAATTTAACATGAGGAGAATATTCTAATTCATTGTTTTCCTTGCCGTTTTTTCCTGTGCTAATATTCCCTTGCCGTCTTTGTTTTCGTGGAAAATGGGGAAAGAGATCGAAGGAAGGAAGGTGTATCATTCTTTATTCTCTTCATCTTTTAGATGATATCGTCACACCTACTTTAAAGTCTCTCTCTATCGCCTCTCACATAATCTTGTATATATATATATATTGAACACTATATTGCTCTGCTCTCTCATCAAGTTAAACATGAAAAATCACAAAATAAAGGTAATCGTTGGAATTACCTTTTGATTTCCTCCCAAGATGATGGGAGACATAGAATGTCAGTTTGATGAAGAAGCACATGACCCCTTTGAAGCCGAAGAGATTCTCTCCCTCTCCGACCTTCCAATTACCGGCGATTCAGCTCACTCGGATTATTCGTATTCAAAAGATGGCGCCGACGACTTCTTCGAGTTCATTAGCGAAGATTTCTCAGCCTCGTCGATGGACAGAGACATAATCTTCTGTGGGAAAATCATCAACATAGAATCTTCGAAAGACGGAGAACAGAGCAATACTAAACAGAGCGACGATGATAGTAGTGATGTTCTTCTTCCATGGATTCTAAACAAACACACTTCGAAATCCACCATATCTGGCGATTCCGCCAGGAGTAAGGTACGAGAATTGAAGGATCCGAAGGACTACTATTCCAGAGAGAGGGTTTCGTTTATGAGGTCAGCGACCAAGACGAGGTGGTATTTGTTCATGTTAAGAATGCCGTCCTTAAGGTTGCCGGCGGAGATGGAGTTGAGAGACATTAGGAACAAGCGGAGGCGGAGGAATGTTCCGGCTTCGGCGATGAAGGGTCTGGTGCCGGTGGGAGAGGAGGAGATGGTGAGCAACAGCATAAAGGGAAGGAAAATCTGCTGCTTTGGCAAGATGTTCAGGTGGTGGGGGTTGGGATGTGGAAATACAGTAAGCAAGCAAACGACGACGTAAACAGCTTCATGTGATGATGTAAATACAAGCACGTGCTGGAGATGAAATAGCGTTTAGATGATGCGAGATTCTAAAAAATCTAAGTAATAACAATCCATGTATCAACTATTGCAACCGATACATTAGTAGAGAAATTTAAAGGTATATGTGGGTTTTTTTTTTCCACTAAAAAGTTTAGGTGAGGTAAATATTGGTAGCCAACTAAAGTTAGGATATACCTCCAGATTCAAAGAGTGCTTATAAATCGTCTATCAGAGAGGCCCTTACATCGATTAGTTACCTTTTGAGATGAAGACCGATATTTTAGCCAACTTTACCACTCCTCATTAGCTTTAAAGGTATATATGAACCTAGAATTATTTGTACCCAAAGGTAGCTAAAATGGGAAGCATATTATATTTTGTAACCCTTTTTGAAAAATAAACCATATATTTTGCCGGCCTCACCACCAAGTATCAAATGTCAACAAAAAAAATGTCAAAAAAAATAATAATAATAATAATTACATCAAATGTCTGTATCAAGGATTTTCCCCGTGTTTTTATTAATAAAATATAACTAAAATTTTCAATTTGTCTGAAGCTTATACAAAGAATTAGAAAGGGTATTCTACCAAATCATTAATATATCATTGCGACAATCTTTCAAGATTAATCAGACTTTTTTTTTTTAAATGAGTTAATCAAGAGGAACCTTGAGAAGAGATCAACGAGAATGGTTCTGGGCTTTGTCGTATGTGGAATAGGAAAATGATTTGAGGATTATGAAGAGGGAACAGATATTTGATAGCTTTTCGGCCTAAAAACTAAAAATAAAATATTATAATCGCACTTATGTTTTATTTTAATTATACAGATAGCTCTATTTTAAAAATCTATATAAACCTCTCTTAAAATTAAAATACATGTTATACAAATCTCCTTTTATATATATATATATGGCCAAAGAAATTATACCATCAAATTTTAATATGTTAGAAATTTATTAAATTTGATATTATAAAATCTATAATTTTAATTTTTCCCCACATTTATTGAAATTTATTTATTTTTAGTTTCTTAAATAACTAAATATATATATCAAACACATTTTTTTCTATCAAAAATAATAAACCGCATAGGTTTGACACATTGTATAGATGATATGCAGAGACGGAGCTTAGAAGGGATTAGAGGGGGCCAAACCCCCCCCCCCCCAAAAAAGAATCTGTATGTGTACTCTGTTTTGGAACTAGCAAACAGAGAAAGCCGAGACTGAGAGACGTGGGATCAAGATTGAGAGCAAAGGAAGACGGAAGGGGAATCGGAGAAGAGGAAGGACTGATTGTTGCATGCAAGCTTAGATTTTGATTAAGGTGAGTTGAAAGCCATTAGGAACATAGCTTAAGTTCACATGAGTTCTCTACTTTCTAAATAATAAAACAGGGACCATTTGTTTGTAGCTTGCGTGTGGGTCTTTGAACTTGCTTTTACTGCACTGGGGAAAGAATAAAAACCTTACTGTCATTATATAAATATATGTTAGTGTTTATTGTTGAGTCCCTGGTTTTGTTGTGAGAGTATATATATATATGTATATAAATCTGCATTTGGAAGATAACTTTGAATAATGTTTTAAGGAAACCCAAAACTATAACTTGTTGATTCCAAAATAGAGGAAGAGACAGAGTACACTACAGCGCACTTAGGGATCAACTTCACCTGAACGTTTCTGGAATCTGTCACTTATTTGCAGGTGATTGAAGCAAGATTTGTGCCATGGTATTTCATGTTGGAATTTTAGGATAAAATCCCATGGGTTATGAATAAGAAGGAGGATGGAAAAGAAGAGGAAAAGTAAGAAGGAATATGTGTGTGAGAGAATAGTCCCACATTGCTTAGTTGGAGAGAAATTGGAGGGTATATAAGCCCCAACCCCAACTTGGCTCCTACTAATTGGGCCATTGAGCCAACCCACTTTTGTAGAGAGGTGAGGACTTAGGTGACCCTTGATCCACCACACGCGCACCGTCGTCCGACCGGCTCGGTTGAAATAAAAAAATTAATTTTTGGATTAAAAAATAATTTTTTTGAATTTCCGAATTTTAAAAAATCCCGTTGTACCTCTCCGACTTTTTCGTGAGACGCACCAGTTCGCTGTGAACAGACGCAGGTCGCCTCTGTTCGTTCCGTTCTGGTGCGTCTGTTTGCACAATGCACCAGTTCGCAGCAGCAGACATGTCCATCTGATCGTGTTTTTCCAGAGTCTATAAATAGGGCGCCCTAGTCACAGATTAGATTACGTTTTTTCTACACACACACACTCTCTCTCTCTCTGCATTTTGCATATACATTCTGTGTGTTCGGAAAGCAGACTCGTTGGATTCGCTTGGGCTTCAGACAGACAGAGCTATCTTTCTAGAGACGAATAATCTGCTCTATCCTGGGAGGCAATTGCTCAGAAAACCTTCGGCAATTGCTCCCCGGCAACGGCGCCAAAATTGATGATGCTGCTTTTGTCGCTAAAGCAATCAATTAAACTAGGTCCTAATTAATTATGCAGTTTAAGGTTAACCTAGGTCATTCTCCCAAGAAGCAAGTTGGGGGTTTTCTTTAGGGTAAATTTAGGTGATAAAAAATGCGAATAAAATAAAACTAAATGAACTAAATGCAAGATGTAATTGACTCTAAAACCTATATGAGAATGAAACTAATCTATATGGATTTGAATGCAATTTTTTTGGGGTTTTTTTTTATAGAAAAATAATCAAAATCCTAAGAAGAATATTAAATAAAGCAAATCAAGTTATGATGATGAAGGGGACAACTTAAGATTTACATGGAGTTAATTTTCTTAGCCTAAATCAATTAATTAGACCAAAGGGGTGAATGAAAGATTGGAATTAATTAATTTAATTAAGTAATTGAAACATGGAAATCCCCAAGTTCAATTACACTTATTCCACTAGAAAACTCAAAGTGAAATAAGCAGTGGCTAATTAAACTCATTAAAAACCAAATATAGTTAAATTCTAAATAATTTTGGAATCTTGTTCACAATCGTCTAATTAAACAACTAAACAATTTATCAACCTAATTAAACAATTAAATCAATAAACCCAATTGACAACTAAGTTAATAATTAAAACTCAATTATTAATTTAATCGACAATCTAAGGGTTTGCAAACAAAAATCCTAACATATATCTTGGTGCAGTTCAAATCCAAATTATCAATTAAATCTGAAATAAATGATGTGTTTATAATCTAAAATTAGATTGTTCTCAAGAAAGCAATTTAAAATTATCTAAAACTAAATAATTTCAAAGTTTTTAAAGTTTTCAAACAAATCGATAAAAGGAAAAACACTTCCATATGGTCTTCAAGTATAAGCTCATAGGTTCTAGTTTTCTCTGTATTCCTCCCAAGTTGCCTCCTAAAGAAGCTTAAGCTTCCATGAAAATCATTCTTTCTCCACAAGCCAAACACGTGGCAAACATGATAAATATGCTAATGAAATTGACAATCCGTGCGTCTCCAAGGAATTGAAGAGAATTGATTGTAAGGAGTGGGGCCCGCAAATGAATGAATGAGGAGAATTGATGAATGAATGGAGAATTGAGTCAGCTCTTTCCTGAACGTGTTTGCGTATGTGGCTTGCGTGAGAGAGAGCTCTGTGGCTCTCAATCAGAGCGTGTGCAGTCCTGTGGTAGCTAGGTTAATTTAATAGGATGAAGAGAGGGTTTTTTGGATACCAATTTGGGCCCAATAAAATTCCACCATTGGATTTCTTTTGAGCTTTCCTATAAAATTCTGCATCATAGGATATTCTAATATGATAAAATCATGATCTATTATATCTTAAAAGATATTATTTAATCACAAGATATTAATCAGAATATTAATAATTTAAGCCCAATAATCTCATAATTAATTCAGATTTATATTAATTCTTAAAATTGGCTAACAATTCAAATATTATCTAATATATCCAAATAATCCCCAAAATAAATGAATAAGGCGGGATAAAATATATAAAAATTAGGATTTATCACTACCTCTCATTGGCATATGAGATTTGGTGAAAATGTACTTATAAATAGGACTAGAGTGATACTATTTAAATGTTGTAATTAGGGGTTTGAAAAAAAAAAACCCGCCAGCCAATCTAAATAAGTCATATAAGGAAACCAGACCAAATCTCCTGGTCAGGCTGGATTAAGTTCTAAACCAAGTGATCAGACTACCTAGTCTGGTCTAGTTTTAATTCAGGTGAATTTTTTTATTTAATATTTTGTAATTCGGATGTTTTTATTATCGTTGATTAATGTTGATGAAAATTCTTAAGGATTTATGATTAAATTTTCATGTTTTTGGATGAGTTTTACATGTATATAGATATATTTTTATTGTCTTAATCGTGTTTTATCATGCTAAAATCTTACTTCCCATTAAAAAAAAAAAACAAATAAATTGAGGTCCTGAACTAACTCAATCAGTTGTGTCCCTCAAGTAGATCAAGTTTAATCTGGAGTAAATACCTTTTTTGGTCCCTGACCAAAATCGTGATCCGCATTTTGGTCCCTTAAAACAAAAAGGTCATTTTTAGTTCATAAAAATGATGAATAAGAGTTAATTGGTTGACATTTTGATCCTTTACAAATTTTCAAAATGTCCTTTTTAGTCCATGAAAAAAATGAATAAGAGTCGATTTTTTTATAAGGATCAAAATGGGGACCGTATTTTTGACCGAAAAGGGTATTTACTCTTTAATCTAATACAATCTCATATTCCTATTGGATTATACCATATCATAAGCCATTGGGCAGCCAAATCCTATATGTCCAGAAAGCATGCTAGACTTCATATAGGGCTCTAATTTAGTTTTATCAGCCGTTTTTGCCATCGTAGCAATCAACTAAAAGCAAAGTGAATTGCGAAGGAAGATTGGTATAATTGGCTAAGGCGTCAACCTTCATCCTAAAAAGGAAGAGATTCGATACCCGCTGGTTGATGAGAGTATCATTGGTGAGCATATCCTACCTCTGGTGAGGTACCGGTTTCTACCCACACCAAAAATTTTTATAATAAATAATAATAATAATAATAAAATCAATATCAATTACTACTATAATATTCATTTTTCAAATACAAATACACCATTAAAAAAAAAAAAAGTCCAAGCATATTGTGAGAAAGTGACAGCAAAGGTGGTTCCATTGCTAGTAGGCTAGTAGCTATCAGTTCCCAATTTCCTACCTATCTTTGGATAGGCATTTAAAGTTTGTCCATTCTAGACTGTCTTTAGATTTTTTTTTTTAATAGAAAATTATTTTTTAGAAAATATTACTTGAATAATTATTTTTATTTTAGATTATCTACCTATTAAGATATATAAAAAAAAACAGAAAAATTGTACTACCTCTAGTCTTAATTATAAGAATACTTCTGTAGTAACCAAGCACCTTGTAGCGCGATGGCACTAGGGCCAGCCTTAAAAGCTGACCTTTCCCATTGTCTAAGGTTTGAGCTCTGCCTCCACCTCCCCCACTGGCTGTATCAAAAAAGAAAAAAAAAACTTCTGTAGTAAAAATTACACTACAAAAATATTCCTATAATTAGCATCGAAAAAAATACAACTTAGATCTTATGGACGAAAGAGCTCCACCTACCATGAAAATTGGATCCAGTACCTCACTCATCTAGAAGCATTTTTCCAGTGCAGGAGCCTCCATGTCCATGATCCTTGACAATGGGCTTGGGCCCCACTATTTTAACCTTTAACTCGCCTGCTCTTCTAGACGATTAAACTCTGAAACCTGCGACGTAGATGCACTCTTTATTCTCTTCATCTAGAAGTCAAACCTACTTTAAAGTCTCTCTCTGTCGCCTCTCACATAATCTTGTATATATATTGAACACTTTATTGCTCTCTCATCAAGTTCAACATGAAAAATCACAAAATAAAGGTAATCGTTGGAATTACCTTTTGATTTGCTCCCAAGATGATGGGAGACACAGAATTTCAGTTTGATAAGGAAGCACGTGACCCGTTTGAAGCAGAAGAGACTCTCTCCTTCTCCGACCTTCCAATTACCGGCGATTCAGCTCAATCGGATTATTCGTATTCAAAAGATGGTGACAACGACGACGACTTGTTCGAGTTCATTAGCGAAGATTTCTCAGCCTCGACGATGGACAGAGACATAATCTTCTGTGGGAAAGTAATCAGCATAGAATCTTCGAAAGACGCAAAACAGAGCAATACTAACCGGAGCGACGATGATAGAAGTGATGTTCTTCTTCCATGGATTCTGAACAAACAAACTTCGAAATCCACCATATCTGGCGATTCCGCCAGGCGTAAGGTACGAGAATTGAAGGATTCGAAGGACCACTATTCCAGAGGGAGGCTTTCGTTGATGAGGTCAGCGAACAAGAGTAGGTGGTATTTGTTCATGTTTAGAATGCCGTCCATAAGGTTGCCGGCGGAGATGGAGTTGAGAGACATTCGGAACAAGCAGAGGCGGAGGAATGTTCCAACGGCGGCTGTGAAGCTTCCGGTGCCGGCGGGAGAGGAGGAGATGGTGAGTAAGAGCATAAAGGGAAGGAGGATCCGGTGGTTTGGCAAGATGATCAGATCGTTGGGATGGGGCCGTGGAAATACAGTAAACAAGCAAACGACGTCGTAAAGAGCTTCATGTGATGATGTAGATGCAAGCACGTGTTGGCCTTTAGAAAGAGATGATCGCGTCTTTGTCTTTGGATTTTCTAAATCATTATTTATACTATCCCTCATAGGGTATTTTTGGGAAGGACATCCTCTCTTTATTTTATTTTTTTCTCATTTTCTCTCATCGACCTCATTTGATCCGTTGATTGGGAAAATGAAAAAAAAAATTAAAGTAATATTGTATTGATTGGACAAATGTAATTCAGAGATTATGAGAAATGATAAGAAAAAGATTATGGGAGAAACCCAACCAACTAATGTTTCTGATGGAGTACATTTTTATTTTTTTTATATATAATTTTTAAGAAATGGATTGAATTCACCCACAGTCCAAGGGCAGGGTGCTTGGAGACCAATCTACAGAACATACTGGCCAGAGAGTATATAAGCAAGCCTCCACCTCCACCAGCGTTTGCACTGCTTCATAGACTCTTAGGATGCCTCCTTCAGCGCATTGACCAATTCCAGGATCGAACCCCCCTCCCTTTAGATGAGGAAGTCCGACCCTTTTGCCAGTTGAATCAAAAAACGAGGGGTGTTTTTGATGGAGTACATAAAACAAGCGGATTATTGTTCTTAATTGGGCTTCAACATATGAGAGAGAGAGAGAGAGAGGTGTGGAGATAGTGGGAAAGATGGAAGAAAATGCGGCAGGTGGAGAGGAGGGGAGTTTTTGGAAAAGTCTAACTAAGGGAGAGTAATTAATGAATCTCCCTTCAGTTTTAATTATAGGAATACTTTTGTTGTACAATTTATACTATAAAAGTACTTCTATAATTAAGACCGAAAGTAGTAATAAAGAAAGATGAGTATAGGTTACACGGAAGAGGATTTATTATTGCGTTGAAATCAAATGAGGGGTAGTAAATAAAATTATTGAATTCTAAAATCCTATTTTAGGATATATGACCTAATTTTGAAGTTGCTGAATTAAATGATCTAATTTAAAATTTAAATAATTCAACCATCTTTTCTAAAAATTTTCCCTTCTAAATATTACAAACTTTTTAAAAATTCGGGTAAGTTTTTTAAATGTTGGTAATAGAAAAAAAAAGAAATTATAAATTTAAATGAGTTATACAACCTCTTAAACCTATATAGTTTAACATATTTGATTGAAAAAATTGTTTGACATATATTTTTAGTCATTTAAAAAACTAAAATAAATAAATTTCAATAAATATTGTGAAAGATTATAATTATAAATTAAAATTTATAATCTCAAAATTAATAAATTTTTAACGTATTAGACTGTTAAAAAATCTGTTACAATTAGTATTTGGTGGTATAAAATTTTTGCCCCATCCGCAGAGGAAATAGAGTTTTATGTGAATGTGGTGACCTACAAATTAAGGTGAAGTTAATTTCAAACAAAATTCTTATCAAAAAAAATGCAAACAAAATAAACTAAAAACCTGATTCAAAATTGAGATAAATCAAAAGAACTCCATGATTTTTTTTTAAAAAAAAATTTAAAAAGCTAAACAAGTGCCTTAGATACGTTTTTAATTTTACATACCTAAGTAGTTCTCTGATGATCAATAAAAAATTATTGGTGTTTGATTATCCATGTCACCACCAAGCGAACAACTAACAAATAAATTGTTCCAACTTAATCAATAATCTTGTGTTCAAACCCTAAGTGTATAGCCATGATAATTACTTAAAAGTAGCAAGACGCCCCCATAGTGGGCATACATTCCCACAAACCGCACTAACCGATTGCTAGTAATGTCAAATTCCGATTGATTAATCCAAAAAAATATATTATACATCTCCAGTTAAGCCGAAAAGACTTTTTGTAATAGAAACACTAAGTAATACTCTGCATCAAAAAGATATGAAGTACTCCCTCCAGTTCTAATTATAAGATTAAGTTTGTAATGCAAATTGCACTATAAACTTGGTCGTGTAATTAGGACCAGAGGTAGTAATATTTTTTAGGAATATAATGAAAGAGATTTAGGGGCCATTTGGATGAGTTTTTTAAAAAAGGACTTTTTTTCCATTGCTTTTTAAAAAAGTGTTTTAATTAGAAATTAAGTTATTTTATGTTTGGATACACAATTTAAAAAGCATTTTTAAATTAAAAAAAGTTGTTTGAATGTTAAAATAGAGAAGCACTTTTTTATTAGTAAAATTACTAAAATGGACATATAAAAGCACTTTTTTTACATTCGTTTGGATAAGAAAGCACTTATGTTAAAATTTTAGAAATATTATATTCAATAATTAAATTTAAAATTTAAATAAAAATCTTTAATCTCACTGTATTGATTTTACTTTAAAATCTAATAACTCTTTCAATTTTCTTATTTTTCCGATAAAAAAAATTATTATTATTTAATACAAAAGAATTTAATAATATCATATTTATTTCAAAAAAATCATGTAACATATACTATAATTAAACAATTTATTCAACTTCTTTAATCTCCTCAAATTATTATTTGGGCTTTATATTAAGGATATCAAATACTCCATCCGATCTTAATTATACTACAAAGTTTGTAGTGTAAATAATTAAAATATGCTTTTATTAGTGTGTGTGTGTGAAGCTAAGGCAAATTTTTTATTTTTACTGAAAATCACAGTATTAAAAAATTATGAATAACATGAGATTCGATTACATCTAACGTCAATATTATCAGTGTGATGGTGATGTGAAAAATATAAAACATTATATGAATTTTTTATTTTTAAAATTTATTGAATCTATTTATATTGTTATTCGTTGAGATATATTATTTCTTTAAAATACAAATTAATATAAAAAACTTCCCAAATGATACACAAGCACTATCTATTTTGGGGTTAACTAGATCTATGGCAATATGAGCTGTAGAGGAATTTCTATTAATTATAATAGAATTATTATTTAAATATTCTATGAAATTAGGAATATAGGTTCAGCGTAAGAAAACATGGCGCGAACATAGAGATGGAAGGAGGGAGTATGGCACGAAATTTTCGGGGTGTTTGTGGTCATTTTATCCACAGATCAAAACAACCAGTCAAATTTTCCACTTTCTGTCTCATCTACCGCATAGACTTTTTTTTTTTAAAGCTTTAGATTGGAGCTTAAAAAAAAGAAGTTTGAACTTTTTATGACTTTAGTTTTTTTTTAAAGCCCCCACCCAAACACATAAAATAACAAAAAAGCTTTTTTTTAAAGGACTTTTTTTTAATTAAAAAAAAGGACTTTTTATTTAAATAAAAAAAATCCATCCAAATGCAACCTTATTTTTTTGAATTGAAAAGGGGACGAAATCGGCCCTGTGGGCACAGAACCCTCCTCCAAAATTTCAGCTCTATCAAAATTTCAACTTCATTTTGAAGTTTTTTTTTTTTTTTTAGTAATTTCCTTTCAACATTTCTGTAATACACTCAACTGTAAACCTACAAGTGATGCTACAAAAAAATATTAACTGGATCCTCTACAAACTTTGCCTTTCCATTTTAAGTGACCTCTTTCATCTGTCTGTGTAAATTCAAATCGTGACATTAATTAATTATCCAACAATTCTTCATCTTAAATAATTTTCTTCCTCTCCCTTTTCAATTACTTACTCCATCCATTGAAAGGAGTGCCATTTCCAATGGCCCATCAGCCATAGTTACATCGAGCATGCCATTTTGATGTCGCATTTTCTTTCCACTTTGTTTGCTGGAACCCTGCAGCAAGAAACATGGCTGAGCTCAAAAAAAAAAGAAAAAAAGATTGAATTGGAGAACATACTATCTCCACTTGAACCTTATTATGGTCCTTTCACAAATGTATAATTCTTGAATTGGCCTCTAACAGGTAGATTTTCATTCTCATTTTGTTCCTCATACTTTAGAATCTGATACGATGCCACCAGCAAAACCAGAACGTCCTTTGCTGGTTTATTCAAGTGAAAGGCAGCTGAATAAGGAAAAGCCTCTTTATTAGGAAGTCATGTACTAGGAAATTATGCTTATATGTTTGGATAAGACTTATTAGGAAGTTATGCTTAGGTTGTATTTTATCAATTAGGAAGCTATTTTCAGTTGGTTATGACACTTAAGTATTCTTATACATTTTCCTATTGTGTAAACATGACTATGCAGAAAATATATACAGATTTATATTGTGTACTTTGGTCAAGAACTTCAGATTCTGGTTCTTGAATCGTTCCATTAGGTCCTAATCCCAAGATCTATCAGAATCTATACAATATAGTCCCTCCATCAGTGAATTGCTAACTTGGCTAATGGACTTCGGAAAACAACACATGTTTTGGAATGTGGCATCATAACTAGATCCATCGGCAAAGTTAGAAGTTCGCTAATAGAACTAATTGGAATGATTTTGAATTAGGAATCAAACTGAGAACGAAAATCTATCAAGGATCAACTTGACATTTGATCCAAGGTTGAAGAAGACTAAAACATGGTTTCAACCCATACTATCCCCAACAGTGTCTTCTTCCATGATATAATTGGTTACTAGGAAATTAAATCCATTGCCTACCAGTGGGAATTTTACAGATCATTATTCCGTTAAATATAAGGGACTTAAAAAGCAGATAGATGATAAACATTTAGTCATGCACAAGCAGCAATGATTACATCATTATAAATCCAAGCAGGAGGAAATGGCGTCATCCAGTACTGAGCCCAGCAATTTACCCCCAAACAATAAAATAGCATAGATAGGCCAATACAAATATAAATTGGCGAGAGAAGGATGTGATTAAGTGAAACGGCACCTTCGTTTTTGAAACCAACTTTCTGGAAGCGGCCTTGTTCAGGATGCTCTTATAATAATGTGTAAAAGGAGCGTTGCCACTTCGTTTTTCGATCTGCATAATTAGCCATAGAACTAGACCAAGTTACATCTGTGGCCAAAACATAAATTCAGCCGGGAAAAAAGAAAAGGGTAAGAGAACGAGAGAGAGAACCTGAAGAAATGATTCAACAGACTGCTGATCCTTTGGCGAGAAAGTCACATCATCTCTTCTCCTCTGCACAAACTCTATGTTCAGCTCTACCTGCAGCCCCAACCCCCACCCAAGCACATACGAATAAGCGTGGACCAAACAAATGGAAAAAAAAAAAACATGGGCACATTGATTATTGTCTACCAGCTCCATTAACAAATGAGGACAGAAAAAATGATTTGAGCAACATCAAGTTTCAAATGATTGATCCAGCAGGACTATGAGTGAAACAAACAATATTAGTGCATGTTTATTATTGGAGAGCTTACCCCAGGCAAAATATCAAGTTGATTAGCACGAGAATTTCAGAAAATTAAGTTAGTTGGTTTTAGTCTTGGAGTTCCTACATTCTTTTGGATGCCTGACATTTATTTGCATATAGAAATTCCATGTAACATATTCTTAGGTAACACAGAAAGAAAAGTTTCATTAGAACATGTACCTGATCAATAAATCGCTTTAGAACACGTCTGAAGTTCTCAAAAGAGGTTAGCTCGCAGAACTTTTTGAGGTAAATAAGCGGAATTGTTGCCAGCTCAGGAAAAGATATGTCATAACTCCACTGAGCAAAGTGCTCCGTAAGGAGCTCAATGGCAGATGAGAAGCACTCTTCTTGAAATTCTCGTGATTTTAACCAATGCTTTGGCAGCTGCAAAAATATATTCAAAGCTTAATACAGCAGTAACACTGATAGGATATCAGATAACAAGACAGCAGAAACAGATCGGCCCTTGCTGGTTTATTCTAGGAAAAGGCGTTTAAATGGGTAGTTAGGAAGTTGTGATTTGTTTAGGATTTATTAGGCAGTTATTGGTAGTTGTTTCTGTTTTGGATAAGGATGATTAGGCAGTTATTAGGAGTTTAGCAGTTAGTGGTTATTGCTGATGTACTTTTCTTATATATTCACTTAGGGTGTACACGGATGATTATGATGAATGATATACAATTTGTTTTGTCTTTTGGGTCAAGAACTCCAGATTCTGGTTCTTGAAGGGTGACTTATAGATCCTAATCTAAGGATCTATCAATTTGGTATCAGAGCAATTTCGTTCTCTGGGCCATTTTGTGCGTTATGGGAAACTACCGGAAGAAGCAGCAAGCATCGGATCATCCAAATTTGAGCCATGAAGCAGAATCTTCGAAGGAACCGGAGCATGTTCCACCAAATGATGATTTGGCTCAACAAATGGCGTTCCTGGTCAATAAAATTCAGAGTATTGATGCTGAGATGAAGGAGATGAAGCATAACAAGAAACCAGTGGAAGAACAAGGAGACAGAGGAATAGGAAGACCTACCGTGGATTATGAAGAATTTGAGATGGACAATCCATGGTGGAATAAACCAGTGCATAAAAGGCCATATACAAAGGTAGAATTTCCCAAGTTTGAAGGTGGAGATCCAAGAGGATGGATTATGAAGGCTGAAAAATATTTTTGGTATTATCAAACGCCGGAAGATGTCAAAATTGAAGTGGCAGCGATGAATTTGGAAGGCGATGCTTTGGACGTCTTCACTTGGGTTTCTTCCAGTCGAACCATTCGCTACTGGGACGAATTGATTCAGATATTTCAAGATAATTTCGGCCCCACAAAATTTCAGAATCCTGATATTTTTTTATGCGATATCATGCAATCAGGAACGGTGGAAGAATATAGAAAAGAATTCATCAGACGTTCGTCTAGGGTTCACGATTGGCCAGAACATTGCTTATTGGCCATATTTATTCATGGGTTGAAAGAAGAATTGAGGGCTGATGTTAAAATCCAAAAACCTAGAACGGTGTATAAAGCGGCAAGTTTGGCGCTAGAGTTTGAATCCAAAATTCAGAGCCAACCCTCAAATCGGCCTCCACAGCGTTTCTCGAGATACCAGGGATATGAGGGAAATACATATAGCAATAATTTTAATGAGAACAGATTTTCAGCGCCACGTCAGCCAAATACTCCCAACATTACGCAATACAATTCGAATATGTCGCACCAGCCGGATCACGGACACTCCAATTATGCGATCGGAAATTCACCTAATTATGCGCCAAATCAGGATCGAACCAGAGCGCAAATCTCGACGGGATTCTCTAATTCATCGGGCCAGACCATATCCGACGCTGATCGACAATTTCGGCGTGAGAAGGGCCTGTGTTACCGTTGTGGCGAGCGATTTTCCCCTGGTCATCGATGTAAGTCGTCGTCTTTGAAAATAATGGAAATATCTGAATTTTCAAAGAGTGCCGATGACAAGCCTGCGCCAGCGCTGCAAGACGACAATGGTCTCAATGAGACTCCAATGGCCGAAATATCACTTTATGCAATGTTAGGCAGACCTTTGACTACTACCATGAAAGTTAAGGGAGTATTAAAATCCAAAACTATCCTGATTCTGATTGACAGCGGCTCTTCACACAATTTCATTGACAATCACCTCTTGATCGATTTGAATATTAAGCAAGATATACTTCCTCCGTTTGGTGTTCAGATTGGTGATGCATCTATGGTAACTTGTAATTCCATTTGCAAGAATCTGGAAATTACAATTCAGAACCTGACCATAACAGAAGATTTTTTCCCTTTTCATCTCGGCAGTCTTGATATGGTCTTGGGTATCAAATGGTTAGCCTCTTTAAATACTGTTGAGGCTAACTGGCAGCAGCTGTTCATGGTGTTTTGGGTTGATGGCAAGCGATATAAGCTTCAAGGAATTACTCAACCACCTACAAAATCTAGCTGGGAACCCTATGATGTGATTGCTACAAAATTTCCTCATTTTCGCTTTGAGGACAAGGCTCATTTTCAAGGGGAGGGTAATGATAGGATATCAGATAACAAGACAAAAGAAACAGATCGGCCCTTGCTGGTTTATTCTAGGAAAAGGCGTTTAAATGGGTAGTTAGGAAGTTGTGATTTGTTTAGGATTTATTAGGCAGTTATTGGTAGTTGTTTCTGTTTTGGATAAGGATGATTAGGCAGTTATTAGGAGTTTAGCAGTTAGTGGTTATTGCTGATGTACTTTTCTTATATATTCACTTAGGGTGTACACGGATGATTATGATGAATGATATACAATTTATTTTGTCTTTTGGGTCAAGAACTCCAGATTCTGGTTCTTGAAGGGTGACTTATAGATCCTAATCTAAGGATCTATCAAACACGCATGATTCTATATGTAAATTCTGGGTTTACATGCGAAGTGATAACAAGGGACAATCATATTCCAACTAATCTAGTATAGCAACACAGATGTCTAATCTACAGCTTTCATTCTAATGCCTAACCTTTATGGCAGACAACGGCTCAAACACTTTCCCAGGTTTCCCACCATCTTTAATAATCTTGTATTCCAAAATATCCAGCACCAACGATGTAACTGGGATGAAAACCCCACTAGAACTGGAAAGATGATTAAGCCATTGAATGCATCTAAGTCTCAATGGTAAATATCTAGGCCCAGGAAACAGGAGAGCAAATCCATTTATAATCTGCACAGTCATATACAGCAACGGTTGCAGATCATAGTCATGTATGTTTGTTGATATAAAATCAACCCAGAGATCAATGCAATTGATATACAGCCAACTGCTTATCTTCTTAACCTCTTCCTGCCCAAAAGAAGCAAACCATCAGAATCAACATGGAAGTATTAAGATTCCATAATTGAACACATTTAAACAAAGAGAAGAAGACAATATAGAGGATTATTTTGAAGGCTTACCTTCCTTTTAGTTTGGCATGCCTTCTGCAATATCTTAGCAACATGTCGCATGCATATCATTGCTTTATTAGATGATTTTTGCACATCTAAGGAGCATAGCTCCACAAAGGAGTTCCTCAAAAATTGCGTATGTTTTAACAAGCTTGGTTCAACAGATTGAGAGTGACTAATGAAAGCCTTGTATGTTTTAACAAAGCAGTAATCAAAAGAATTAGAGCGGAAAACTGAAGCTATATCTCGTATGATCAGAAAGGAGTGTGATGACAGAGACTCATCACCTGTTGCCCACAGATGGACAGCAATCTGCAATAAATTTGAAGAAATGATGAGGCAGATCTTAAAAGTAAAATTGTTGTAACTGAAAATCTGTTAACAAGTTACAACTACCAAGTTTTTAAAAGATAGAATGGAAATTATGCCTACTGAAGAAACTATAACCTAGAAGAAATGAGTAATTTTTATCCAAACAACAGCTCGACAGCACCACAGCAGAGTTTTGCTTCTAGAAAAAGCACTTCTGCAATTGCATTTATACAAACAAAGGTTTTACTCACGATCCAATCGTTATAAACTTATTGGCAGCACTTTCTTCCAAAGGAATACATTCCACAGCTGATGAAAAGCAAACCCAGGACACAGCAAGAAAAGACCAACAGAGGAGGATTTGATTGTTCTTGGAAAAAATATTGTTTTCAAAATTCAATACAAACCGAGCAATGTCCAAACAACAACAATGCCTTATCCCACTAGATGGGGTCGGCTATATAGATTGCACGACGCTACTGAACAAACCAAGCAATGTTCAAAAAATGCTGAAAAACTTCCAGGAAGGCTGCACAGGCATATGGATAAGTCTAAGAGGCATTAATTTTTATATAAATCATAATTCTTAAATCTTGACTACCACACACAATCATAGAAAATATGTGGCGATGGGAAGTGTTAATCAATAGCACTAAATCTTAGAAAATTGAACATCAGGAAGTTATCTCTTAAACCATCATAATCAACAAAAACCGATGGATTTTCAGAATCAAGATGTTAAAAGTAAAATACCTTGACAAGCCTGTGAAGTAAAGATGGATATGTGGCCAGAAATATGATTGAAGCTCTGAGCTGAGAAATTGAGAAGGCCAATATTTCAGAGTCGGTAACCTCGTTAAGGAGGAGTAGGGTACTCCTCAAGTAAGACTTAATAAGTGGCTTTATAGATTTCCATTTAGTTGTATTCTTTATCTCCAACACAGCTTCCTTTCTGAAACTAGTACTTGGTATTCCCAAAAACTTCCTAAATATGTTATCCGCCTCATGCAGTATAAACATCAATATCTTGCAGAAAATTTCACTCTTCTGAATTCCATGGGACGAAACAGCGCCAGAGACACTAGAATTTTCAGATTCATAGTGACAGGCTGCTCGATAAGCATTCAAGAGACAAGTAAGGGCAGGCACACTATGCTGCTTTTTGACCAATTTACACCAAGAGTCAACAGAAGCACTTGTCAACTGCTTGGCCACACATGAATGCATGGAGTCTTCATTCATTGGCAGTACCTCATCATGACTGCTCTCATCCTCATCAGAATCCTGGTAAAATGATCCAAGAGAGAGAGTCAAGTTTCAGCAAACACAAGGGCAATCGGGCTGAGTTCAAATTACCAAGTATTTTGCAGGCCATCTAGACACTACATGTATAAATATCCTATTTATGAAAATTCAAACTTATGCATATGCAATTGATCCAATCACAGTGCTTAAATCAAATTATCAAATAACATCATATGCACCAATATAAATGATCAAATCAAGTGAACTGTCAACTTCGCCTTGCCCCATTTACTCAAAATATTCCAAGAACAATTTTCTCAGTAATCCTCCAGATTCAAATCAAAGAGACATTGAATTCAACAACTCACAGTCTGTTCATCTTTGCTTTGCTCCATTTTCTCAAAATAGCTTTCAAGAAATTTTGAAAATCTTGCATCCTGGAAAATTTCAGGCAAAATGTCAAGTCAGAAAGATGAATGAGAAAAACTAACGGGAAACACAGGAGATCCAATTCTCCATTTATCAGAGTCTAACAAAGAGAAAATGAACATAATGTTAGAACATTTAAACTTTTTTTTATCTTGAAGCTTATCCTTCCTAAGAGTGTGTTTTGGTTTGAGGGGAGGGGAGGTTTTTACCGAATTGCCATTAATGAGAAAAAAAGGGTTTTTTGTTGAGAGTGTAGTTATGGAATATTGAAAAATTTCCATGGCGATTTGGTCAAAACAAGATAAAAATTTTCTCTCCCCTCCCTTCAAACCAAACACACTCTAAGGAAAACTGTGCACAAATGGAGGTAAGGCTAATCGTTCCTGTTTACCTTTTCCCTTTTAAATAAGAAAAACAATAGTTATTTTTAAGTGCAACAATCCATGGCTCCCAAAAAAAAAAAGGAAACTAAAGATATCGTCCTTCGAACTATGATAAAGAACTTGACCGTTAGTCAAGAACTAGAATTTCAGGATCGCACTTTGCCCATTTATTAAAGTTATAGGATAAGAACAAGATGCCGCAAGTGTTCAGATACAGCATATAACAAATTTTAAAAGAAAATCAAAGAGGCTTTCTCTGAAGTGAGAAGCAAGACGGAACTAGGAAAATAATCGCCCATCTGAAAACTGAATGATTTGCATGGTGTCTCATTTTATTCACAACTGAACTTAATTCAACAGAGAAGCCAACATAATGAACACAGAAAACTCTCACTCGAATAGGACATGCTGTCAGAGTGAACAACTGATAATGCTGAAGAATGGCTCCAAATAGAAAATGCCCGACTTCAGGGAGAGTGTTGGAAATTATGTTCTTTCAAGCATCTATTTCAATTAAATAGATTTTCTATTTGTTTCGTTTTAATTCAGGAGTATTTGTTGTTAGTTATTTCTAGGATAAAGTTATCTTAATCTGAAAGTTATATCTTTTAGTTAGGGTAGGAGTTTACTCTTTTTATCTTCTAACACATGTACACAGTTGCTATTCATTAATGAACCTGTTCAGAAGCACCTGCATGGTTATGATATAGAATGAATTACCTTCTCTTTCACTTTGTTCAACATTTTTGTCTTCTTCAAAAGTTCTGCATTGATATCTCTGTTCTGCACAGATAAGGCACTACCACTAGTGCTGTCTGAAAATAAATAGAATCAAGATCCCATTAGATAAAAAGCGCCGTGAAACCATACTTAAGCTAAAATCAGAAGCCAAGAATTTCCTTACTCTCAATAAAATTTTCATTTTTGCTTTCATTTCCAGTATCGTGCGCAAAGCTTGAGTCCTGGTCACAAATACGCCCAGAGTGCATCAATTTTAAAAGTAATGCTAAAAAAAATGTTTTGATGATAAATTATGTTCAAAACCTCGGGAAGAAATCCATCACTGTCTGAATCATCTCCTATCATTCCACTATCATCTTCACTGAATAAGGCATTGAGGGAAGCATCTTCATTTTCTTCACCTCCAGTGTTTCTGAGAACAAATGAATCACCAGTGATTAGTCCAAGATCGACTAATGAACCATCAGTCATAGTTTAATAGTAATTCAGATAGCATTATCCAAACTTTTTTTAAAACCTTCCCTGCCAATTAAGTAATCCCCTATTTACTTGACCATTCCTTGCCTCTAACTTTCCAGATTTTTCATGAATGTTTAGGCAACTAATGATGCATGCACTGCTCATTTAACAATGACGTTTTTTCTTTTGTCCAAATATGAATATGAATAGAATTTTTTCAGTGTCTCGTAACATTATTTTCAAAGAAAGAGCTAGCTAAACTCAATTTATAAGGGAAAAAAAGGTGGAAGAAAAAGAAAAGAAAGGAAACATAGATAGATAAATATATGCATATACATGAAAACATACATATAAGCTTGGATATGTGATAAAATATACGCAGTCAGGAAACCTTTTTACCTTCCATTTGCTTGTTCTATCAAATCCTTTTCTTGATGTTCCTCAATATCTTGACCATTTCCTGTTTCCATAAAATTTGACAGAAAAATTGAAAGCTTAGTAAAGAATTAGAGAGTATTAATACATTCATCAGAGGGAAATATAGAGATGGATTGTGTTTTTTCTCAGCGCACCTAAAATTTTGCATTATGAAAATGTCTGAAATTAAGATAAAAATACTTTGAAAATTGAAATTGCGACTACTAAAAGATGAGAGCAAGTCCTCCCAAAACAACATAAACAAAACTATGAAATCCCCCCTCCCCCCCCCCCCCCCCCCAAAAAAAAAAAAAAGAGAAAGAAAGAAATAGATCGTTAGCTTAAAACAGCTCTGCTCAAGAGAGCTCCTCCCCCTTCATCAAAGAAACTAGGAGCTCACAACCATAGAGACTTCTTAAAATCCCTCCTTTAACTAAAAGTTTTAAAATTTCCCAGGAGGTTGTACCGCCCACAATAATCTGTTTGCACAGGGAGAAATTATAAACATTAACAAATAAATTAAGTTCAATAAGGATGTTCATTACAGAAAAATGCAAATTAAAGATTTCCAATGTTGTCATAACAAAGAATCATAACTTTTACGTAGTGATGAAAAAAGAAATCACCAAGAGACACATGAGAACAACTGTGGAAAAAAAAAAACTATACAGTAAGCGGTCAACCTAGAATATAAAAAATAAAGAAAAAGATCATATGTAACCCAGAAATTGTGGAAAGACTCAAGATAATAACTCCTTACTTTTAGAAGCTTTCCTTTTGAACTTAGAATTTGTCTTCCTCTTATTTCTTTGAACAGACTGTAAGTTCTTTTTAGCGAACTTCCTAGCCTTCTTCCCTAGCTTTCCCATTTTGCAACAATATGTGAGGGAGGGAAAATAAAACCGAAGTGAAAGACTACCAGAGGAAACACAGAGCTGAAGGACTAGGAGCTGAAGCAGCCGTCAGCAAAGCCGTTGCCTCGTTGGCGCCAATGAAGAGGAGTATGAATAGTACGAACGGTAGCTTCAGAGAGAAACCGAAAACTGTGAGGCAGTGAGGTTATGCGCTTAAGACAGCGCCGATTCGCAAGGGAAAGCGGGAAGTGGCGGGTGGCTGCATTTTTCCTGAACGGCGGTCGTCAATGAAGGGAACGAATGCGAAGGTTAAAATAGTAAATTTTTGATCGAATGGTCGTGGGCTAAGCTGGCTTGGGCCCCCGTGATTCTCCTGATTGGGCTTTAGCCCATTAAATACAAAGGTCAGGATAGAAAATAACTACGGGATGAGGGCTTGAGTGATCATGTTCTTCGGATTAGGGCCTTTTTTAACTGAAAGGAAATTATTAATATTCCTTTTTCTTTTTTTTGCTCGAGTATTAATATTCCTTTTTTTTTTTGCTCAGAGTATTAATATTCCTTTTAAAAGATAGTTAAAATATTCAAATTTGAATTATACATCTTTAGTATTTAATCCTTTTTATAATTACACTTTTCTCCTTTGCAACAATTTTCCTTTTCCAAAAAAGCTCTTCCTTCCTTCCCAAAGAACATTTATAATTGTTCTGCTGGTGTGTGTACTCTGTGTGACAGAAAGTAAATAGAGCATAAGTTAGAACGTGTGCACCTGATTAACGTTCCTCTGTATTTATAGAGGAGTCTGGTGCGAGTATTCCGGCCTGGCGAGCGATATCAGGGGCTGGTATCTTAAGATTATGGTTAGGATAGATCCTATGCTGTTGGGATCTCATATCTTTGCCTATTATCCCGCCAATTATGCTCCCAAGCATAGTTGGGCTGTGGCCTGGATCTGAGCTGTTGGACCAATCCGTAACAGTAATATTAACAAAACTAAGGTTCTTGCAAAAAACGCATCATCAGCATTTCATATAGAGAATTTTTGCCACCATAGCAAGGCCATACGGCCGCCGAAAACAACCTGGCCCTTGAGTTTCATTAGCCACGACGGAACAATGAAGAATGGAGTGAGATGCTAGACGTGGAAGTAGATGATCGATCTAGAGCAAAAGGGGCTTCAGAGTTATTGCTAGGAAGTTGTGATGCAATCTCCACAGCGAAGAGCCTTGCAATCGAATCGGCTCTGGCTCTATGAATGATGTGGAAGACACCAGCTCGGCCACCGTTTGCACCGCCATGGACATGATGGTAGAAGTTGCAAGCTGCATCACTTATGTGTGCTCTACGACACTATAATGAAGGTATACATGATTCTTCAAAGGGATTTTTCCTAACCTTTTCCATCAGCAAGCATCACTTGTGCGCTCTATGAAATTGCAGTGAAATTTTTGCTGCTTCAAAACAGAGGTGGGCTGCCCACATAACAATGCTCTTGAAAAATGTTGTCATTATGATGATTACAGCCCCACTTGAAGAATAAAAAGAGAGAGTGGTGGATGTGGGGGGAGATGGGATGAGTGCCGCAACAGAGGTGGAGAGAGGGAGCACTTTTGGAAAATGAAAATGGTTATCTGTATTTTTATTAAAATAATTAAAATAATAGATATGAATATTCAATTCAAATGAGGATAGTAAGGTAGAACTATCGAATTCTAACATCCTATTTTAGGTCATATGATCAGATTTAGAATTTATTGAATTTAGCAACTCAAATTAGAATTTGAATACTTCACAGTCTCCAATACAAATTGAATTAAGTTGGTATTGTGATTGGCTAGAGCACGTAGGAATTGTTGGTGCTGAATTTCTCTATGTTGTTATGTGTTTGGAATGGAAACTATTTCTGAAAAAATAATTTTGAAGATTTGATTTTCAGAATAAAATATAAATATGTTTGATGATATTAACAATTTTTAATTTTGGGTTAAGTAGCAAATCTGCCCTGAAAATATAAGTCCGAAAGCAATATTGCCCTAGAATTTTTCTTGTCCAATGTTGCCCCCAGAAGTTTAAAACATAAAAATGTTGCCTATTCCATTAAAAAACTAATATTGATCTTCAAAAAAATTGACGTTGACCGTTACCTTTTTAACGAAAACATGTAAAATTGCTACATTTTAAAACTTATGGGACAACATTGAGACAACAAAAACTTACAAGACAACATTGATCCTTAAAAAAGACTTTCGGAGCAAATTTGCTACTTAACCCTTTAATTTTTGGGTCCATGTTAGGTGTTTGTCCTAATATACTTCTTAGATGCTTGTCCCTCTAACACATTTTTTTTGGGTATATTTTATTTATTTATATTAAATTCTATGTTGCTTTCTAAAAAAGAAAAAAGAAAAATATACCCAGTATCTCAAATTAATTAGTTTCCAGGATACTAGTGTTATAGGACAAATATTTCTATATGTAGAATTAGAAACTAATTAATTTGAGATAATATGTGCAAAAAAAATTAAAAAAGCAGCATATAATTTAATTAAAATATATAAAATAAAATAAAAATTTGCTTTCCCTTCTAATTAGAGGGACAAGCATATAAGAAACACATGGGGATTGAGGGACAAGCACTGTGCTTCATTAATTTATTTTTAACGTTGGCTTGGGTCTTGCGCATAATGTAGAGCCTGAGAAGCAGAATTTTATCAATATTATTTACTTGTAAGTGAATAAAATACATCGTGTAATGGTTGGCGGGATTTTTTTTTTCTTAAAAAAAAAAAATGAAATACTTACGATAAGCTACGATGGACGGGGTAGTTTTTTTCAATAATAATGACTAATGTTGATTTTAAAAAATTATAATAATAATATTATATGGGGCTAAATTATAGAGACTGAATTCATGTAAGCTTTGAAATTACAAGCATTAATATAATTACTATCTTGTATATTATTATAAAAACGTATAAAATCTATAAATTAAAATGAAATATGGCTGCTAATTGCTTATATGGTTATAAAATGTATTAGGGTCACGCAATAAAGGAGGAAATCTGGCATCAAGTGATCCACATGCATGCAACTATACAAAGTAATGATCCGGGAGATCTATTTATTTAGTTTAGGGAGATTAAAAAGTTAAATAAATTTTTTAATTATAGCAATTGTCCCTAAATACTTCTATGTAAGTGTGTAATATTAGATTATAACTAGGTTGGCCCCAAAAAAAAAAAGATTATAATTAGGTTGGATAAAGATAATAAATATAAGAGATAAAATGGAAAAAAAATACATTTAAAACTAAAATTCACTTACAAAATAGGTCCTTTGTTTAGGAGTAAAAGAGAGTCTAAAGTCTTATATGGCTTTTTAGTTCAGTTGTTAAATATGTTTTAATTTGATAAAATTTGATAAGTTTTCGTTTTTCTCTCTCTACATTTACAAATGATTCTCACATTTTTCTCTTTTTTATATTTTCCTTCAAGAATTAATTAAAGGCAAAATTGAAAATCAATCATTGATAAGTTTGAATTAACTTTTAGAGAATATCTTTTTTAGGAAAAAAGTGAAAAAAAATTATATGAGATAATAGATTTTGGAGAATAACTTCTGAAAGGGTTAGAAAAAAATAGCTTCTAAAAACACCATGATTTTGATTTTAAACCCCCAAACCATAAGTTTCTGTTAAAACCATAGTTCTGTAAAATTTGAGTGTTAGGTGGTTTATCCCAGACCATGGTTTTAACTCATGGTTTTGAGAGTTAAAACCATGAGTGTTTGACAACTTCACTTTTAAAACCTTTGTGAAACCAAACACACACTAAATAGACTTGTAGTTATAATAAAAAATATCTTCTATAAGTGGACTTACGATAAAACATGAGATTTTGTTTTTATAGGTAGTGATATCTTCCTATTGGAGATAATCTTATTTGAGGTATTAAATGTGATCCCCTCTCCGAACGAGGATTCAAACCTTGGTTCGTCACATTGTGATGGATTAGTTGTAAAATCCCTTTCTTAAAACTCAATTATCCATACACTTAATCTAATCTTTTAAAAATGAACAATACTATAGCGTAAAAGTGAAAAAAGTGAAAAGCTTAAACCCAAAATTTTACCATAGTAGAAAATATTACAACTCATTTTTAAAAAGTTAACCATGATAGAAAAAGAATTCAACTAACCATTTCAAAATACTACCATGGTAATAAAGAAATTAAATCGTTGCAAAGATCTATCTAAGATGAAAAAGAATAAACTAGTCATTTAAAATTTATCATGGATGATAGAAATCTTCTCATTGCTTCGCAAACTAAACCATAATTATTCAACATACTTGGGTCTTGGACTTTTCGAAGTCTAGAATATAATCAATTGACTACAAACCTAATATCAAACTCAATTATTAAAATACTTAAACAAAAATTTTCTCAAATATTCACTTAAATTATCTATCCAAGATAGAAAACAGTATAATCCAAACTATAATGTCACATCAGAGTATACAGCATGAGCCCTACAATAACAATATATAAGCATTCATCACATAAATAAAAGGATGAAGCTTTACAAATATTATCACAATATCAAGTCTCTAGAGCCTTCCCCAATTGACTAGTAGAAGAACTATTATTTGAAAAATGTTAAGTTAATGAGGTGAGACAAAGGCCTCAGTAATCAACTATACAACTCATTACATATGTTAATATGTGCTCGTGAGGTTCGGAGTGAAACAATTTATAAAATACAATATTAGTGACACAACACAAAATTCTATATTGCAAGTTACATATCACAAATCATGTATCACAATCTTTATGTCATAAATTTCATATCACGATTTCCATATCACAATTTCAAGATGTCAAATTTTGTATCACAATTTTTATAGCACAATTTCAACTCCACAAATTCTGTATCATAATTTTTATATCACAAATTTTGTATCACAATTTTATATCACAAATTCCATATTAGAAATTTCGTATCACAAATTCTATGTTACAATTTCTATACCACAATCCAAATTGTCTCCCATCAACCCAACTGAACCACCTTATTTTTGTTGACTAGACCCCTGGGCTGAGTTACTATTCATGTAATGAGCCACTCAAAAATTCATTAGTCATGTGATGAGGACCAACCAAAATCTACAGAACATATGCCCAGGCTATGGGTATTTTCCCTTCGTTGAACCAAAAGGGCATCACACCCCTCGTTGAACCCGTGGGGCGTCGTAGCCCCTCATTGAACCGGCGTCGTATCCCCTCGTTAATTGGCGGGAGAATCCCTCATTGAACCGGTGGGGCAGTCCCTCCTTGATCCGGTGGGACAGTCCCTCGTCAAAGCTAAGCTTACCACAAGAATCAAAGCTTCAAGTTAAATCAGTCACAATTCACAAATCAATCTATAATAATCAATTGGAACCACAATTTAGTATTCAAACTAATTGAAGGCTTAACAAAAACAATTAAGAGACTTAAAGTCTCTATAGAAGCACCGACTCTCATCTTTGGTTATTCCTAATTAACCCTATTACCAACCCTCCTTTATCAAAATCACATTATCAAGATCAAACCCAAAGCCTTGCCCAAAAATCAAACCTCTAACTCAAATATGCATATAAACTTTAAATTGTTCACTTTAATATAAATTTTCAATTTACTACCATAACTCAATTTCTCCATCCCAACAATATTTCCATAATTTAATAACTTTATTTCACCCATTAAAATTATTGATAATAATATTCTCCTTCATTCATCCTTCAATTCCAAAAATCTACTCACTTTAAATTTTTAAGAAAAATAACATAAATAACTTTTTCTCAAAATTATATTTCCAATTTCATTTCTTCCTTCCATTAACTCTTTCTTACCTATTAGAAGCATTAAACTAGGCATGTCCATGGACCAGACCAGACCAGACCGGGTTAGGGGTCAGCCCGGGGTCTGGTCCAGGAGGGACCTCGGGCTAGATATCTAGCCCGAGGTCTGGTCTGGTCCAGCTCGGGCTGGACCAGACCAGTCCAGGGGGACTGCTTAGACCAGTCCAGGACTAGTTTTCTTTTTGAAAAAAAAAAATTTGCCACTTCCAGAACAATAATTAAATCAATGAACCACATGTGGGACAATAAATAAACATGCAAACATCTTAAATCCAATCCTAAACCCATAATAATCTCCAACAACATGTCATTGAACAAGAATACAATATAAAATATAGGTAGTGTTTTTTTTTAAAAAAGAAAAAATTAAAAAACATTTTCGGGTCAGACCGGACCAATCCATAGGATTTGAATCCCTTGACCAAAGTCCAGTCCAACCCGATCAGACCAGACTGGTCTGGGTGAACGGTCTTGGACCGAGTCGGGTCAGACCGGACCGGGCCGGGCCACCTTGCCGGGGTTTTTTGGACATCCCTACAGTAAACTATAACTATCTCCTCAATTTCTTCCAAAACACCCAATTTCCAACACTCAAAGTTTCAACCAAAATTTTCAATATGCACATTCCACCATAAATCTTAAAATCAATCCATTCAATTATCAATATAGACCTTAAAATTCAAAATCTAACAACACTAAGCTTTCCATCATTTAAAAAAAAAAAAGTCCAGAAAACCAAGATGAGATGAGAGTATGAGGCTAGATCACTTACTAAGCTTCAACTAGATCTCTCTCTCTCACACACACTAGTGCGCCGCAAGCAGGAGCAATGGAGTTGAGAAAAATAACCATCGATAAGAGGAAGAGGATCCCCTCATGATCACATTCCTCATCATCTCTCGCAGGCAAATCTTGACCGTCGAAATCTTAATCCAAGGGTCCAGAATTTTCTTTAAAAAAACCGCGCGCGGTAACAAAAACCGCGTGCAGTTTTTTTAAAAATTATTCTGAGCCCTTGGATCAAGATTTCGACAGTCAGGATTTGCTGATGATGAGAGATGGATAGAAAAGTGATTATGAAAAGGCCCGGACTCATCGATAGGACTAGGTGGATAGCGCTTTTGTGTACGGAAGTAAAAGGGAACATGTATATATAATATCTATTACTCCTTGAGTATTAAATATAGATATAGTTTATAGTGTCACTACAAATTATGCATATATTCAAGATTGAAGAGTACATTAAATTCTATGCGGAGGGAGGCATTTAAGGGTTAGACTACGCCAAGCTCTTATCAGACGACCTACAGTTTGACCTGTTTAGTGCCTATCTGGCTTGACCTTTTGTAACAAATAGGCTAGGTCAAGGCCTATTTAAAGGCCTAAATGTATAAATAGGACAGGCCTATTTTATTAAGGTCTGACTTGTTTACACATTAAATAAATATAATTATATTTCATATAAATAACACAATATTTATTGTTTTCAGTTCTTGTATTATAATTTCAAGTTATATTTATATAGGTTTTAATAAACTCAGTGTACAAAACTTATTTATGGCCTCCAAAACTTGCAATATGAGGCATTTTTAAAGGCCTACATTGTAAGTAGGCTTTAAAAATGCTTCAGGTTCAACCAGACCTTATGAAAGCTTAAGTTTGAGTCTAAAAAATAAACCTGAATTCAGTTTTAAGCCCAGGCTCAGGCTTTCTATCTTATTACAGGCTCAGGCCTGTTTAGCCAAAGAATGACCTGACCTATTTCCATGTCTAAAGGCATCCGAGAATTGTCTCTGTTTGTGTTGGAACAGTGGGCCGTGGCCCATGCCATTACTGAAGCTATTTCCCTCTTTTTAAACCCAAAAATAATAATAATAATAATAACTTGCTCTCATATTTTCCCCTTCAGACTTTCCAAGAAAATCCAAAAGATTAAGTTAAATTTATGAATTTTGCCAAATAAAACTCTCAAAGTGTAAATAATTCTAATATGTTAATTTATAAAAATATTTTAAATACTGATATCTATAAAAGTTAATTCTATTTTGAGTCAATTCTCTTTATTCAAATAATTATATGATAATTTCCATTTATCAAGAAATAATTCTATAAAATTGAACTCAATATTAAATATTTGCTTTTATTTTTACTTTTTTCCACAAAAATAATTTGATTCCTTAAAAATATAACGAGAACTCATCATGATTCGGATTTCTCAATTCTATGTTTTCATACGTCAAACAATAAATTTAATTTACTCAAAATCTCAAGCTAATTAATAAATACCGAACTCATGTCACTTAAATCCCAAAAATAAAATTTGGGATATTACACTAGCTCATTTCGCTAGATCCAACCCCCTTTGCGAAACATGAGGTTTTAGGATCATAGTTGTTGTAATACCTCAGATTTTTATTAATAGTAATAACCCATTTATTTTATTTAATTTTATATAATCTTGGTGGACTAAATACTCCTAGTCCTAATTGCCGTAGGAATTTTCAGCTTGTGCACTAAGAAATAAATTTTAAGTAATAATTCCATTACTTGTTAGCCAAATCATATTAAATTCATATCATGATTGATTGATTAAATTTAATATACCCTGTCATATTAAATTCACATCATGATTGATTGATTGAATTTAATATACTCTATCACATTAAATTCCCATCCTGATTGATTGATTTAATTTAATATAATCTATTAATGAGTTGACAAGAGTAAAAGAGCTCAAAGCTAAACTCTAATTTTAAGTTATAAATAGAGGTATAGCCTAACCCTGAATATTCATCTTCTCTTCTACTACTCTCTTCTTCTACTTCTTCTATTCTTACTCTTAGTCAATTATTTTTCTAAGAGGTTAGCAAAAACGGAGACCAATTATTTTTCTAAGAGGTTAGCAAAAACGGAGACCAGGTAATCCTAATCCCCAGAACAATAGGAGTTAGTTGTTGCATGTCGATCTCGATTTTTGTGAAAAAAGCTTTAAATGTATCACTGCATTTTTATATGTATATATATGTTCCTTTTCCGAATTACTTCATGAAAGCAAAATGTTTCACCTCCTTGTATACATATATTTCTCTTTCTTGATTTGTGTTTAACTATTTTGCAAAACCCTTTATCATTTAATGTACATGTACACTTTGGTTGCTTCGGCTTTTGTGATTGAAACTTATAAATGCTTTCACACACACACACACACACACATATATTGAGAAATCCATTTATTATGTACGTATTTAAAATACTTTAAATCGTGGGAGGATAGCTTTGGGATGGTACCCCCAAAGTGATGAACACAACCCTTAGGCTTTATGCCTCCGATATATTATTTGATGTGAACCAATTATATCCGTTCTTTTCAAAATGGTGTCTGGCAGGGGCTCCCGGGACACTAGTAGCAACTTTGGAAAGAGGTGTGCAAATTAGGACAAAATGTTTTATGGCCAATTTGATTGATTGTGACTGGCAGGGGCTCCTGGGTCACAGGGTAAACTGGTAGGGGCTCCCGGGTTTACCATGGTTCTCTTCCCACTAAACTAAATAGACTGGCAGGGTCTCCCAGGTCTAAATAAATTTAAAAAGATAATGAATAATATTTGATTCGATGTGAACATATAGATACGAAGAGTATTAAAGTTGATATTTTAGATTATATATATGTATATGATATTTTTTTTATCATCATATGAATATTTATATGTATTATATGTATTATATCTTTATTATTATTATTATTATTATTATTATTATTATTTCTATATTTTCTCTGTCTATTAGGATTACCAGCTTTTGCTGATGTTTGTGTTATGGGCTGTGATGATCCTAAACAGGTTTCAAAGTTGGGCTGTTGGGGCTAGCAGTGAGAAATGAGGAAGAATAATGAGCAATTCTAGCTAGTTTATTTTATTTTACGCTTTGAATAAGATATTTTTATTTAAGTTTAAATTTAAGTTAATGTAATAAAGCCTTGCACTTGTCTCAGTACAAGTGCGGCAGTAACACTTCCCAAATTTTGGTTATTTTGAATTTCAGTATTTATTCTTAAAAATCATAGCAAAGTTTATGTTATTATAATTGTTAGAAATTTGGGGGTGTTACAGTTGTTAAATTCATAACTTGATTTTTCAAGCTTACCATTTTTTATTTTTACCTCACAAAACTATGTCAATTTGCTTTTAGACTCGTGCTAGCTTTAAATTCAATTGAACTCACAACTTTACACACTGAGTTTACTGTTTTTATGCTTTTACCTTTAAAAAATCTTGTTAACTCACTCTTAGACTTGTGTTGACTTTTTCAATTTTATTATTGTTCTAGTATATAACATAGATGTCTAGCCAGATGGGCTAGTAGGTTGATGTTGGATTAGGTTGATCTACCTGGATATCAACGAGATAGATAGCCAAGAGAATAAGGGATAAGGGATCACTGTACACAGACGAGACGAGGCTTGCGCCAAATGGTGGGGTGTGTGCACAATAATGACCGTATGTGTAATAGTCTAAAGTTAAAATATGTGCACCTTAGGATTTGACCTCTGCATTTATAGAGTGTACCTTAGGTTGAGACATGAGGGCCCTATGATTCGTGACCCTGGTATCATAACTACCAGATCTATCTTTATTATAGATAAGATAGGATCTTCCATTATTATAGGCGAATTCTAGTATGTATCATATTCATAGTTGGGCCATACCTAGAGCCGGGAAATCGAGCCGAGCCTGTCGGGCCGGCCCATTTAAGCCCTGGCCTTGTAGGGCTCGGGCTTAAAAAATCAGCTAAAATTTTGAATTTGGCCCTGTAGGGCTTCGGGCCGGCCCGTTTCACTGTAGCTTTTTTTTTTTTTTTAACTTGGCATTTATCTATGTATGAACAGTCAAACAGAATTTGAAAGATATTTATTAGAAACTACATAAAGCACACATGTTGTACTTAAACTAAACAATATGACTTGGAATGCCATGATAATAAATGATAATAAATACTTGGATTCCATAATTAATTTATTAATAAAAGCTATAGGGAAAGTAAAAATTCACAAAGATTAATTTGCAAGTCTCTACTTCAACTGTATACAATGGTTTGTTTTTTGTTACGAATTAATGAATATATTTATTCGTTAGATGATTTGTATTGTTTAGATATTAATGTTGATAATATTTATTTGATAGATTAGAACTTTGATGGTTGCAATTTATTAATTATATTTCTTTGGAAAAAATCGGAAGAAAAATAATTAAAATTTAGAATAGTAATTTCCAAGCCCTGTAGGGCTGGCCCTGGCCCAGGTACTATCGGGCCGGGCTTTGAAAAACAGACGTTTTCCTTATCTCAGGCCCTGTAGGGCTGGCCCTGTCGGGCTCAGGCCCTGTAGAGCCAGTCCCTATCGGGCCAGGCCGACCCTGATTCCCAGCTCTAGCCATACCGCTATCGGGCCTGATAGAAGTCCATAGCAACTAGCAATTATGTTTAATATCTTTACATATTTTCACTTTATTTCTCTCTCTTTCTTACCCTTTTATCAATAAGGGCATATTTAAAAAAGTTTCTTTTATGACATACTTATTATTTTAATTATAACTATTTTTTTAGACCACGTAATTCAGTTATTATCAGGCTTTTATAAATAGGATCAGATTGAGTAGTTAAAAAATAAACTCTTATAAATTTATGATTGGATATCATAATTCGAATTTACATTCTTATTACAATATCATTGTTTTAACAGATTATCACAATATTGTCTAAACTCATGTGTTTGACCAATTTGTTCAGGTTTACAATCGAATAACTATAAACTCATCCGTAGCTTACGTAATTCCCTAAATCTAATATATATTCTATGATATAATGATTAATGAATTAGTTTACAACAAAAAATTATGAGGAGGTTAATATGGTGCATGCATTGAATCCAAAACTTTGGGAGGTTTGGCTACGGTCTACTTCTCTTCCCATCTTCTTCCTTATCTCAGTCGTTGGATTGAAATCTAAACAATTCGGATTTAATGTTTTATAAAAATATTATTTTTAATAATTTAATATTTTATTAATATGAAAATAATATTTTTATAAAATATTAAATCCTAACTGTTCAGATTTCAATCTAACGGCTGAGATAAGGAAGAGGACGAAAAGAGGATGGGAACGTAGCCAAATCCTAGAAATATAAAAGGAGACAATCCATGATTTTATCATCAAATGTTCCAGCTTCCAATTGTATTGATCAATTTCTAATAAATTAAAGTTTCAAGCTAAAATAGATATTTTAACATTTACTTAAATAATTAATATATATATATATATTTTATACAAAAAATTTTAGGAAAGGGGTTGGGCTCACCCACAGTCCAAGGGCAGAGTGCTAGGAACCCAGTCCATAGGGGATACTTGCCAGAGAGTACACATGCCTCCACCTTTACCAGCGTTACTACTGCTTCCTAAACCTCTAGGATGCTTCCCCCAGCGCCTTAACCAATGCAAGGATCGAACCCCCTCCCTTAAGGTGAGGAAGACCGATTCCCACGCCAGTTGAACCAAGGACGAAAAATATAATAATATTATCTTTTTTATCAAAAAAATAATAATATAAATTTAAAGTAGAAAATTTAATTAATAACTAGAAGAACTGTCTTACTTGTAAATAAAAATAAAAATTAACAGCCAACAAGGAGTGGCACAGTTGGCTAAAGCGTCGGCCTTCACCCCAAAAGGGAGAGGTTTAATACCCGCTGGTCAATGTGAGAGCTTTGTTGGTAGTGGTAGGCAATCTGTAAGTACCTCTAACAAACATTTTATATTTTTTTTTAGTGAAAGGAATTTCATTAAACAATGAAAGAGCTATACAAACGAGAACAACAGCAAATTACATAGCAGAATTGAAAATTGAAAAAGCCTGCTGGGTGTGAACCACGGCAGCATGGATTTGAGCTAAAACTCCCTCAGCAGTAGGTGCCCCATCAGCAAAAATGGTATTGTTACGGGATCCCCAAAGCTTCCAACATGTAATACATATCCCAGTCTTCCAAGAGGTATCCAAAGAGGAAGAAGTAATGATCAGATTTAGCCAAGTTGATAAGTTGAGTCTGAAGAAATCAGAACTCATATCTGAGGGAAGAATTCTTTTCCAGACCGTGCTCACTATGTTGCAGCTTTTAAAAACATGATCAAGACATTCCCTATCATGATTACAAATGGAACAGGTAGGGACAGCTGCCATATTCCTTCTGAAACGTTCTGCATTGGTCAACAATTTGCCTTTGAGAAGGAGCCACATGAAAGATTTAACTCTCTGAGCCATTGGAAGTTTCCATAATGTTGACCAGATTGGCCTATGATCATTCCAATTTAGAGCTTCAATAGCATTATATGCAGACTTGGTTGAGAAGCCGCCATTGGAATTTAAGCACCAGGAGCAAGGAGACGCAGGATTGCCACTTTGGATTTTGATGGAGGAGATGTCCTTCAAAACATCCAGAGGAAGGAGAGTCTGAAAAAGCCCCCAGTTCCAAGAGTTATCCCCATTCACAAAATTTGAGATAGGCCTCAAAAGTTCATGAGAAGGAACAGGGGAGAAGGAGACGTTCTTTAAAGGGCCATGATCACTGACCCAATAATCTTCCCAGAATTTTACCTTACACCCATCACCAGGATTCCATTTAATATGCATAGCTGCCTCGTCCCAGTATTTAATCAAGTTGAACCAAAAGTAGGACATCCGAGCACGGCTTGGAACCCGCGATAGATCCATTACCATATATTTCTGTTTCAAAACTCTAACCCATAGGGAGTCCGGTTGTGAGTGAATTTTGAAGATAAGTTTCATCATAAATGCCTTATTCTGAGACTCAAGCTTGATTAACCCGCATCCTCCATGTTTGGTTGGTTGGCAAAGATCATTCCAACTAACCAAATGAACACCCCGATGGTCATTAGAATAACCCCAAATGAACTTCCTGATTAGCTTCTCTATTTTCGCACAACAGGAAGAGGGAAGAATGGTACTTTGCATAGTGAAGAGGGGCAAAGCAGCCAAAACTGACTTAGCTAGAGTTATACGACCGGCTAGGGAGAGTGATTTGCTTTTCCAGCCCGCAAGTTTGGACTGAAGGTTATCCAGAATGTGTTTATAGGTAGAAGAGGAGACTCTGCCATTCAACAAAGGGACCCCTAAGTATTTACCCAAAGAATCCATTTTTTGATATCCCAACTCATCACAAGTTCTTTTACAGGTAGTTGGGTCCACATTTCTGGAGAAGAAAACGTTGGTTTTGGCTTGATTTATTGAGAGACCGGAGGATTGGCAAAAGTCATGTAAAACCTCCTTAATTAGAGCAACTTGGGATGATGAAACCTCACTAAAAAGTATCAAATCATCCGCAAAGAAGAGGTGCGATAAAGAGACACCTCTCCTTCCTAATCTGATCGGTTTCCAATTACCAGAGTTGACCCTGGCCTCAATGAGATGAGAGAGACGCTCCATACATAACACAAATAAATAGGGAGATAGGGGATCCCCTTGCCTAACACCTCTTTCAGGTGAGAAAGGGTTTGAGAGTTTTCCATTCCAAAGGACTTGCATAGAAGTGGATGTTATGCATTTCATAATCATGGAAACAAAGTGCTGAGGGATGCCAGCGTCTGAGAGGGTGTCAGAGATAAAATCCCATCTCAGCCTATCAAAAGCTTTCCGGAGATCAATCTTAATGGCCATCCAACCCGACTCCCCTTTTTTGCCCCTCATTGAATGAATAACCTCTTGGGCAATAATGATATTCTCTGTGATGTTTCGGCCTTGTATGAAGCTAGACTGATATTGGTTAATTAGATCAGGCATAATTGGCCGAAGGCGATTAGCAATAGTCTTAGAGATGATTTTATAAGGAACAGAGCATAGACTTATCGGTCTAAATTCACTAATAAGTGTGGGCTGGTTAACCTTAGGGATCAAGGCAAGGAGAGTGTGAGTAAGGGATGGATCCAAAAACTCACCAGACCAAACCTGCTCAACCAAGTGAAAGATGCTGGGGCCAACAGTGGCCCATTGAGATTGATAAAAAAGAGCATGAATACCATCCTTACCTGGAGATTTGAGAGGTTTCATCTCCAAAAGAGAGCGGTGAATTTCGTCAATGGAAATTGGTCTTTCTAACAGAATCAACTGTTTTGTCGCTAGCTTCGGGAAGGCACCGCGAAGAGATAGAGGGGTGAAAATAGGATCTTCTAGAGCATATAAGTCGATGAAGAACTGCCTGGCATGGTTCGAAAGTTGATCGTCATCCGAAAGCCAGGATCCATCCGATAGCTTGAGTTGAGAGATGTAATTGCGCTTCCTTCTCATTATCGCTTTCAAATGATAATAGGCAGTGTTGCGGTCCCCAAGACACACCCAGTTGGATGAAGATTTTTGGAGCCATATGAGCTCCTCCTGGAAACAGACGTTTTCAAGGTCTTCTCGCAAGGAAACTTCAAGATCTTGAAGGAAATCATTACAGGCATCCGGATGGAGCTCAATCTTGCGTTGGATGCCATTAAGTCTTCGGAAAAGCTTTCGCTTTCGGCGGCCAATACCCCCAAAAATTTCAGAATTCCACACTTGGATTTCCTTCTTGAACAAGTCGATGCAGGAAAGAAGATCAGCCCCGTTGCTCCAAATACGACGAATGATCTCATGAAAGTCGGGATGGGTGAGCCAAGACGCAATAAACTTGAAGTGTTCACTATTAGGCCTATCATGATGGGTTGGGCCCATACATATAGACACAGGCCTGTGGTCTGAAAGAATCTTAGGAAGGTTATTCACTGTGTGTCCAGGGAAAAGGTGAATCCACGATGGGTTACATAAGGCTCTATCTAGACGCATGAAGAGTGTTCCTCTTCTCCAAGTGTATCTTGGGCCATTAGAGCCCAAGTCAATAAGCCCGACAGAATGGATAAAGCTATTAAAGTGGCTACAACCCTGTGCTCTTCTCAATGAACCCCCATGCCTCTCATCCTGGTGAAGAATAGCATTGAAGTCTCCTGCCAACATCCACGGTGTCGAGATATTACTTGCCAGCTGGGAAAGATCTTCCCATAAAAATTTCCTGAGTTGTCTCTGTGGACTACCATACACCGCAGTGAAGAGGAATTTCTGATTGTGTTTAGCCCAAGCAACTTCCATGTGAACAAATTGAATATGATTCACTAAAATATCCACCGTGACCTTAGAGGACCATAGAATCCAGATGCCTCCCGAAAAGCCAGAAGCTTCCACCCTGTGAGAATTCTGGAACCCAAGTTTCTTTATAACAGAGTCTGCTTTCCTTCCTGAAATTCTAGGCTCTAAAATTACAAAAATATCAGCATTGTAATTAACAGCAAAAGATTTAAAAGTAGAGGGGAATTTTATGTCAAAAGCCCCTTGACAGTTCCATGTAATTATTGACATAAAGGAAATAAATTTAAGCAGGGATAAGAATGTCTCCCTCCTCCTACAAGAAGTCATCGTTAGCTTCCAGATCATTGTGGAGGCTTCTAGCTATTTCTTTCATTGATGGGGTGAAGGATCCAGCGGCATTAGAGTTGGGCTTAGCACCCAAATGATGAACGGTGACCCCAGTTGAGAGTTTGGTCCCTCTGGCCTTGGCTCGCGGATCATTCCCTCCAATGGGCTGAGCCCTATCATTCAAAGTACTTGAAGGCCCATCTTTGATTCCTTTACTGGCCTGCTTTGCCTGAGGATATCTAGAGTCGTCAATTCGAACTGCAGAGTTGGAATTTGGGTCCAGAGATGTGTCTGAGCGCTTAGCAATATAATACTGAGATTTTGGGATTAGATATTGTTACTACCATTTTTTGTTATTGTTCTGTCCTAAGAACACAGATATTGGACTTGACTAGGTTGTCAAGCCTAGAGCCTACGTACCCTTTGAAGGGATCAAAGTCCATGTAGTTCGTGATATACTGGAAGGCACGTAGCTAGGGGAGTGGGGTGTGTGCTCTGTGTAACGGAAGGTAAATAAAGCATAAGATAGAACGTGTGCATCTGTTTAGGGTTCCCTTCTATTTATAGAGAAATCTGGTGCGAGAATCCTTGCCTTAATGAGCGATATCCGTGATTGAGAGATAGGGGGCTGATTTGTTGGGATCATGATTGGAGGGGAATCTCCATTAATGAGATCCTAGATCAGTGGGATCCTATATCCCTACCCATTATAGCGCAGATTCTGTCCCAGGCGCGGTTGGGCCGAGGTCCGGATATGGGCCTATTGGGCGGTCCCTAACAGTTACTACCACTTTTCCACCGTTAGATCATAATCTTATCTACCTTTGTAATTTCTCTCTCCTATTAAAATTCTGATCAAATGATGAAAAAGTGGTAGTAACATTAGTAATAATAAAAAAATGGTGGTAACAATATCCTATATTTTTTTTGAAACTTATTTCTATTCTTAGACATCTGTTAAACTTGTAAGCAAATAATTAGACAAAATTACCAAGTTGTTTTAAACAAAGCAATAGTACTGCTTGCTTATTTGTTAATCCTGTTGGAAAAAGTAAAACCCAAATCCCAGAGAAAGACAGCCAAGAGTGTTTGGATTGTTCGATGTCGCGATTTTGTTATCGTTGCTTAAAAATAGGAACCACTTTTCTCATGCAGAAAATGTTAAATATAAATAAATAAATTAATTAATAAATTCTTCCCTTGAAGTTTCATTCCTCAGAATCTCCTCTTACTTCTCCTTCTTCCTTTCCCTTCGCCGGTCACGCCCGGTCTTCCTCTCCGGATTTCCCTTTTCTCATTCCGGCGAGAGGATTTCCACAGATTTTGGTTTTTTTCTCCAAAGGTATGGCGAAATTTCTCTCCTCATTTCGGCCTCTTTCTGATGCATTTGTTTGTTATCTTGTAACTTTGTCTTGTAGATGGACTTTCCGGATTTGTTTGTTATTCTTTTGGTCATTATTATCTTTAGCTGTCTGCCATTTGTTCATTACTCTGGTAAATTAGCGGGAAGTCCCCCTTTGTTCTCATCTTATAATTATAGGAGGAGGTTTCTTTGCATTTTCTGTTTCTGTTCATCCATGATGAAATCAGCTGTTCATCGCACTGATAAATTTAGTCATAGGACTTCTATATTTTCAAGGTTTTCTATACTCGTTTGTTCATTAAATTGATAAATTGGCGGGAAGCCTCATATGACTTATTTTCTTTCGCGCTTCTTGTTAGTTTCAGTTTTTGGTCAGTCCTATTCAGAGGACTGTTTAATGTTGAAATTTAGCGTTCATTACATTGATAAATTAATATATGAGAATATTTTTTTTTGCTTTGCCGTCATTTTGTTCATTACGTTGATAAACTGGCGGGAAATCTTGTTTTTTGACCTTTTCTTTCATGGGCTGGCGGATTCTTATTAGTTTCTGTTTCGGATCATCTTATTCACAGGACAGTTACTCTCTGTTGAAATTGGGCATTCTTACATGCATAAATTAACTTTCTAGGACATTTCCCACTATTGCTTCTTTGTTTATTCACTAACAATCCTTTCTGTAGGATTGTTATTTATTGATCCTATGCTTGTTTTCAGAATCTGAAGTTACCATTTGAAGATTCTATTTTTTGTGCACTTATGGAAGCATGAGGATTTAAAGTTATATAAAATTCATTATTTGGTTTGGCTTCCCAATATAATTTTAATATTTTTTTTTTCATTTATTTCAAGGTAAGTGACCAGGACATGGGGAGGAAAGGGAGTTGGTTTTCTTCAGTGAGGAAAGTTCTCCTTCCTCGTTCCAAGAAAGATCAGGTTTCAAAAAAATATATAATATATGCTTTGGCAATAGAATAACATATATTTTATGTTGCTGCTAGTGAAATCAGTTGCCAAGACAGATTCTAATTCACTACCTTTTATTTTTCCTTTTTGGTGTTGAAAATAAAAGGACAAAAAGCTAAAGTCAAATGAAGTAGGTTATGACAATCAAAAGGGCTTGGAAGCAGCTTTGGCAAATGAAGGAGCAAAATTTGCTGTTCCTCCTGCTTTTCCATCCATAGAAGATATTAAATTAAATGGAACAGAGAATGAGCAGAGCAAGTACGCTTATTCTCTGGCTCTTGCCACTGCTGCAGCAGCAGAGGCTGCTGTTGCTGCTGCTCAAGCTGCTGCAGCAGTTGTTCGTCTTACTAGTGTGTCCCGTTTCCGTGGAAAGTCGAAGGAAGACATAGCAGCTACCAAAATTCAGACAGCATTTCGAGGATATTTGGTATGAACTTGTTTTGCTATTTAAGTTTGTTATACGAGCAAAGATGTGCTTTTCTTGTCAATGTGTGTATGTTAAACTCTGTTAGCAGATTTATATCATGGATAATTTTTTTAAAGGGGAAATTTATAGGATAATGAAATATGTTTTGTATGACTTTTAACAACATGCAGCTTGCTGTACCAATGTTGGTAAGCTTTTGAATTTCCTGCACTAGTTCTTATTAATTTAATAGGACCATGTACAATGCTGTAAGTATTTTGAAAGCCTTTCTTCCTTATATGATGAAGTGAACTAATTAATGAATTGTAGCAATAATCCAATGGCTTTGAGTCATTGTGCTTATAACAGTTCTTGTTTTGGGGCTTTTAGGCAAGAAGAGCATTGCGTGCCCTGAAAGGTTTAGTGAGGTTGAAGAGATTGATTCAGGGGAAATCTGTTAAACGACAAGCAGCATCTACTTTACACTGCATGCAGACCTTCACTAGATTGCAGTCTCAGGTCCATGAGAGGCGGACTAGAATGTCAGAGGAGAACCAAGCTCTTCAGTGGCAGCTGCCGCAGAAAAATGTGAAAGAACTTGAGAAGTTGCAAGCTGCTGTAAGAAGTCTTTATTTTTCGTTTTTGAAATTCAGGCTTTGGTATGGTGAACTTTCATTGTGATATGGCTTAGAATGTGTCTTGTATCAATGCTTCTGTTGCATTACTTGTGAATGAATTTGCATTTGAGCTCAGATTCTCAGAATAATATTTACCTGGTTAATTTTGGATAAATAATTATTTGTCGAAGAGTTGGAATTTCTTAAAATCATCTTCCATTTGAAAAATATTAAAAATCTGAAGGTACTTTAGTTGAATTAAAGTTGTAATTGGCCAAAAAAAATTGAAAATTAAAGGGGCAAAGTAATTTTTCAGCAGACTGTTGAAGACTGGAATGACACAGCGCAATCAAAGGAGCAAATGGAAGCAAGACAAGCTAAAAGGCAAGATGCTGCGGTTCGAAGAGAGAGAGCTCTGGCCTATGCATTTTCACATCAGGTACCAGGATGTCCTCTTCTTTTGTTATTGCATTTGGGATTATAGCGAAACAGAGGAATAAACATACAGAATCAAGCAAAATGGTCAGGTTTAAAACATGTTTATCTATTTAGTTACAATTTTATAGTCTTAATTTTTTTCATAATTTTATTGAGTTTCAGAACAAAAATTCAGATGAGAGAATGACATTTTCATAGTGATTTTTATGCAGATATAGAAGTTGATGCTAGTACGGGTAGTGTTCTATACAACTTACAATGAGTTTCACTTGACGTATTAATATTAATTTGCATAATTATCTCATGAAACTCCTTGTGAGGTCTAGGTTGTACTCTGATGCTTGTTAATATGTAGGAAATAGTCATTGGACCTCAGAAATTTAATAGTTGGTTTCTGGTCAAAATTTTATTTTTTTACAATCATTACCTGGATGGTTTGAAGGTCCTATAATGTTCCTGATTTGACTCATCAAACACAAGTGCTTGTACACAATTTATCAAAGGCATTACACATGACCCTGTTTCAAAATTGGAAGCCTCCATGCTTATGAAAATAGTATTGAACTTCATATACTATTGGTCTGTATCTCTATAGTTTTCTCCATGTTGATAGGTCCAAAATTACTTTCTTGACTTTATTAACGATTTCAATCTAAATGTTTTCTTAACAGCAAAAGTGGAGGAACTCTTCGAAACCTGCAAATCCTACGATATTCATGGATCCAAACAACCCACACTGGGGCTGGAGTTGGCTAGACCGATGGGTAGTAGCACAGCCAGGTCAGGATACGCAAAGTGGCATGGTTCACAGCCAGCATGCATATGCAAATAGCGTGGCAAACCAACCCACGTCTGTTGGAGAAATTACTAAACTTTATACTTCTCGCGGTCCTATTCATCACAATAACAAGCCTTCTCCAGCTGCCCAAAATTCAAGGCGGCCCCCCCCGAGTCACCGGTCTCTTTCAACCCCACCTCAAAAGGTCCCGCCTGTCTCATCTACTTCTACCAAAGTAAGAGCACCAAGCCCAAAGTCATCTTCTTGGGGCCGTGATGATGAGTTGAGGAGTTCAACTAGCTCCCAGTCACAACGGTACCGGAGGCACACTATTTCAGGATCACCATTCAGAGATGACGAGAGCTTCAGAAGCTCATCTGCAATCTCAACTTGCACAGTTCCTACTAAGTCAGCTAAGACCAAATCCAGAATTGAGAATTCATCACTGATTGCTGATAAAAATGGGACATCAGAGAAAGGATCCTCCAATGTGAAGAAGCGATTATCATTCACAAATTCTTCCCCTGCTCGTTTGAGGAATCATTCTGGTCCTCTTAAGGAGGATCTTTTGGCTTCAGCCACTCAAAATAAAGTTGCCAATGGTGGAAGGTAGTGCTGGGAGGTGAAAAAGAATTGCCACTGGTACATACATAACATGAGCTTGGTGTTAGGATTGTGAATGAAGAAGATATAAAACGAAGATGATGGGGATGTCCAGGGCTTTGATAGTTGCTTGTGTGATCATAATCTTGATGAGGAAGCAATATAGAATAAAATTAATGGATGATTATTTTGTTCATAAAGCTGTATTCATATTTCATAATCATAGTCAACATCTTTTTTATGTTCGTTGGCAAATAAAACATGTTTTTTATGTTCCTTGTTTTGATTTGATTATGTAATGTAAACAGGATTGGTTTGTGGGTGATAATCATAATTTAATGATAGATTTATTTTTTGTTCTAATTATTCTTGGCTGGAACAATTTTCTCTTGTTCTTGTTGGAAGTCATTTTGATTTTTTTTTTTTTTCAGGAAAAAAAAGGAAATTTGTGTAGTTGGTTTACATCTTTTTAAAATTTGGATTTGATTTTAATGGTTGATATTTTATCATTTGTATATAACAATTTATTTTAAAAAAATGTAAACATTTTTGTGGGAATATTTTGTATTTTTAATTTCCATTTAAGTCCCATAGAAATAAATCCCCCAAAATAATTGCTAATTGCTACTACTGGTCATGGTCATAAATATAGTAGGGAGATAAGTGATTTAATTTAATCTTAAATATAAGAACTTAATCTAATTTATCTCCTTAATGTATAATTTTTTAATTAAACCATTCTTGCTAATTTTCTAATGGCACATAATTAAAAAAGTAACCTAGCAAACATAAGCACATTTATTCGGGCAAAAAATAAAACATAAACACATTAGGAAAAATCAGGTAAAAAAAAAAAAGGAAAAAGAAAGAAAAATATTATATAAAGCGCAAGAATGCCAAACGCGACGCTGCGACTGCAATTGGTTGTTCGAATCTGTTTGACGAAGATCTGAATAAACTTGATAACTAGTCTTGGAGTCTCACACTTTGGAGTGTTAGAAGCATCTAGAAGTTCTGAATGTAATCCCGTAGATTCTTACCAGTCCGTCAGGTTCCGTAACGATGGTGAGTTAATTATCGAGCTCTTCGCTTCCGCAATGGTGCCAATTTTTCCTTTTCATTTGAAAATTGGACTTAAATTTCTGTTTTCTGCTCTCATTCATGAACAATTTTAAATTGTATGATTTTTCCGGCTACATTGGTCACTAAGTTTGAAGTTTTGATCAAAACATGAACGAAGAGCTTTGCCAAGGTGATACTTATTCTGTTACAATTCATCGCCCATGTTGAATTAAATCTGTTATAGTGTTGTTTTACTCAAATTTGTCTTTCAACTCTCGTCGAATGTTGGTTTATCTTAGCAAACTGACTCGTGTATTGTGCAATCAATCCCTCTTTCTAATGATCGGGGTTGGAGTTGCCTCTAGCCAGTGCTATGATCTGATAATCTGTATTGAAATGATTGTGTCGAAGTATCTTTAGTCCGTAAGACCTGTTTCTCTATGGATAAATTAATCCTAAAGAGGCAGAGAAAACGATGCCGCCGCCCAAGGTTATGGTCTGTAAATCTGTTTCTCATCCCACTTTGTCCATTTTCTTATTTAGTCAACAAAGAAGCATTTGTTACAAGTTCTGAATGGAAGCTGTATTACTAAGCACCAGATGTTTATTTCTGTATTTTTCATAATATTTACTATTGTCACTTTACCCTCGTTGCTGGCATTTTTGTTAGTTATCAGCATTAGTGTGCCCTAAGTTCTTAGAAATTTATGTGTGGAATTAATAAACGAAATGCAGTTATGGTGTCCTCACTATCATCATTTGGAATCAATGTATAAATTCTGTCAGCATTCTCCTATTTTACCAGCCTCATTCTACAAAATAGAAGGTGAACTTGATGCGGAGGGTTTGGTCCTGGCTACTGCTTCTTTCCCCGTCCATTATTTCCAGGGCCTTCATCCCTCCTTTGTAGCAGAAAATTATTCCCCTCCCATTGGAACTTCTGACATTTGAAAACTCATTCGAGTGCATAGCAAATAACTGTGGCTAATCCATTTATGTAATATTGTCTATGTGTAGTCTGTCCTCCAAATAAGTTGAGTGATTGTGACTTAATGTGCTGAACTGATATTTGTAATCTAATGCAGTATTAACATTGCCATTATCATTGCTGTAATTTCGTTAGTAGTTTACTTATCTAGTGGCAAACTGCATTGTATATTAGGCTACACCATTTCTAGCTGGACTTGCTGTAGCTGCTGCAGCTCTTGCTGGTAGATATGGCATTCAAGCTTGGCAAGCTTTCAAGGCACGGCCTCCAAAACCCAGAGTACGCAAGTTCTATGAAGGTGGTTTCCAGCAAACTATGACAAGAAGAGAAGCAGCTCTAATTTTGGGTATCAGGTGAACATGATATATTGCTAATATCTTCCTTATCCATTGGTTGCTTATGGCTGTTGTAGTTAAAAGTCATAGCCGTCCCAACGTGATTCCTTCTATTCAATTGGAATAATAAATTCAATCATCAATTTCATTGACGATGGGTGAAAGAGGAATAATGAAATGACATATTCAGGTAGATAACTATTTGTACCCATGACCTTTTGAGGTTGATGTTATGTAACATCTTTTTTTGGGCCAAAAATGTTATGACATCTAGTGGTACAATGAATAGCTATTTGATGGTCAAGGCTCTTAAGCAACAGCTCACAAATTTTAAGCATTACTCATTGAGAAGATTTGCCTTTGTTTTAGTAATTTATGTGCGAGTCAATAATATTACGATGTTTAAAATATAAAAATGTGTTTTTCACCGTGTCTTTCTGCTTCCATCTTTCAAAATAATGGTGGGGGGAAGGTCCTAAGGCGAGTTATTTGTAACCATGACCGTTCAAGGCTGTTGCTGTGTAACATTTTTTCAGACAAAAACTTGTGACATCTAGTGATACAACGGACTGATTAATTGGTCAAACCCATAACAGATAGCTTTTAAATTTTGAGTATTTCTTTGATTTATTACTGTTATATGAACCTTTTACTCGAGGCCTTTAACTATCTCCTGTGCATCTGTTAAGAGGGGACACTGCATTTGCCCCATGAGATGAATCCCATGTGCTTCTTCTGTGAAAAAAATCAAGGAATATGGGGATTGCTTGAAGCAGATAAGTGAAAGTTCAACCCCTCTATGTGAGCATTGGCCAAAGCCATAAAGTCTGAGTTGTCATAATTGATTACACGCACAGGCACTCACAGTTTTAACTGAAGAAGATAATAATGGTCTGTTTTTGTGACCAATTCATCTAAAGTTAAGATGTTCTGTGGATGGATAGGGAAAATGCTCCTCCAGATAAGGTGAAGGAAGCTCATAGAAAGGTAATGGTGGCAAACCATCCTGATGCAGGTGGCAGTCATTATCTTGCTTCCAAAGTAAATGAGGCGAAGGACGTGATGCTCGGAAAGACGAAAGGCAGTGGATCTGCATTTTAACAACACTGTTTGGAATCAATGTTATTAAACCCGGACTAGAAACCGACGAATTGGTCCAGTCCAAACATCAATCCAATTTAGATTTTTTTTTTAAAAAAAAATTATTTAGAATTTCATTTCAATAACCTTAAATCTTTACTTTCTCACCAGTTTGGCCATGGGTTAGCTCTGGTTTGATATTGATTTGAATCACTGACTCTTGACCCAGTACTCATCAATTCATCGGCGGGTCCGGGTTTAATAATTTTGCTTGAAACTATATTTTTCCTCGGATATGCCACTAACTGAGGTACATAACTACATAGTCTCATAGTTTTTTTTTTTTTTTTGGAGGTCAAAATAGTGTCGTCATTTTCAACATTGCACATTGTAAACTCTCATCTATAGCTCGACGGATTGAACTATGCATAGTAATAGTCGCCAATGTGAGTTAATAATATGAATACATATCAATATCAACAATTGTGAAGATGAAACCCTATACAACATAGTTGATCTTACAATCTTCCTGTCACCAGAAATTGCCTGCAGGCTAGAGAAAAGGCTGGATTTGCTACATACACATCAAGGAGAATGGTGTGAAGTGTGAACGCACGTGTCAAAAATTTAGTTGGATTAAAGAAAAAGAAAAAGAACAAGAAATAATAATGCATATCCCTTAACAAATTTATCTAGTGAAAATCTCAAGAAAAAATCACTTGAATTTTAAAATGTTAAATAGTTGATTTTTTAGTAAAATGAATTGTTAATTGCTTTACTATTATTATTAATCTCATGATTGCATTTATCAACAGGATTTTGAAATTTAAATAGTATTTTTCTGTCATTTTGCCATTTATCTATAAATATCTTTGAAGTTCTGAAAACTGTTTCTTTATACTCCCTTCTCAGTTATCATTTCCAACATTTTACCCACTTTTCATTAATTGAAATGATGCTCATTTATACATGCCTCTATTGGTTTGAGCAAGATTTGGTAAGGTATTGTGTGATGAGTGGAGAAGTTCAAGAAGGGAAGTTTACTTTTGGAAGATGTCCCGGGGAATATATAGCTATTCCGTTAAAAAATATCAGGCATGGCCTTTTATTTCAAAAATAGTATAAACTATTTTTGAAGTATATGCAGTAAATATAAGATAGAGTTGACTTTTTTGAAAAGATTAAGGAAGTTACATAAGTTATTTAATCATATCATATGGAATTAGTTGATTATATATCAATTTATAAATTAAACAAAATAGTGTAGAGAAAAAATGTAAATATAAATATTTTAAAGTATTTAATTAGCTTTCTTGATATCTCTAAAAAAGTCAATTCTGTTTTATATTTAGAATTAGGGAAAGTATATAGTTTCTTTTAATTTCAACTTTATTATATGTGTGCCTTTTCTTTTTGTTAAATATTTTGATTTTATTCTTTTAACAAAATTAGCCCAAACAATTTTGCTAATAAGGTAAAATAAAAGGATTTAATAAGAATAAAAACACGCAGCTACTAAAAATTAAAGGAAACTAGACGTACTTTAAGAATGTTTTCCTTTAAAAAATTAAAAATTAAAAAGAAGTTGGCTGAAGACCTTACATATGGGCCCCATTTAAGATTTTTCTTATGATTTGTTTTCATATTCTAATTGGAGTTTTCATAGCGTCCTTATTCAAATTAAATGAAGGACGTGACTCCAAGATCTAAAGTTATTAGTTTTTTTTTAAAAAATTCTTTTTCTCCCCAAAAGAAAATCAATGATTGGTTCGTTTTTTAAAAAAATTTATTATATTAAAAAAAGTTACAATTTTAAGTGTAGATTGTATCATTACATAGTACTACTATCTAAAATACAATCTATCATCTCATACCTACGATGCTTTTTTTAGATTAACTTGCTCTCTGATGCTAATGGGTGAAGATTATGGTTGTGTCATACTCAATTTTTTCCCTCTTCTTCACTTCCCATCCTCTTTTTTTCTAATTATTAGATTAACATATGAATAGTCTAGATAGATTGAGTTTTATACAAAATATTATTATATTATATTTTCTTTATTGTAATATTGAATTTTTCATATCAAAATTTAGCAATTCTTATTTAATTAATTATTTTCTATTTACAGTTTAATATTTTAACAATAATTTTATCAAAGATCAATATGAACCATTTAAATATTAATCTAATGGTTAAAGAAGGAAAAAAATGACGAAAGAGGATGTAAAGGGAAAATGAGAGGCTCTGAAACGCAATTTTTTATGAGTGTCATATTGTTTCATCAATGCAATTTTTTTTAAATAAAAAAATAGGCATTTAGCAGAAAAATTGAAGAGAAAATATTTAATTTTTCTCTATAGCTTTGTTTCTTGGGAAAATATTACTCAGGTTCCAAAGAAGAGAACAAATATAAAAAAAAGTCCAAACCCTAAATCCTTTATCAAAAAAGTCCCTAAGTACTTTATATATATATATATTAATTATGAAATTCCAATATCAAAAAAATTTTGTTGTTAAAATAGCTTTTCATATTATTAAAATAACGTTTTTTATTGTTAAAATCTTCCTATGAAAAAATTGTTGTCAAAATGCTTTTCAATATTGTTAAAATAGCTTTTTAGATTGTTAAAATAGGAAAAACTATTTTGACAATATGAAAAGTCATTTTAACAACAATTTTTTCATAGGAAAATTTATAATAATAGGAAAAGCTATTTTAACAATATCAAAAGCTATTTTAACAATATCAAAAGCTATTTTAACAATGAGACTTTTTTGATATTCTTTCTTTGGAATTAATATAAAAAAAGTAGGGACTTTTTTTATAGGAGCATTGGGTTGAGACTTTTTTGATATTTTTTCTCTTCATTGGGACCTAAGTGATATTTTCCCTTGTTTCTTTGTACAACTTTCACATACAAGTTATACTTTTCTTATTAAAAAAAAGGGTTAAATGCCTAATTTGCTCCGGAAGTTTTGTTCAGGGGGCGCTCAGCACCCAGAAGTTTTTTTTGTACCAAATTTGCCTTGGAAGTATTCAAAAGGTACCAAATTTGCCCCGGAAGTTTGAAAAAGATAGCAAATTTGCCCCTCCGTTAATTTTAACCGTTAAGTTTAACTAAGTGTACACGTGGCATGCCACCTCATCAACCCAATAAGAATTAAGTATCATTTTTGTCCTGAAAGTTTTCGTTAAAGAACAATTTTGCCCAGGAAGTTTTCACTCAAGAGCAATTTTGCCCCGGAAGTTTACAAAAGTAGCAATTTTGCCCTTCTTTCTCCCCCCATATTAAATTTAACTATTAAATCAGTCAAAGACTACACATGTCATGCCTTGAAAAGGTCGAACTTGGAGTCAGAGAAGGAGATCCTTGAGATGTTGAGCTCAAGGATGCCAGAATTTGTGAAGCCGAACTGGTCACAGGAAGCATCATTTATGATCTAAGCAAATGATCAGTCTGTACAAACGTAAATATTATCACTATTGATTTGTTTCACTGAACCAATTTTTAGAACAATTTATTTCTCGTTTTGCGTTTCATTTGCTTAGATCATAAGTGATGCTCCCTCTGGGTTTTGCGACAGACCTTTCAGTCCCTGTGACCAGTTCGGCTTCACAAATTTTGGCTGCTTTGAGCTCAACATCTCAAGGATCTCCTTCTCTGACTCCAAGTTTGACCTTTTCAAGGCATGACATGTGTGGTTTTTGACTGATTTAATAGTTAAATTTAATATTGGGAGAAAGAAGGGCAAAATTGCTCCTTTTGTAAACTTCTGGGGCAAAATTGTTCCTTAATGAAAATTTTCATGGCAAAAATGATACTTTTTGATTGATGAGGTGGCATGCCACGTGTGCTGAGGTGGCATGCCACGTGTAATGAGGTGGCATGCCACGTGTAATGAGGTGGCATTTTAATGATCTACGTGGACTTTCGTCACGTTTGGGTAAATTTGATATCTTTTTAATACTTCTGGGGCAAATTTGGTACTAAAAAAACTTTCGGGTGCTGAGCGCTCCCTTATCAAAACTTCCAGGGTAAATTTGGTATTTAACCCAAAAAAAAATTAACGATTTAATTAGTATCAAAGTTGTTAAAACAATTCAAGGACAAACTTTAAGTGAAAATGTGAAGTATTTGCAAAATAACATAGAACTTGTGAGTTACTTCACCGGATACAAAATATAAGAGGTTGGTAGCTAATTCACACTAATCCAGAAATGTTAGTTAAATTATTTAGTATGCCTTTGATTAATAAAATTTAGGACTGCCTGTTTTACCTTCATAAAAAATGCGGAAACAACAATTAATTATTCCTTTCAGTCTTATAATAAGATTCAGTTGACTTTTTTTGGAAATGTTAAGCAAGTTAAATAGATCACTTAATCATAACATATATTATATATCATTAGATTATATATCAATTTATAAGTCAAACATTTTAATTTGAACAAAAAAAAAACTTTAAATACATCAATATAACTTATTTTACTTTCTTAAATTCTCCAAATAAATCAACTAGATTTTATATTTAGGACTGTATATAGTACATTATCAATCTCTTACTCCTTTTTATAAGTTTATTTTACCTCGTTCTTACATACCAAAAAATTTTAATTAACTTATTAATATATTTTAAATTGATGCATTTTCTTAATTTTACTCTTTTTTATAAATGATACATCTTTCTCACTTTCCAATGTGAATTAACTAAAAATTTTCTTATATTTAATAGGGGCAAACTTATAATCATTAAAGAGTTAAAGTGTGATTTAGCCAATAAACTATTGGCTCAAGAGCATCCAACACAATTAACTATTAAGTGGACAAAAAATACCAACAAACTTTTAAAAAGGAGCGCCCAGCATAACAAATTTTTAAAAGGAAGCGCCCAACACAACGCCGTTAGGAAAAAGTTAACATCTGTTATCTAAGGTGCAGATTGGCTAACGAAATTTTATTCCAGGAGTGCCCAGCACAAAATTCTAAATGTTACTAAATTAAATAATTTTTTTTTTTTTCAATTGTCATTATTTAAAACTACATATATAGATATTTATGGACAAAAATTATTCATTCTTTAATTTTGTCAAAATTATAATTTGCTAAAATAAACAAAAGTTATAATTAAAAATATAATTATATGATTTAAACAAAACTCAAGGTATTTTATAGTTTATTATATATGTTAAACAAAAAAAGTTATATGATTTATTTTTATTTTAGAAGAAATTTATGTGAGTTAAAAAATTCATTTAATGTTAATAAAATTTTAAAAATCTATTATATCCTAAAAGAAATAAAATGAGTTTAATTTTAATTTTTATAAAAAGAGCTTAATGGATATCAACGTTGATACTTAATAATATAAATCCGACAACTTGATGATATATTTATTAATTTTTAGCCCAAGTACAATGTAGGCTTATTGATGTGACAAAACTTGTTATTTATTATTATTTTTTGACGAACAATAGGAGTAATATTCATAGACAATAATGATTAATTTTTATTAGATATAGAGGGGAAAGGCAAGTAAGGTATAGTTGCAGGCTTCCAATTTGCTCTGTCAAATGTATGTGGAGATTTTTTATTTTTTATTTTATTTTTTTATACCTTGGGGCTTGGGCCAAGAATTGGTCACCTTGCACCTCAAGAATCAATAATGGATGAGTAGTCCCCTATATCACCAGGTTGCCGGATTTTTATTATTAAGTATAAGCTTGATATCTATTAAGTTTTTTTTTTTATAAAAATAAAAATTAAACACATTTTATTTCTTTCTGAATATAATAGATTTTTTAAATTTTACTAACATTAAATGAATTTTTAAACTTACATGAATTTCTTCTAAAATAAAAATAAATCATATAATTTTTTTTGTCTAACATATATAATAAACTATAAAACACCTTAAGTTTTATTTAAATCATATAATTACATTTTCATTAAAACTTTTGTTTATTTTAGAAAATTATAATTTTGACAAAATTAAAGAATGAGTAATTTTTGTCTATAAATATCTATACAATTAGTTTTAAATAATGACAATTGAGGAAAAAAAATTATTTAATTTAGTAAAATTTAGAATTTTGTGCGGGGTGCTCCTGAAGTAAAAGTTCGTTGGCCAATCTACATCTTAGATAATGGAGGTTAACTTTTTGCTAACGGCGTTGTACTGGACGCTCCTTTTTAAAAGTTCGTTGTGCTGGTCGCTTCTTTTTAAAAGTTTGTCGGTATTTTTAGTCCATTTAATAGTTAATTGTGTTGGACGCTCCTAATCTAAGAGTTTATTGGCCAAATTGCACCTTCACCCATCATTAAATGATAACCATTATTTTCTTTTCAAAATGAACTTATAAAAACAATAGTAAGTGTGACCCTATATATATATATATATATATTATAGAAAGAGAGAGGGTGATACAATGTTGTTCCTTCATTCATTGCATGGTTGTGTAAATGGACAAACATTAGAGTTAATAAGAAGAATGAGATTTTAATTACAAAATATGTTCTATATTTAGAATCGACGATTATTACAATTGCATCGATAATTACAATGAGGTTATTAGTGGCCCTAAAACATGTCCCAGCACACATGGCCCTTACGTCAGCTATTATCCACTCAGCACCCATGGCATTATCCACTCAGCTATTATTATTTATTTATTTCTTGCCGCAGATACCATTGTTTTATTCTTATTGTTTTGGAATGCCACTTTTTTTTTTTTTTTTTCTGCTTTAAAATACGAGTAATTGGCAGTTTTTTTTTTTTTTTTTTTTTGAGAAAAATGATAGGCTTCTCTTCTCTGCTTTCTCGCATTCTTCTTCTTCCTCCTCTGCCACCCATATCGGGCTCGACACAAGTTGTGTCCGAAGTCACCGCTTAACACAACTTATCGAAGGGGAATCTTATCCGTATAACTCCTTTGTATTTGTTTCACTCTCTCTATCTCTCCCCTTCTCTCTCATTCAACTTTGTATCGTTCACTTCATCGTAGATACCCACCATCTCTGAACCGAAATGGGCGTAATCCTGAGTACCTCAAATCTGTAATTTTCATCGGTTACCTGTTCTGATGACTAGAATACTTCTTGTTTTGTGATTGATAGGTTTCTTGTTTTTTCTTTTTCACCGGATCCTTTTTTGGCAATCCCGTACCAGTACCTTCGACTGTGCGTTCGTCAATTTGAAATTTGTTCTTTTTTAGAACGCTGTGGAAATAGAATTGCGTTGAGCGCTTTGAATATCGAGGTTTTAGTCAGTAATGGTGACCGCGAACGATCCAGTTGAGTCTTTCTTCAATTCGATTCAAGTTGTTAAGGAAGCACTTTCACCACTCGAAATAGGTATTCGGAAGGCAACGAAAGATCTTGAGCATTGCTGGCCAGCCTGGCCGGGGTCTAAGAATAAGGGAAATGGTGTACAGTTGATTGCCGAAGTGAGTGAAGCGGGTAAGTTTCAGATCTGTAGTGTGAAGAAGAAGAAGAATGGTCATTGTGTGGTTATTGATGAGAGAAAGAAAGGGTTATCAATAAAAGTTCCTTTGAAGGCTCTTTTGGGTATGTTTTCTCAGAATTCAGGAAGTGGGGATAAAGCTGGGGTGTTGGGTACAGGGTCAAAAGAGGAGGAGTTTGCCAAGGAAGATGGGCCTTGCACAAATTGCTTCCGGTTTGCACTTACTTGGTCTGTGCTGTTTAATGGGTTTTTGCAGACTTTGCCAATTCCTTTTAAATCAAGCAAGAAGCGGTTCCAGAAAACGGGTGGTGAAGATAAACTGTGCTCGTGCATGAAGCCTAGTGTTTCATGTGAATTGAAGCAAACTGAATCTAAGGGCCACTCCGTTAGAAAATTCAGGGAAAAGGGTAGGAGTAGGACGCAGAAGGAGGGAATTCATATTCCACTTGAATGCCTCATAGGTTTTATCTTTGATCAATTAGCTCAGAGTACTCTTCAGAATCATGACGAGGGAGCACTGGCAAATGATCGGGACTGTGATAAAACTACTCTTCCCCCACCTATTCCATCTTACTCTAATCATTTGAAAGCACTCACTAACATTTTGGAAGGGCAAAAAATAAATGTAAATGGTTTCTTGGGAAATTTAAGATTTGCAAAGGTGGGTTTGCCATCAAGTGTCATAGTAAGCCCTTCAGCTAAAGAGGGTGATGGTACTGCCACTGTTGAAAGCAGGGAAGAGACTGGTGGAAGTTCTGCGCAGAAGGTTGCCACGAACTTATTCAGTATTCCTCTATCAAATGTGGAGCGTTTAAAGTCCAGCATTTCCACTATTTCTTTGTCAGAATTGATTGAGCTTCTACCGCAGCTTGGGCGTACATCTAAAGATCATCCAGACAAGAAGAAACTATTCTCTGTCCAGGATTTCTTTAGATACACAGAGTCTGAAGGTATTTCCCCCCCTTATAGAGTGGAAGATTTTGCTTCTTGTATGCATCGCAAATAAACTCTTTTTTTAAAAGTTAAATTGCCAGTATAACAAAATTTAGAATCCTTTTGGTTATGTAAATATTTCATATTCTGAATGCATCCACGGGCAGTGTATGTTTTGTCGACAACAGCGATTGGAAGGGAACAACAGTATATAAAAGGTTCAATACTTGAATGTTGCTTTCCACTTTGGCCAGTGTCAGTAATGACGACAGTATGATTTCTCAGTGGAATTTTTGGTTTTCCTAGATTATGTGTTAGGAACCAACACAAGAGTATCTAAAAACATTGATTTAATTAGGCAACAGCAGAAATACACTGAAAATACAACAATTTGTCAAGAGTATGAACTCTTGCAGCCAAGAACGAAGGCCACTCCGTGAAACAGAATAGCTTCCTTCTCCTACAATCTGTCGAGAGTAATACTACTCCCACAGCCAAGATGATTACTGGTCTATATCAGAACCAGTCGCCTTCTCCCACAATCTAATACAAAATCCAACATACCCATCCCTCTTCCCTCCTATGGCTAATATAAGCAAAAAGCACCTTACACAGTGCCCAAAAAAGTGTGTTGAGTGCTATCAGGCTAAATAGCCAAAGCCACTCTATGCAGTGGCGCTGAGTCCTAATATTACATTAAAATAGTAAAGTCAAACCCTGCAACCTTAAAAAGCATATTTCCCTTTTGTTTGTGTTGTTTGTGTCTTCTTAGGTTTCCTTGCATAGGTTTTGCCAATGAAGGGTCCTTTCATTATGGATACTGCATTTATACAAGCTATGAACCTGCATACTAATTTGGATTTAGATTTTAAATTTGTTATGTTACTACTTAAGTTCAACTCGTTCATGTTCATGTCTGTAATGGGTTGAGTTGTTTCCAAAATTAATGAATAGCTGATGTTAAAGTGATAAAGGAACTTACTAGTTCTGCGATTCACATAAGGATCAATAAATGACACCTAGCCTATAATTTATGTTCCAAGAGGTATGGTTGGGCTGCACTAGAACTGGAGGACGCCATGATTGGAAGGAGTGATAATGTTGGTTAGTTTAGAGAACCTGGGTTTGGCTGATACATGCAGGGCTTGAATTCCTAGAAAACAATAATTAGATTTTTTAGATTTCGGTTTGTTAAGGTTGAGTGAACAACAAAATGTAATTGATTTCAATAAACTGGTTGTTGGAACATCCTGGCAGATTGAAAAGATGTAGATCTGCTTCTACTGATTAAATTAGGCCATTCAAGGAGTGAGAAGTTAGAACAGTATAGAATACGAACTGTATAAACCTCTGTTTGAATTTTGATGTTGACTTGTATGTTTTATAAGGAGCTTCATGAAATAGAAGATTGCTTCTTAGTTGATGGAAGTAACTCTTGGAAGTGGAGTGGGCTGTGTGGACTGCTCTAATTGGAGAAAGATAATCATCCTTATGGCAGTGATAAATATTCTAAATTGGCTTAGTTGTATTCATGGCTGACTTAATCCAATTCTAATGTTGCCCACAGTATATTACCATCAGGCGTGACACATATGTAGCATTTCATAATTTCATGTAATATAATCTGAGTTTATGACTGACTAATCAAAGTCCTGGATTGAAGATTCAATTTAAGATACCGTTAACACTAAAGCAAAAACATGTAATGAAGAACGTTGGACTAGTAATTTCAAATTTAGTTATCTACTTTATCTAGAGACAATCACCCATGAGAACCAGTAATGCACGATTGTTCTAGAATTTCAAGTATACTTATAGTTATCTGCATCTCTATCATTGGGTCCTTTTGTGATTTTCATGTAATATAATCTCTGAGTTTATGATTGACTAATCAGAGTCCTGGATTAAAGACTCAATTTAAGATACCATCAACACTAAAGTAAAAATATGTAATGAAGAACGTTGGACTAGTAATTTCAAATTTAGTTATCTAGAGACAAACACCTATGAGAACTAGTAATGCACAATTGTTCTAGAATTTCAAGTATACTTATAATTATCTGCATCTCTATCATTGGGTCCTTTTGTGATTTTCATGTAATATAATCTGTGAGTTTATGATTGACTAATCAGAGTCCTGGATTAAAGACTCAATTTAAGATACCATCAACACTAAAGTAAAAATATGTAATGAAGAATATTGGACTAGTAATTTCAAATTTAGTTGTCTAGAGACAAATATCTATGAGAACTAGTAACGCACAAATGTTCTTCAAGTAATAATTATCCGCATCTCTATTGTTGGGTCCATTTGGGATTTCCGGTATATGCAGTGGTCATATTTCAATGTTAAATTTCTCCAGCATAGGTAGATTGATTGCCTAGAAACGATTTTGCCAATGAAGGTTATTTTACTATGAGTTGGCATGTGTGATTCATCTTTTGAAACATATGCTGATTTCATATTTTTGGTGGGAAAATTTTTTCTTACAGGAAGAAGGTTCTTTGAGGAGCTGGATACAGATGGCGATGGCCAAGTGACTTTGGAAGATCTAGAAATTGCCATGAGAAGGAGGAAATTACCACGGAGATATGCTCATGAATTTATGCGCCGTACCAGAAGTCACATATTTTCTAAGTCTCTTGGTTGGAAGCAGTTTTTATCTTTGATGGAACAGAAAGAGCCAACAATTCTGCGTGCATATACTTCTTTGTGTCTAAGCAAGTCTGGGACGCTGAAGAAGAGTGAGATATTGGAATCATTAAAGAGTGCTGGACTTCCTGCTAATGAAGACAATGCAGTTGCTATGATGCGATTTCTTAATGCTGACACTGAAGGATCCATTTCTTATGGACACTTTCGCAATTTTATGCTTTTGCTTCCCTCTGATCGTCTTCAAGAGGATCCTAGGTAAAATAAGCTTTGATGATTTGAAGTACCGTTGGTTACAGAGTTTTTTATTTTATTTTTTTATTTTTGTGTTAGTCTTTTGGTTTTTAATATAAGACATAATTGACTTTTTTTGGGTTAAGAAAGCTAAATAAGTTAGTTAATCATAGCATATGTCATGTATCATTTGATTATATAGTAGTTCATAAGTCAGACAAAGTAATTTGGATAAAAAAGATAAATATCAATATTTTAAAGGAATTTATTTAGCTTCTTTAATCTTTCCAAAAAAGTCAATTATGCCTTATATTAAGGATTGAAGGGGTATTTATTTTATTTTTGTGGTGCCTGTTTGAATGATCACTTTTAGGGCATTACAAAACTTGAAATGTGCTCAATTCAAATGACAGTGAAATAGGCAAACGTGTGATTAGGCCATAAGGACAGTAGACGAGTTTATATTTTGGTTGTACCTGTAATTAGTAATTACCATTTAGTGTGCTGTCAAAGTGTTGTGCCATAAGGGTGTCTGGTAATAGTTTTAGATATTTCATATCCTTTTGTGAAGTAGTTATTCTACTGGGTATTTGGTATATATTCTCGTCTTTTGTTGCATGAAACATTGGCCACAAGAATTTTTCCTACCCCCTCTGATTCATCTAGAATACAAGTGTTTGGTTGTTGTCAAATGTTGTAGTTAATGTTCTTCTCTATCTGTAGTATATAAATAAACCATAAGTTCTGGACAGATCCTTAGGAAGATAAGAGAATATTTGATTATCCATCCCTGTTATAGCTAGTGCTCTAATTTTCTTATTGCATTGCAGCCAACAATAACTATTTATCCTGTGTTATCAGGAGTATTTGGTTCGAAGCTGCAACTTTAGTTGCTGTTCCACCACCTGTTGAAATTCCTACTGGAAGTGTTCTAAGGTCTGCATTGGCAGGGGGGCTTTCATGTGCTCTGTCTTGTGCATTGTTGCATCCGGTTGATTCCATCAAGGTAAATTCTTCTAACTCATAATTTCTTGTAGGTGCAGCAAGTAATTCCACATCTTCTAATGATGTCTGATGTTTTTGGCACTTTCCTGTAACTAAGGCCTACCATTGTCTTCTTTCATATGATAGACCCGAGTACAAGCATCAACCATGTCCTTCCCTGAAATCATTTCCAAGCTTCCGCAGATTGGAAGACGTGGTTTATACAGGGGATCAATCCCTGCAATTCTTGGACAGTTTTCAAGGTTATGATTGTTTCATCTCCCTCCCTCTGTCCCTTGTTTCTTCCTTTCACAAGAAAAATAAGGAAAAAGATGAAGAAATTGCTTGTGCTTTCTCTAAATAATGTTGCTACTATCTTCCTATTGAGCTCATGCTAACTTTTGGTCTTGCAGCCATGGCTTGCGAACTGGGATATTTGAAGCAACCAAACTAGTGATGATAAATGTTGCTCCAACACTGCCAGACATCCAGGTTAATGATTAACTTTGCTGTGATTTATGATCTGGTCAACTTGTGATTGTGTTTTAATTTTTTTCGATCTTTCATTTTGTTGGGGATTCAAGAGAGCTTCCAAGTGAATTGCTTCGTGCTTCAGCGTTTAGATTATTATCATGGCCTTGGACCATGAAGCTGTCTTTTATGGATTGGAAATCACTTGCTTCTGAGGGATAGGTTGAGGCTATTGATTAGACTTAATGTTGAGAATAATGGTTGAGAATGTAGCAAAATACTGCTATTAACTTCTGCGCATATTTAAGATGACACTCTGGTTTCAAGCTCTTTCACAACAAACAAGAAATTCTTAGTTTTACCCAGTAATGTTTCCAGCATCCAGAATGAGTACACGTGTGTATTATGAGTGCTTTTGTGTTTTATGAGACAACTCTTCTTGCGTATTTATCTCATATAGCGCAAAATTACTTAAATAAAGCTAATTCAAACAGGCACATTAATTTTCAGTAGAACAAGCACATACCTATGCATGTGTGAAAGTGATGTGCACTCTATTGACAGTTGGAGAAGCAATTTTTTTTACCTGATATGGTTGACAATGGACTATCTTTAAAATTTGGATCTATGTGCTAGTACAATTTTCAAAATCCACGTAGCTAACTGCATTAGCATATTTGTAGGTACAATCTATAGCATCATTCTGTAGCACATTTTTGGGTACAGCAGTGCGCATCCCTTGTGAGGTGTTGAAGCAGCGGCTGCAGGCAGGGCTTTTTGACAATGTGGGGGAGGCCATAGTTGGGACTTGGAACCAGGATGGTCCTAAGGGTTTCTTTCGTGGGACTGGAGCAACCCTTTGTCGTGAGGTTCCTTTTTATGTGGCTGGCATGGCTCTTTATGCTGAGTCCAAGAAGGTATGATTTGAACAAGTTATGAAAAGTTAACTATTATAATATCTTGACAAATGCATTCTGCATTGCAGCATGCATTCGCGTTCATAAACGTAGTAATCATAATTGTGACTAGCAAATGGTATCTGCCCCATATAGTTTACGTTATTAATGTCGAAAATATGCCGCCTTTAAAAATTGTCCCTTTTGGTGCTGGTAGGCGAAGTAAAAAATTTTCTTCTCCTTTATGCCCACAAGACATAAATGCTTCAGAATATGCTATTAACATAGATATGTTCGCCTATGCTTGTTCGTTTATGGTTTCTGATTGGAATCCCGGTACTAAAATATACCAAACAACATAGCAGTACACATTAATGCTGGTCTTGATGCTCAAGATGCTACAGACAAAAGGGTACTATACTCTAAACTCAATATTCTACTAGAGGCAGCACAGAACTCAAAATACTTCTGATATGGATTATGGACATAAATACTTCACTAGACACAAGAAAGAGCACTCGAACCCCCAACATCGCTGGTTAATATGCACAATGACACTAACAAGCACCACTATAGTTACGCAGAAGCAGAAAGAAGTATATAAGGTGTACAAGACAAAAGCTAGCATTCAAGAGGTAGCTTTCTCCCAAGTTCCTTTCCAGAAATTCCCCTCCTCCTTTACTTAACCTTCATACCTTCTACCGGACAATGGACAATCAGTCTTTCTTTCCTATTCAACAGCCTTAGCTTCCACAATCTCTTCCACTCCCTTTTGTCTCTTACTATGTGTTGGGGCTACGTAGGTTGCATCCCATCATCAATGATAGAACCCAACACGAAAAGCGCATTGCCAAGGGTAAAGAACCACTCTTATGACTCCCGGCAATTCATTCAGTTTGCCACAAGGTTTATGCATCTCTTTGGTAGTTTGGTTAGAACCTTTTGCTGGTGGCTCTTTCTGTGACATTTGCCAATTAGCTTTACCTATTCCAAATAATAGGGACCAAGGAGGTTTGTGGAATGTATGCTCAGAAGTGTGCTATCAAGGGGGAAGAACCTTTCCCACTAAAGGTGATACGTACCAAATATCTTATATTACCTTATGTGAGACTTAGACATCCTATAATATACCCAATTCCTGTCAGTTTCACTTCTGAATTTTATAAAATACTTTTGCTCTGTGTTCCAAATGGCTAGATATGTATGCTATATCTGTCGACAAGGGTTGGCTTATTTGTTAGAATTTAATTTTGTCAACTAAAGAGTCTTTGGTTCGATCCCTAACGGTAAGCTTTGTTAGTAACCATTCACCAAACGCTCTGTCCCTTTTGATATGAAATAACTCATCTGTCTACCATTTTTTTAATCCAAAAGCAAAGTATGCTGTATGTTGGATTATAAGGGCCATTGTGTTTGAATTTTGATCTCAGGCTGTCCAACAAGTTCTAAGACGGGAACTGGAGCCCTGGGAGACAATTGCTGTGGGGGCCTTATCTGGGGGCTTGGCTGCAGTTGTCACAACTCCCTTTGATGTTATGAAAACTAGAATGATGACTGCACAGGGACGGTCCGTCTCGATGACCTTAGTAGCCTTCTCGATACTACGGCACGAGGGTCCCCTAGGCTTATTTAAGGGAGCAGTGCCAAGATTCTTTTGGATTGCTCCTTTAGGTGCCATGAACTTCGCAGGGTATGAACTAGCAAGGAAGGCCATGAATAAAAATGAGGAGCTAACGGGGGATATGTTGTCTCAGAAGAAGGTGGACAGTTCTGATTAATGTGTAGTCTACAGCAACCCAATACCAAAAAAGGAAAATCTGTGTTTTTGAGTTCACAACAGCATTTTCATTTTCAATCTGCCGACATCTCTTTTTAATACCATTCTGTTTCCCTGGTCATTCCATACTTTTTGGTTCTGCCAACTATAGCATTATAGTTGTAATCATTTTGTATTGCACTTGTAAATTGACTCAAGGAAAGATGTTCAATTAATTTCTTTCACCTTTCATCCTTTGAATTTTGTTTGAGCTATTAACGCATTCTCAATTGGTTTGAATCTGCATTCTATTTGACCTGCAAGTGTTTAGTTACCAAGTCATGATAGACATGTAAAAATTCGTGAACGTTGTTAATTGATTGTGAATTCAAGTTGATAGTTTTTTTTTTTTTTAGGTTGAAAGTAGGGGTGGAAATTGCTCTACATTATTAAATTTTAGGGTATTAATTACTGTTACATGATACTTTTGGGGCAAAAATGCTCTTTAACCATAAGTTAATTTGAAATTGACTGTCAATGTTCATTAATCAAAAAGTGATTGTAACAATTTTGACATTTTAAAAGGGAATATTACTCCAATAAATAGGTTAGGATATCCAATGCTTCTCGTGAAATGGTTGGGGGACAAACACTTCTTTGAACCCTTTGTTCATTGGTACATTGTTTCTAAATCATTCGTGTATACTTCAATGAACATAGAAAAATGGAAGAAGACTAATGGGCAAGTCCTAATAATCTATTTATTAGTCAAATTTTTTCTGTTAATATTAAACCCATATGTTTACATGTAGTTATAACATATGAATAATTATTAAGAGTTAAGTAGCAAATTTGCCCTGGAAGTATACCTTGAGGAGCAATTTTGTCTTGAAAGTTTTTCTTAGAGCAATATTGCCCCGAAAGTTTTTTTTGGGAGCAATTTTGCTTCTCCGTTAATAACCCTAACGGTCAACCGACCGTTAATGGAGGGACAAAATTGCTCCAAACAAAAACTTCCGAGGTAACATTGTTAAAAAAAAAAAAAGTTTCAGGGCAAAATTGCTCCTTAAGGTATACTTTCGGGGCAAATTTACTACATAATCCTAAAAAAATTTATACAACTCATAAAAAATTATGAAAAGAATGATAATCTATTTTTTTGCTAGCTATCCAAAATAATCTAACTTAGCTACAGCAGTAGGGCTGATAAAAATTTACATTTACATGTTACTTATAACTAAATTTATTTCGAATCTAATATAAATATTTCTGGAAGAGTGACATATACTTTTCTTACACAAATAAATGATTTAATCAATTTCCTTACTTTTTGTAAATTGATTAATTAGGTCTTTTTTATCTCCGTCTTCACTGATTTATGTAATTTGGCTTGTTTGAAGTAGGCTTATTTTTAATCTGTATGAAGTAAACCTGTTTTGCAGTGAGGGCTTGTAGCTTGTTAGCCTAATTATAAAATTTTTAAAAATATAGGCCGCCTTAACAGGGCACAAGCCAGGCTCAGGCTAAAAAATTGGCCTCTAACAGGCCACAAGTCAGGCTCAGGCCACTTTGTTGCCAAACAGACCTGGCCTATTAAGGGTGAAGTCTGGGCTGACCTGGCCCGTTTGCACCCCTAGATATTATATAAATAAGAATTAAAAATATATGATATCATAAATAACAGTTTTAACATTTTTTTTGGGTTAAGTAGCAATTTTGCCTTGTAAGTTTTTTTTTGAGCAATTTTGCCCCGGAAGTTTTTCTTGGAGCAATTTTGCCCCTCCGTTAACGGTCAATTAACGGTCACGGAGGGGCAAAATTGCTCTAAAAAAAAACTTCCGGGGTAATAATGCTCCAAAAAAAACTTCCAGGGCAAAATTGCTCCTCGGGGTATACTTTCGAGGCAAATTTACTACTTAACCCTTAATAATTATTCATATGTTATAACTACATGCAAACATTTGGGTTTAATATTAACAGAAAAAATTTGACTAATAAATAGATTATTAGGATTTGCCCATTAGTCTTCTTCCATTTTTCTATGTTCATTGAAGTATCACGAATGATTTAGAAACAATGTACCAATGAAAAAAGGGTTCAAAGAAGTGTTTGTCCCCCAACCATTCCACGAGAAGCATTGGATATCCTAACCTATTTATTGGATTTGACTACACTTCACTTCCCTTCCTATACTCTTCTCCATCTCAGCCATTGGATTGAAATCACAACAATTTAGATCTAGTGATTAATAAAAATATTAATAAAATATTAAATTGTTAAAAAATTATTTAAAATATTTAATAATAATATTTTTATAAATCATTTAATATAAACTGTTGAGATTTCAATCTAACGGTTGACATGAAGAAGAGGATGAGAAGAGAAGTAGATCATAATCAAACCTTTAATTCTTTATAAAAAGAAACTCTTTCATGAGTTAACCCATTAAGCATTGATACAGAGAGAAATTGACCATTTCAAGGCAAACATTTACTCCTTCCCGTCCTTTTTATAAAGAATATTATCTTTCATAGGGGCAATCCTTAATATACAGCATCAATCCTATTTATTTGAAATTTTAACCGTCTTTTCATTTTTACCCTCATAATGTCACTCATTAACTTTGCAATAAATTTTCACTCATTATCTCTCGGAATTGGCTTAGGTCCATTGCGGACTGCTACCTTGAAACTACGTTGTTTTGGCGAATTTCAACCTCGTATCTCTTTTTTTTCTTTAAAAAAAAAATCAAGCACCCCGGGAAGTAAAAAAATAATTCGGGATATTGAATGGTAATGAAAAAATTCTTCATGGTCTTGACAAATTATTTTAGAATCGTGAAAAAATATTTTACCATACTGACTAGTACTAAAAGGATACTTCAGGATACTGAAAAAATAATTCTTCATCTTAAAAAATTATTTTTAGTTCTTAAAAAATAATTCAAATACTGACTGCTACTAAAAATATGCTTTAAGATATTTTTTCAAGATACTAAAATAATTTTTTAAGATCATTAATTATTTTTCAGTACCAGTCAATATCTTGCAATATTTTTTCAATATCGTAAAATATTTTTCAACATCCTAAAATAAATTTTCAAGATTATGAATTATTTTTTTAGTATCAGTCAATATTCTTTTAGTACCAATCAGTACCCTCAAATATTTTTTCACGATCCTAAAATAATTTTTTAAGACTACGAAGAATTTTTTCAGTACCGTTTAATATCCTGAATTGTTTTTTTATTTCCCGGCAGTGCTTTTTTTTTTTTTTTTTTTAAGGGATAGGGGTGAAATTGCACCAAAACGGCGCAGTTTCAAGGCAGCGGTCCACAACGGACCTAAGCGCCTTTGAGCCTGTTTGGGAACACCCCAAATGGACTTATTATCCCATTAAATGGGATAATAAGTCCATCAAGAAAAAAAAGTGTGTTTGGGAAGCCTAAATTTTTAATGGACTTAGGAGGTTAATGGAGTATTTTTTTTTTAAAGCCACTTTCCCATTGCTTATTATCCCATTGAAGTCCATTGAAGCTCCCATTTTTTTGAAAGACCATTTTGCCCAAAAAGAAAAAAGCATATTTGCTTTAGTTTTTGTGTCCAGGTCCAGTGGCTTCCTGTATGTTTCAGTGCTTCTTGGATTTATCCGACCTATCTGTTTATTTATCCTCATTAATAATTGTGTTGTAAATTTTTTAATGGTAATGTTACTATTTTATTTGGGGTACTATTTTATTTGGCAAATTTATATTTTTTAAAAATTTTTATCCCAAATTATCACATTTTGTACACCATATATACCATATATATATATATATATATGAATTTGATACATGCCCTTTTCTGTCATTTTCCATCTCATCTACTTTTTAAAAGCTATGCCAAACAAGTGCCCATTAGAAACAAAAACCACTTCTGTCACTGTTATTCCAAACACAAATCATATCAGAAAAAAGCCCATCAGAGAAAAGCCCATCAGAAACAAAAACCACTTCTCTCACAGCAATCCCAAACGGCCTTTTATGGTTCACGGACTAAAGCAAAATTTCAGCTTCGTGATCTTTCTACCATCATTATACCGGAGAAAGAGAGAGGAGGAGAAAAAAAAGAAAGAAAGAAAGAAAGAAAACCCTCTCATCGTTAAGCGATCAAACTATTTCTGCTGAAACAGAAAACTGCAATTTATGCGTCCTTCGAAACTTCTGAACCTCACTCATTTAAAATAGAAATATATTCGAGAACTTTATATATATATATATATATATATAAGAAATTACAATTTCAAACAAAGAACCCTCTTATTTCCAAAGAGTATGATAATTACAACCAGGTTTCTTACCCAAATGTGGCTATAAATTCATATCTTGCTGTGCCCTGTATAATACGAGTGTCGATGCTTCTCCACAGTCGAGAAAAATGCGTGTGGAGACACATTTAGCAGAATCAAGACAGATTAAAGATCCTTCATACAGGTAACAAATTTTTATTAAGGAATCAGCAACACAACATTTTCCTTGAAATGGTGCATGTGAAAACCATAATACACATCATTTTCTCTTTTAAGTACAGCTCCACAAAAATTCCAACAACTAAGAAATTGGTTATTTGAAGATGCCTTAGAGATTGAAAAAGCACTGCATTGCAAAGAAATTGAAAACAAGTCACTAGAATATTATTAATGAATCCAGCAAGGAACACACGGCAATTTCTGATGTTTTTGCTGCTTTCTTAAAGTTTACCGAAATTTAATAGCCCCAGTAATCATTCCTGATCTCATCATCAAACTTCTTCTTCAGCTCAGGATGCTTCGCAAAGTACTCATCTGCTGTCATGGTACTGATCTTTTTCTGTTTTAAAAAAATTATTATATTAGAGACATTTCATTGTTGGGAAGGGGTTAAAAACTCGGCAGTTATTTCAATTTTTTTTACCTTCAACTCTTGTACTTCAGCAATCTCCTTCTCCAGTCGCTCAGACTCCTTTAGAGATTTCTCCTCTGCTTCTTTAAGTTCCACTAACTACATCAGGAAAAGCTCGAGTATGTTACTAAGATCAGATGTTTTTGTATTTGAATGAGTACTTCAACCAGGAAATGAACTTAGGATATGACAAAGTTTCTCACTAGTGCATCGAATTTGGGCTTGTATTGAGGAGTTACATTGTCGACATACTTGGGGATCTCAATGCCTGCAAAGAGACACACGGAAAAATTAACCATGTATAAACACACAAAAAATGATTATGGTAGGGAAGGATCCAAAAGAACACTGCACAGTTTGAACTCATAAAAAGACTTTCACCCATTAAAAGTTTGAAGGCAAAATCTATTCGGTTTGACAGCAGGATCCATTCCATCTAATTAGTCATAGTGGCGGTCTAACTAAGAATAAGGATGGAGTAAATCGCATTGCAGAAACACTAAAGACCCACGAGCTTATATGGAACTCTACGAACTATTCCCGAGTTCACAAGCCTACTCCTCAGCCAAATCATCCTATGGGGTTTACAGCTTTATATCAGCATTCTTCCACATATTATAAAATTTTCAACAAAATACAACACCAGAGGGCTCAAGAAAGGCACTGGAGTTAACTTAACTGCCTATTTTCACACCATTAAAAAGTATTATATCAAGGGAACTTTGCGATATCAGCAATATTCCACATATTAAAAAAAAAAAAATTCACCAAAAAAATTTTACATGAAAAAATGCACTGGAGTTATGTAAGCAACCTATTCTGATACCACAGGACAAAAAAACAACGAAGGGATCAAGGTCCAATCAAGAAATCACTTTAAACTTACTTTCATAATGCTCCTTGTACATATCCACCAAGCGGGAGCCAATATTTTTTCTATACTGATCCCAGTTTATGGGTTCAGGCTCCTGCATGATGTGAAAAGGAAGAAGCAACAATAAGGATGTGAGGAATCTGTTGTATAAAGTATATGTGAAAGCCTGACTAGTTTGCATGCATGATCACTTTCAATCACAAGTTGATGGAAAATGGGAAGAAAATATGGGATATAAGAAATCATATTTTAATTAGGATTAGTGTTAAGAACTAATCTTTCAATTGCTCTTATTTTATTTTGAACAGAATACAATATCCTCTAACTATTTTTATGAGGATTAAGATCTAATATTTTTATTTTTATTTTAAGTTTATACTATTAGAAGTCATCATTGAGGACCAAGAAAAAACATTAGTAGTTTGTATTTTCACTTCTCCCCTTCATTTCTTCTGCATCTCAATTTCTTCTTCTCTCCCCATCTTTCTATACTATATTCTTGCAAAATTACTGCATATAGAGCTCATTTAGAAATAGAAGAGATGTAAGCTGTACTATGAAATGTTCTAAAGATTAACACGATCCATGGAAAAACTTCGCAGAAGAAATTTTTAAGGAAAAAGTTTTATTTATTTTTAGATTTTAGATTGGAGGTAAAATTGTACGAGTCGTACCAAAAAAATTATATTTATGAAATCTGTATAAAATCAATAAGATCTATATTGCATTTGTTGGATCATGCAATCCTGTTATGGAATAAAGCTGAACATAGAATAGGGACCTATATGAAAAGTAAGCATTAGTTGGCTGGATGGTCTTAAGATGACCGTTAGGATCATTAGGCACTATAGGAAGACATAAGTGAAGTCATAGCATTATAAATAACCCACTGGACCTATTGTAAGGAAGTCTGTTCAGTTTGTGAATCAACAAGAGAATTACAGGGAATTATTCAGAATTCCTAACTACTCCTTCTCTCTCTAATCCTCTCTTTCTCTCACTTTCATCTCTGATACCACAGAGGAGAAAGTGCATGTTTGCTGCCAAGAGTGTTGAGTACCTTGGCCACATTATTTGTGAGGGCAAGGTGCCTACAAATCCAACGAAGATTCAAGCTGTTGCCAGCTGGCCAAAACGTAAGACAGCAAAGCAGTTAAGGGCTATTCTTGGCTTGGCTGGTTACTACCGACAGTTTATTAAGGCGTATGGATCACAAGCAAAACCCCTCACCCTCTTGTTGCGAAAGGATGCTTTTAAGTGGGCAAAATCATCAATTGAAGTCTTCCAAAAGTTGAAGGAAGTGTTGGTTTCAGCTCTTGTTCCAGAGCTACCAGATTTCTCTAAAGAGTTTGTAGTGGAGACTGATGCTGTTGTGAAGGTTGTAGAGAATTAGGAGATTAGGAGAAGAAACACATTCGAAACAGTACTGATGAGCAGGTACTGCTCATTCCATTCATACACAATATCTGCTGAACATACATGAGTCATTTAGCCTAGGCTCTACCTTTATATAGGATAGAGACTTTAGACTCACAAGGTAAATCCTAACTATCATATAATAACAGAAATAACTAACTGACCCTATGACTAACCACCTAACTAACAACAACAACTAACAACCCCTTGGCCTCATAGAATCAGTTTAGCCATTAACTAACTAACTAAGTATTATGGCCTCATAGCACTAGTTTTTGGTGCCAATTAAATCCTAATTATTTTGCCCTAACACTTTATTTATGCCTTCAATAACAGATGCATGTGGTGTAGGGATTGGAGCTGTGTTGTTGCAACAAGGTCAACCACTGGCCTATTTTAATAAGGCTCTAGCTCCTAAACACTTGAGTCTTTCCATTTATGGAAAGGAATTTTTGGCGGTGGTGCAACCTATTGAGTATTGACACCAATATTTGAAGCATAGCAAGTTCATCATTCGAACCAACCAGCAAAGCCTCAAGTACTTACTGGGGCAGAAATTGAAGACCCCATTTCAAATGTATTGGGTAGCAAAGCTTATGGGTTATGACTACGAGATTCAATACAAAAAGGGGAATGACAACACAGTGGCCGATGCTTTATCAAGGCTACATGGTTCTCAATTGTTGCAAATTTCTTTAGATACTACCTCTCCTGAATTAATTAAAGAGATTAAGAGAAGTTGGGAATCGGATGAAGAAGTTGCAGATATCCTAGCTGAAATGAAAGAAAAAGGTGGTGTGCTCAAGAAGTATTCTTGGGATGGCACTTATTTGAGGAAGAACAATCATTTGGTTGTTGGTAATGATGCTGATTTGAAGCAAAAGCTGCTGGAATGGCTTCATGTTAGCCCTTAAGGTGACCATTCGGGCATCCAAGGGACCAATTACAAGGTTAAGGGTGTGTTTGGGTGGAAACATCTTCATAAAGATGTTGAGGACTTTGTCAAAGGCTGTGATACGTGTGCAAGATGCAAGTATGAAACCAAGGCTGCACCGGGTTTATTGACCAAGTCCGGAGGTAAAGTAATTTGGGTGATTGTTAATAGAATGAGTAAATATGCTCATTTTATCCCTCTTACTCACCCCTATTCAGCTTCTACACTTACACAAGCATTCTTATATCAAGTTTATAAATTGCAAGGTGCTCCAGTGGAGCCTGTGAGTGATCAAGATCCTCTGTTCCTTAGCAACTTTTGGAAAGAGTTTCTCAAGGTCTCAAAAGTGCAGCAAAGTCTTTCTTCCGCTTACCATCCACAAACTGATGATCAAACCGAGGTGCTTAACAGATGTTCGGAGTCTTACTTGTGGTGCATGTGTTAGAAATGGGTTTGAGGTGGGACAATGGGTTTTTCTCAAGCTGCAACCTTATAGACAAGTATCAGCAGCTACAAGGAGCAATCAGAAGCTGGCCCCCAGGTTTTATGGTCCATATATGGTGCTGGAAAAAGATAAAGCCAGTAGCTTGTAAGCTGGATTTACCCCGAGACAAGAATCCATTCTACTTTTCATGTCTCTTTATTAACAATGTGCCCAGATCTGAGTGTGAGGCAGCGGCATCCTCCCAATGAGTGGCCTGCAGTCCCTAGTTCATTGTATCCAGAGAAGATACTAACCCAACGAGTTGGAAGGAAGAAACGTGGCAAGAATATCCGGAAGAGGAAGCTACTTGGATCTCATTGTCCAACGAAAGAGTTTCCTAAGTTTCAGGTGCCAAACCCTTGAGGACAAGGGTTGTTTCGCCCGGGGTTGGAATGTTATGGAATAAAACTGAATGTAGAATAGGGACCTATACGTAAAGTAGGGACAAGGACGTATATGTAAGGTAAGGATTAGTTAGTTGGTCCTAAGAGGACCGTTAGGATGATTAGGCGCTAGAGGACGACAAAAGTGAGGTTATAGCATCATAAATAACCCACTGAACCTATTGTAAGGAAGTCAGTTCAGTTTTTGAATCAAAAAGAGAATTACAGGGAATTATTCAGAATTCCTATCTCCTTCTCCTCTCTCTACTTCTGTCTTCTCTCTCTAATCCTCTCTTTCTCTCACTTTCATCTCAATACCATAGCAAATCCATTCAACCCTGACTGAGTGACCGATGGCCTAGCCTCCAGAACAGGGCATTCTAGTTGAGAGATTTAGAAACCCTCAAATCGAACCTATAGCAATGTCATCTGCCTCAACTGCCTCCTTCAATGTGCTCTCTTTCAACACCCATCTTCCGAGTTTCCACCATCTTGTTCTCAAATCTCCATCTTCCTTCATCTAAAATTTTCAACTCCAATATTTCCTACTTCCAACATTGCCCCTAACTTGAAATTGCTAGTGAGCTCGATAGTAACAATGGTGATTTTATAGACAATGAGATCATGGAAGATGAGGATGATGCAGATGGACTTGATTATTTTGAAGGAGCTATGGGTATGTGTCTAAATTTAGTGATTTATTGTCATCTTGAGGGATGACACTTTGATCACTTATGACTAGTTAACATATGTACATGGTTATTTCAATGACTGACCCGTTTTTGTTCGAGGCTGTGGCTTCAGCAACATATGGCCTGTTTATCTAAAGTATAATGAGATTTAGTTTGTGTTATGCCTATCCAATAAGTTATGTCACACACTCACACCATATTATTTTTTCATAAGAATGATGATTATACAATCCCTAATCTGATCTCATTAGCACCTTGGCAAAACCCATATAAGATCTTGATATTAATAATCTTGCTAACAATCACATCTGATGAATTTGATTTTGTGATCTTCCACTCCAATCTTGATGTTCAAGAGTGCCACACTAACATATGACCCAATGGACATTTGATAGTTAAAGGTCTTGAAATGAAAATCAAGAATATTCTCTAAATATATATTGAATCCTCTTTCGGTCACAAAGTGGATTAAGTAAACAGAATGAGTCAAATATTACGAAGTCTGGGTATAACCACCCCATTTTGATCAGTTAAACTGAATATTTAGCATAACTTGTCAAAGTAAACGGCTCTCATCCTATTTTCGCACAATCAATTCAGTTAAAAACATATGGAGAACGGAAGTTGTCTCTTGAAAGGAGTGTAGGACAAAAAAGAATTTCCAATAACAGTAAGATGAAGATTATGCTCAACCAAATTGTAGTAAAATGAACTTAACTCCAACACCTTCGCCCTAACTCCCGGAGAGTACATTTGACTAATAGAGAACAAATACGTATTGAAGCTCTATATAAGATCCCTGTGACAAACACCCAAGCCACATGGCTAAAACTGTAGAAAGTAGAAACCTTGCCCAACCAAATAAGTACAGTAAAACAAAGTTTCAAACATTTTTTTTTCTGTTTACCGCAGTCCAAACTGATGAGAAATATCAAGTGTGCCCACTGCCCAATAATGCCAATTTTTCCAGCTTTTAGGTATCATAGTTAAATTTCAAACTTGGATTGTTCTTCCAAACTCAAGTTACGCTTAAAATCAGACATAAAAAATGGTATATTAACTAAATAAAAGTGACCAAAGCTTGTTCAGTATCATGGCTATCACATTTTCAAGTCCATTTCACCATGAACCCAATCCAACTCTCGAAAGATGTAAACAATAGATCGCAAGCCATTCTAGGAACTAAACAGCACCGCTCAATCGATAACATTCGGAAATGAATACGCTCAAGCAACAAATCGAAAACTTAATAGTACCCGTATTACAGGTACATAATCATATATAATAGGAAAAATATGAGAGATCTAGCGAAGAAAGAAGCACGAATCAGGATAAATAACATTTAAAAGAAGAAGAAGAAAAGATCGAACCTGGCTGAATTTGGTTTGGAGAGCGTGGTTAACCTCGTCGAAAGCGCGACGAAGTGTAGCAAACTCTTTGCGAGCCGCATCGGAGACGATGAGTGCGGCCATTCCATCCCAATCAATGGTCTTCCCAGCCTTGAACGCTACATCGGTCACTTTCTTTACTGTTCCGCTCATGTTTCCCGATTTTCTCTTCTCCCAAAGACGAATTCCTCTTCGCCACCAACAAGAAGAACCAGCTTCCCTCCGTCTCTGAAAGCCGATCCCCTTATCGTCACAGTGTAATGGGCCGGGCTCGATATAGACGTTCGCTTTTTCGAGTTGGGCCAATTTCTCTCATGATGTGGCCCAATATCAGGTTTTGGGCCTAAGCCCATTGTTTATCTGAAGGAAAACGAGACCATCATTATTCGTCCCAAAAATGTTACCATGGATCCAATTACCTGGGGAAAGTAAAAAAGGCCATACCCAAAAAAAGGTTACTATGATTTTGAAAATATTTTCTTACTATAACTCTTGTAAACATTATATTTCTTCCGACCTTTTTTATAAGGAATAATTTTTCTTATAGGGTGGTCATTGTTTTAAGAACAAATTCTTTTTATCTCAAAATTTACACTAATCTTTTCATTTTCACCTCAATTAAATATATGCCGCTTATTATTTTTCTACAGTAAATATCAACTCATCAATCATCATCTCTCATATATACGCACTTATTGTTTTTAATTGACATTTTAAAACTCATGATTTTAGTAATTATTCCTTATAAAAAGGACCGGATAAAGTATTTAGAGAGTTCAAACTCACAACATAAGAATTTAAAGAAATCCATATTAAAAACAAGCTACAAAATTTTTTGAAAATTATAAACAATGATTTAAGTATAAATTGTTATTTAAGGATTAGAGTGAATCTTGTATATTTGTATAGGTGCTTGTTCAGAAACTAGAGAAAAGTTTTTTCCCTCGAGACAACTCCTCTCACATTATTACATAAAAAAGTGCTTTCTATGGATTATTTTTAGGTTAAAAAAAAACTACATTATTGTTCAATTCAAGAGATCCATAAATGTTAATTCTCTTAAATTTTTATAATATGAACCTTCACATCATTCCTAAAGAAAAAAAGAAGTCAAATTGATTCATGCGAGATTATGTTATACCACATTATTCATATATTGTCATCTAGCACATTGGCATTTTGTAACAAATGTCAAGGCCTCCCTCAAATGTTCTGTAAAATGGACTAGTTACAAGGCGTACAACTTGTAAAAACTTTCTTGAAATTCTATAAGTATGAAAAACTCAGAGGATTTTTTACAACATGCAAAACCATTTTGATAACGATATTTTCATAAAAACATTTTAATAACTAATAAAACTATTTTAACAACGTGAGAAACCATTTTGACAACGTGATTTTTTTTAAAAGCGGAATTTAGTATCTTATTCATAACTTTGTAAGGAGAATTTGCTATGACACTTTTTTGTAATTATTTCCGTACCTTGAGACCTCAATGTCATTTTCACCGGAACATAATGTGTCATCCAATAAGGCATCTAAGATAACAAACAAAACCTAGGTATATGACAAGCAAGGTAACATTAAATATGGTGGTAGTCATCAGTTACCGCACCTTATGTAACATACAATAAACAAGACGACATCCATGTCATCTAACAATGGCTCAAGCTTGAGCAAAAAAAAAAAAAAAAAAACAATGGCTCAAGCCAGTCTAATTAAGATCTCATCTTCATTAAAAGCCTCGAAAAGACTTACAAGTTTGAGTTATGGGGGAAGATATTAATGAAGGAATCATGACTTGAGACAAAACTTAATTGTTTGCGTATTCCAAAAGCGGAAACGACTTATGGGATCTTTGGTTTTGAAGGTTGAATCTTGAATATTTAAAAAAGACAAGTTTTAATTTGTAATATCAAGAAAAAAAAGACATTAGAAAAGCATACTTGAGGAAGCCAATCTTGACCTTCGACAGCTACTGAGCTAGTCCCTCTTTTGTCTCTTTCTTAATTGAGTCATTTTAATTTAAATAGGGTTAAAATCAAGACAAAATCTTAGAAAAGAAAAAGAAAAAGAAAAAGAAGAAGATACTACTTGAATTTTAAAATTTTAAATAATTGATTTCTTAATAAAATGAGTTGTAAATTGTTTTATTGTTTTTATTAATCTTCTTAGTGTTATTGTCAATAGAATTTTAAAATTTAAGTAATATTTTTCTGTCATTTTTCCTAAAATCAACTTACTATACATTCGCATTGTCCATGTTATAATTCTGGACATTTTATCATATCAAATTGTAACACTTGAAGATTGATGATTCACCTTTTTGTATTTGAACGTTATAAGTATGTGTTTTTATTTTTATATTACATTTCTCTCAAATTAATGTTCTGCATGATCTCATAATCAAAACAAAGAGAGTCAGAGATGAAAGTAAACAAAGTATTTTAGATTTAAGAAACCTGACCTACTATATATCATCAGTTTGTTTTAAGTTGTTCTGTATCTTCTATTAATTTGGCTAAACAGATGGAGGAACAACCATATGGATTCTTAAATTTAAAAAAAAAAAAAATACATCCTATATATTTTATAATTTATATGTTGATTCATATTGATATTAATTTTAGATTGATTGACTTAGTCAATTAAACTTCTTAATTAATTTTTCAGGCTTGAGAAAATCTGTATGATCTTTAGCACGTCTTCAAGGGCTAACACATTATAGATAGCTAATAAATTTATAAAAGCACTTAAAATGACCTAACATCCCAGCATTACCTATTATCCAAGAGTGTATTTCCTTTCTTTCTCCAGCTGACGAGGGACATAACATAACATATGATTAGTACAAGTACATGATGAAAAATTACATATATATATATAGGTTGCAAGAAAAAAAAAAAAGAATTCAGAAAGATCTTTAAAAATTCATAGTTATTATTAGTCAAACTTGTATATTTACTAGTCAAATTTAACTATAAATTTTTATAAGTAAAACTTTAAAATTTATAAATCAAGTTGTGTTATTTACAAATTAAATTTGTAAAAAACTGATTTTAATTTTTTTTGAGATCTTTCTTTATTTAATTTTTCCTTATTATTAAATGTGGAAGCAACAAAAAACTAGTTGATGTTTTAAATATGTCCGCAGAATCTTTATTGTTTACGCACTACTTATTTGACGGGGAAGATAGTGACAAAACGTGCATATATAACTAGCAATTTTCCACGCACACACACACACACATATAAAACGATTTATATTCATTTTTTAAAAGTCACCCTCTGGCTTGGAAAATATGCATGTTCTTCACATACATTAATGTCTTACGTTGAAAATCTACACAATCCGCCAATATGTCATATCATTATCAACTGGAGCAAACTCAACGAACAATATTAATGTATGCATTATTCCTTAAATAACTATTCGGATATTTCTAGGGTTTCACACATACAACTGGTTTTAACATTGGAAGAATGTACTAAGATAGTGATAAATGGTTGATTAACCATGTGGAGTCTGCTTTGCTTAAAGACAGGGAAAAGAGTTTACATTAAGGTTAGTTCCAATGCATATGATAAAAGAGGACATTTTAAGGAAACTAAAATATATTTATTATAAATAACTAACTCAACTAATTTTTTTAATATCTGCAAGAACTTTAAAAACTAAATGTAGTATTATTAATCACATAGTGACATTATGCTTTTTTTTTTCCTCCCTCCCCTCATGAGCATATGGTATATTGGATTTACCTCCTTTTAACTCGGAGGATTTATCAAGATCCAGACTAATCCTAATCGAGCTGGGTTGGATCACAATGGCGGAAAGTTCTACAACCAAACATTGGCATTCCTAGAGCTAAAACTTGAGACCTCTAATTAATTCTGGAATAACTACTACAACCAGTTGATGCAAGTACTTGGTGGTACAATAACATCATGCTTTATAAACTGGTCAAGACGTCTCATTTAATAACTTCACTTCATTAAGCGTTCTTTTTCTGGTATTTTCCTAATTAACCCTTTTTCAAAGAACATAGAAGTATTGTTAAAGAGAGTAGTTAAGAATAGAATATACACTTTCTGATCCTAATTATAGGAATACTTTAGTGTAATTTGCACTATAAAAGTGCTGTTATAATTAGGATGGGAGGTAGTAGTAATTAGGTAAGGCTCTAACAGTAACTTAGGTAGTGAGTGATATGAGCGAGTAGAAGAGAAGATTCTCTTATTATCTATTTTTTCATGAATCTATCTGAGCTGTTGATTGGAAGATTAAAAAAAAAAATCAAAGAGTATAACTTGATGACGTGATTTTTTGAATTGATTAAACAAACATAATTTAAAAATTATGAGAGATTATGAGAAAATAGATGATCCCCAACTGAATATAATATACGTAGAGCATAATTTCCTGTGATCCCCCGGAGCTGTTTGACGTTGGGGTGGCTAAGTTGTCATAAGTCGACGTCGTTTTCAATGTGTTCCTGTGTGTTGACTTAATTACGACGCCGTACTAATGGGGCCGCAGACGCACATGCTCAAGTGGACGCACAATGATCCGAAGTGGGTTCTAGAAGCCGTACTTAGTTACCACTCAGTTTCACATTTACATGTTACTACTACCGTTACTGAGTCCATCATTCAAGCTACACAAAGACTCTAATACATTCTATTTAGAGGAGTTCAATAACCAAAGTTATATGATATAAAAAAATAGTTAAAATTAATTAAAAATAATAAGTAAATCTAAGATAAACTTTTAATTTTAAATATATCTTTATTTTCAAATAATAAGTGGGATAGCAATAGAAACAATGGCTTATTTGCAATGTAACTTATGTAAATCTAAGATTGGATAAAAATCAGATAGTATAATATGATTTATATTTAAATTAATGGTAGCATAAGTGATTTTTCTGAAACTGAAATTTGTTTAGATGCCAATTTTGAAAAGCAAGTTTAAATAGAAAATGACTGAAAATGACATAAATCTTATTAAATAATGTTTATTATATGTGTGTATGTATAATGTGAAAGATACAGAAAATTGTTTGGCTGATTAATGTAAAAGCAAGTTTAAAGGTAAAAGATCGAAAATGATATAAATTTTATAAAAACAAAAATAGGTAATGTATTATTTAGAAATAATTTATAATACTAAACTACTTAAATTTTTTAGGAAAATTGGGGGAAAGCTCACTGAAAATTTAATTAGTGAGAATTATCTAAATCAGAGTATTGTCATCATTTTTATATATAAAAAAAAGTATCAAATAATTATCACAAATTAAATTTCTCATGGACTTAAATCAGAGTATTGTAATGATTATTAACTTTTAAGTGAATCTATATTTAGGATATAGATTTATAATAAGGATCATAATAGTATTTCAATTCTAAAAATGGGACCCAATATATATTTTTCATAAGCTAATTTTTTTCTCTCCATAGTAAAAAAGTCAAAAGCAAGAAATGTTGGCTTATGGCTAAAGCCCTTTTTTCCCTTCAAAAACCCAATTAAAAAGTCATAAATATTTAAAAAACCAAAATCAACAAGTATGTTTGTGCATCAAAAAGTAGTTTTTGGGATGGCTAATCGCCATCACAAACACACCTTAAATTTAAGAACAATAACAATTTAACTAATACAATATCTATAATTAATGAGGGCAAAAGTTGAAAAAAAAAAATGCTCAAACAACTCTTATTATAAAGAAGACTAAACCAATTTAAATTTTAGATTATTATAAAAGGTAAGAGTATCACTTTAGATCGAGTTCAGACTCAAGCACTAGAGTCTGGGTTAGTGTAAGTCACCCCACATACATGACTTAGGCGGTTTTCTATTGGTTAAATTATATGAGACTTTCATAAACTTTATGTCAAGTAAAGATATTTTCCCCCTTCATTATATTGTTTTAAAACTTTATAATAAACTTTTCTAAACTCTTGGATCGTGCATATAGAAAGTTCTGATATTATTAGTTGAAAAAAAGACAGAAAAGAACTTGAAAATTATAAAATCCTAAATCAGATTTGTTATCAAGAATTGATAAAAGAAAAACGAAACTTAACAAGCAATTCTTAACTCAAATTTTTTGAAAAATACATGATTTAGAATTTTGTAAATTCAAAATTCTTTTATGTCTTTTTTCCTAATTAGTTTTATTCATTACTTATTTACTTACCGTTTAAGGGAGTTATATGCTTATAATTCAGAGTTTGTAGGGATAATTATGTCACAAAAATAGAGTCTAGAAGAGTATATAATTGATGGCCAGGAATTATCCGAACAACTTAAAAGTTTAGGGTGGTTTGCTATTTAGTTCTGAACGTTGAGGAAGTTATTTGCACATGATTCAAAGTTTAGAGGAGTTTTGTGTAATTTAGTCTTTTCTGCACATGATAAGTACTTGGGATAAATATAATTTTTGTTATGAAAGTTTAGCCTAAAGAGCATTGGTCACCCGAAAGTTTTTCTGGTCTCTTTTTTTTCCTGGAAAGTTAACAAATTAGAGTAATTTTGCCTGAGAAGTTTTTTTAGAAACAATTGTGCCCCTGAAAGTTTACAAATTGGAGTAATAATTTAACGGTTAAAATTAATGAAATGACAAGATTACTACGTTTTTAAACTTTCGAGGTAATTTTAATCCAAAAAAAAAAAAAGCTTCCGAGTGACCAGTCTCCTTATGCTAAACTTTCACGACAAAAATGTTATTTATTCCTACTTACTTCGGTCATAAAGCTAGTTGACTATTTTACTTTGATAAAAAATAATAATAATAATATCTCAATTCACATTATCTCTCATATTTATTAATTTCTTTAAAATATTCTTATTTATTACATGTGTTACATGAGATTTCTATTTAATGTATGCGGAGGTAATACTTAAATAAAGTATTTTATGGAAATCAATATTACAGATAACTATTTTTTAAAAAAAAAATTAATTATCTATCTCCTATATACTTAGATGTAGAGAGTGAAGACGTTATATATATATAAATTATGCTCAAATTGAAGTAAAATATGAGTTAATATACTAAATTTAGGGGGCCAGTTACTGATGATGGAACTGTTGAAGTGATTTTTATGGTGGTAAAAACATTTTTTATTGTATTGATAATTCTAATGGATACACATTATTTTGATGGTCCTAATAAGTAATAATCCCTATATCGAAGGATCGAGCGCGTACAAAATTTGTGTTATGGGAACACATAATTGCACAATCTGAGGTAAAGACATTATTACAGTTAGAAATATAAAAACGTTGAGGACTCTTGAAGGTTTCTATTACTTTTTAGGATTTATTATATATACATTTTTGATGGCGGCTTAAACTAGTTGAACGATTATTCCTCTCTTTGAACCCTTTAATTTGTTGCTTGTCACATCTAACATGATAACATAGAGGATTGGTATTTCAACTTTTTTTTTTTTGCTTAGAGCATTCGGTGTCCCAGACCCTTTTGGGGAGAAGTCTCTATCACCCATGCACGCTGCATTCCCACGTTTCGAACTCAAGACCCGTGGTTAAGTTAGGACAACCCTTTACCAGTTGACCTAAACGTTTGATGGTGGTATTTCAACTTTTAACTACATATGGAGACTTAATAACAGCCGTATTTTTGAACCCAAAAAAAAGAAAGAAAGAAACCGTAATATTCAACTAGGGCAAAGAGCTAGACTCGTCTTTTATACGTACACACACATACACAAGAAGAATTGGGGTGGATCGGTCCGGAGAAGTTATTCGGGTTTAGATTTATGTCTAGTCTCGTGAAACACTTACATAAATACTTATAAATCATTCATTAATAAGATCCTCACGTTAGGATTTGAAACTCATGACTTTATAGTTTAATTATGAGTCAACTCCTTACTAACAGAATTGATATTTGTTAAAGCTAGGGCCAAATTTAAAGTCGGGGTAATATTGTCATGTATGATTAAATATGATTTTCTCAATTTTATTTTCACCCCATAAAATCTCACTTTTTAACATGAGGGTTTTGTTTATCAGTAGCAATTCAGCATTTAGGTGGTGGTTGGTAAGAAAAAGAAAAAGAAAATCATTTAGATATGCCTATTAATATTATTTGAGAATCAAAATTTTTTTGACATTTTTTAAAGGGAAAATCTCAATTAAATCATTTCAAAATACTAAAATCTAAATTCAGGCCTACACTTTCAATAAATTCATAATAAGGCCATTATATCTGATTAGGAGTTTTTGAAAGTTGTTAAACGACAAAAATACCCTTAATAGTTAAAATTATGAATGAGCCTCCACATCACAATGTTCTCAGCCGACTAAATCATCAGGGAGAAAAACGGTAAGGGGAATTAGGGCTTTCGAGCAACAAACTGAAGAAGAAAAACTGAGTTTGATGGTGGCCCTCTCACTCCTCATTCCTATATTTGTGTGTTTCTTTAGGAAGGGTCATGCTTGATGGTGTCTGTTATTAAACCTCCCGTTTGTGTTCTCTCGTACTCAGGGAAGGGAATGGAAAGAGCACTACAAAAAAAAAAAAAAAAGGTTTTAGTGGCGACTTTTGGCAGCTGCAAAAAAAGTATGACTTTCAATGACGACATAAACTGTCTTTACCAAACATTATGTAGTCAGGGAAGGGAATGGAACGAGACCATTGTTTTGTCTTTGCCGTGTTGACCCAATCGATTTCTCTTGCTTTGGAATCACCTCTGTGGCTTTTGATTGATCACATATCAAAAGCCTAAAAGGGGGAAAAATTGATGAATCTGCAAATAGTCAAATACATGTGTGTTTATGAATTTTGAATCATTCCACATATATACATCCCATTTACATAGAGCAACATTATCGTTAAAGAGAAACTCTTAGAACTCACTCTTCTCCATGTTGTTGCAGGTCGACTGAGAGTTGATATCCCAATGGTTAAAAGTATACGGGAATTTATAGTTAAAAAATTTCATTTTTTAATGGAATATGGACATTATAGTCTTTTATCAACATTATGAAATTTCTTATTAGGCCTCATGGCCTAATTAGGAATTTGTTGAAAGTGGAGGTTTTAATTTAGATTTTGTTATTTAAAAAGGATTTAATTAGAATTCTCCCTTTTTTAAAACCAAAAAAGATAAAAGAAATACTTTTACCAATTCAAAGACGGCTATAACCCAAAAAAAAAAAAAAACGAAAGACTTTTACCAATTCAATGACAGCTATAATTTTAAGTTTAAACGTTGTAATAATAATGGGCAGTTGATTGTTGATATGATGGGGTGAAAACTAATACATTTGGTGGTAAAAGAGTGACTTATTTCATTCATTCTGATGGAAATGGTATTTATACAAGTGGTTCGCACCTAACTAAAAGACATATATTAGTTTTTCTTGCCCAGAAATTAAAATACATTAATTACAGCCATCATCTGTACAGTAACTAAATTTAGGACGCGGTTTAGGTCTAGAACAAATTCTTAATCCATAATATAAGTCACCTAATCAGTCATTAACAAAACTTTTTTTTCCCAAATATTACCCATATTACAATTTACTAATAGGAGAAAACGTCAAGTGTTTTTCTGTACTCTTAACTTTGGTCAAAATTGAAAAAAATGTTTCATTCTTTTGAGAAAATGAGTCAACTGTTATGAAAATAAAGATATCTAAGATAGGAGAAGAGAGAAATAAGAATGTAATTCTCATTCACTTGTGTGTTCAATACGTGTATAATGTTCCTATTTATAGGCAAACTTAGCTTGGAGAACTAATGAACTTAGAGAATAACCTTTTGGCTTGGAGAAGAAGTACACGAAAGTATTAAATCCAGTTAAGTAGATGTTGATTAGGATATGAGTCAATGGACATCGACATGATTAATATTCATAACACCATAACCGCTTTTCCTTGGTTTTGTTAAGGTATATAGTCAGATGTACTACCTCTGGTCCTCAATATAAGACCTAATTAATTAATTAATTCCAAGAGATCGATTAAATATCATAAATAAATTATTTCAAGATATTTATATTTATTATTTTTCTCTAATATAGAAAAGTGGAGTATCTATCGTCGAAATTAAAAGTCTAAACTTAAGCTATGTTCATATATACTGCAGCAAACAAGTTGAGGATCGTGGGACAATACCTAATTGTGATGATTTTAATTATCGACGTCGGTTACGTACGTAAGTTCAACTTGAAGATAGCATCGTTTATCATCTAAATTCAGTGATTCTATCTCTTTTTTAAAAAGTTATTATACCACTAAGAGCTATAAAGATTATCCAGTTCAGGGTTCAATATGCTTAGCTGTTAGCATATATACACATATGTACTAATAAAATTCAACCCATATATAGCTTGTTTTCTCACTTTGATGTCTATATATTGAATGTGATAAGTACGTTGTACCAATCCATGTCAATTTCTTGACTTTGAATTCAAGCAGCTAGACCACTTTTTGTTTACTTTCAAGCGTCCTCCGTATTTGAAGGAAGTTTACGATAATATTATACAAGACTAATTTTAAATACAGTCCTTTAATTATCATTATTCAATAAATATTGTGTGTGAAGAGAGAGAGAGAGAGAGAGAGAGAGAAAGTCTCTAGGAGTTCTATTGGATTGATATCATGGTTTGTCTTTACCTTTTTGATCGAATTTTTATTTACTCTTCCTATAATTTTATAAAGACTTGGTTATAGTTTAAGTATAAATAGAGGCTAAAACCAAAACTCTTTAAAATATATATGGACACCGTTATTAAACTTGTACCAAATCTTTATGAACCTATAGCATTCAAAATTAACGATTTAAAGTTACTATGTAGTGCTTTCATGGAGCTTAAAAGTTGTATAAACCCTTTTTAATTGGGGTTTCATTGCAAGCTTCTTGTTTAAATCAAAGGAAATAATAATCACTTAATCCTTGTAGCTTTGACTCTATTGTAATTCAATTTCTGAATTTTGATTTGATGTAACTTAATTCTTATAATTTTGATTTAGTTGAAACTTAATTTTTAAATTTTAACTTACTGCAACTCAGCCCCTATTGTTTTATTTATTTAAAACACATGAATTCATAAGTTTTATGAAATACATAATTTTATTTTTCAAAATATAAGGATTGATATTTTTTAAAAATAATATTATAGGGACTAAGTTACATTGAGTTAAAATTTAAAAACTAACTAGCAACCAAGTCAAAACTATAAGGACTGAATTATATTGAGGCAAAGTTACAATCGAATTAAGATTATATGGATCAAAAGATCTTTCTTTTTTTTTTTCCCCTTTAATTAAATGAAAGTGTAAGTAATATTAAAACACAATAAACTTTCTAATTAATTATGGTATCCTTTTGACAAAATTAGCAAAGAAGGGAGGCATGCACTCCATTTTTGCCGAACGAAAGTCATTAATATGTCATGGGCACCTATAGATAATGAGACCTAATCTAGATTTTTGACTAGCAAATAATTTTACATAGTCATAATTAACTACTTAATTATAGTTATTGGATGTTAACGCCAACATCCCTAAAAAGATGTGCCTACCAAGCGAGATTTTGACATTTGAATATAATTTTAAAAAGTTGTTAGAATATTTAAATATGATCGAGGAGATATATAACCTGAGGTTGAAGAACTCATAAACTCGAGTTTTAAGATTGAGTTAGAAATGTGATCCACTCATTATCACCCATTTATTCTTTGCTCTCGTATTTGGCCATCATTGCCCATTATTCTTTTTTTCGATACAAACATTGCCCATTATTCTGTCTGTAACTCTTTATTCCTAACATATCATCATAGGGGAGGTGATGATTTTTGCTTAGCTTGAATCATTAGTAATTTGCAATAAGGTTGTAAAATTGATGAGTTTAAGCAAACTTGTAATAGTACATAAACTTGAATTGTAAAATCATAAGAGTTTACTTTTATCATTAATTAGATATTAATAGCATATAATTAAAATATAAAAAAGACAACAATTTAATTTAAATATATTTTAAATCGGAATAATTGAAATTAAATCGATCAACACTCATAATTTATTATTTTAATAAATAAATTTCTATAAAATTTATATATAAAGCCGCTAAGACGTATGATCAAATCGAAAAAGTTAACATGATTTTATAAATTAAAAGCGTAGAAACGGTAAATTTGGTATATGAACCAGTGAGTTTAACTGAGTTTACCAATAACTTAACTTGATTTTATAAGTTAAAAACGTAAAATTATAAACTTAGAAAATCAACTCAAGAGTTTGACAACGATGGTGATATGTATTGACTCACATATATATTAGCTACACTATTATATACTATATCGATATGTTTTATCTTTTAAGTCTAGGTCTTACAAACTAAAAGGGAAATATATTGGTCATCCTCTATCTCTCGTGAAAGAAGGGCATTTATATGATCGATCAGATGCTCACTAAAAGCCAAGAAGTTTCATGGAACTTTGAATGAAGACTTGTAAATCTCTTAATTTCATAACGAACTACTTATATATATATTATTCTTCCTCTATTTATGGCATAAAACAAGGTAAGTTTATATATATGTGTGTGTGAATATGTCATCTATTGTGATGAGATATTTAGAGGTCAAAACAACTAGAAATAAAAGCCTCCTGTTTGTTGCCTTTGAAGGACTGCCACTGAGAGTCATATAGTGAACCAAAACTAGAGTCCAACCATGAGAATGGAATTTAGGCTCTATACGCACATCAGCACATGTCCCAACTCATACACAATCTAGCTAGAACAACACGTACATCTTTTTTGTCATACCTAGCCTGTAATATCTCAGAATCTTACTCTCGTTATTATCTACTTTGAGTCCCACTATATACCCTTATGGTTTAAAAGACAAAATAGATTGAGGTTATATATGTAGAACCAAAACAAACCCATTAAGACTGGAGAAAGTCTCTATCTTTTCAAAAATATTCATGTCCTCTTTTTATTTGAAATTTAATATAATGACTTGATCCAACGATGGATCAAAAGTTCTGAATGATTGTGTAGTAGTATATTACTTGAACACACACATATTGTGTTTTCGATCATAATAATAAGGAAATAAGCCAAACATGAATGGATACAATGAATTGATGATGAGAATAAAAGTAGAAAAGGGTGAAGTTGGTGAGTTTGACTCATGAGCTTTCAGCGTCAAGTGATGAGAAGAGTATCCACTGGGACTGGGGGGGCACATGCTTCTCCAAACAATATATTCCTTTTTTAGCGTAAGACTTAAACAATGCAATCATTCACACACCTTCACTGTTACTTTCACTTTCTGTTTCTTCCTCCTTTTATTATAGCTTTTTCACTTTTCCCCCCCTTTATTTTCTATATATTTTGTTTTGTTAATATATTAAACTTTTTAGTACAATATATATACCCCCACATAATTTTTTTTTACGTACGTCTCTATTATGGATATGTTTGGTAAACAACACAACTTTGTATCATGTACGAAAAGCCTCATTGGTCTTTGAAACTTTATAATAGATCTCGCTCAACTCTTACATTTATGCAGATAATTAATTTTCCTATTATTGGCTTTTTACATGTATTTACATGCACAGAGCTTAAAATTAAGGAGTTATTTTACACATATAACTCAAAATTTATGAGAATTATTCGTATCAAGAGTTAAAGTATAAATTTGTTTCGGAAGTTTTAACTGAAGAATCAATATTACCCCAGAAATGTTAAAATAGAATGATTTTGCCCCTTACCATTAAAAAATTAATGGTCAATATTAGTTTTTTAATGATATTGGATGACATTACTATGTTTTGAAACTTTGGAGAACAGTAATCTTAAAAAATCTGGAGGCAACATTGCCCCCAGAAATGTTAAAATAGAATAATTTTGCCCCTTACCATTAAAAAATTAATGGTCAATATTAGTTTTTTTAATGACATAGGATAACATTGTTATATTTTGAAACTTTGGGGGTAGTAATCTTAAAAAATCTGGAGGCAACATTGCTCCTTGGTAAAAAGTTTTGGAGCAAATTTGTACTTTAATCCTCTATAAAAAAAAATAAAAAGTTATGGGATATATAATTGATGTTTGGATGTTATTCACACAAAATTAAAAGTTTAGGGTGATTTATTATTAAGTTTTAAATATTAAAAAAATTATTACATGGTTTAAAACTTATGAGGGTTTCATGTAATTTAGCGATGAAAACACAATCCAATCCTTTAGGAATGCTCATTCCTACGTCTTTGGGAATAATGGGCATTCCATATTAATCTGCATGAAATTAATTAGGCTACATGAGAAAGAGATGCTAAATTACTCATTTGTCTTTGTCACTTTATGATTTGATGCATATTTAATTTTACTACAAAATAAATGTTGAATAAAAACATTCGAATTACAAAACTATTTTTTATCATTATTTTTATTTGTACTTAAAAGTATATTATTTCAATTATTAAACATTTATTATTTTATTACATTGGCTTAAAATATTTTAATCGAATACATTTTATTAACTAAAAAAATTATTAAGGATATTATAGACATTTGATCATCCCTCTTCTTACATTATACGAGTAATTTTTATCTCATGTTTAATTTGACCAAATATGAATAGAAAATAACAATTCTTTTAGTGTTACATCAAATCAAAACTTATTGCAAATGTGAATTAAATAATTAAGTATGTAAGTCCAAAATTATGATAAAAGAATGACTTTCTTATACCTCGTTAATGAGTTGTACACACCAGCAATTAAGTTGATCATTGAAATGAGAATGAAATGGGCAATTGGGTGGTTGAAAATTTCAATTATTGATATGATGTAATTATTTTTTTTTTCTAATTTAATTTTCTGGAATTCTTTTTTAGTTTGATAGAACTTTAGTCAATGTTTTTGTTATATTTATTATGCTACTTTGTGACTTTTTTTTCTTACCATCATAATATCATTTAGTCTTCTTTTAGGGGGAAAAAAAAAAAACAAGAAGAAGAGGGTTAATACATTGTAATTCCTTATTACTTTGACATGGTATTTTTTTCAAAGTGAATTATACTAATGTTCAATATTAAAGTTTAAATCGAATATGCATATGTGTGTATGAAAAATTATGTAATAATTTTTATTTTTATTTTTTTCCATTTATTGATTAATGCGAGTCAATGGAGGACCATATGGATGGCACGTGAGATAAGATCAGAGAAAGTAATGTCAAAACAACAAAGATATATAGGAATGTGCAACGCGTTTTTTGGGTTACGAGGGAATAAAAGAAAAAAAGGTTAATTTTTTTTGTCGTGACAGAAAAGGTTAACGACGGCATAAATAAAAGATGATTAATATTTTTTTAAAAAAATCAACTTCACAATTAATTATTAAGAATACCCTCAAATTTATTATTTATATAATATTAATTTACCAGTTGAACCACAAATATTTACTATTCATGTAAAGCAAATTTAGAACTAAAAAAATATGTAGCATATTTACTCCTAAAAAAACAGAGATTTATAAGTAAAATAATGAGTATTTATTATTAATGATTTTTACAAATAACAAATTTGTGAATTTAGGCATTAAATATGTACTATGGTTCTCTCATTAAAAAAAGTAAAACAAAGCGCGTTAAATTTACTTAACCAAATGATTGCAATGTTTTATCTACCTTGTCCTTTTTTTTGTGGCCTCTCGATCAAAAAGAAATGTTCCCTCACTTATTGCCTTATATTTTTATTTTTTTTTTATGGATAAAGGTGCAATTTTATATAAGAAGTTTGCCTCAAGAAGGGCCTAATATCATGAAGTTTTTTCTAGAGCAAAAGTACACATGAAGTTATATTTTAGGAGCAAAAATCACATCACCGTTAAAATATAACTTAACGGTGCATTTGCAACAGAAAATGCCATATTTACGACAGAAAATGACATATTTACAACAACATTTAAACACTTAGATTTTGAACATAGAAATGTCATTTAGAACAGAAAAAGACTATATTTACAACAGGAAGTGCTGTATTTACAATAAAATTTAAAATCTAGCCGTATTTACAACAGAAAATGTCATATTTACAACAACGTTTAAACACCTGGATTTTGAACATAGAAATGTCATTTACAACAGAAAAATGCTAGATTTACAACAGGAAGTGCTTTATATTTAAAATCTAGTTATTTACAACAGAAAAAGGCATATTTACAACAGATTAGATTTACAATAAGAAGTGTTGTATTTACAACAAAATTTTAACGGTAGTGTGACTTTTGCTCCCAAAACATAACTTTGTATGTACTTTTGCTCCAAAAAAAACTTCATAGTGCTGGGCGCTCTTTAGGACAAACTTCATGTATAAAATTACACATTTGCCCTCTTTTTATCATACACACATTACTTACTTACTTGTAAAGCTGAAATTTAAATCATTTAACGTAAAACAAGCTAATAAATATTCACCCTGTTTTTAATTATAGAAATACTTTTATAATATAATTTACATTATAAAAATATTTTTATAATTAAAACAGGAGATAGTATAAAAGAAAACAGTAATCAGAAACTAACCATTCAAATACTTACTTATTTTCCACCACAAATAATAGAAAAGTGGTCTGGTTACACACTGACCCATATTATCTCCTTTCATATTCAAGCTTCCCAGTTCCCACACTGCCTACGTTAGAACCTTAAATTTACAAAAATATTATTAAGGATGATATATTGGAAAAGAGAAAAAAAAATTGATAAATACTCGTATAATATTATATAGATTTCACATATAATAATGTTTTTACTACTTCTTAAAAAATACATAAATATATGAATGTGAGAACACCCATGCGAATCCATCCTAATCTGAAAACGTCTATTTTTTACTTTGAAGATAGAAAATATGGCTTCAATTTACCCATAATTAATCAATTAATTAAATTTTTTTCTTTTGATATTTTCCTTAGTATGCATGTTTGGGGTCAAATCAACTTGTTCTTGAATTTGTCAACTTCTGGAGTTTTCTGGTCATAATTACCCTAACAAGTCGAGTCCTTTGTTTAGTTATTAGTTAATTAGTAGAATTTACGAATATTGACCCTGAAATTTAAATATTCTGCAGATTGTTATTATTATAAATCCAACATATAAAAATATAATATTAAAATTATAGTAGAATCTTATCGCACGAGTCTATATCTTTTGTTCTAACACTGAAAACAAAACCGAAAAAGAATTGTACTAAAAAAAACCTGAAAAAGGGGAAAAGAAAAATATATTATCAGAGATATTATCTGAGATGTTTCGACAAGATATATTATCAGAGATGTTTCGACAAGCTTTAATTTTCTTTTTCTTTTTTTTTTCTTTTTAAAATCATTGCATTTTAGTGGAGACCCATCAATTAATTTTTTTTTCCCCGGCGAATTATTTTTTCCTTCACCTTCATTTTCTCTATTTAGAATTTAGTTTCCCAAACTTTTCAAAGGTTTGGCTCCCAAAAACGACTAATAGAAATTAGCACTAAAAGCATAACATGACCGTCATTCATCTACCAGAGTCTACCACATAAAAAAACTAATTGATAATATATATTTATTGAAAATTTACTCGCTATATAATATATATAGTTTTTCATTAAACTAGTCTCTCTAGAGATAATTAAACTAAATATATATAAATATAACCTAGGAAATAAATATAATTTTTTTTTCCATCTCATGTCCAAAGAGGCTCCCAAGGCCCCCAAGCCGAGCCAAAGTTGTTGATGTTGTTGTTGTTGTCATCGAACAAGCAGCTCATGTCTTCATGCTGAGCCGGCGGCTGAGCTGCTGCTGCTGTCATGGAGTGATGGGGCTCTGAAGATAATGGGTGGTGACATTGGCTCATTTCCATGCAAATGAGAGCCACCAAATTGGCTTGCTGACACTGCATGTTGACCAGATCGGCTTGAGCCTTGGCTAGCTGACCTTGCAGCTCGCTCACTTGCTTCTGAAGCTGACAAATGGCTCCTGCACACCCGTATACTGGGTCCCTTATTCTTGCATTTGCTTCATACACCATGCTGCTAACTGCATCTGCTCTCTGTGATTCTGGAAGCTCCTGAAAATTATTCATCCAATTTTCAATTTTATTTATATAAATATTTACAGGGGATGAAATGATGAATAGAATGCTCTGATTATATGAATTTTTTTGGTAAATAAAATTTAAAGTCCTTGCATTGAATTTTATTATATTTAAAGTCCTTTCATTGAATTTTATTATAACTAGTATGTAGGGGCAGAACCGGAAAAATAAGTAATTGAATAGTGTTATTCATTGTTGTGCTGTGCAGCTCACAGACAATTGTTACATGTTAATCCATTAATAAAATGATTCCAAACGAGTTATTCAAATAAAAATATATAAATTAAAGTAAAAAGTACAATTTTTAGTCTTTATATTTTTTTAATTATCCGAAAATATATATTTAATTCTTAAATTTTCACTCGAAATAATTCAATTTTCGTAAGCAATGGCTTGACAGAACCTGAATTGTTTTGAGTTAAAATTTAGAAGTTAAATAGATAATTATAAAATTAGGGACTAAAAGTTTTATTCTCCAAAATAAATAAATTGGTTGTTAATGCACTATGGGGAGGTTACAGTGTAAAACAGGAAAAATGAGGGTTGTATAAGAAATTCTGTTAAGCAGAGTTTCTGGTTTGTTAAGCTGAGTTCGGTATAGAAAGAGAGAGAAATGGAAAAATTATTGAGTCTATTCAGAGAATTTGATGTGTTGGGAAGATCGAAAACAGGCCATCATGACTCTCAATTAGGTAAAGCTTGATGGCTTTTTCCTTCTACTTTTGACCAATAATCATAATTCTGTTCCTCTAAAATGATTTTCAAACCAATAGAAAAAGAAAAATTAAAACAGAGATCATCTCGATTCTTCTGAAACTGATTTCTGGAGATTGAAGAATTGCAGGTGTTTCGAAGAATGTCGAGGAAGAAAAATGAGAAGAAGAAGACGATGACGACGAAGACGAAGACGAAGGAACACGTGTTGGTTACCTGCAAGAACTTGATGATGTTGCTGGCTCCAAAGACTCTGTGAGCAATGGTGAACTTGAGCGGATCGGTCGGCGGGAAATACGGAGCCAGAACACACTTCTCGACGCAGCGACGGCGGAGGATCTTGCAGGCGGCGCAAGGCGAAACCACCACCGGCGACGGCGGCGATTGTGGTTGTGATGACGGTGGCGGAGGAGGAGAGGAGGAGGAAGATGGTGAAGTGGTCTTGATTTTGTAGTCCATTTCCATTATCATAAGGTGAAGAGGAGATAGTTACAGAGAGAGATCAGAGGAAGGTTGAAGAAGAAGAAGGTGATGATTAGCGTGAGATCTGTCTGCTTAACAGAGCACGAAAAAGCAGGGGATTTGTGGGTCTTTATATAGAGTCCCAAGCACTCAATTAAGAAAAAATAAAAATAAATAAACGGAAATAATGGTCTCGGTCTTTCGTCTTTGCGAGTGACTTCGTAGTAATACGTATTCTACAAGCAACCATGGCGTAGTATTTCATTTTTCCTGAACACGCAAGTCAAAATCTAAACAAGAAAAAACAATTCAATATACTTATTTTTTTAAAATTTTCTTTACACACACATATTTAATAATAATGCAATATATATTATTTATCTAATAAATCATGGGTAAAGGATTTCTCCTGTCACTGGAGATAAAGTTATCTCCAGTGACCCCAAAACTACGTCGTTTTGGATTAATGAAGGGTGTTTATGTAATTCTGTTTATTTTTTAATTATATACATTTTCCCAAAACACCATTCATTAATTTACCTGAAATTACTAATAAACCCTTCATTAATCCAAAACGACGTAGTTTTGGAGTCACTGGAGATAACTCTATTTCCAGTGATAGGAGAAATTTTTTTCCCATAAATTATATAGCCCTTTATAACAATAATAAAATTTAAAGAAATACCTTAGACTAATAAATCATTTTTTCATTAAAGAATCACATACTTATTTACTTGTCAAGTTTTGAAAATATTTTGAATTTCTCTAAGTTTTTAAACAACTTGGTTAACTTATTTAAAAATTAGTATAATTGGTAATCCTGTTAATTCCGATTTGTGTTGTAAACACGATTTTATTAATTTTTCATAATTTAAATTGTATGAAATAATTTTTAATATGAGATAAATTAAGTATTTGATATACAAATTATTAGATTCATTTACCTTTCATTCCTAAAAATGTGGAAATGTACAAATTCAAGTTTTAGAACAATTAATTTTCTGCATATACATTTTATGCTAATTTTAATTATACGTCAGTTTTTTAAATTAACTTTTTTTTTTCTGGCTATAAGGTAAGAAAGAAGTTGTATTTTTTACTTGAGAGAAATATAATTTATAATAAATTTTAAAAAATATATAATTTATTTAAATATTGTACCAGTTATTATGTGATAGCCTTTAACTAATTGCATACAAGGTCATAAACGGCCGGATAATGGTTATAATAACTGGATTAGTTTGCAACGTACACCTTTATTATATATTTTAATGATGTTAAACAAATTACATAAATAAAAACATGTTTTGTTAAATTATTTAGTCAATGGAAGAAATTCACGCACTCATAGTGAGTAACAGAGGATCGAATACAAAACCTCATATTTAAATAAAGGAGGTTCCAAGTAATTGAACCAAATGATTCCAACCCAAAAAAACATGTTATTTGGTAATAATAAAAATTAAACTATTTATAATAAAATGAAAATATGAACATGTCCTAAGAAATTTACCATGGTAATTTAATCTGATGAGGTAATTAATGGCATAATTAAGATGAAATGTGAAGGAATGATAATTTCCTGGTTATCAAGTTATCCTTACTGAAACAATATAATAATGACAATGGTAAATGTGATAATAATGATAATAATAATTTGATAGTGATATGTTAAACAATAATGATCTATAATAATAATAATATAATAGTGGAATATTCGTGACCATAATAACTGGGGGAAAAAAAATAACAGTGACGAACTGTTGGTGACAATGGAAGGTAAAAAAGGTGAAATAATATTTTAACCCTTTACTTTGGAGAAGATACATATAACATCATGTTCAATATAGTATTTTATCAATATAATTGTGAAATCATAATGAAAATGTGCTAAGATTTTATTTTAATATTAATTAATATCCTTACCAATCAACACGTAATTAATTTCTTGAGAATATATATGTGAATTATGAACACGAAAAGCCTTAATTACCAGCGTTTGGTAATTTAGGCATGCTAGAAAACTGGAAAAAAAAAAAGTGTTATAACTGTAATATTTTTTAATAAATTGGAAACAGAATGATGAAAAATAAAAAATATTAAATTTGTAAAAGTATTTTGATTACTTTACTGATTCTTTGAAGTGAAAAAGTATGATTATTAATAGTCTTTGCTTTTAATTAATTACAAAGTCTTTTTTAGAAGTAGTTGGCAACTTGTGGATCAAATGACACCAAACATCTTTCTTCAAACTTATGAATTCTTTATAAAAGATTTAATAGATGCGAGATTTTTGAAAACAATTTTTTTTTTTTAAAAAAAAAAATTCTTGGTTCATAATATTAAGTAGTACTACCTCCGATCCTAATTATAAGACCTAGTTGATTTTTTTTTCCGGAAAGATTAAAGAAGCTAAATAAAATACTTGATCATTTTATAGGTTATGTATTTTTAGATTATGTACTAGTTTACTAGTCAAATTAATTAATTTAAAGAAAAAAAATAAAAATAAAAATACTCTAAAGTAATTTAATTAACTTTCTTAATCTTTCTAAAAAAGTCAAATAGATCTTATAATTAAAACCGGAGGGAGTGTAACACCCCAATTTCCATACTACTTATTGTGTTCATAAACACATAATACTGAGGAATACGGTATTGTCAAATCAGAGTAATGCGGATGATAGAGCATACATTATCATTTGGATAATGAGTATCCGATACAATGCCCAAACTTAAGCTGGCACATTAAAAATCTCAAATGAATATTGTTTCCAGAACTAGTCTTTCTTCCGAACTTCGTTCTGTCTGGTGACATTTCACGTACTTCCTTAAATAGTTCCTTCTTTCATCCAGCTTCTCTTCTTGAAGCTTTTGCCAAATCTAAGATTCAATACACATTGAATCTCAGGTAACAGATAACCTTATTTGCAAATATGAAATGTAAATGCAGTATAACACATGTAAAAGCATAGAATAATTTACAGTAAACAAGTCGCACCGTAACCGCAGTTAACGGCCAAGGACCTCAGCCCTTTAGGACACGCAGCCCTATGAGACCGCAGCCTCAAATCCATAGCTAGGAAATAAACATGTAAATCATCTAGCAAACATGATCAGTCATACATGAAATACATACATACATGCTAATAAGAGTTAACGTTACTGTACGCGAACGTACCTTCCTTCCACGTGAATAGTAGTTTACTATTCATGTATACGTCACTATTCATGAATAGTAATATGCCCGTCCTTTGAATCCGACTCCAAACTTCCCGGACATCCTAACATATCACCGTATCACTTAGAATAATGCTCTAAGGGTTATTTATATCAGCATTGACCATTTTACCCTTACATATCTCCAAAAACGGAATTTCCAGCATTTTGCCCAGATTTTTCTCTAACTTTGAAAAATCATAATTAATTCTACAAAACTCCAAATGAGGTGCTGTAAAATTCCACATAACCCTTGATATGTCTATTTTCAAGGAAAAATAACGGCTTTAACTCGAAATTCATGAGTCATTCCCAGATTTTTCGTTTCCAAACACTGCTCAGATTTAAATCCAGTAAACAAAGCTTAACTTCAAAAATTATGATCTCCTTGTCCAGAGCTCAAAACGTTACAAATTATATATCAACGGAAAGCCCTAGATGTCTACTTTATATCTGAAAAATTTCATAATTTTATCACATGCCGTTTATTCCCAGATTTTAAAAATGTGAATATTGTCCAGAAAAACATCTCAAAATAACACTGTCTTATAAGGTGACAGAAAATTCTTATGAAAACTCTTATTTTCCAGTAAGCTTTTGATCTTCAAAAATAACATTAATCCGCTGAAATAAAGATAAGAGAGAGAGTAAAATCCTTACCTAAGCCCAAAAATCAGTTGCATTAAATCTTCTTGTCTTCACCGAATACTCTCCCAATTTCTATTATTCTCTCATACTCTCTTGGTATCTCCACTATTCTTTTCCTCTTCACTATTCTTCTCTTTCTCTTTTGGACGACATACATATAGAAATGGGGAGGTGTGAATGTCCTCTATATATAGGCCAAGAGTGAAGAAGGGATGGTGGAGCATACGTAGGAAAATTTGGTGAGTTTGGTGGTTTGGTGGATAATTACAAAATAGGTGAAAGTGGGTGAAATGTGTTGTATGTGTACGTAGTGCGGTTGCCAAGAGAATGGTGGGTATGTATACAAGCTTATTCACACTTCTTTTCCTCCACTTTGTACATCACCTACTCTTCACCAAATTGCAATTCTTACGACACAAATATTCACACATACATTTTCCATATATGTCGGCCAAGAGTAATTATCATGGGTAGTGTGAATGTGTGTGGGTGTTGGCCGTGGGTTTGGCAAGAGGATGGAGTGTGTGTGTCTTGTACAAATATTCTTCCATTTAAAGTGAAGTATGACGCTGGAAAGATACTGCTTAATGAATCAAATGGGCATGCATGGAAGCTACGTGAATGTTGATGTGGCTATCATAAAAATATTCTATAGCCTCCTTTGTTGATCAATAAAATATATTCATATGAGCATTTGAAATTTCCTACTTGTAATCTTTCAATAAAAATTTCCTTAATTCCAGTAATTTCTCATATAGTCTTTCAGACCAAATTTTCATAATGTATACGTGAATAGTAAATACGTACATATGAATAGTAAATTACTATTCATAGTCTCAAAATATACTAATTCCAAATTTGTCACATTCAAATACTGGGTCTAGTAGTCTTCCAAATATAGACCAATTTCCAAATCTTTAGACCCAAAATTCGGGATATTACATTTCTCCCCCCGTTCAATAAATTTCGTCCTCGAAATTTGAACGTACAACTTGAGAGAAAACTCCTTAGACTTTCAGTCTATTCTTCCATATGCATGCTTACTATTCACGTAACACAATCATTCATCCTATCCCAGTATGTAGTTTTAAATATATGACCCTCTGGTCCATTCTCCAAGTGCTTGGTTACACAGGCATCATAACCTGATACATTTTGCCTCTCAGCTTATCTCATTCTAGCCTTCCGGCTCATTCAATTATCACAGCACTGGATATTCTGATCTTACTGCTTAGGGAATCACCCTCAGCCATAGACATTTCAACTACAACTCTGTACAGTCTAAATATTTTGTCAGTCTCAAAATTTACTCCAGATACAACACTGGCCTAAAGTCGCCATGCAAAGCAACAAATACCACACTTAATATATAGGTCTTACGGCTCAGGGACTCTACCCCATGCAAACTTGCATACCGAGTCTTACTGCCTTGAGTTCTGCTCATCTGTTTCATCTGAGCTTCTTTCATTCAAGCTCTCAAAGTATTGTAGCTGACCACTACTATCTGACCCATCTGGTTTAAATTCTCTATTAGTTTCTGTTCCTATATCTTAAACTCCAACTACACCGCTTTTCTTTTCAATACAATAGCATCGTCAATCATGTCATTGCTACCAAAAACTATTTTGTTGTCTCGTTTTCAAATTTTCACACATTGAAAATTTTCCGTGGTCTCAGTACATTTCACAATCCGCACTAAACCAAAAAGTAATAGTGCTATCACATTTTCAAACATAATTGCTGTCCACAAAAATTAGTGAAAACACATTCACTGCCGGTTCGGTTTCAAAAGAACTTTACTACCGACACACATTTATGAGTAGGATTATTCTTTTCACAAATTCAACATTTGAAAGCTCTCGTCACCACTTCAACCTTTCGGTGTAGCAGCATATCGCAATCCTTTCATACACAAACCACCGCAGTGGTAATGCACTTGTTGGTCAATGTGGGAAAATTTCCGTCCCCCCCATAAGAGACCCAGTGTCTGCACTGGCACATTAATGGGCCACCCCACCAGAATCCCTCCTCGGGAAAAAGGACAATGTCCAGGAGCCCTGCTCCAAACGTCTGCATGGGTCCCAACCAAACAAGGCAAAACACACGCCCCTACAAGGCGAAACTTCTCAGATTGGATGCATACACTGCTGGTGCGAAAATAAGCTTTTCAAAAACTAATCCCCTCGAAAGAACTTTCAATAATGGCCAGCAATTTCAAACATTATAAAACATCTGGTAAGATCCAATAAACCGTGTACATCTACAACAGTTTTCGAACTCTTCCAATTTTTGCGTACTGCCTTTACAACAACATATTTGAAAACTCAATTTCAAATTTTAGGTTCTAACAAAACCCTTTTTTATGAGACAACATGTTTCACAAATCAACCATTCAAACTGGTCTCAAATTTTGTTGAAAAACATTTCATTCGAAAACTCAATTTCGAAAGTTCACAAGTTCAAATTTCAACAAAATCAGCGGGTGTATTGGCAAGTTTAAGAATTCAACCTTTAAACATATCCAGGAACCAGACAACTAATTTCTTAGATGGTCAACACTAACAAACCTTATCCTTGGCTACACAAACCATTCATATACATTGGTACTACATTCTAGTAGCTGGTTTTATTTTGGTCGATTCACACACCTAAAGAATCACTCAATCATCAAGTTTGATTCTTAGATAAAAATTCAGTTGGTGGCAACCTTCTGGATACCCAAACAATTCTTTGGTTCATCAATCTATTTTTGAAATCTCGACCATACTCAATAAACATGCTAGAATTATCAAGATTCATAGCTTACAACAATCAAATGTTATCCTCAGATATTCCCAAAATAACAATCATCAAATTCACAATTTGACTTTTAGAACCTCAATATCAAATGAGTTGAGAAATCATATTGCCTATTGTACATATTAGGATTGTGGTTCACAATTCTTAATCTGATCCTCAAAACATACAAAGGCTCTTCTCACAATGTCAATATTATCACAAAGTTCTAATACTACCTCAAAAGTAATCATTAGTCACATTTCAACTTAGACCATATTCAAATATATCCTCAATTATACGAATTCATATCAGCATTTTCTTAGCATCCCTAACAATCACCAATTTTTCTCTCTACAAGGTACTCGACCTTTAATCAAAAAGTTTCAAATTTCAAACTCTGTCAACAATCACCTTATCCGAGATTACTATCGCCTTAGCACGCTTACACTCAGAATCCCATTTTCAAATGTCTGTCCCGACATCTCAAAACAGCTGCATACCTAAATCGGATTTCCTGGAGATTTGGTCATTAAGTAATCACCATGTGACTTATAAACGTCCAAACTTAATTTCCTTGAGACATGACTAACAATAAATGTTGTGTCGATTACCGCCTGCACCAAAATTCAAAAAGGTTTCGACCTATAAGGGCGGTTAGGGTGCATTAGGTTGTATTAGGGTGCGGTGCCATAAAATTTCCGCATAACAACAAAGTCTGCACAATTATGAGCCAGCGACAGATGAGAATCCAATGCTGCTTAATAAAATCTAGACGTTACTAGCCCAGCTATAAACCGAGTAAAGCAAGAGTAATTGTTTCACATTCTCTCAGGCTTCACATCCTCTCAAGCTTCACATCAACATACATATTTCCTCTCCGATCGTAACTTTCCCTATATTTTTCCATATTATCTTTATACATGGCCGGTTCAAGCAACTTCATTCCAGTTTCCGATTCATACAACCCTTTCTTTCTTGAAACTTTACTTCATGACTATCAGACTAACATGTTGTCTGACTTGTCAAACAATGTATCATACCCTTATTCTTCTTTACTTCCCCAAAATCCCGTAAGTGTGAACGTTCATTCATCTGCCCCAATGATTAACGTTCCTACTCCTCCTCCAAGGATACAAGATTCTATTTTTACGACTACTACCAGAAAGGAATCTGAAGCAGGTCCATCAAGGCGACCTGTCCAAAGATGTCGTAATATGGCAGATCTTATGGAGTCTACGGTACCTTCTCAACCAAGGAATCCTGCTTCTAGCTTGACTGAGACTACTAATCCATTTTCATGTGGTTGCTGCCATGTTCTACGGGAGATTATTCATACCAATGGACTTCAATACCATAAACTTGAAGTTCATGGGAGGATTGGTATGATATGCCACGCTGTCTTTCACCAAGACGTACAAGGAGGTTCTTCCAGTCCTCAAGTATTTGACTTTGGTAAGAAAAATTTAGAAGATGTCAAACATTTTCTAGAAAATTATTGTTTGAATCAAAATTCTTTAGGGTATGTCCTGGTGTCAGATCCCCTATCAACCTACTATGAGGCCCTTTGTGTTGGTTTGGAATGGACTAAAAATCAAAATGAACTCCCTAATAGTTCATTTCCAACCAATACAACAAATATATCCAATAAAGGAAAAGAGCTCGTGGTTGTAAATAATAATCCTTCAGTCCCCATACCTAGTGATCCATACCGATCAAGAGCTGAACAAAATATTAGGGGTGCATCAATGTCAATAGATGATCTTAGAGACTTCTTCCATTTACCTCAACAAGAAGCGGCTCAACAAGTTCGTCTATGCAAAAATGTTCTAATGAAAATATGCCATAGGGGAGGAATAAAGCATTGGCCTTATGTAAAAATTCGAAGCACTATGAAGCAAATAGCTAGATTGAGAAGAACAATGTCTCCTGATGGTCCTCTCTCAAGAGCAGCCGCTCAGGAAGAAATTAATAGACTTAAACTTGAGATAGTCGAAGCTTGCGGTGGGATTGTACCAACTGTTGTTCTCGATGCTTGAAATAATATAGTCTACTCTTCTTAGCCTTCTTGCTAATGTTTGTAATCTCTATTCTAGGATTCATAAGGATTTTCAAGCTTTTCTGCCAAACTCAACTTTATCTATTAAATTCAAACTTAAGCAAGTCATTCTAACTTATTGTTAGGACTAGTATAAAGATTGGACTTCTAAATTTGAGTAGATAATTTCCATAATTTTCACTCTTGTCACTCAGAATTTTCTAAGAATTAGTTACTATTCACGTATACAGTACTATTCACGTATACGTATTATTCACTATTCACTATTCACTCGAGCATACTAGCCAAATGCCAGAATCTCTGCTCTGATACCAAAATTGTAACACCCCAATTTCCATACTACTTATTGTGTTCATAAACACATAATACTGAGGAATACGGTATTGTCAAATCAGAGTAATGCGGATGATAGAGCATACATTATCATTTGGATAATGAGTATCCGATACAATGCCCAAACTTAAGCTGGCACATTAAAAATCTCAAATGAATATTGTTTCCAGAACTAGTCTTTCTTCCGAACTTCGTTCTGTCTGGTGACATTTCACGTACTTCCTTAAATAGTTCCTTCTTTCATCCAGCTTCTCTTCTTGAAGCTTTTGCCAAATCTAAGATTCAATACACATTGAATCTCAGGTAACAGATAACCTTATTTGCAAATATGAAATGTAAATGCAGTATAACACATGTAAAAGCATAGAATAATTTACAGTAAACAAGTCGCACCGTAACCGCAGTTAACGGCCAAGGACCTCAGCCCTTTAGGACACGCAGCCCTATGAGACCGCAGCCTCAAATCCATAGCTAGGAAATAAACATGTAAATCATCTAGCAAACATGATCAGTCATACATGAAATACATACATACATGCTAATAAGAGTTAACGTTACTGTACGCGAACGTACCTTCCTTCCACGTGAATAGTAGTTTACTATTCATGTATACGTCACTATTCATGAATAGTAATATGCCCGTCCTTTGAATCCGACTCCAAACTTCCCGGACATCCTAACATATCACCGTATCACTTAGAATAATGCTCTAAGGGTTATTTATATCAGCATTGACCATTTTACCCTTACATATCTCCAAAAACGGAATTTCCAGCATTTTGCCCAGATTTTTCTCTAACTTTGAAAAATCATAATTAATTCTACAAAACTCCAAATGAGGTGCTGTAAAATTCCACATAACCCTTGATATGTCTATTTTCAAGGAAAAATAACGGCTTTAACTCGAAATTCATGAGTCATTCCCAGATTTTTCGTTTCCAAACACTGCTCAGATTTAAATCCAGTAAACAAAGCTTAACTTCAAAAATTATGATCTCCTTGTCCAGAGCTCAAAACGTTACAAATTATATATCAACGGAAAGCCCTAGATGTCTACTTTATATCTGAAAAATTTCATAATTTTATCACATGCCGTTTATTCCCAGATTTTAAAAATGTGAATATTGTCCAGAAAAACATCTCAAAATAACACTGTCTTATAAGGTGACAGAAAATTCTTATGAAAACTCTTATTTTCCAGTAAGCTTTTGATCTTCAAAAATAACATTAATCCGCTGAAATAAAGATAAGAGAGAGAGTAAAATCCTTACCTAAGCCCAAAAATCAGTTGCATTAAATCTTCTTGTCTTCACCGAATACTCTCCCAATTTCTATTATTCTCTCATACTCTCTTGGTATCTCCACTATTCTTTTCCTCTTCACTATTCTTCTCTTTCTCTTTTGGACGACATACATATAGAAATGGGGAGGTGTGAATGTCCTCTATATATAGGCCAAGAGTGAAGAAGGGATGGTGGAGCATACGTAGGAAAATTTGGTGAGTTTGGTGGTTTGGTGGATAATTACAAAATAGGTGAAAGTGGGTGAAATGTGTTGTATGTGTACGTAGTGCGGTTGCCAAGAGAATGGTGGGTATGTATACAAGCTTATTCACACTTCTTTTCCTCCACTTTGTACATCACCTACTCTTCACCAAATTGCAATTCTTACGACACAAATATTCACACATACATTTTCCATATATGTCGGCCAAGAGTAATTATCATGGGTAGTGTGAATGTGTGTGGGTGTTGGCCGTGGGTTTGGCAAGAGGATGGAGTGTGTGTGTCTTGTACAAATATTCTTCCATTTAAAGTGAAGTATGACGCTGGAAAGATACTGCTTAATGAATCAAATGGGCATGCATGGAAGCTACGTGAATGTTGATGTGGCTATCATAAAAATATTCTATAGCCTCCTTTGTTGATCAATAAAATATATTCATATGAGCATTTGAAATTTCCTACTTGTAATCTTTCAATAAAAATTTCCTTAATTCCAGTAATTTCTCATATAGTCTTTCAGACCAAATTTTCATAATGTATACGTGAATAGTAAATACGTACATATGAATAGTAAATTACTATTCATAGTCTCAAAATATACTAATTCCAAATTTGTCACATTCAAATACTGGGTCTAGTAGTCTTCCAAATATAGACCAATTTCCAAATCTTTAGACCCAAAATTCGGGATATTACAGGGAGTATTTTATAATAATCTAATAGTTTCTTATCTGCACTCCAATGCATAGACCTTAGGGAGAATTAGCATGATGTCCCAAGAAAAAATTTAATTACTAAAAAATTCTAATGACAAGTGAGCAACATCAACTTGTTGCCATATTTCATATATTAGAACTTACCATTGTGAACTCCTGAATTGTTATCAGACTTTTAAGTGGTGATTCCCCCTAAACTTATCTACACTTGAATACATTAAAAAAAATATATGGTTTTTTATTTTTTCATTTTTAGGAAAAATTAATCTTTTGATTCTTATGGTTTTGATTTGATTAAGCTCAGTCTCAATATTTTGACTTAATGCATCTCAATTACTATAGTTTTGGCCCATTGCAACTCACCCTCAAAACTTTAATTCATTATTATGACGTAGTCCCTATAATTTTAAATATTTTATAATTTAGTCATTGACTTTTTTTATATATAATTTTATTTTATAAAACACAAAGGCTAAATTATAATATGACTAAAATTATAGGGACCAAGTCACAGTAAATCAAATTTTAGGGATTGAGTTAAAACATAATCAAAACTATAAGAACTGAATTGCATCAAGTAAAAGTGTATGAACTACATTACAATTAAGTCAAAGCTATAATATCCAAAAGATTAATTTTCCCTTCTACATTATTTTAATATTGATAAAGGTAAAAATGGAGTGTTTTAAAAAAGAAGGTAAAAATGAAATCTTAATTTTGTTTGGAAAATTTAATAATATTCATAGATAATGTTATTTCTTACATTATTAGATTTTTTATTTTATATAAATATCAATCAGAAATATAAATATGAATAGGTACAATCAAATATTTAAAATAGTTCTCATCTCTCAAGTCGATCGATTAATTTTTGATAATTCCCCTAACATGAAATTGTTGCTCTTTTCAATAGGATTGGCGATGCCTTAACTTTTCTTTTTTTAAAAAATAAAAAATAAAAAATTTATCATATGTTTGTGTATAAATATATAAAGTTTTCCCATATTATACAAAAATATCCAATTTTCTTTGTGATCTGCATATTACTAAATAATGCAATAACCGCATAACTAAGTGAATGAATAGTAGTAAATGATCTGTGGTTTTTACATTTATATCATGTAATTTATGAATAAAAATAATTAAAAAAAGTGATAAACAAGTTTGATTATAAACAGTACAATTTAATATAAAAGTAACAATTTAAAAATATAGTAACATTAATATATTTTTGAAAGGCGTATGTATTTTTAGAGAATATTATCTAGAAGTGATGACACTGTGGTAATACAGTTTATTCCAAAAAAACTGACAAGAAATGCCGAAAATATTGAATATTTGTTTTCTAATTCAGCCAGCAGCCCTGTTATATACAAAATACTTTTATGTTAAATCACATGCCATTTTCCTAAGCTGACCACACACAAGCACTCACAAAATTAGGTTAAAATTATTTGAGTCCGGTTATTGTCATCAAGTCAAATATTTTTTGGCTAACAGTGTTAAAAATGGAGTTGTCCTGATTATCATTCCAGTTAACTTTAATTGTTAGTTGATTAAATATACTGAGCTGACAGTTCATATGTAATCTATGTTATTTTTGTTAAGATGCAAATTTAATCAGCCCAAAAAATTCATGTGTCACCTGCTTCATTTTTTTTCAAAGTTAGATTTCAGACTTTTGGGACAAATTCACACCTTGACAAAAATAACATGGATGAGATGTAGACTGCAAACTAGCATATATATATATATATATATATATATATATATATAGTCAACTAATAGCTAAAATTAACTGAGATAATGGTCATAACAAAGTTGCTCCCTTTTGGACATTTTCATAGCAAAATTACTCATCGGTTACAACTTCTGGGATAAAATTACCGTTTAAGCCTTAATAGATCTATTATTCAGTTTTGTATTTTTTGTTTTAAACTTAAATGGTCGAGAGGTTGTATATATTCGAATTATCCCCAATCATACTTAGGTGGATACTGTAGGACTAACTACAACTTTCCCCGTTCCGATAAAAAAACAAACCTTTTTCATAATATATATACTCTACACAAAACAAGTAATAATCCACGTTAAAATTAATTTTCTCCTTTCTATGAAGGAGTTGTAATGTTGGAAAACTTTACACTAAACACGATGACTTTGCTAAAATAATTTTTGTTCTATTTATTTGATTAACTAAATCATTATTTTTTTTTCAATTTTAAACACATTGACGGATAGTTTCTTGATAATCTTGGTTTAATTATTTCTCCAACATTATGATTAGGGTTTTATCTTTGAACTACAACCACCCAATTTTTGCAGCTTAAAGTCATACATATCATATATCATCACATGCATTCACATGCAATTACTAGAATTAATTAATGGGAGTGGAATCTAACTAGCTATCCAATTGTTGTTGTGCTTCCACAGGTAATTTTCGTAATTAAAATGGGTTAATAATGGGAATTGAATGTTAATTACAAAGTTATTATTGTGGTTTATATTATGTAATTTTTTTTCTTAATCAAGATGTGCCACAATGTATTGTGTATATTTGTATGGAATAATATTGAATATAATGTGAACAATGCGTAAAGGGACAACCCAATCCCAAAATTCTAGCATATTATGTAGGACTTATAAACTCATATTTTCTTATGAGGTTGTGACTCATAACAATACACCACTTTTTGAGAGCTGAGGGCTTCACTTTTCATGGCACTTTACTCAGCTTCTTGCCAATCAGAAGGTAGCCTCCCCTAGAGATATCATGTAGGACTTATAAACTCATATTTTCTTATGAGGAAGTTCCTATAACTCATAACAATACACCACTTTTTGAGAGCTGAGAGCTTTACTTCATGGCACTTTACTCAGCTTCTTGCCAATCAGAAAATAGCCTCCTTTAATTTGTAGATATCAGTCTCTCTCAATAAAAACACCAATGTTATGAGTACAAACCTAAAGGGAGAATTCAATCTTAAAAGACTAACATTTGAGGAAAGGGGGACAGTTGCACATGGTGTATTGCCCTAGTGGGAAAAGTGGTCTCATTTTATAGGGGAGGTGGCGGGTTCAATCCCCCATAGCGGTAGTTTGACTACAATACTTCATTTGGTATTCTACGGTCAGACCTTTCATAGGTAACCATTTTGGAGGTTATTAGGTGACCTCGTCCAAAAACTAGCATATTGAGAAGGAAAATTGACCCCTTGAATTAATAAACCTCACTTCTTTGATGAGGCTCCTTGATGTGGTACTTAACAAAATAGTCCTACTTCATGAACTTTTTTCTTCTCTTTTTTATGATTTGATTGGATGGGAAGAAATAAAAAGTGGAAATAATTATTTTCTTTCTTCTCATTATATTTGGATGAGCAAGAAAAAACATGGAAAAGGGAAAATTGATTGATTACCGATTAACAATAATATCCATATATAGGTACGCAAAATTTGAGTCCCAACCTATATATATTTTTGGTAGGGTCTTTTTTAAAATAATGTTTTTTCCCCTTCTAGAATCTCTCTACTTTAAAAAAGAAAACTTTAAGGAAAATAATGCGGGCCTCAAGCATTTTTTTACACTTTTCTTTCAACCATATGTTCCTATATCATCTAATTAAATATGGAAAAATCTATATTTCTCTTCTTCTTTTTTGTGTAGTTTTTTTTAATATTTACCTTACTTTTGCACTGTCCCCATTCAACCATACGATAAAGGCAAAGGCTTCCTAGACTTTTCTATATATTATATACATAAATTAATGATTTTATAGGTTTACAGCTTTTTTTGTTTTTTGCCAAATATAGGTTTACAACTTTACATTTATATGAAGAAATGAAAAACATTATGATTAAATAGCATGCAGTTGCGTAATAGCTGAGATAACTTTCAGACAAGGAGGGTACAAAAGTCCATTACTGGTCCTTTCTTTTGTTCCCTTCTTTTCTTCCTTTTCGGTGTTCATATGTGGTGCACATTTTAAGTGTCAATAAATGTAGAATAAAATTTTTTTGGTCTACATATATATATATATATAAAATGAAACATAAATAATTTAGACAACTTTGTCGATTAGCAAGCAAGGATTTGTGTCTTGTACCTTAAAAGTTTTATTGGGGCTCAATCTGTTATGTGAATAAAGTATAGCTTATTTTTAAGAAAATTGCTAAAAGTTCCCCCATTATAAAATTGATTACTCAAAATATCTAAAAAATTATTTACACTTGGATCCATAAACAAATTTCAGTCACTTTTTGAACATTGAATTTAACAATGTGAAACTCTAATGTACAGCAATGTTCCGATTATTTTGTAGTCTATGAATTTTAAAATAATAGAAAAATACAAAAAACAGAGCTATCCGATTTTCTTATCCATTAAATAATAATTAATGTTTTCTCTGTGTGCAAATAAAGAAAAGAAAGAACAAACATGCCAATACCAGAAACAATTCACGTTGTTCAAAGTTCAAAGTCAAGAAAACATACTGTAGATATAGTATAATATATGTGTGTGTATATCAACACGACACGTGATGAAATATCCTCTTGCCAAAACGACAACTATTTCCATTTTAGGTTTTCGATCTAATTTACGAACACGAGCCTCGTAGCTTCAAGTTGTCGGAAAGTCAAAACAAGAGAAACTAATTAAAACCATGTGTGTGTTTGTGTGTGTGTATTCTGTGTTTGTACTGTATATATAGGTAGGAATAAACCTTTTTTTTTTTTTTGGTCAAAATATATAGGTAGGAATAAACCGTTATATAGTTGATGAGAGGAAAGGTGGCTAGCTAGCGAGATTCATCTCCCTTAACCCTTAAACATATAGAAAAGGATAATTTTTTTTGGTCAAAATAAAAAAGGATAATGATTGAGTAGCTTTCAGTCACACACATATATGTGTGTGATGTTTTTTTTTTTTAACAAAAAAAAAAATATTTTTAAGTTGTTGAGTCTCATAGTTCAAACTGATGAATTCTTCTATATCACTTACTGTAACAGTACAACCTGGGACTTTTTCATCTTTGACCTTACCTATAATTTACATCATCAATAGTTTTTCTGGTTTTGTTTCCTTTCATGTGGGAAAAATCATGAACCCTTCTCATTTCTTCATGTTCATAGAAGATAATTAATCTGTTTCTTTATTCTGTGTTCTCACTATATATCTGTTTGCTACAGCTACACAAAGCCTAAGCTTTTTCTTTCTTCTTTTTTCTATCTATTTTTATGGTATTTCCTAAAATATTAGATTCAATGAATAAGTATATAGGGAGAATAAGAGGAAAAAAAACTTTGAAATCGCACAGTCTTAAATCAAGCATTTACCACAAAGTGAATTGTGAATTACTCATTAAGTCTTATAATCACTTTAATAATTCTTAATAACAAATCTGATTTGAGATTTTACAATTTCAAAATTCTTTTTCTATCATTCTCTCTAATTAGTATGTTAAAATTAATTAATATTTTTAAAATTATCCCATCTTTCTGATACCCTCGATTAAATCTATAATAAATTATAATTCAAATTTCACTCATCTTTTTCGGTCCTTATTATATTTCTACCATAAACGTTATACAATATCCATATCACAGGTATACTATTAGAAAAAAGATTAATTATTTCATGATCCTCAAGTTCTGAATATAGGAGTTTGCTAGAGGACTAATCTTTTCCCCCCAAAACTAATTTATTCAACTTATAAATCGATATATAATTTAATATTATGAAAGTACTTTAGCATTTGTTATAATCAAATAATTTATCTCACTTTCTTAATCTACCTACATTAATTAATCAAGTAACTCGTACATAAAAGATCGGACCAGTAATCAGTTTTACAAAATGACTAATTATAATAAAAAGCATGAACAATTTCTAGAATGTGAGACATATAATATATAATAGGAACACAGGCAGAGTACGTGCGTGACATTTTTCTTATTATTATATAATCTAAATATTGGTAGAATAATAACACGTCGATCATCCTCATAATATTCGTCTCCATTGTTGACCGAGGAGGTTGAGAATTTGTCTTAGTATTACTTATATGCATGCATGCGCATATATATATATATATATATATATATATATATATATATATATATATATATATATAGGAGTAGCTAGCTGGTAGATTCTGTTATATGGCTACCAGCAAGGTGGTGTGTTGAATTGAGAAGCAACAGACATGCATGCATGCTTCTATATAATAATGGCTATATATGTCTGGAGACTGTGTGTTGCACATTATTCTCATTTGCGATCTCTCGCTTGTTTTAATTTGTTTCACATTATGTAGCCAATAATAATATATATATATAGCTCGCCCACTTTGTTATTTATACACACACACAAAGAGTCAAATATATATTGAGCAAGTTTTGATGATTGTATCCGCGTGGATTAAAGAATAAAGGGTTTGCATGAATACTTTTTTCTAATAAAAAAAAATTGCAATTCAATGTACTCCGAACCTAAATATAAGATATAGTTGACTTTTTTTAAAAAAAAAAAAGATAAAGGAAGACAAATAAGTTACTTAATCATATCATATATTGTGTATTTTTAGATTATATATATGTATCAATTTATTAATTAAACTAATTTGTTTGGAGAAAAAATTCAAAATATAAATATTTTAAAATAATTAATTAACTTTCTTAATCTTTTAAAAAAATTCAACTTTCTCTTATATTTAAAACTAAGGAGTACTCCTTTTTTGTCTTTAATGTAGGATATAATTGAAAAGTTGATCTTTATTTCGAAATATACGACATATTTATCATATTTGTAAACTTTTTCTTAGTTTATCCTATTGATTCTCCCTCAATATACAATAATCAAAGAAAGAGTGAAAGAGAGAATTAAAGAAAATGACTAGGATGTGTTTTAAAAAAACATATGACACATTAACTAACTTAATAAACTTTTCTTAATGTAATCAAATTGGGTAAACCCTAAAGCGAATAAGAAGAATGAATGAATGATCTAGAAGGCTGGCTGCGATTCAATGTATTATTGTGTATCGTGTTGCCCGTACAAGTCAATTTGAATTTTTATGTGATTGCAGAAAATTAAACATAGAGAATTAAATGGGTTTCATCATCATAGTCTCTCTTAGGGTTAAGGTGCAATTTTGATAATGAAGTTTTTGGTCATCAGTGTCTACCACAACTAAACTTTGAAATGTGCAAAAGTAGACACAATCTTTTAAAAATAATACAATTTTATTAATTCTATTAAATTAGCTCAAAAATGTTAGTCATAAAGTTGGAGGGAAAATAAGTAGGTCTCACGTAAAAAAAAGAGACAACTAATTTAATTTAATTGCTAAAATTACTCTGTTTATTCAAGTTTGTGTCTATTTTACCCCCTTCAAAAATCAATTATGCAGGTGAGATGCTCATGGCAAAAGTTTTTCATTGTTAAACGTTAACCCTAATCACTCTTAATATTAGATGGGGTTTGTAAATCTTAAGGTTGGGATAGCAGAGGACGTCGTTTCTTGTAGATTATGAATGATGTTTCTAGTTTAATGTTTGACTCATCAGATTATTTGTATTTTATTTATTTGTTTTTTTTTTAACTTCTAAACCCCAATATTTTTTTTTCTAATATTAAAATCAGTAACATACAAAATAAAATTGTGAACTACCCGTTTAGTAAATGATCTAAAATAAAGAAATATAACCTCATTTTTGTACAAATTATGGGCACTCTTATAACTTGTATATGTTGTTGATAATGTTGTCTTGGATCAATGAAGAAACACATTAATTTAAAAAGAAAAAAGAAAAGCTTGTATTGGGAAATTAAATGGGACTTTATAGAAAGTCGAAATGTTGAAATGAGAGAGAGCACATAGGATGCTAAATATTGGAGAAGGAATAGTAATAAATGTTAGGAGAAGAGGAACATGAACATATTGAAGATATATAATAAGAATATAATAATATTCTTTTAGAGCAACAACCATATATTCACCTCTCAACAACTAGCCTATAAAATCCCCAACCTACTACCTATTTGACAATGACTTAACCCTAATAGCACCTTTTGGTAGGCCCTCTCTTAATATCCTCATTCTCTCATCACTTCGACAAAACACAATTTTACATGAATTTTATTGTCTATAGTTCATGAATGAAAACAAAATTTCATTTTTGATATCTGTTTTTTTTTTACTTGATTTAATTTGTTATGATATATAAATCCAATCTTGGGGAAACGACCGCACCTATGTCAAAAAAGATCTTTTAATTGTGAATCTAAAACAATATTATTAAAAGTTGGGTTTGCAAATATTTATTCATCGGATACTTACAAATATCATAATCTTATTAATTAGTTGTAGATCATTATTAGGAGAGACTTACTGTGAGAATTGAATTCTCGACTTGAATACAAGTGTTTTAGATGTGACTTTGACTATTAAGAAGTCTAAAGTTTGTGACATAAATTGGTTAATTGGTAAGAAGCTAATTCCTCCTTTAATTTTTCCAGATTCATTTGGAATTTTTTTCAGTTTTTCCTCAAGCTGGAAAATTATTCTAGTTGGGTAACATGGGTTTGTATTGATAAGTCTTAGTCTTATATATTAGAAAGTATTTAATGCATTTTATCTACTACATGCGTGAGTATCTTTTGTCTTTTTGCTTTCTCAAGTCTCCACACTTTAGCTGGGTCATTTCTCTTTGGGGAAAAAAAATTGTTATTAATACAATTCTATAAGGTGAAAATTTATCGGGTGTAAGAGTCTCTTAAACTTATAAACCACATAATTTACTTATAATGCTCTCTAAAATGGGACCTAATTATGAACTACGCTCTTGAGGCTTCTTGTTCTTGGCATAGAACTTATAAATCATACTCCAGTACTTGTGACGATTCTTGATGTGAATTCCACGTTAAGAAGCCTTACAAATATAGTGTGCTTTGTAAGTTCAAAATGTTATCTCACCCAATTAGCTAGTCTTTTAAGATGAGTACTCTTCTTTTGGACTTAGACCAATTTTTCATTAATTTATTATTATTATTATTTTTGAATACAATTATTTAATTTTTGTGACATAACAATAAATGGATATTTGACTGGGCCATGGTTGTCAAGTCTTTCCCTCGTTGATTTTAGGTTTTCGTTTTCCAACAACTGGATATTTGACCATAAAGTATAAATGATTTTTCTAAGGAAGATAAATAATCCATGTATAATGCTGTTTCCTTCCTGGATGTGGAAATCTAAACCCTTTTAGATTGGATCATAATTATTTTAAGAATAATTGATTATGCTTTGTAATTGCCTCGAAGCTAACACGTACCAAACATGATACAACTTATTATTATTATTATTATTTTATTTTAAAAAGGAAGAAGTCCATGTATGATTCACATTCCAAAATGGTTTTCAATGTCATAGTTTTCATACTTGCTGGCCAAAAAATAAATGTCATGGTTTCATACGAATCTCTCTAATCAAGAGAGTGTTAAATCTTTTCTTTATTTTTATTTTATCGCTACAATTTATGTTATGATCCAAATTAAAAAAACAATATTGTTCCTCCATTTTTTAGAAAGTGCAATTTGTGTATGAAACGGTGCGTTTACGTAGTCTCTTGAGATGACGTTTGGGAAATCAGCATCATTGGTTTTCTTTTGGTCGCATAACAAAGTCAACCAAAAATAATTAAATTCCAAAGTTAAAGAACAAAAGTTAATTACTACACCCAATTAATTAAACTCAAAAATAAGTAATAAACTCATCATTTCTCTCCTACCGCTGAACAACTCTTGCTTTATATATATAAAAATGGAAAATTATATTTAAGTATTGTGAGACTTTTTTATAATAAGTTTCAATTGTCAAATGCTCATGGACTTATCAATGGACGTCCATGGATTTGTCATTGTAAAGCCCATGGATTTGTCACTGTAACGCCCTTGGACTTGTCAGTAAACACCAATTGACTTATCAATGGAATTGAAATTTATTGTAAAATAGTCCGCAAGACTTAAATATAATTTTAAGATTTCAATAGACCATTTTATCATATTTTCTTTTGTCTGCGACCTGAATGAAATTTTCCTATATATATATATATATCAATGACTACTACATTTCTTTTATTAGTATTTGATAATTTCAATAATAGTTTGTTTTGATCCTCATGCACATACATACAAAGTTCAAAATCTCATGCAAATGTTCAATGATTAAACAATGAAGCGTATAATCTACAAGCATTATTCAAATAACAATTTGTGAATTTATTTGCAAAATTATTATTATTTTTAATCAATTGCAAAGACTGTTTTGTGATGCATTGTGTGTAGACTGACATTTCCAATGCGTGACTTGGGTTTCAATTTTTCGTAGTTGAAAACCCGAAGGTTTTGCGTGCCTATATATGTCTAATTATTCTGTATTGATATATTCACTCTTATCCATATTATAGCAAGATGTGTTCTTAAAAGCGTTGTTGGTCTTTTTGATAGGACATTTGTCAATTTCAAAGAGTATTAAATTAAATAGTTTATTTCATATATGCCATATGTAATAGGGAAAATTAGAATGAAAGACTATATATGAGGAAAATATGTTTATTAATAAAAACCATAAAAATTATAATTATTTAGAAGGACTAAATACAAAAACAGAAGATAAAAATACTAAAATGTCTCTAATGAAATCTTTTGAATTCACTCATACATTCTCTCTCCACATTTTATTTTTAAAAATAATACAAAATTCTAATTTCACTCAATTAAAACAAATCTCATTTTTCATTTTTATAACTTACATAGATATCTAAGGGAAAAAAAAAATACACATTCTTTAATGTTGTCAAAATAATAATTTTTCAAAAAGAAACAAAATTTTTAATCAAAAAATTTATATAATTTTGAACTCAAGTCTTTTATTATTTATTATATATGTTAAACCAATAAGGTTTATACAATTTATTTTTTAGAAGAAAATTCATGTGTGTTGAACAAAATTCATTTAATGGTAATAAAATTAAAAAAATCTAAATAATTTAAATAATTAAATGATATATTGGTTAAAAGAATATGGAGGTTGGGGGAAAAACATTAAAAATATGAGTTTAATAGTTGTTAATTAAATAATTTATTGATTACATGAATATGAAAGTTGGTAGGGGGGAAAACCAGATATGATGATGTCACATGTGAATGATGAGTGATTTTAGTTATGTTTCAATTATGAATACAAGAAATAATGGAGGAAGTTTAGTTAGGGGTAATTTAGTAATTTTAAATTTATATTATGATATTTGATCCTTCTAAGTAATTACAATTTTTATAGTATTTTATAATAAATATGATTTTTTTAGGCCTTTTATTTTAATTTTTCCTATTTAATAAGGGTAATGAGAAAAAAATATAAATTAATATGATGTTAAAGTTTATTATAGTCAATGAGAGTAATATTAAAAATCACTTGAATTTTATGAAAATAACTTTAAATGCTTTTAATTGTTTTTATTGCTTCGTGTAAATTAGCTTGAAATGACTTATATTTAAGACCCGTGATAAATATTTACTTGAAGAAATCAAAGTTCAAAATGGTAATAGGGTTTCGAAAATACGAGACTTAACTAGAATTAATTATTGTTAATTATTATGATTATTATAAAATTTCAGAATTGGATGCTTTTTAATTTCAGCAGAAAAGTCGATATGGTACGGTTAATGACTTGGCACTTGAAGCACCATTTCAACATTATGCAGCATATGCATGTGAGATTGATCATACACACATCAAGATAAACCAACATTAATTTCATGTAATTATTATTTAGACTTCATCTTTTGAACTTATTATGCATTAGATTCTTTATTTTAACCCTCCATTTTTATTTCATTGAACAATTTGTCTCATGTAAATTAGCATACTCCCTTCATCTTATTATATTATTTCTAGCATGAAAAATTAAAAAAAAATTTAGGGAAAAAGATCAATAGTTCAAATTTTGTTTAAATATACAAAGTATTGATCCTCCTTAAAAATATTCTTTAAGTAATGATTCTTCAGATCCAAATTCATGTTTTTGGAAAATACTTCTCATATACATACTATGTAAAATATATTATGCCTAATTCAGTTTTTGGTATCATTAAACTTAGAAAATAAAAATATCTTTTTAAATATGTTTTTTAAAAAAGAAAATTTTATTATGCTAGAGGCATTGGTTTTTTTAGAGTTAAGGGACGATGTAGTTCAATTCAAATGACATTAAACACTTCTCTTGAATAATCAATGTGTAAGTTATAACAAACAATAATTTTCGGAGTTGAATTTTATCTCAAGTGTTGGTCTACCATAAATTGTACGAGTCCTCTCGATTGATGAAGGATCAATATTGCCTAGGTGGAAAAATCCACATTCATCATTTTTTTCACTTACCTCAACTATCACTAGCTATTTGTTGAGATTAAAATATAGGGAGGATTTCATTTAAGTCCTACAAGACCAGATTTATTTCTGTCAAACCCCATAGCATTCTGAAATTTCACTACACACCGAAAGACCAAAATAAAAATATGTTTTGTGAGTAAATGACAATAATTCTCATTGTTTTTTTAAAAAAAAAAATTTGAAAAAAGGGTTTGATCCTCACTGAAGTTTTAACGATCAATCACTGGCAGTCATGAGGCTAGAGTGGCCACCAGCTATCGGAAATTAATATGTTGTTCATATACTTATTCCACTTATTCAAAAGGAGTAAAACACTTGCAAATCAAATGAGACTTGTTCAGTTTGTGTTGTTCATATATCTCCACTAGTTCATGAAGAGTTGAAGTACACTTGCAGTTGAGAATTGTTCATGATCCTATATTTTCTTGTTAACCTATTAATTTGTATTGTTCGTACGCTTATTTCACTTGTTCATGAAGAGTTTGACACTTGCAAATGAACAACACAAATTCAACAAATTTCATTTGCAAATATGTAATTTTTCATGAATAAGTGGAATAAACATATGAACAAGTGGAGGTCTGGCCGACCAATGGTGGCCGCTCCGACCTAGTGGCTGCTAGTGACGGGTTGTAGGAGCTTTAGTGACGAACAAACCTTATTTTTAAGAAATAAAGTAAGGGCATTATTGTTTTAAATTACCCACAAAACTTATTTTTCATTTTAGTCCTTGAGTGTGCATTGAAAATTCATAATGTTGTGAAGGTTTACTGTAATAAATTTAGTCCCATGGGATTTAACTGAAATTCTCTCAAAAATAAATACACACATATATTCATGAAGCTTTAGGTTGAGGTGACAGTGGCCTTATCCCTTAGAAAAAATAATAAAAGTTTAAATTTTGAAAAATGACCTTGTTGAAAAGGTTATGCCTCAAAAGCTTTAGACAATAGTTTGTCTCAAACCCAAAGTGATTTGGACATTACGTACCCGAGTTTACACACACACACAGGGAGACATAATCCAATTCTCATACCAATATCATATCCAGAAGTGACGCACTCAAAACGTAGTTTAATCTTGTGGGAAGTAGCCTCAGTTGCTTCTTCTCGTGGAGAACGTTTGTTAAAACATGTTATTGTGCTAACAGTCTTATGATGGACTAGTGTCCCTTCAATCTCACTTATATATTTTTAAATTGTTCAACTTGACCTTCTTTTCCTTGAAAAAATGATGTGTGTGTGTTGGCACATTCGAAACTAGCTAGAAAAACAAATAAAACCTTCATGAAACAAGAAGGTTGCAAAAGCACATGGTTTGATTTTTGTCCATCACCTTTGAAGAAACAGGGAAGATGATGCATGTTCATGTTGATCCTCGAATATATATACGTATGTGTGTGTGTGTATATATATATCTGTATGTATTAGTGCAAGAAAACTGGCTTCCATTATCATTCTGATATGGATTGTAAGGTCCACGCGTCATTGCTAAGTTGAATTTGGATTCTTTTCAAACTATGAGCTCACACGCTTTCGTTCTCTCTTCAATTATATATACGGATTTCTATGTACATACTTCTACTTCTGTGATTCATACCTATTTGTTGCTTTTTTTTCTCTTTTTTTTTTTTTTAAAAAAAGATTCATCTGTATCTTGTATTGTAGACTTATAGCGTCAGTTCTAATTTTTAAATGTGAAGAGTTATGTGTACAATTAATTAATATTCTTTTAAAAAGTAAAGCCAAAGTTATATGTATGGAACGCGCATCTTTGAAAAATAAGACCAAGAAATACATATACAGATATACTCACTACGGTCCTTGAAATGAAACCAAACTTGAGAATTGATTTTGCTCTCAAAAATAAACTTTATTTCTCATATTTGTGATTTTTTTTAAATTTATTCTTATTAACACCCGCTCAACAATAATCAAGTTAAAGAGAGATTGAAGGAATCAAGAAAGATAATAGGATGCATTAGGGAAAAAAATATGTCATATTAATTAATTTAACTAACTTTCTTGATTTAATTAAATTAGATAAGTAGATTTTATCTTGAGGATTGAATGACGTACTTTATATTTGCTTTTGAAACTATTTCAAAAAATGTAATTAGTTAACTATTACAAGGTAGGGGAAAATACTACAAGGTCTCAATGAATGAATTTAATCACCTCAAAATTTGATAACAACTGACAAACATACAATGATAAGTTTCAATATATGAAAAGGCAACAAATTTTTGCTACTCACTTATTATCAAAACTTGTTGGTAATTGAATCCCTTCTGAAATTTTAAAAACACTGCAACTCAAGCAATCTTTGGCAATGCCTTCAATTAAAATATGGGAATACAAGCAATTGTGGAGCATTGATAAAGGGTTATTGGATATGTACTTCTTCTAATTTGAACATTGATAAACTAATAACATTGTGCCAAATGAAAGTTTAGGATCCTAGTTACTTTTTTAGAAAAACTTCTGGAGTAAAATTATTTTTTAAATTGTAACTGTATTGGCTATCAGTGTTGGTCAAACATTATTATAGGGTAACATGTTATATTTAAAACTTTTATGAGAACATTGCACAGATTGAAAGTTATAAATACCAATTACACTTGACAAAACAAACTTTCAGGTAAATTTAATTACCCTTTAACTCTTACGAGTATTCAATTAAATCTTAAAATTATTAAGTTAATTAGACGGCTAGTATCAAATATGTACTCACATCAATACTTGACAAATGTCTCATAAAAAAAAAAAAAAAGAAAAGAAAAGAAAAGAAAAGAAAAGAAAAGATGATGCTTAATGAGTTAAGTTGACTGATGATCTGATATTAAAGTAAACGAACTTATCATAAAATCAGTTACCCAATGTCAAAGAGAGTTACGTCTGGGATATTTAAACAATGATCTAAGAAAGAAATCAGTGGTCAACTTTTTTATATGATGTTGAAGTTTTCTTCCATTGTATCATGGAGAACTTTGAATAAATATTCAGAGTGCAAATGCAAATGCATGCAGGATTCTTATCAAGCACAACAATTTTCAATATTGGCAATATATAATTGCAACACGTCTTTCTCTTTTTAAAAAAGAAAAAAGAATCTCATGATACTTTAATGATCATATATGTTGATGAAGAAGCACATGAATTATTATTATCCTTTCCAAATTCTTCAAGTATTTGTCAGAAAAAGTAGGGTTTGATGGTTGGATACAACTCAAACCACCAACTTCCCCTTATCCCATGCATGTGCTTTTTTTTTTTTTTTCCTCCAAAAAAAAAAGATCAAATATATTTATAAGTATATAAACATTAGTACAACACAACAGGACTAAAGAAACATAACAAACCTAAAACAATAGCGGACCCTAGACGCCAACTGATAAGAGAGTTCACAACATTGAACATAAAAGATACATATACAAACACAACTACTACAACCACCATAATCAACAACCAAATTCAAACCTTCAACATGTTTAAAAGTAAAAGTATACAACTAAGACAGCAAGATGAAAACCATGTTGGGCCATAGACATAAAGATGATCGATGTTCCGTCAATAAAACATAAGCAAGTAGTAGATTTTTTTGGAGAATCCTCATCTTTGTCTTGTGACGCCGTATAATGAAGAATTCATCAACAAGAAGTTGTTGAAGAAGCTTATGCCACTAACTTCACTCTCGAAAGAGGAATAATGGACATCTACGTATACCCAAATTGGGTTTGGATGAAATAAGCACAAAACCAACTTTAAGTCGGGAGTCCCAAGCGCTTGTAATATTTGGAAATTCCACTAAAATTATACTTGATCATGCATGTGCTTTCATACTCCGTTATCTATAAATATACTCCCTCCTCCCTCCGTTCTCCTTCTATTTTATCTAAATTACATAAACCTTCTGTCTATTTTGAAAATGTATATGACATTTCTTGAAATTGAAATGTATATTATAGAAATTTTCCTTACATATATGTGATTATATTTTCATTCATCCAATCATTAATTGACCATTAAGTAAGTTTGACTATTAAACATTTGTTTTGACCAAAATACCCCTATTTCAACAAATGAATAAATATTTCTATTTGCGTAAAAATATTTTTTCAAAAAAAAAAAAAAGTCCAATACAATGTTCAAATTTTCCAATATATTATAAAAATTTAAATTTTCAAAATTTTTATTATATTTATTGAAACTTATTTATTTAGTGTTCTTTTAAATGACTAAAAACATATTTATTTCTTTTTTTTTCACGACACTATAATTGAAAACATATTTGAAAGGCGTATTTTTATTCATCATATATTATTAATAATGTAAATCTTAGATATTATATAACTTATATTAATTTTAATTTCTTAAATAAATTTTTGGCACAAAACATTTATAAACACGTTTATTTAGGTATGCATCTATTAAAATAATTAATCATATTTTTAATTAAATTTTCTTACATATTTACTAGTAATTTTACATATTTTCTTGACTAATGATACTTTATAAATAGGGACGGAGGGACTACATTAAAACACACATTCCCTTTCTCCCATCCAAACACACAAAATATATAAATACAAATAAGCATGTAAGATGGAGTATCTATAAGGCTGTGAAGTGAAACGTGGTTGATTTGACTCTTTTTATTTTTATTTTTATTTTCCCTTTGGATTGAGAGGGTAGAGTGATTGAAGTGTCTAGAAGTTCATCTTTTCTGGGTTATAAAAAAGAAGAAGAATGTGGTTGTGCTCATAATTCTGCACTTTTAATTATCACTACTTTTGTCGGCTTTCTTATAATATTCTTGGTCACTGCATATGGATGATTGCAATATATATAAAGGGGATAGGTATGAAATTTAGAGATCATTGAATTGCAAAACTTTTAGAGATTTATAAATTTTATATTAATGTTAATTATATATATCTCATGTAAGCTGTAAAAAAAAATATATGAGTGGAAATCCCTTATATTCATAAAACTAAACAAATATGATAGATTTAAAGAGAGATGGAAATAATTGGATGAAATTGATGAAAAGTCTTTGTTTGAAAATTTTGGTTAAAAGGGCTTGATATAACTTTTTGTACAATTAGTAATTAGGACTTTGCATGTGAACAAAAAAAAAAAAAAAGAGTACTTTGTAGAAATTCATATATAAAAAGTACTGATACTTATATCAAAAAAAGAAAGTACTGATACTTGATTCAGATCCTTATCACCAATAAAATTTTTAAATAGGGGATTTCCCTTAGATGAATTTTTATTTTTATTTTTATTTTAAAAAAAATGATGCATACACAATGTTCTTGACTTAATTAAGAGAATGGAACCCACCTTAATCCATGATTAAAGTAAAAAAGTTGACATTAGTGTGTAGTTTGAAGCAAGAAGGTTAATAAAGGGTAGTTAATGGAAAGGGCATGTTGGAGACAGAAATGCAAACACTTGAAAGCTTTTTAGAAGAAAAAGGTTTCAAGTGGGATTAAGTTCGGCAACTAATTAAAACAACAAAAGGAAAGTGTCCCCACTTTTGACAAAATTTAGATTCTCCTTGTCTTTTTTAATTATTTTTAATTATTTCTTTTAAGAGAGATGATGCATTATTTATATAAATGGTATTGACTTGCTAGTTGCTACTATGCTCCCTGGCCACATGATAAAATGATAAGATCAAATATCTTTGCCTCCAGTCCTTTTATATATATATATATATATATATATATATATATATATATATTATAAAATAATATATTTATATATCACTGTGGGACAAAACAAAAAGGCAGAATCTAAACTAAATGTCATTGGGAACCTAATCATTAATTATTAAAAAAATTAAAGAAAAAGCAGTGAGACCAACCGAAAAAAGAAGTTGGGTTAATCATTCATTCCCCCTTCATTTAGGTGAAACCATTATATCTATTTGCTTTACATCACCCAAAACAATTGCAAATTATAAACCATTCCTAACTAACTGTTTAAAATTAACCATGCTATCATGTTAAGAATATGCATATCTAAGTTTAACTTAAACTCTGCTAAATATATTACAATTGGTTCCTACTAAGTCTATGTGTGTTTCACTACAAATAAGTATTCTTACATTTTACGAGACAAAATTTTTCTCGTATATGACATAAAATCACTTAAAAGTTAAAATAAACTAGTTCAAATAAGTACCAAGTTATGTTATGTCAATAAATTGAAGTTGAGTCACATGGGTGTATAATTATTTCATCCCTAATTTTGCCTAAACAACATCTCATGCATTCTTTCTTGAAAATTTTCATTATAAAACACGCTAACAGTCAACGTGTACATTTTCTTTTCTCATGAGTGTCTGATATCCTCACCAGCCCCTCAGAGAATTACAAACCATCACATATGGGCATGAACTTTGGTTAAAGTGAAACAACTCATACGAATTGATCCAAACAATCGGTGGTCAATCAATATGTAATCTGTAAGTTAATGATATATTTATACACCATAATGATGCAGAGAGAGATTTATGATTAGAAGCACGAGTTATGAAATGATTGTACCGACAAGGGATTGTCCCTTTTCTTAGAGAACAAGTGAAGGGAAAATGATTGAAGTGATTTAAGGGGAATCAATTTGGCAAAGCCAGAAAGCCCAATATTCTGGGTTTGTGGTTGTTTCTAAATCCTAACAGAAATAAGGTTAATTCAAGATTTGTGTCAGATTAATGGGTCCTAACTCTCAAATTATACACCATAATGAAGAATCTAACAATAGTGCTTATTATATATAACCCCTTCTTTTCTTTCACATAAATATGCCTGCCTTACATTTCTTTTCACAAAATAAAACTCTATAAAATTAGGGTCATGAAACATAGATGGATAGAATAAGCTAAAGTGTCACTTCAAATATCTAATTATCAAATCAATTGACGAATTTTTGTTAAGCTTATCAACCTATTAATATAATTTTTAATGAATGATATATTAATGGGCAAATTAATATCATGATGTGATATGAGGGTTATCTTTGATACCATTACATGATTATTTATGATTAATTTTTGAGTTAAGTAACAAATCCGCTCTGAAAATATAGGTCTAGGAGCAATGTTGCTTTGATTTTTTTTTTTGTCTCAATGTTACTTGAGAAGTTTCGAAACATAGCAGTGTTACCCTGTTTCACTAAAATATTAATGTTGACCATTAAAAAATTGATATTAACCATTAATTTTTTAACCAAAATGAGCAATATTGCTACGCTTTGAAACTTTTAAAACAACATTGAGACAAGAAAAACTTTTAAAGTAACATTACTCTTCAACGAAAACTTCTGAGACAAATTTGCCACTCAACCCTTAATTTTTTTCATTTACATATCCTATGGTAAATTTACTAATATCATTATCATTTACTTCTTGGTAAGGGGAAATAACTTTTCATATTTTGTTTGTTCTATAGTTATTATTTAAATATTCTAATATATATATATATTGAATAGATACACAAGTTACTTTTTTATGTCACAACTATTTTGAAATTATATCAATTAATTCCATAGACAACCAATTATATTAACAGAAGAAAAAACAAAAGTTGAACTTTTTGAGGGCAATGAACTTAGTTCAATAATGAAAGAAGCGTCAAAAAAGCACACAAGTATATGATGCTCCTATAAGTAATAGTCACATCACATCAAATGAATGAAACTTTGGTCACATAAAGGGGAACAAAGTTAAGATTCCAAATGCACTTTCCTATTACCACAAAAGAAGGGATTAATAAATTGATAAACCTAAAGCACACATTTATCATGAATTATGCACCTCCCAAAGATCCTGTATATTACTTTTAACAAATTTAGTTTGTAGGATAGAAAAACAATCACATACATATCTCAAGGCCAACTTATGAAGAGTTAACTCTGCATACTGAATCTGTACACTAACAATTTTGGGCACACAAATTCAAGTTATATGGATTTTTTTCAATTCTAACACATGATGCACCATAATTACTGGTAGTTAGAAACTATAGTTCACCATTAAAAACTGAAACAAAGATCATATCATCATGCACATTGATTTTAATGGGTCTGCATTGTCTTTCCTTCCACTAACAGATTTGTTAAAATTCCAAATTTTACCTTCTATTGCACTAAACAAAGCAGCCTTTTCCCTAAAAACCAATTGTCTTAGAACCTGAGTCATGATTTGGGTGACCATTTGATACACACTTCAATATAGAATCAATATCAAAATTAATATTTACATCATAGGCCTTGAACTGTGTGATTCATTTTTAAGATAGCCTGTACAGCATAAGGCCTGGCAAGTAAAAATGAATGGCAACACTGATTTGTTTCCTCACTCACTTTAAGTTTTCATTGGCTTCATCCTAATTCTTGTAGGATAAGAATTTAAACATGATTTGAGATTAGGGATAAGTCTAATAAGTTAGTCATCCACATGAATTTTTAACCTGGCTTGTGCTGTCAAAAAAATTATCATGAAATAGATAAATAATTGGAAAAGCCACAAAGGCCTTTCTAGCTGGGTGATGAACATTTGAAAAGATATAATATCTTCATGTTTAGGGAATTAAAGAGCTACTCACTCGGAAACAAAGGTAATGAGCACAATATATTTATATGTTTGGATGCAGGCCATAATCACTGATTTAATAAAAAACTAGGTTTTGGGACAACCCAAACACTCAATATTAGCCATAATCTATTTTTCCCCCAAAAACCTTGGTTTTGGTATAAGCAGGGGAGAATAAATAATATCTATTCCAATAATCAATTTTTGTTTTCCACAGTCTATTCTTAGAAGCGAAACCAAACACTCTTGTATAAAAAACTTCTGTGGGCAATAAGACATTAAATTCCACCCAACAAAGCAAACATAAAACACCAAAGGGAACGGGAATCATCATTGCAGGTTATTTAATTCCAAACCTCAAATAAGCCAGATTATAGAGGCCAACTAAAATGCAATGAATCTTCAACGCAGACGTAGTCTGCAAAACTGCCGACCTTTAAAACAAATTCATTAAAATGAAATCTAGTTAAAGAGATTATACAAAGATGTTGCTCAAAAGTAGATAAATTACCTATGTTTCTTAGACAGAAGAAATAAATCTTACAGACACAACATAATTTTTATATTGTCGAACAGGTTTACCATTTGCAGTATATTGGATGCAATTCTTTTGGTATCTCAATAATTAATATCATCAATCAGCGCCCATCAACTGCATAGTAAGAAATTAAAATCAGTGTTCGAGTTACAAACTGTTCCCCAGGAAATTACATTATTTGATTTATGCTTCAGCTATACAATTTTGTAGACAATATGTTCACTTCTTGCTTATATTATTTACAAATTAAGAACACATTCATTTCCTGATAACCCTAATTCTCTAATGCGTGAAATAATTAAAACTTTTTACTTCTCAAAAAGAAAAGTTTCCACAATTTGAGCTGCAAATAAAGTGATTAAAATGGAAATGAAAGCAGGATAAACACACACACACACACACATACGCATATACATGAGTTAAGGTGCAACAACATCTCAAACTATTTTTGAAGGTGCAATCAACACCCTAAAATATTTATGGGTGCAATTTTGCCCCTCAACTATTAAAGATGGGGCAATTATCACCCCCTAGTAACAGAACCGTTAACCTCTGTTAATTTATTTATTATAATTTTCATTAGAAGTCGGGTTCTTCTCTCCTCCCTTGCTAAATAGACCACAGCTTGTTCGATGTCGAAGCAAATCCTTTGATTTTAAAACCATTTTGAATGGAACAGAGGAATCAGAGAGTGAAACCAACAAATAGAAATGAAGTAGAAGAAGGCAAGCACAAAGGCCCAGTTTTAGTGTGCCTCCAACTTAGCTTCTTGTCTCACGGCATCCCAAATCAGGTTAGCCCCACCTGAATCATCTATGGAAGAGGCTAGAAAAGAGTTGGGATCTCAGTTGAGAGTCCCCATAGCACATACAGGAAAAAATCTTGCCCACCAATCAACTGAAGAAAAGAAGGTGAAGCTATCTGGTTTGTCGATATTGTTGTGGAGCTGTCGGCCACTGAGAGGCAGAGTCCCTGACAACACCCAACTTGCATTTTCTTGGTCTGTTTTGGTGAGGGAGGAGAAAAGAACCGTGTATCCAATGAAGATGATGAATAGTAAACTAACAGAGGTTAATGGGTCTGTTACTTGGGGGTGATAATTGCCCCATTTTTAATATTCAGGGGCAAAATTACACTCATAAATACTTTAGGGTATTGATTGCATCTCCAAAAATAGTTTGGGGTACTGGTTGCACCTTAACCCTATATAAATATCAAGAACCTTCTAAGACCAGTTTATTTTTTTCCCCATACAAATGGATATGATTCATATGTTAACTTCAAATTAGGGCTCCAAGAACTCAAGTATTAAACCAAAATCCTGTGTATCAAAAGAAATCATACCATAACCCTATGGAGTTGTGAATTTCAGTATTTTCTGAGAAAAAATATGTTTATTTTCTTCATAAGCAAGTTAAAATGATGAAAAATAGATTAAAACTATCAAAGCTTTGTAAGGAAATTTCATTGTGAAGCACATAAAAAGCATTTTCACAAGTCAATTTACTGAATAGACCTTTTAAGTTTATTTATTAAATAAGTATTTTCAAATTTATTTCTTTAACAAAAATTTCTACAAAACGTCAAGAGAGATGAAAATAAATCTGAAAACATATAAACTTTAAAAAACAAAAAAAAAAGGGTAAGGATTTACATACACCAAGTTTTTTAAACACAACGTCATGACATAAACAATAAACTAATTTACAAATCAGTTGAACTAACCTACTAAATTAAATATTCATTTCCTTGACCAAGGAACAAATAGATGGGAAAAATAAAATCATAGTTATATGATTTTCAAAGCAATTTATCAATTATCAATTAAATTAGATATGCAATAGTTTGTTATATGCCCATATCAAGGGGCTAATATGAAATATAAAAAGGCGTCAATGGCCTACCTTAAATATATCTCCAAACATTCCCATAGGATTCTTCCGTTGTACTCCGTAGAACTTCTCTGCTATATCATCCAACATCTAGATTGAAGTTTTTCAAGTCAGATGATGATGAGTTTCTCTTTAATGGAGAAATGTAAATAATTAAAACATAAGTACATAATAGAGCTCACATATTATTTAAAATACTAGATAAATTTGGTAACTACCAATAAAAGTGTCAACATAGACACAAGGATTTGTAGCTGAGCTCACCTCGTTGAGTGCAGGTTCTCTGTCAATACTTGATTTATAATTTGATCTCAACATATTAAAAAGAGGCAATGCATCTCTCTCCAGCCTGCAAGAAAAGTCGGAATCAGTCATCCTCTTATAAAGGGATAGAAACTACAAAGAAACGATTAAAATGAGGCTGAAAGGCTCAAAATGCTACAAAGCTGACAAATCCCTTTCCACATCAGAAAACAAAAATACCTTAAAAGCACCATTCATGAAACATCAAACTGAAGCCATAAACACAACCACTAAAACATAACGTTTGTAAAGGCAAAGACATTGCCTTGAAAGTAAAAGATTCTAACCCATCCAAAACAATTACTAGAGAATGTGTAGTGAATTCAAACAAAATTGCTAGAAAAATTCTATAAAAGCTTCTTGGTACTTTTCAAAAGTCATCATACGCTGATGGTTGATATGGAGAAGTCAGGAATACAAATTTGATCAATCAATCTATGAAGCATGACAGCTTACGTAAGCAATAGAAAGCTGATGAACTGCATTAAATCTGTCTGAGGAAATTTATTCTCTTTAGATGCAGCTGCATTCTTTATCTCTTCCATCAATATGTTAGCATCTCTCAGATTGCCTGCAGATAAATACCTGTCATACAAGAATAGAAGCAACTCCATAAGCAGGGAGAAAAGTATTCAAAACTCCAACAAGTATATTGAGAGATTTAAAACTGCCTCTTTATTATCATGCTAAACGCCAAGGGAAGCTTCCGCAAAATCTCTAGTAAGAATGGTTGGCAATGTTAATTTTGACACATATAGCCTGTTTGACATTGGTTAATTTCCAAATTAAGCAGCTTTTTTCTTCAGAAATAAAAAGGTACTCATTTATAATTTTGTTAGTGTTTGCCAATTTTCAAAAGTCTCATGATTTTCCAATTTTTAATTCTGCTGCCTTCATACACTTTTTTTAATGTATAATGAAATATTAGATACATGTAATGCGATTTTATTTTCTATGTTCTAACCAAACAAAACATTAGTAATATAATTAAAATTAACAATAGTGAATATTTTAAAATTATTTATTCATACAAGTGATATTAATTGAAAAGAAAATTATATGTGTTAGTGATTCAATAATTAATAGTACAAAACAATATTTTGAGAGATTTTTCAAACCCAAGAATAATGAGAGATTTAAAACTGCCTCTTTATTATCATGCTCTTTATGAAAATCTATTTGTCAAAAATGAAAGAAGATCCAACATAAGTAGAGGCCCACAGCAGTCCCAAATGTGATCTTAATCGTCCTAAAGACAAAGAAACCCCTTTTTCTATTAGAAAATATTATTTTCATGTCTGTCATTTTATGAAAGCACTCTTGCATATGAAGACTTGGATTCAAAGACTTTAAGTGAGACAAGGAATCTTAGCAATAGCTCAACAGTTCAATTTGAAGCCAGAACTATGTCAATGAAAACTTAGGCTCTAAAACATTCTGCTACCCAAACAGCTGCCTAAACAAAGTCAAAAAGCATTATGTGGAAATAATATGAGAGAAATGTATTCTCATTGATATATGATTGAGTACATAGCCTATGTATATATAGGCTTCAAGAGGGAATCATACAAGGTGTAAAGTAGATCAATGAGTGGTGGATTAGGGTGGAAAGTAAGGTAGTGAGTGGTGTGGTAGGTGGAGTGGTGTGTGGAATAATACAGAGTGTAAAGTACAATAATACAGAATAATATTCTAACACTCCCCCTCAAGTTGGATCATGGTTAGTAATCATATCCAACTTGCAATATTCTAACACTCCCCCTCAAGCTTGTACTTCTTGAGTCTCAGAGGTCCACTGATTTTGGACTTGTACTTCTTGAGTCTCAGAGGCTTGTTTACAGAGTAGCAGATACTCGACAACTTTGGGAATAACCAGCTGTGACAGATCCATGGTGAAGATCTCGTAACTGCTTGAGTCTTCAAAAAATCATTAGGCTTCTACTTTTTAAGTCTCAGATGCCCACTTTCTTTGTATGTTTGAGTCTCAGAGGCCTACTTACTTTGGGCTTGTACTCCTTTTTGAGTCTCAGAGGTCCACTTACTTTGTCTGGACTTGTACTCCTTTTTGAGTCTCAGAGGTCCTCTTACTTTATCTGGACTTGTACTCCTTTTTGAGTCTCAGAGGTCCACTTAGCAAACGAGGTACCAGTAATCTCAACAGAAACCTCTTTAGCTACCATCGAACAATCTCACACGAGATTACAACACTAAACTGAGGCTTCACAATTCTTAACAGCGAACATCACATTAGTGATCAAGCAGAAGCAACCGTTATTCCAGCAACCAAATAACACTTCCACAACCAGGAAGCTAATAACCACCAAACCAGAAGCAGATTGATGAACGGCACTGGAAACGAAGACAAACAAGCTGGCAGAAATCATACGTACGTATGAACAGTACTGTACATATGAATAGTACCAATACGTACCTATAAACAGTGCCAAACAAAAAATTCTGAGTAGCATAACTATCAGGCGCCACATTTTCTCCAATGAGATCCACCACTGGGACCCGCCACTACCAACTTTCCTCCTTTTCAAAATAATTCCACTTTAGCAAACTCTACTTGCAAACAGGTTCCGACCAAAAAACTCTACTTGCAAACATGGTGGACCGCCACTACCAACATTTTTTTTTTTTGACTCTTTGACTCATGGTGGTCCCCACCATGACCAAACTTCCAACTCACCTTTCCAGATTTTAAACTCAGCCTAAACGCCATATGCCCTTAATTTCTCTACTTTCTTCCTTTTTCGAACACGTGGACCCTACACAAAACTTTATTCTTCTTTAAATTAATAAATTGCACTCCCTCGGTCGTCATTACCAACACCCCACCATTTTCATCGGCACTTTGCAGATCCTCAAACCGAGACAAATGGAGAAAACTAGCACCTTTATCATCACTTCTCCGTCACTCTCGCCTCTTCCACCATCGGCCTCCCTCCGGTTCTGTCTTCTCTGACGGCGTCTACCGCTACTTCCAGAAGACACGCCGAGGAAGATGATTTCCGCCATGAGCTGAGAAAGAGAGAGCCAGCAAGCAAAGTCACAAATTAGACAACAGCCACCTCCCTTCAGCGAACCACTGATGGAGAGTGACGAGTTTCATGCTCATAAAAGGACAGCCAACAGCTATATGAGCGCATGCAACACTTCGGCTTCCAACAGCAACCTTCCACAAGGTCTCTACTTCAGTTGTCGTCGACACTATCGCCTGCTTTGATTATTCACTAATCTTTCTCCCCCATCAGCAGTCCTGGCACTAACGGAGGACATAGATGATGATGACCACCAGATTCGACAAGTGGGCTCTTTCTCTTGGTTTTCTGGTCTTCAAGTAGCAGCGGAGGATGACACCATCGAACAAGGACGGCTGGACTGGTCTGTTCTGGTTTCATGTTACCAGCAACGATGCTTGTCCTATTTTCTCTCCCTCTTCTCTTGTTTGACTGTGAACTCCTCGCCCCCTGAGTTGCGACGTCGGCGATATTGGTTGGGGTTGAAGGAAGATCGTGTCTCGGCTTCTCTCGGATTGGATGACGGGTCTCTCTGATTCAATGATTCCAACGGTGATGATGGAATCAATGTCAACAATGGTAGAAGTTCGAACCTCTATTTGTCCGACAGTGGAGGTGGAGTTGATTCTCCGGCGCTTCTTGTGGCGTCATGTTTCCTCTCTTCCGTCGTGTGCTTTCGGGTTCTGAAACTTTCCTCTACGTCTCCAATTCACAGCGCCCTTCTGTGGTGTTCTGAGTGGCAAATTGAGCACTCGCCAGTGATTTTGCAACTTGGTTTAGTCTCATCTGCAACAGAGGAAGTCCTCGATGGTGGCTCATTCAAATCATGCTCTCGGTGGTCTTTCTTCTCACCTCTGGCTTTGTTCAAATCAAGCTTTCTCATTCTCCTACAATCTTCCCATCGCGGCTGTGAAGCTTATCTAGTTGGAGCCTTTTTTTTTTTTTTTTTTTTGGTTTCAGCCTCCCTCTGATTTGAGTTCTGGACATAGAAAGCCATGGCACACTTCTGCAACTCAAGGTTTGTGCTGTTCTAACTTCTACGATCGAATCTGAAAGTGGTTCAGACTTCGCTGTTTATGATGATTTTGGGCAAATCTCTCTCTGAAAAGGTCACCGAAGGTTCTGTGAGTGAACTCATGGTGCCTCTATTCTACTGGAAAGAATGAGAATGGAAGGATGATGGACTTAATTTTTCTCAGTGTCTCCTGGTTTTGTCTCCCGACGCTGTGTGTCTTGCAGCCTCCCCAACTATCTCTGGAGGGCAGCAAGTCACCAGCGTCGGGGAACTAGAAAGGAACTGCTAATTTCCTTCAGGAATTTAAACCTGCTCTGATACCATGTGGAAATAATATGAGAGAAATGTATTCTCATTGATATATGATTGAGTACATAGCCTATGTATATATAGGCTTCAAGAGGGAATCATACAAGGTGTAAAGTAGATCAATGAGTGGTGGATTAGGGTGGAAAGTAAGGTAGTGAGTGGTGTGGTAGGTGGAGTGGTGTGTGGAATAATACAGAGTGTAAAGTACAATAATACAGAATAATATTCTAACACATTATAAAAAAATCCCAAGAATAATCTACATTTGTAATGCAGTAGACAAGAACGGCCAAACTCCTATAGGATTAACATTGCAAAACATTTTGATGAGTTTGCTGCAGCTAATACTACTAAAATATATAGTTGTCAACATTATCAGATGAGAGAGGAGGAAAAGAGGGAGACTGGACCTGAAGGATGTGGCCCGACTAAAAGGTTGAAAGTGCAATCTAGAAAAAGCAGAGAAGGTGGGGTGGGAGGGCAGAAAGGGAAATTCAGGATGATATACTTTGCTACCACTGCCAATGTATTGCAAGCTAGATGACCGAGTATGAGGCAATAAGAAAGTAATTTTGACCATGCTTGGTAAGTAGGTGTAAAGATTTATGTAAAGGATTCTATGGGTGAGCGCAGACCACTAAAATGCGAGCATTACTTTTCTTTCCTCATCTCTGCATTTTCTGCATTAAGTTTGTGGTTTTTTTACTGTTCTGTAACATAATCTGTGTTTGTTACCATAGGATGAAGGATTATTATCCAGCATTGATGCTAATCAAATTTCCAAGTTGTTTTGTGTTTGATTTCAATTATAGGAGCACAAGGTTTCTATCATTTCCTAATTGAGCATCGAGATGATAATTGCTTTTACCTTAAAACTGCCCTAGCAATGGCCAAGTCATCTTCACCTGGATAACACTACAAAAGGTAAGAGCCATATCAGTTGAACCTTCTCAAAACAAGGACATTATGGAAAAAAGGAAATTCTCAATTACCTTTTTCCATATCAGTTATAGGACCCAATAATATAACACAATAACTCATAACAATACAACTAGATCATCATTGAACGCCTCAGCCAGATTTTAGTTAAAAAAGGGAAGAATTCTTTAGCACACCACACAGGAATTTGGTAAATTTGAACCAGACAACAAGATATGGGAATAAACAAAGAAAAAATGGAAAATGTAACGAGGGTAACCTTGCCCATAAAATCAACAAGAATAGAAGCAAACTTCTTTGGATTATTTCCTCTCACAAAATGGTTCGTTACTCTAGCCATATCCTGCATGTCAGAAGTATACTGTGTTAATGGACCAGGAATAATGATCATATTACTTTCAGGGTTAAGTCACGCTCTTCAAAATGCAAAACATAATCTCCTTTCCAAGTCATCTTAGACAAACTGTTGCATAAGGAGTACAAATTCAAAAGAAGCAGTAACAGAGAACATATACTTGAAGTAATTTTGATACATACCGGCTCAGGAGATTCATAATAAATGTATTCAGCTAGCATAATGTGCAATTCAGGAGATCCATAATTATTTGCTCCAAACTCTGCGGACCACCTGAACATAGTAGCAGTAACGACATTAACATAAGTTCAAATCAATAAACTTGTAGTTAAAATTGACGTTTACATTTCAATGAGCATTGCAGTTCTTCTGTTATTGGGTAAAGTCAAGTAATTCAGATAATGGAATGTCACTTCAAGCACAGGTTCATTTTAATGAGATTCATTTCTGATTGGCTTATTTTTTAAATTCTTTCCTTATATATTGCCCAAACGTCAAGGAATTATACATCCCCTTCTGATTCTGCTCTTAGTATATACGTGTGTGTTGCCCCTGCTTCTAGTTGATTTGTAGATCAACAAGAGAAATATCCATTACACTGTTTCTTCATCTTTTGGCACCATTTCTTCAAAACTGATCATATAAAACTGATTATAGGATATCTTATAACTATGAGAACTTCTGTACAAAGTAAATATTTACTCCATCAAAATCATTGGCACCAAAACAACTTCTTTTAGGAGGCTTATTAACAGCAGAATTCAATTACAAACATCTTATAACTATAAATGGTGCCACCTGATAGCAGCTTTTAAGAATGAGGAGCAGCCCTCCACACGTGTTTTTGCAGCTCCAAGGGCTTCAGAAATCTGTTGCATGTCGTCATCAACTCTCAAGTTTTGTGGAAGTGGAACCCAAGGAAAAACTTTGTAGATATTCTCAAGGCGGTCTGCCAGATATTTTTTTTTTTTTTTTAGTTTGTAAAAGAGCAAGGTTAGAACCAAAATGAGAAGTAAAAACATCTACAAAATCATGCAACAAAGACCCCACATGACAAATTTTCCACCTCTTTGAGTACATGCAGCATATACTAGGAGCATGCAAATTATCAAAAGTATGAAAGGCATAAAAGAAAAGGAGTTATATTGCATCACAAATGAAACAAGAAATGAACTGCTAGTATCAATAAAAAATTTAAAAGACAGTAAAAGGGCTCACCAAGAGTTTCATTGTTGTAAGGAATTTTTGCTTTCACAAGTGTCTCCACAAATAATAAAGCAAGCTCTGCCCCACAGGTGACCTAAAGAACAGAAACTATGAGTTTCTTACATGAATGTTTTTGCCACAATCAACGCTGATTAAATGTTAATTTCATTTCTAGAGAGATTAAAACCTAGATTTCATTATATCAAACCAAAATAATTTCTGACAGAAATATCTGTCATCTCATAATCGCAGTTGCCTCAGCCATGCTATCACATTGTCTAACTATGGGCAGCAGAAGCCAACCATAAAACTTCAAACACTTAAAAGCAAGCTCTGAATGCATATCATGCCTGATCAAGATTATCGTGAAATTCAATTTTGATTGAAGAGAAATCTGAGCATACAACTCTACATACAAGATTATAGATTCAGCAAAATATGCATATACAAAGTAAATTATAGCACACAAAATTAGATTTACATTCCCTTCAGTATTGGCATGCTTAAATCGAGTGAGCAAATGACAATACACACACTAACCACTAATAAGGAGAAGAAGAAAAAAAAAATAGTTCAAGTTCAAGGATGTCTAATATTTTATTATTATTTTTGCCAACAAAGATGTCTAAGATTGGTTTTACCAATATTTCTAGTGTCCCTTCTCATAAAAAGTCCTTTTAAGCTTGAAATATGGATAAAGCATAGGCAGTTCATCTGTGTTGCAAATTAATTGCAATTGAATCAATGGAGAGGGACAAGGATAGAACTCTTGAGTCTCGATCATATCAACTTATAAGCTTAAGTTGTTAACCTAAGGCCCCAGATTGGTTTAATGACCATATCTAACAGAATCCATCAAGTTATTACAACTCAAATGGTCTGTATATGTGGGGATAAATAGTTTGCCTTACCTCAATCTCTGAACTTGTCTCTCCATCATTTTCCATCGTTAATAAATAAGGGGAAAGTTTTGCATAACTAACTAAAAATGGCTAATAACCTTTTAATTTAGAAGAAATGCATTACATGTAAATAATCTTTTTCCATCATTCCTGAGTAGAGGCTGTTAACATGATAAAAGTTTGTGCACAAAAATATTGAAATTAGAACTGTTCAACCTGTCCACATGCCAATTGAATGCATGCTCCTGATTGTAAGAGATCTAATGCTTCAGAATACCTCTGAGCAGATACATATCTGCAGTTAAGTAGGAATGCTTCGTTAGTGCCCCCCTTTAATGAAAAGAAATTCATTTTATAAATTAAAAGATAAATTAATTTCACAATAAAGTGATCCTTTTAGATTAAGAGAAAATAACTACAACAGATCGACTGATCATTGAAAATTTCCTTCCCATTGCAGACCAAATAATTAATAAGTTACATGGGATGGGATGTACACTTCTCTATAAAAATAAAGTACAAAGGTTTAATGAGAAGTATCATAGAGAAGCTGCTTCAACCTGGCACTGACAGATTTGTACATTTGTTGAGCTCCATAATAATTGCCCTCATTTACAACTTTCTGCAACTTATCAATATTCTGCATTTTGCCGAATGATAATAATAACAGCAACAATTCATATTAAATCGAAAACATTTGAAGAAATGTCAAATAATTACGAGTGGCAGGAGCAAATCATACAAAGTGCAAGTAAGAAATTTTGAATTTGAAAAATGTTGAAGATGCAAGAATACAGAAATAAATGTCCTTCACAATCTCCTACGCTGTATAAAGATAATCATATATCCAACATATAAGAAACAGAAAAACTCCTCGGCCATGGCAATTACACACCATTTGCTTAAGATAATCGCACAATGACCAGACTCATCCTTCATATATTCACTACAAACCAACGAAAGCACTGCCTCTATGGTGGACCCTCGTCAGAGAAATTACAAACAAGAGACGATCATGCAGAACAATTCAAGAATATCCATGTCAACTGAGGAGCATAATATGGTCCATACGCAGACAATCCACATGAAACCCATCATCTATAACATTATACTTAAGGCGTTAAGTTTCCAGACAAGTAATTTCCAGTGAGCTGAATCTAAAAATAGCATAAATTCTTTAAATTTTACTTTCACTTCCTATTAATTTCCAATGCAAAATTGCGAGCCCGTAATTTCCTGAGAAAAAGCAAGTTACTAAGGAATCACATATTCATGGATCCTACCTCTTGAACCGGAGGAAGAGCACCTCTTTTGAGTCTCTCACGCGACATATGGAATTTCGATGTTTTAGTCAGTCTTTTCTGGTATTCTACAATGGCAGCGATCTCGATCGCAAACTCGTTGCTAACTGCACATTAGGACCAGAAGTGAAGTTGAGAACGAACCGAAGCAGATCCCTAGTTGAGTTTGATAGTGACCAGGGCTTCTTCTACGAACTATGATGGAATAAAATTGAGTTTGATATCTAAACAGCTCTCAAGGGACTATCGTGAGAATTTTAGCGGCCAAACGGCGAGTCTTCTCACTCTATCATCGGCAATTCCACTCAGATCCCAAAAAAACCCCAAAATAATAATAAGAGTAAATATGTTCCCTGAAAAAAAATCACGGATCCTTTTTTTGTCGTAAAAAAAAACTCATCCTGTAGTCCCTGACCACATTTGGACACTTTACTGCATGTGTCATTTTCAACCTGGAAGGACTAACGTGGATGGTTTTTAGATTTTACGGGGATTACGGGATAAGTTTTTTTTATTGAGGAACCATAAAGGGGTCCGTGATTTTTTTCAGGGACCAAATAGGGTATTTACTCTAATAATAATAATTGGGATTGGAAAAGTATAGGGAGAATTCCAGAACCATATGAAATTTCAAAATTTGATCGGTTAACATTTGTAAATGATATAAAAATGATAGGGATCAAATTAAAATTTTAAAATATTGATGAATTTATTATTATACCCTCAGTTTTTAAATAAAAAAGAAAAATGAGCCCCCAAGGTTCAGGTATCTATAGCACTCCCCTAGTCTAAATTTGTGCCAGAAAAAATGGAGGTCCAGTGATAAAGACAGAGATGATGGTGTGGAGGTGGTCGATAGTGGTTGAGGAAAGAAGAAGAAAGAGAGTAAGGATGGAGGTTCACTAGAAAAAAATGGAAAAATGACTATGGTGGTGCCAAAGACAGTGAAGACATGGAGTGGTGGTGATAAATGGAGAGGACGACAATGGTCGTAACTTCCCTCTCATCCAAGCTCCTTCCTTCCCTTACCTCGTGTCTCCAAAATAGAAATGAGAAGCATTGAAGAAGGAAGGAATTGGTTAGGTGTTGTGGGTTCTTAGAGGCGGTTGCGCTAGTAGAGAGGATTTATGCAGCTCGAGGGAGAGTTTGGTTGAGGATATTGGAGAAAGCCGGGAGGCCGAGAAAGAAGAAGGTGAACAGGAGAAGACGGTGAACAATAATGAGATTGACACAAATGTTAGTTAATCCTAACTTGCATGTTTTCATTAACAAACACTTTTTTCAAAACCATTATTAACCTTGTTAATCTCATTACTAATTTTGGTAAAATACTATAATTGTTAGTGAATCCTAACTTGCATATTTTCATCAACAAATGTTTTTGTCAAAACCATTATAGCTCTTGTTAAAACCATTACTAAACTTGTCAATCACATTATGAATTTTGGTGAAATGCTATAAATGTTGGTGAATTCTGACTTTGTTTTTATTAGCAAATGCTTTTGTCAAAACCATTATTAAACTTATTAATCTTATTACGAATTTTGTGAAACCCATTTTACATTTAAATAATACCATATCAAATTTTATTAGTTTAGAATAGAGCTATCAAACCACGAGACGAGCTTTGAAAAGCTCATAGTCAATAGCCACTGCTTCACCTTTGTCTCTTTTCCTCGCCAAGGAAAAATTTCATTTTCACAATCGTTAGTGAGTTTTGACCACCACTCCACCATAAACACCAACAACACCACGATTTCAACCAAAGGGAGACAGAGGGGAGAGAGAGATAGAGAGAGAGAACTCGGACGAGAGGGAACATACAACGTCGTCATCCTCTCCATTTATCACCACTACCTAACATCTTCACCGTCTCAAGAACCACCACCATCATTTTTCCTTTTTTTTTTCCTGGTGAACTTTCATCCTTACTCCCTCTCTTCTTCTTTCCTCAACCACCTCCGATCCACTCCATCGTCTCTGTCTTTATTGTTGAACCTCTATTTTTTCCAATGACGATTCAAATCAAGGGAGCGGACACCTAAATTTGGGGCTAATTTTTCTTTATTTTTTTTAAAATTTTAAAAAGAAAGCATAATGGTAAATTCATAAAAAGTTTAAACTCACAATTTGATCTTTATCACTTTATATCCTTTACAAAAGTTAACAAACATTTAAAGTTTTTGAAATTTCATATGGTATTTATATAGAATTCTTCCAAAATTACACGGGAAGAATTAGGAAGGATTTAATTTTCCAAAAGTTTTAACAAGTTGTGAAACCCTAATTAAAGTTGGGAATCATTAATTTGTTATTGTAATAAGTTGTAGTTTTTGAATCAGAACTAGTTTGGAACCAACGCAATGAGCGGGCGCAAAGAAAAAAATTATAATCTTAAAAAAGAGACAAAAATATCATGGTAGCAAAATAGAAAAAAAAAATACGATCGTGTATTATATTTTGAAAAGAGACGAAATAAAGGCTTTTTTACTAAAATAATATATTTTTAAAAAAATTTTACCAATTTAGAGTACTTTTTAAACTATTTACCAAAGTAGGGTTGTTTTGGCCCAGTCCCGTCAGAAAGTACGACGGCACTATTAGTGCCGTCAGACTGTCTAACGCCACAACCTGTGGTGTCAGACACTCTAACGCCACACTTTTATGTGGCGTCAACAAAAGTTTGGCGTCAGAACACCAATTGATGCCACACTTTTGTGTGGCATCAATTGATTATTAAAAAAAAAATATATATATATATATATATATATTTTTTAATAAGTGGCGTCAGACTGTCTGACGGCACTAATAGTACCGTCGTACTTCCTGATGGAACTGGGCCAAAACAATCCTACTTTGGTAAATAGTTTTAAAAGTGCTCTAAATTAGTAATTTTATTTTTTAAAAATATTATTTTGATAAAAAAGCCGACAAATAAACCTATTATAACATTTCACATTTATTATATCTTGTTCTAAACATGATCCTGTTTTATATTTGTGTGTGTGTGTGTAAATTTATAATGGCACATTAAAATAGTCATATGTGGACTAAAAGTTTATTCAGAAACTTTATATTTTTCTATTGATTTATGATTTTTCAACTCAAGAGAAGTAATTGATCATGGTTAGGAAGTTATAACATATCAATTTTTCCCCCAAAAAAATAACATAACAATTTTGGAAAATTCTAAATTCCAATTATAAGTGGAAAGCTTAAAAAAAAAAGCTAGGTCTTGGTTTTTTTTTTTTATTGGTTTATTGGAAATTTACAGTATCCTTTTTTTTTTAATGGGCGTGAAGTCATAGGTTTTTACTATTTTTAAATTTTTTATTTAAGAAAATGATATGAAGCTATAATTAATGATCAAATTTTCTATTTTTACCTTTTTATTTCAGGTAAATTTAAACTTATGATTTAAACAATCAGATTTTCGGATTCACATTGTTGGTGAAAAAAATTCCTAATCCAAATCTTTATTGATTTTATTGAACTATACTTTCTCTAATTTTTATTTTTAACTCAGTCTCATCATTGTTCATAAAAATTTTAAAATTTATTGATTATGTCTACAAATAAAATAAAATCACCCAAAGTAGCTTGAGAATACTTTAGTCAAATAAGAGGAAAAAAATTCTACTACATTCATATTAAATATATATTTGAAATAATTTGCAGCTTTCCTATATATCGAGTTAAAAAGGGAAGAATTAAAAAGATTTATAATAAATAATTAATATAGATGATCATTTCCATTAAAGCACCATCATGAGGAACCTCATGTTTAGACATCACAAAGTTACATTGGTCGAAGGATGCAACAAGAACAAGTTGTTACAGGGAACTTTGAGTTGGTTAGAAGACATGGGGAGGCAGGAGGCTAATGACATTGAGGCTAGGGGTGGAAATAAGTCAGGCCATGTTAGGCTTCACCCTTAACAAGTTAGACATGTTTTGCAACAAGATGACTTAGGTCTAGCCTATGGCTTGTTACGGGTCTTATTTTCGACCTAAGTTTGGCCTATACAAAGGCATGGCCTGGCGTTAGCCTGTTAAGGAGGCTTGTTAAGATCAAGTACTGAATAATAGTAAAAATTAGGCTACATTTTGGTATCAGAGCTAGTTAAAGGTAACCATGATCGGGGGTTCTCACAGTGTGATCTGTGGCGAAGCATTGGCTCTTACCCCGACATGGCCAGGGAGTCTGGTTGCACTGGGACGTATGGGCGTACCCTGAGCCGTGAGGCGGTGCGTAAAACTAGCGGCTGAGGTACGTTATGTTGCCACGGTGTATGGGCACCACGGAGACATTTATTCCGTAACCTGCCGAAGATTTTAAGTCGGACACTGACGGTTACAGAAATTACTTCGGGTGACACCATCTTCTAGACAAAAATTCACTGATTCATAATATGTGCAGTTGTTTACTACTTAATTCAAGGAGTTTGAGTTATGATTTATTTCCTACAGATTCCACTATCTGTCCTGCTTCAAAATATCGGTTTCAACCTATCTCAATAATCATTCCGCCGATTACGGAAATGACTTTGGAGATAACCCACTCTGAGATAGAAATTCACTTGTTTATAATATACCCTTACTTTAAAAACCTAATTCACGGTTTATTAGAAATAATTTTATTTCTATTGTTTTCCCAAAGTAAAAGATATTATATTATAATAATATTATTATTGAGTGGGTCCCGCGCACAAAATTTTTCAAAACTCACGGGATGGCTGTCGGGAGAGGAAATTATTTGGCCGTGGGTCCCGCATGAATAGTAAATACGTATTTTCAAATAGTGAATACGTATTTAGGAATAGTAAATACCGTATTTTTAAATAGTAAATACGTATTTGTAAATAGTAAATACTTTTCATATTTCTCAAAATATCGATTAAATACCGTATTTATAAAAAGTGAATACGTATTTGTGAATAGTGAATACTATTCATGTACGTATTTGTGAATAGTAAATACTATTCATATTCAAAAATACTGATTTCAAATTTGTCATTTTCAAAAATAGGCCCTAGTAGTCCTCCAAAAATAGGCTAGTTTTCAAGTCTTTAGGTCCAAAATTCAGGATGTTACAATTCTCCCCCCGTTCAATAAATTTCGTCCTCGAAATTTGACAATATAAAATCAAAAGGTTATCTAGACCTCTAGTCTATTCCTTCCTTATGCAAACTTAAATAGCACGCATCCTACTATTCAATGTCTCAATCTTATACCCAGGTATAGTACTAAATTACAGGACTTGCTGATCTATTCTCACAGTACTCGGTTACACAGGCCTCACTACCTGATTTATTTAGCCTATCGGCTTAACACATATAGGCCTTCCGCATCTGCTCATCAATTTCATCTGAGTCTTTCCCATTCAAGTTCTCGAATTACTTTCACTTACTCAACACTATAGCTGACAGCTATTAATTGACTTAACTAGTTTAATATTCCAGACCTTTCTAATAGTTGCTGTTCCTGTACCATAATTCCCAATTACACTGCTTTTCTTTTCAACACGATAGCGTCGACATTCATGTCATTGCTACCCAAAATTATTTTCTTGTCTCATTTTCAAATTTTCAAACATGAAAAATTTTCCGTGGTTTCAGTACTTTTCACAATCTGCACTATACCACAAAGTAATAGTGCTATAACATTTTTAAACTTAATCGCTGCCATCACAAATTCGTGAAAACATTTTTCACTGCCGGATCATTTTCAAAAACTTTTATTACCGGCACATATCTTTGAGGGAGCTAATTTATTTCACAAAATTTTACAATTGAGAGTACACACCATCATTTTAACCATTTGGTACAGTGAGCGCCTTACCCCAATCCTCAAATCCAGTCTCAACAGTACTATCAACAATGTGGGAGAACCTCCGCCCCTCTCTCAGGAGACCCAGTGTTCACACTGGCACATAAAGTAGCAACCCTATCTAGCGGAACTCAGTCCAGTCATAGACAGTCAGGTTTTACTAATCAAAACATACGCCCTAGGCGAAATGTTATGGATTGGGTGCGTTCACTGCTGGTGCGATTTCCATTTTCTCAAACCAAAATCCCTCCAAAACTTTTTGTTCAAAAAAAAAAAAACATTATCAAAGGCCAGCGATTTCAAACATTTTAAAACATCTAGCAAGACCCAGCAAACTGTGTACATCTACAACAGCTTCTGTTCTTCCAGTTTTGTACTGACTTTACCACAATATAGTTAAAAACTCAGTTTCAAACTCTGGGTTCTATCAAAAACCCTTTTTTACAAGACAATATCATTTCAAAATAATAATCGCTGTGGTCTCAAATTCTGTTGAAAACATTTCATTTGAAAACTCAGCTTCAAAAAAAAATCCACATGTTCGAACAAATAAATTTCAAAATTTCTAATACAGCAGGTGTATTGGCAAGTTCAAAAATTCAATTTAAAAACCTTACTTAGGAATCAGACAACTAATATTAGAAGGTCATCACTAATTACACGTATTCGGACCTCTTTCCTTGGCTACTCAAACCATATGTATAATGCTTAGTTTGTTCTACTTAACTCATATGGCTATTCCAAACTTTGCCCGTTATCCTCGGGTTTCACAAACTTTTTGGGACACTTCTCGTATTTGTTGTCTAACAACCGTGGGCTTCTGCTAGCTTATAAACACAATATGTGCTATATAGCACTGGAGCGACTCATGGCAATATACTAGATTACTGAAACCTTCGCTCTAAGGAACCTACTCGATGTGAGATTCATTATAATGTACATACCTTGAGAACCGATGCACTTGGTAACTCTACTTTATGGTTCGTTGTCACGGCGGCTCCACTCTACGGTTCGTCGTCACGGTGGCTCTGCTCTACGGCACATTACTCGGCGCTTCACTCAGTCTTTTCAGACCAGTCAGCTTTTCCGGTTAGCATCCTTGTAGGTAAACCTCCTAGATCAGAACTCCCCGTAGGTATCCTTCTCCGATTAAACTTTCCATAAGTAGCGCCAGTGATCGTCTTTGAATCATTATAATGAGAACTCAAATCTTAACAGGTTCCTATCCTTTAGTAGTTTCATAAACCGTTGTTTCTATGTCTGCCATCTTATCTAGGGTCATTCTATTTGTGGACTTTCACTTTCTATTTAGCTCCAAGCATAATTCTTAACTCAATTTTCCCTATCGGGTAGCCACTTACTTTATAGGGAATCTATTAGCCACTAACATCTCTATGGTTCTTGGTCCCACCTTGAGACCATAACCTGGTGGCTACTGAGGTTTCCAGCTTTCGTATGGTTCTGTTAAGGAACTATCTCTTAGGTATTTGGAACCTAGGCAAAACTCACTCATATTTTCTCAGGGTTCCCACTCTCACAGGGGTCATAGTTCTGAGATTTCTCTCGCCTAAGCAATATTAACTTCATAATGTCTATTGATTCTTGGTACTAATATTGGTATACTTACTACTGGGTACCTACAACTCTCATAGGCACTCGTATGACATAACTGTCTCCCCAGAATTACTGGGTACTTTCCCTCTTCTGTCAATTGATCACCACCGTCAAGGGCTTAATCAAAAGATCTTCGTCCCCGGAGCCACGCCCCTTTGCACGCATGGTGTCTGGCCTCTACAAGGTAGGGATTTTCTTCTCAGGGTACCTTAACAAGTTATTATTTTGACAAGGACATTAAATCGATAGGTTACTATCCAAGGGAAACCTAAACAGTAGGTTACTGTCTACCGGAAAACTTAAGTCGTACCGACTTCTCTGTACCACTTCCCTTGAAACTCTGAGCGGGGATTTAACTTAGATTCCGATTCCCATATCAAAAGTCTTAAAGTTTAACAACAGAAACCATATTCTGTGCCATCTACTCTATATCAAGGCCTCCCGAGCCTAACCCTTTTCCTTAGGATTTACGTCCTTTTTGTATCACAACACCAGTATTGTATCAGTACTTGTACTTGTTTTTTTCGAAATACTTTTAAAACCATGGCTTAGAACCTAACTTAGTTAGTCAAACCGATTGGCCAGGTAGGCGTCTATCATGGGAGCCTCACCGTGCTAGGGTGACTGATTGGCTGATCCACATAGACTCGGCCCTACCTTCGGCACCAATGGTTTACTGTAACTGAGTCGGGTTCATACCAGATAAAACACTTTTGAAAGCTTAAAACCTAACTCCGCTACTCAGACAATCCGACTAGGCAGGTGTATTTGGGTAGCAATGACATGATTGTCGACGCTATCGTGTTGAAAAGAAAAAGCAGTGTAATTGGGAATTATGGTACAGGAACAACAACTATTAGAAAGGTCTGGAATACTAAACTAGTTAAGTCAATTAATAGCTGTCAGCTATAGTGTTGAGTAAGTGAAAGTAATTCGAGAACTTGAATGGGAAAGACTCAGATGAAATTGATGAGCAGATGCGGAAGGCCATTATGTGTTAAGCCGATAGGCTAAATAAATCAGGCAGTGAGGCCTGTGTAACCGAGTACTGTGAGAGTAGATCAGCAAGTCCTGTAATTTAGTATTATACCTGGGTATAAGATTGAGACATTGAAAAGTAGGATGCGTACTATTTAAGCATGCATAAGGAAAGAATAAATCGAAGGTCTAGATAATCTTTTGAGTTCATATGTTCAAATTTCGAGGACGAAATTTATTGAACGGGGGGAGAATTGTAACATCCTGAATTTTGGACCTAAAGACTTGAAAACTAGCCTATTTTTGGAGGACTACTAGGCCCTATTTTTGAAAATGACAAATTTGAAATCAGTATTTTTGAATATGAATAGTATTTACTATTCACAAATACGTACATGAATAGTAATTACTATTCACAAATACGTATTTACTATTGGTTAATACGGTATTTTGTGGGGTATGAATAGTATTTACTATTTACAAATACGTATTTACTATTTAAAAATACGGTATTTACTATTCCTAAGTACGTATTTACTATTTATAAATACATATTTACTATTCATGCGGGACCCACGTCAAAATAATTCTCCTTCTGCCGACACATTCACGGGAGAAGAGATTTGGAAATTATTGTGGGACCCACGAAAAAGTATTTCATTATATTAAAATATTGTGACCGTGTAATTTTATACTTTGGAGAAAATAATAGAAATTAAATTATTTCTAATAAACCGTGAATTAGGTTTTTAAAGTAAGGGTATATTATAAACAAGTGAATTTCTATCTCAGAGTGGGTTATCTCCAAAGTCATTTCCGTAATCGGCGGAATGATTATTGAGATAGGTTGAAACCGATATTGTGAAGCAGGACAGATAGTGGAATCTGTAGGAAATAAATCATAACTCAAACTCCTTGAATTAAGTAGTAAACAACTGGACATATTATGAATCAGTGAATTTTTGTCTAGAAGTTGGTGTCACCCGAAGTAATTTCTGTAACCGTCAGTGTCCGACTTAAAATCTTCGGCAGGTTACGAAATACCCTAAATAGGATCAAAAATTTAGTTGACCCAGATATTTCTGAAGAGGAAAAATAGAACTTCAAGGCTGTGCTTCCGGATTCTTGAGAATTTCTAATATAACGCGATTAGAACACCGATCATGGAATCTTTATAGGATAAATGCAAAAGAGTAAGAAAGTGTCATCGTCATGATGACGTCATCGATGACGTAAGCATCTTGATGACGTCATCGATGACGTAAGCAAATGGATTGGACGGTTGAGATGAAGCCATATTTAAAGTCAAGATCCAACGGCCAAAATCTGACCTGATAAAGTATGAATAGTGTCATGCTTTTTCACTATAAATAGAGGCTTCATTTCTTCATTTTCTTCACACCAAACTCAGAGAACAACAGTTGAGTTAAAATCAGGCCTATTGAGAAGGCCTGCTAAGATATTTTTAAAAAATACAATTACATTTTTTTTAGATAGGATAATTACCTTTCTTTCCAGATTGAGTAATTAACTTTTTTTTTTTGGTTAGCATAGAGTAATTAAAATACCCAAGCTGGTTTGGCAGACTTAATAGATTTCTTAGTGAGCTTAGGCCTGGCCTGTTAACCAAAACAACCCTTGACTTGGCCTTCCTTACTAACAGGTCAAGCCTAACCAGACCCTTCACTAGTCAGTCCACAAGCCCTTGATAAGTCGTTTGACTTGTTTTCACCCCTACTTGAGGTAGAGAACATGAGAGGTGAAGAGTGGGGTGAGAGAAATTCGCACAAAAAGTAGTTTAAGAAATATAAAAATTAATTTTTAATGTCTAAAAAACATTAGCAGTGCCGAGAGGAGCGCAACCTGATAAGATTTCAAAATATTTTAAAACTGCCTTTCCGTTATGTCTATTTTAAAAATATTTTTATTTTATATTTTATGTTTCAAAATATTTTGCAATTTATAATTATCTCTTGGATATCTCTCTCTATTTTTTTATCTTCATTTTAGTTTCTATTTATTTTTTATCCTTATTTTAGTTGTTATGATATTCATGGTAGGAGAAAGGTATTGGATGAAGGACTCTCAACGTAAAATATTCTCTTTTATATTTTAAAATTTGAAATTTGAAATATTTTGTAATTTGTGACTATATCCTGATATCTTTCCTTGCATCGTTTCTTTAATTAGTTGTTACAATATTCGTGGTAGGAAGAGGGCGTGCCAGATGGCAACTATCCCTTCTCTTATATAATTAATAGATTTGTGAAAATATTATCAAAACTTATTAAAACCTTATAAGAAATTTTGAAACCTATCAAAAGTGGGAATCAATATGTTGTCATCATAGTAAGTGGTAATTTTTAAAATTGAAATATGTGAAACTCTTATAAGAACTGGTTAAAACTTTATTTGAACTTGTTAAGCCCTTGTAAAAAATGGGAGCACATCTTTTAAACTCAATGAGACATTTTTGTTGTTTCTATTTAATTTTGAAAATGACAAATCAAGCACTCATATAACTCTGATATTATAAATATTTGGAACACTTTTTTACCCTTTAACATTTTTAAAGTTATTTTTAGGGATTTTTTCTAAAAGAAATGGGTGATTTTTATTGGGTTGCCAAGTGACACTTTAATTACATTTTTAACGGTTTCCTATTTAAAATTAAATAGAAGCACAATATTTTTTTTGGGTTAAATGCCTAAGTTACCTCGGAAATTTTGTTAAGGGGGCGCTCAGCACCTGGAAGTTTTTTTTGTACTAAATTTGTCCCAGAAGTATTAAAAAGATATCAAATTTACCCAAAAGTGACGGAAGTCCACATCACACGTGGCATGCCACCTCATCAATCAAAAGTATCATTTTTGCCCTGGAAGTTTTCATTAAGAAGCAATTTTGCCCCGGAAGTTTTCATTGAGGAGCAATTTTGCCCTGGAAGTTTATAAAAGTAGCAATTTTGCCCTTCTTTCTCCCAATATTAAATTTGACTATTAAATCAGTCAAAGACCACACATGTCATGCCTTGAAAAGGTCGAACTTGGAGTTAGAGAATGAGATCTTTGAGATGTTAAGCTCAAGGCGGCTAGAATTTATGAAGATGAACTAGTCATAGGGACTAAAAGGTCTGTCGCAAAACCCAGAGGAAGAATCACTTATGATCTAAGCAAATGAAACGCAAAACGAGAAATGAATTGTTCCAAAAATTGGTTCAGTAAAATAAATCAATAGTGATAATATTTACGTTTGTGTAGACTGATCATTTGCTTAGATCATAAGTGATGCTTCCTGTGACCATTTCGGCTTCACAAATTCTGGCTACCTTGAGCTCAATATCTCAAGGATCTCATTTTTTGACTCCAAATTCGACCTTTTCAAGGCATGACATGTGTGGTTTTTGACTGATTTAATAGTCAAATTTAATATTGGGAGAAAGAAGGGCAAAATTGCTACTTTTGTAAACTTTCGGGGCAAAATTGCTCTTGAGTGAAAACTTCCGGGGCAAAATTGCTTCTTAATGAAAACTTCCAGGGCAAAAATGATACTTAATTCTTATTGGGTTGATGAGGTAGCATGCCACGTGTCATGAGGTGGCATACCACATATACACTCAGTTAAACTTAACGATTAAAATTAATGGAGGGGCAAATTTGCTACCTTTTTCATACTTTCGGGGTAAATTTGGTACCTTTTGAATACTGCCAGGACAAATTTGGTACCAAAAAAATTTTGGGTGCTGAGCGCCCCCTTAGCAAAACTTCCGAGGCAAATTAGGCATTTAACCCATTTTTTTCATTTTTTAAATGCAATTCATGATTCTAAATGTGAATAAATTTGATTTTTTGTTTCATTTTTAAACAAATTTAATTAATTAATCACCTTTTATTTAATTTTGATGAGGTGGTTCAGGATACCTAGGGGTGAGAATAGGTCACGCACCTTATCAGGCGCCTACAGCTTGGCCTGTTTAGGGCTTGGTCTAGCATGACCTGTTTGTTAAAAAGGTTAGGCCAATGCCTATTTAAAGGCTTGAATATGTAAATAGGTCATGCTTATTTTGTTAAGGCCTAACCTTTAAGCCTTCAGACCTATCCTGTTTGCATATTAAATATATATAATTATATTTATATCATATAAATAACATAATATTTATTGTTTTTCATTCTTATATTCTAATTTCAAGTTATATTTTGTTAATTATAGTACCCCTCCTACTTTTCTTTGGAGAGAGAAAATTTGGAACATTCCCTTAACTATTCATGGCTACATCCTTACTATTCTCTTTAATAACAATAATGTTTTTTCTTGTATTATTATATTTGAATGTTGGTGAAATCATTTTTTAATAATAATAATAATAATAATAATATTTTATTTAATAATATGTTGGCGAAAAGCTTATTTAAAGGGTACAATTTGTAAATATTATGCTTTGAATCCTACTAAAAACCTACATTTATATTGGTTTTGATAGGCTCAAAGTGAACAACGCCTATTTATTGTCTATAAGGCCTGCAATATGAGGCATTTTTAAAGGCTTATATTGTAAGTAGGTCTTTAAAGAGGCTTCAAACTTGACCAGGCCTTATGAAAGCTCAGGCCTAAACCTTAAAAAAAAAGCCTACATTCAGACTCAAGCCCAGACTCAAACCTTTTGCTCCTATTACAGGCTCAGACCTGTTTAGCCAAAGTCTGACCTAGCCTAGCCTATTTCTATGTCTAGGGGTGCCTTATAATAAAGATTAGAAGGCGTAACGTTGTTTATGAGAAACTAGTCCATAGACCCCACGCCATTGGTTTGTGCAAGTCATACATTATCATTATTTTTTATTAGGAAAATTATTGAAAAATATCTATTATAAAATTTTGTTAGCGAGGACTTTTTATGTTTTTATATAGGACAAAGGTGCAAAAATACCTATCAATAACTCTCCAGTATGCGCCTAGGACAATATAATTTTGTTGGTTGATGGTGTAGAGTGGTTAGAGGAGGTGATTGCTTCTACCAGCCGCCACCGCCCTTCTAACGATTCAACAATCCCCTTCTCTGACCACTCCACACCATCAAACAACAAAATTACAGAACACCAGACCTTAAATAAGCAAAAGCAATCACCCATAACCTATTCAAACAACAACCAAATACCATATTCAGATTTTAAAAACTAAAAACATAGGAGCGGCAACCCAGATCTAACAACGTTGACATCGAGGGAGGATGAGGAAGATGTCTATGTTGAAGGATGATAAAGGAGAGGAAGGAGATAACCACATGGAAGAATATTGACGGGACATGGGAGAGCGGAAAAAGATGATAGCGTCGAACCTAGATATGTTCCATGTGAGGACAACGACTGAATGAGGATGGGGAGAGGAAGAAGACAATGCCATGGTGTCATCGGAGGAGAATGGTGGCTGAAAAGGTTCGCCAGAGATGAAGAAGGAAAAACCAAATGAGGCTAAAAGAAGGCAAGGCCGAAGAGGTTCCGATGGAGGAAGAGTTGGGAAGGTGGAGTGGTGGTAGATTGAGAGGATGAGGAGATTATGCCTCTTTTTAGGTAAGCGTTTGGGAGCCTAAAAGCCTAGTTTGGGTTGGAAAAAAGCTCCAAAAAAAAAAAACACAATTGAATGAGAAAATTTCTGCTTCTTTTTTGTATTCCCCAGTACAAAAAATAAAACGGTTCATCCTGGGAACAAAAAGAAAAGTTGGATTTACCAAACACAATTCTCATTCATTTTTATTTTGGGGAACAGAAATTAGAAAAAAAAATTCATTTTGGGAGTGTTACCATTCACGCTTTAAACTTCTCAGTCACTAGGCTTCTCCTAAAAGAGCTCATTATTTCCAGAGCTAAAATCCTGAGCCTTGGCAGCGTTGGGCAAGCGTTTACACCCTTGTCTTTTCTGCCACTTTGTCATGTCCATCATATTTACGAAACTGCCTTTACAACTGTTCAATAACCTCTTTTCTGGCACTTTGTCATGTCTGTTGCATTTACAGAACTGCCATTCTCAGTTGTTCACGCCCTTGTTGGCATTTTATTAAAATAGGGTTAAGGTGCGTCCAACACAACAAATATTGGCTCAGGAGCGACCAACACAATTAACTATTAGGTGGACTGCTCGGCATAACAAACTTTTAACAAGAAGCACCTAGCACGACAAACTTTTAAAAAGGAGCGCCCAGCACAACGCTATTAGCAAAAAGTTAACGTCCGTTATCTAAGGTGTGTCCAACACAACAAACTATTACTCCAAGAATGCCCAGCACAAAATTCTAAATTTTACTAAATTAAATAATTTTTTTTCTCAATTGTCATTATTCAAAACTACTTATATACATATCTATGGACAAAAATTACTCATTCTTCAATTTTGTCAAAATTATAATTTGCTAAAACAAACAAAAGTTTTAATTAAAAATATAATTATATGATTTAAATAAAACTCAAGGTGTTTTATAGTTTATTATATATGTTAAACAAAAAAAATATAATTTATTTTTATTTTAAAAGAAATTTATGTGAGTTGACAAATTCATTTAATGTTAATAAAATTTAAAAAATCTATTATATCCTTAAAGAAATGAAATGGTTTTAATTTTTATTTTTATAAAAAGAGTTTAATGAATATCAATTTTGATACTTAATAATATAAATCCGGCAATTTGATGATATATTTATTAATCAAATGATTTATTGATTATATGCATATGGGACTTGTTGGGAAAAAAAAAAAGATAACTTAAGAGGCTTGAGCAAGGACAATTTAATAATAGGTTAAAAAGCAATTATAATGGGTTAAGGAGCAATTTGGCCTACGAAAGTCCCATATCCATATAAACAATATCATCAAGTTGCCGGATTTATATTATTAAGTATCAACGTTCATATCCATTAAACTCTTTTTTATAAAAATAAAAATAAAAAACATTTCATTTCTTTCAGGATATAATTTTATTAAGATTAAACGAATTTTTTAACTCACATAAATTTCTTCTAAAATAAAAATAAATCATATAATTTTTTTGTTTAACATATATAATAAACTATAAAACACCTTAAGTTTTTTTTAAATCGTATAATTATATTTGTAATTAAAACTTTTGTTTATTTTAGCAAATTATAATTTTGACAAAATTGAGGAATGAGTAATTTTTGTCTATAGATATGTATACAAGTAGTTTTAAATAATAACAATTAAGAAAAAAATTATTTAATTTAGTAAAATTTAGAATTTTGTGCTAGACACTCTTGGAGTAATAGTTTGTTGTGTTGGACGCACCTTAGATAACGGACGTTAACTTTTTGCTAACGGCGTTGTGCTGGACGCTCTTTTTTAAAAGTTTGTTGTACTGGGTGGTCTACTTAATAGTTAATTGTGTTGGACGCTCCTGAGTCAATAGTTTGTTGTGTTGGACGCACCTTAACCCATTAAAATATTATGGTTCCGCTAGTCCTGTCTGTCATATTATTTTTTAAATTATTACATTTAGCTATTGTTTTTACATGATAAATTTATATATGTTTGTGTTAACTTGCCCATTCTTGACATAAAAATATGAATACGGACAAAGGTAAAGCAACTTGAGATGTAAGTTGCATAGGTTTGATAAGAAACAATGGAAAGTATTGGACAAGCTATTTTCAAAAGAGATTAGTATGCCTTTGACTATGCAAGGAATATATTTAATTAATGACTTTAGTGTTTTTTTTAAAAAAAAAATCAACAATAATTTCACTGTTTTTATCAAATTATTATTTTTTCAATTATCACAATATATACAATTAATATATATATGTAGTATTCAATAAGATTCATGTTCTTTTCAGTCATTTTTCATTTTAACTAATTTTTCAAATAATAATCTAAACAAGTTTCAATTTGGAAAAAGGTCAATTCTTCCACCGTCAATCCAAATATAAATCACATTTACAATCTAACTTTTATCTTATCTTAAATTTACAAAAATCATATTAAAAATAAACCACTTCTATCACTGCTAATCCAAATAAGTCCATGGAAGGGAAATAGCTAAAGTGGATGGTTAAGTGTGAAAAAGATTGGAGCCCACAACTTAAAACAGACAGGCGTTTGATGGAATCAACACCCTTATCATTTGTACAATCTTTTTATAATGATCATAAGTAATTTTACTCCCAAGGTTTATACTTTATATATATGAAAAATACTTCTCATGTTGTAGGAGGAGTGTTTTCTTATGTCACACACATAAAATGGTGGGACCCACATATATATTGTAACACCCCCAATTTCTAACCGTTATAATAATAAAAATTTAAATGATTTTCATAAATAAATTAATAAAATTCGAAATAAACAACCTTGGGAATGTTACCACCGCACTTGTACTGGGACAAGTGCAAGGCTACTTATTACAAATAAGGTAAATTCAAACTTAAACAAAATATATGTGTTTTTAATTAGAACAAAATAAAGTAAAATAAACAGCTGACTGTGCTCCTCACTTCTCACTGCTAGCCCCAACCCTCGGCACCTGTTTCACTGAAATTCTGCTCCCCCGAAGAATCATCACAGCCCATGAACACAAACATCAGCAATTGCTGGTAATTCTAATAAATCACAATCAAATATAATCAAATCCAATATACATAGTAATTGAATCAAATATCAATTTCTATATTCATAATATACATACACGTCAAATCAAATATTATTCATTATCTTTATTAAATTCATGATAGACCCGGGAAACCCTGCCAGTCTATTTAGTGGGAAGAGAACCATGGTAAACCTGGGAAACCCTGCCAGTTTACCCTGTGACCCGGGAAACCCTGCTAGTCACAAATCATCAAATTGGCCATCATCAAAACATCTCTTCCTAGTGTGCACACCTCTTCCCAAAGTTGCTACTAGTGTCCCGGGAAACCCTGCCAGATACCACTTTGGGAAGAACGGATACTATCATTTTCACATCAGTGGCATAAAGCCCAAAAGTTGTGTTCATCACTTGGGAGGTACCGTCCCAAGCTATCCTCCCATTATTAATTCATTACAATCACACACAATCAGAAAATTCAATCTTGTCACAATTATCAATTTCTTCATTGAATATATCAATTATTCAAGGGCGTCATGACTTTTCAAATTATTCAAGAGTATAATAATTCAAGTACTCGATACAAGAGCCAACACATATTATAAATCAAATACCTATCTGAGTAAAGTCTAATTATTTAAAACACACACATAATAAAATTCCTAAATTATTTCTATTATTTAATTATCTTTTTTTTAATACTTTTCTATCATTTAATTAAATGTAGAATACGGGGATACCTTGATATCAAATCTAAGCATGTCTTATTTCATTATGCAGCGGATATTATCTAAAGAATGAAAAAATATTAATTAATATAGCATCAAACACAACTAGCATAAACATTAAAATTATTGTGCCTCCTTTATTGATAAATAATGAATCGCTTCGCATGGTATGTGATCAAAATATGTAAAATATAAAATAAATAGATATATATTCTATATAATAAATAGAATACATAATAAGATTTTCTAATATAAATAATATAATAAAAAAGATATATAATATGAAATATTAATATCATTACTATAAATAGAAATCAATTATATTATATAATCTAGTTAATAATAATAAAATCAATATATTCGATGTATATTCTATATAATAAATAGAATATATAATAAGATTTTTTAAATATAAATAATATAATTAAAAAAAGATATATAATATGAGATATTAATATAATTACTATAAATAGAAATCAATTATATTATATAATCTAATTAATAATAATAAAATCAATATATTCGATATATATTCTATATAATAAATAGAATATATAATAAGATTTTCTAATATAAATAATATAATAAAAAAAAGATATATAAAATGAGATATTAATAGAAATCGATTATATTATATAATCTAATTAATAATAACAAAATCAATATGTTCCTATTATAGTTTATTACGGTACAATATATTTAATATTTTAATTACATTTTATATTTCTATTTATTCTAGCAAAAATATAGGATCATAGCTAATATCTAGGATTACTAATATCACTACCCAACAGACTCGGTAAGGTAAATTGAAATGACTCCACTACTCCCAAAAATAGTTAACCACGTGCTTTTAATAATATAAAAAAAATCAGCACACAATAAACATTTAAAAAAAGGCTAAAAGAGGAATTGGTGCTGCAAGCTACACGCACAATTGAAAGGTGTAGTTAGACGCACAAAGTGACTTTGCAAAAAGCTACTCCAAAAGAAATATATATCATTCGATTACCAAAGTCCCAAATACCAAAATCTAAAACGTATGGGGATCTTATGTTAAAGGGTATGTGACTTTTGCAAAAACAAGTTATCACGCAAAGCGAGAAAAAGCAATATATGTATATTCAATTGCCAAAGCCTAAAACACTCAAGGCCAAAACGCACATGATCAATACTTATGGCTAGTGAAGATCAACCAGAATTATATCCTAAGATGAAAACATCTTTCTCATAGAGGAAGATAAACACAAGATTTATGTACTGAATGAAAATCACGAGAAAGAATGAGACGACAATTTTGTGGATTTAAAAGAATCATGCTCTGTAGCAACGGATTCCTATTATTCTAGATATTAGGATTTCCTATCAAAATTTACATAAATATAACCTAAACCTCATGGGGATTAGAATTACTTGGTCTACGCTTTTGCTAGCCTCCTAGAAGAACGAGAGAAAAGTATCGGGTGTTTTTCTAGGTTTAAGCGGTCAGACCTAAATTTATAATTAAAATCTAGGGTTTTAGCTATGGGTTGGGCTTTTTACTTATTTCCGATAAATGAATTAAAACACATGGTAGAGTTTTATTATTAAATATATTTTAAGTCCGATGATGAATTAAAAAAAATTAAAAATATAATCTGATCTAACTAACTCCTAAATTCTTGGATCTAATCTTAAATGATCTAATAATACTATTTACAAAATAATATGATTACCACACAAACAATACAATATTATTAATTTTTACTATATTATTATTATTATTATTATTATTACTATTTCTATTATTAATCATTATTATTTTATTAGTATTATTTTACTCTATCATTATCTTTACTATTTCTATTATTATTATTATTAATAAAAATCCGGGGTATTACATATATATAATTAGCATTATATATATATGTAGGTCCCACTATTTCATGCGTGTGTAGGAATATGTTTCTTCTCATACAACATGAGAAGTTTAAAGTTTAAACCCCTTATATATATATAGTTTTACCTCCTTACCCTTTTATATAAAAAATGTATGATAGTCAAAGTCCAATCCTTCTCACTAATGAATTTTTTTAAGAAAATTTTATTTTAAGAGGGTGGGCTAATTCGCTAGCCCCCTCATGGTGTAGGCTGGGCCAGGAAAACTTTGTGCCCACCAAGAGGCAGCTGATTCATCCTGCCTCTCTTGACCCATGCATAATTTGGATTTAGCTTAAGTCCTATACCCCTTATCATCATTTTCCCTCCTTTTCCCTTTTTTACCGTTAAATTAAGATCTTAACGGTTTAAATTTACCATCACTTTTCCTTCTTTTCCCTTGTAATAATATTTTTATCATATGGTAAATCTGAACCGTTGAGATCTTAATCCAACGGTAGAAAAAGGAAAATGAGGAAAAATGATGGTAAGGGGTATAGGACTTAAGCCAGATCCCAACTCCATGATCCCATTTATAAGTTTAAGGAGCTAATTTTTTAACTTTGTTTTTATTTATGATTAATTTTAGAAGTTGATGTGGACAAATTTTATATTTATTATAATTAATAGAAAATAAAAATAAAATTTTTTATCACAATAAATTTAGAAATAGAATCACAATGATTTATATTATACTATTTTTAATACTAAATATAGAACAAATTTATAATATAATTTGTAATATAAATTTTAACATATTAAAATGAAAAGGGAGCAAATTGTTTGTGGGGCCCAATATTTTAAATAAGGAACGTGTTTTTTGTGCTTCGATTTGTTATTTGTTTTCTTCTCCATGGTCTCTCTCTCTACATTGCCCCATTTTTGACCCTTCCTACAGCCAATGGAATCTTTTTGGGAAAATCCTGTTCAGCGCCCTTTTTACAAAAAAAAATAATGAAAAAAGGCCCAAAGACTCTGAAAATTCGAAAAAAGGCTCAAGGTTAGCGGGGGGCTGATATAGTTGTTATTGGGGTACTGATATAGTTGTTAACTGGGCTGATTTAGTTGTTAAAAATAGATTCTGAAATTCCAGAAAAGGCCCAAGGTGAGTTGTTAATGGGGCTGATATAGTTGTTAGCAGGGTACTGATATAGTTGTTAACTGGGCTGATTTAGTTGTTTTTTTAAAACAACTAAGTCAGCCCAGTTAACAACTATATCAGTACCCTGCTAACAACTATATCAGCCCCATTAACAACTCAAACAACTAAATCAGCCCAGTTAACAACTATATCAGTACCCTGCTAACAACTATATCAGCCCCATTAACAACTCACCTTGGGCCTTTTCTGGAATTTCAGAATCTTGGGCCTTTTTTTGCATTTTTCTAGTAATATGGGCCCTGAACATCCCAATCTTTTTCTCTTTGGTGCTGGACGCTGACACGTCAGCAAACTATGAAGAAGGCAGAAAAACTGGATTTGACTTCTCTCATTTTCTTTTTCTATCCGCTCCCATTTTTTACCTTCTTTATGACTATTGGATCAAGATCTAATGATGTACATTTAATATTTCATTTTCATCATTCTCTCCATTTCCTTTCCATCTTTCTCTCTCTTCACTTTATAAGAGAAAAAGAAATATTAATAACATTAAATATTGACCATTAGATCTTGATCTAATGGTCATAAAAAAGGGTAAAGGATGAGAGCAACCAGAAAAGAAAAGGAAAAAAGCCAAGTCCGTATAGTTTAGCTTTATAGCAAAAAAAAAAAAAAATTGTATAATTTAGCCGCCGTTTAGGTATTAAAATATTAAAACCCTTTTATAAAAAAAAATGAAAATAAAACCCCCATCCCCATTTAAATGTTGTTGACTAGTTTTTCTAATATTATTTGACACGTGTTAGCTACTGCTCTCATGAGCAAATCATGTGACTTAAGCTTGCTTAAGATGACAATATGAAATCATCTTAACTATATTAAACAAAACAAAAACATAAATAATTGCAAGGCCTTTTTGCCACAATTTCCTCAAAATGCAAGAATTTTTAAGAAGCAATAACATCAAATGTGAACTGAAAATAACATTGACCCAATTGAATATTACTTACAATGCAGTAAACTGAGAATAACCATACAATGTAGTAACTACAAATGGACATACTTTTTTGAAGTTAATTGACAGTTATGAAGCATCGATACTCATAAAAAAAAAAATCCGACGTATTGGACACTTGTATTGAAAACATTTTGAAAACGCCGAATTAGAATCAAGCATAAGAATTAAGTTAATATTATTTGAAGTAACATATTAACATCTTATATCAAGAACATATCGAAAATGTTATATCAGAATCGTTGCTTCATAGATTGATAATGATAGCCAACAAGTGTCCAAATGAAGATTTAGCTAAATATAAAAGAAAAATAAAGTTTGTTATATATTCTCGTTTACTGAGACCTTAGTGCTATTTTTCTTCAAATTTTCTATGTTAATTTTACTTACTAAAAAGATTTTAATCTTTATAAGCAGAGGGAGTATTATTTTAAATATTAAATATGAATTAAAATATACTATAGTAATTAAATTTTATTGTTCTCATGAAAAAATTAATTAAAATAATTTAAGCCAATTTAAATCCAACCAAACGTGTAATATTTTTTTTTGGATAGGATATTGTTACAACTTTTTTTTATTACAACCAATGATACTACCACTTTTCCACTGTTAGATCAGAATCTTAATCTTAATAGGAGAGAGAAATTATATAGGTAAATGAGATTCTAATCTAACGGTGAAAAAGTGATAGTAATATTGGTTGTAACAAAAAAAGGAGGTTTGTAACAATATCCTATCTTTCTCAAAAAAGTAATTTACCAATTTTCAAAGGTTTGGTGAACAGAACATTTTGGCATTATGTTCTGCAGCTGCAAAATGACAATGCCCGTTCTTACATTACCTTCCCTGTTCTTCTCTGCTTAACTCCGGTATCGCGATTTCTATAATTTCATCTCCTCTGTTCTTCTATCTTGGTGTATTGCTGAAAAAATATGTTGTACAGCTTTGATGGCCGGGAAAGGAGCTGGTGAAAGGTGATCTGCTAGCAGTTAGAAGGAAATTGGTGTTGAATCTGAGAAGAAATTGGGTGTGCTGTAGCAGGACGCAAGGCGGAGAGATAAAGCTAGAGACAATCCCGTGCATGCCCTAAACCTCGAAGTCGTTGTCGGGTTTGTTGCCTGACCTCATTGACCCTCGTTTGGGTCCCTCTTCATTTCTAAAACCCTAACCATGGCTGAACCAATTTCATCCTCGGATCTGAATTTCAATGATTTATCATCCGAGTTCGATAACCTCCCTGTTCCATCCATGGATCCGCTCTTTTTCTCCGGCGACGACCATGCCCTGCCCTCTGAAGCATTCGCATCAGATTTTGACTTAGCCATGGAGTTCGGAAATGATGGAGAATTTGAGATTTCCTTTGACGATCTTACCGATCTCCATATTCCTGATGAAACCGATGATTTCCTACTCCCCGATGGCTACGGTGAACTGCCTGGGTCGCATGAGTTGAATGACCATGAGAAGCAGTTGGGCTACGACAGTTCCAATTCTGGGTTACCTGACCCGGATAGTTGTTCAGGTTCGGGGAATCGGAATCCTGATGTTGCAGAGTTTTTGAATACACAATCACCTGAGTCTGGTAGTTGCGAGCATTCTGTGATCCACTCCTTGGATAATTCAGGTGATCGGAACTCGCATCATTCACTGCATGTCAAGGCTTCAAGCTTTAAATCACCAGATTCTGATTCTTGCGACCGGGAATCTTCTGGTGGGTCTATTTCATCCCAGGGTTCAGGCAACGGTGGTTTAGGTGACTCGCGTACTTCTGAAGTGATGAATAAGTCTTCACCGGGTTCTCACTGCGACGACAGAGACATTTCTTCTCATCGGATTGCTGATCAGGATATAAAATTGGAGGACATGGGTAAAAATTGTGATTTGAAAAGGAAGAAGCAACAAAATGAAGGAAATACTGAGTCCAGAACTACCAAGTATCGAAAGTCGTCGATGCCTACAGTGGATACCGCTCAACAGCCTGGTCTCAATGCCGTGGATGAAGAGGACGGGAGAAGGAAGGCTAGGCTGATGAGGAATCGAGAAAGTGCCCAGCTCTCCAGACAGAGAAAGAAGCACTATGTGGAGGAGCTTGAGGAGAAGGTGAGGTCAATGCATTCAACCATAACTGATTTAAGCAGTAAGGTATCGTTTGTTATGGCAGAAAATGCTGCTTTGAGACAGCAATTGAGTACTGGTGGAATGTGCCCGCCACCACCAGCTCCAGGGATGCACCCTCATCCTCCAATGGGACCCATGACCTATCCATGGGTGCCGTATGCACCCTATGTTGTCAAACCGCAAGGTTCTCAGCTTCCTCTGGTTCCAATACCCAGATTAAAGTCTCATCAATCGCAATCTGCACCAAAGGCCAAAAAGTCTGATAATAAAAAGACTGAGGGAAAAACTAAGAAAGTTGCCAGCATTAGTTTGTTAGGTTTGCTTTTCTTTTTATTTCTTTTTGGTGGACTCGTTCCTCTTGTTAATGTTAGGTTTGGAGATATGGGGGACAATGTTCCTAGGAGGTCTATTTCTGCGAACGATAGATTGTATGGTCAGCACCAAGGAAAAGCTTGGGAGGTTAGTGGTCATATAAATAAATCTGAAGGAGAAAAGGAAGTAAGATTCGCTAGCGGGAATTTGAGTATTTCTGATAGAATGTTATATGAGAAAGGTCACAAATTAGAAGAAACACTGAGACAGCAGGACTCACCATATAGAATGAACTCAGATGACTTTGTTCATAGGGGAAATGCTAGTGAGCGCGAGCCTCTTCTTGCTTCTCTGTATGTTCCAAGGAATGATAAGCTTGTGAAAATTGATGGTAACTTGATAATTCACTCTGTTCTAGCTACTGAGAAAGCCATGGCATCTGATACTGCTCACACAGAAAAGAATGTGAGAGAAAATGGATTGGTGATTTCTAAAAATTGGGATTCTGCACTGGCTATTCCTGAAGTTGGAACGAACAGGGGTCAACATCGTCACTCATATAGGAGCCCACCTGAACAGCGGAAGGCTCTTGCCTCTGGTTCTGCCGAAACATTGAAGAACCATTTAAAGTCAACTGCGACTGATGGTAAAATGCAACAATGGTTTCGTGAAGGTCTTGCTGGTGAGATGCTTTTTCTTTGTCTCTTTCTGAGATTCCCTTTACATGTAGATTGCTTGGTAATGCATTTTTTTTTTTCAACCGACTTATTACATAGTTGTTGCCTAGGCTGGTAGCCAGCCTGTACCATATAGATTGTCCAAGTACACGTCAGAGCAATGTGAAAAAACCATCATACTGTTTGGTGATTGTGAAATCATTTTTCTTATTTGTATGTTTGTTATGAGTATTCGTAAATTTTTTCAGTCTTTTATTTTGTAAAGCACAGTACTGTGGCCTATTTTGAAGTGTTGACTTTATTAAATATCTTTTTTTATTAATACAGTCAATAATACACTCCCCTAGTTAATGCATTTGTGGCTTTTCTTCCAGAATGCTTGCCAATCTTCTCTTATCCTCCTTTGTGACATGTTTCCATTATGAACTTAAATGCGGGCAGCAATGTTTCCATTGTCCTTTTCCATGTTTTGGTAGATTAAAAGAATGTTATCCATTAATATTGTCAATGATCTGTGTAAATTCAGTATTTACTTTTTTCAAATAGACAGACATCTGTAAACTCACAATTAGAGTTTGCATTTTGCTTGATCATTAAGCAGTTAGATTGTAGTATATATCCCTTTATTCAAAATATTTATGATGACAACCTAAGAGAACATCTGGAATTTTATAGTAATCTTTTATTGGCAGTTGCTTGTCATTTTCAATAATACGGATTTGTATGTAGCAGGGCTAAGTTTGTTGTGATGCTTAGCTACGCTTACTAACAGGCACAAGATTGACCTTTTGATTGGCACTATTCATTTCCCATGGTCTAAGTTCTTAGTAAGGAAGATGCCTCGTATTTTAAGTTAAACCCCGGTCGGGGATGACTTTTATTGCTGGTTATTTTCTATCTTGTGATGTAACATTTTTCTCAGCTATGATTTAGGCATCCTTATATCTCTCAATTACTGAAGGTTCTAAGTTCTTGATGCAGGGCCAATGTTGAGTTCTGGGATGTGCACAGAGGTTTTTCAGTTTGATGCCTCACCAAAACCAGGAGCTATAGTTCCGGCATCATCATCAGTTGCAAATGTTTCCGCTGTTAACAGCCAGAATGATACAAGCATCAACAAGAGAAGGAATAGAAGGTTCCTTCACAAGCTGCCGCATTCCTTTGCCAGATCTTCTGGTCTCAACGCAAGCGAAGAACATGTTATGAGAAATTCCCAGAATGAGAACCTCCATGGTAATAAATCATCATCTTCCATGGTGGTTTCGGTCCTTGTTGATCCCAAGGAGGTCGGAGACGGCGATGTGGATGGTGTGATGAAGCCTAAATCACTTCCTCAGATCTTTGTAGTTGTGCTCATAGATAGTGTCAAGTATGTCACTTACTCGTGTGGCCTTCCAAGAGCATCTCACCATCTCGTGACTGCCTGATCGTCCCGAGGGTTGAGAATCCTTTAGCTGGGACGACAATGTTTTTGTGAGAGATATCTAACCTACACATCACTTTCTTCCTCAAGCAAGAAAAGAGGACAAAGTGAGGGAGAAAGTGAGAAGCTGAGCTCCAGTTCTGTACATAACATAGGTTTTTTTTTTTAATACTAATTTTACTCTACTGAAGTATGCTTGTATTCTTTAAAAGATTCTCCGGAGACCTTAACTCCTGTGTAGTAGTACTCGTATTTTGAACTTGGAACCTTAAGGTGATACTTTTTTCAGCTTACCAAGAGGTCTACAAATCTGGTGATAATATGTAATATTTTAGATCTCGAAGAATTTCCCTCGCCTTTTTTCGGATGCACAAGAATTGGCTCTGTATTAGTAAGACCTATTAGTTTTAAATATTATTCTGGATAATTTTATTTATTAAATATATATTCTTTGAACTAGCTCTGTTCTAATTTTTATTCTGAACAAGTGTGCGTATATATAAACAATATATAAATAACGGGATAGGATATTGTTACTACCAGTTTTCGTACTACCAATGTTACTACCACTTTTTCATAGTTAGATCAGAATTTTAGTTAGATCAGAATTTTAATGGGAGAGAGAAATTATAAAGGTATATATTCTAATCTAATGGTAGAAAAGTGGTAGTAACAAAAAATGGTAGTAACTATATCCTATCCCATAAATATAAGGGGGTAAAAATACTCAAACCATTTTAAAATTGTACACATTACTATAATTTTTTTTAGGTGTAAAAATGATTATAAAATTTTAAAAAGAGTGGAATACTACAACTCCGCGAAATTATTTCACCCATGTCACAGACTACCTATTGTGCAAAGAACCAGGAAAAAGCTATCATCATAGAAAAGCAAATTTTTGACTGTTGCAGGCTGCTTGATGCTTATTAAATCTATTTTATCTTCTCTTCCTAGCTACTGCATGCAATCTACCCTTCTACCTATTTGTACAATTAACAAAATTGAGAGAATTTCTAGGAAATTCTTATGGTCCTCAAAATGAAGATGTTAAAAAATTGCATCTTGTTGCTTAAGATAAAATTATTCAAGCAAAGAAGCAAGGAGGATTGAGCTTTGTTATGGATACGGGAACGTGGGCCACGAAGCCCAGACCTTTATGCCACTATCTGCAGCGGTTACCCCCACGAAAGCCACTACCAACAGCACGTCCTGGGACCACGACCCACAACCAGCCGTGTATCTCGGGACACGTACGGTAACTGCCCTCTCCTATAAATAGGAGATCATTCCACTGGTGTACGGTACGCATGATTCACCCATTCATTCTCACTGAGCACACACCCCCACACTCAGTGGCTAAACGCCGGAAGTATATTCGAACTACGTTGGCTTTGATCCCTATACTAGGGTACGTAGGCCCTAGGCGCTGTTCCTAGTTCAAGCTAGTATTACATTGTTCATACTCGAACATTTGGCGCCGACCGTGGGGACCAGAAAGGTTCGACCACAAGGTTTAAAAGTTACGTATCAATGGCAAAAACAAAGCGAACTTTGGCAATTCGGCACATTCGAGCACCAGAAGAACAGCAAGGACAACAAATAGAAGAAGCGATACAGCCAAATCCTCTCGACGTTGACATGGATCAAGTAACTGTAGAAACTGAAGAAGAGGTGTCGAATATGGCCAACTCCCCCATCCCAGAAGATGACGTGCTAGAACACGGGGACACCCAGGCTCCCCCGAGCGGTCCACAGGAAGAAATTGAAGTGACTAACCCGGACGTTTGTTTGTTACAGAACACTATCGGATCCATTTTGAACAGAATGGATGGAATGGAAACTCGTCACAATCTTCAGATTCAAGAAAGCGCTCGAGCACACCAGGAGGAAATGGACCGACGTGACGAGGAATGGAGGAAGCTTTTTGAGCAATACACTGAACAAGTTGACAAGCGGGACGCTGGAATCGACAATAACAATGCAAGGCCGAGTCCACGCGGCTCTCCCTCCCATGAAACGCAACCGAGACACGGGGATAGCAGAGAAAGAAATGGTGACCAGAGGCATTCAGGGTGATCTCGGGAAAATGGCCGAGATAGACACACTAGGCGCTCAGCTAAAAATGACCGTCACAAAAGACGAGATTGGGTTACCGACAGTTATGAAGAGACTGATGGCATAAGGCAAGGTCAGGCGTCAGCTAAGACGCAAAGAGAGGACAAACAACCGACAAGAGACCTGAGTTCATCAAGGGACCGCGCAACATCTTCCGCGGTATACTCAAGTTCGGATGACGATGACAAAATGGCGACTCCTTTTACCAAAAAGATCATGGCAACACCTTACCCGAAAGGCCTTGACACAAAGGACTTTCCCAAATACGATGGCAGCCAGGACCCACAGATTCATCTCGGCAACTTCAAAATGGAGATTATGGTGAAAGGATACTCAGGACCAGTCATACCACGTTTATTTGTAGGAACTTTGCGAGGACCGGCACAGATATGGTTTAAAGTTTACCAGCTGATTCAATCCCGGACCTCAAAGACTTTGAAAATAAATTTCTGCTCCATTTCGCCCCAAGTCGGAAGCAACCAAAGACAGAATTTCAACTCGATCAAGTACGACAGGCACCCGGAGAAACTCTTCAAAAATACTTGGAACGATTCAATAGTACCGCCCTACAGGTACCCGGGTTGAAAGAGGACGTGCAATTGCATTGTGTTATGGCGGGCTTAGATAAAAGTTCGCCGATGAAAAAGTCAATCATGAAGCACCGCCCAAAGTCGTTGACCGAGTTCCGAGACCGCACTAAGCAGTATATAGAAATGGAGCAGATGGAAGTGACGACTCAGCCTCCCAGAGACTCATCTAGAAGATCCCCTCCCCGAGGGAAGGACCGATGTAATTCCGACAGGCAACATGACCGATGTCGTGACAAAAAGCCTCGAGGAAGTCGGGCACAAGGAAAATACGACAGGTATGCGCCGCTGAGGTTGCCTCAGGCCCAGATTTGGAAAGAAGTTTCTTCAACAGAAATGAAGAACGTAGAGCAACCACGGCCAATGCAGACAAATCAGCCTTTAGACAGATCCCGATACTGTGAATTTCACGACCGGAACGGACACACGACAGAGGCCTGTTGGGATTTGAGGGATGCGATTGAGAAGTTTGTTCGGGAAGGAAAACTCCGCCGGTACGTAATACAAACTCAAGGCCGACAAAACAAACGGCCAAACAGAAGCAGAAGTCCAGCTGAAGGAAGAAAGAGGCAACACAGTAGTAAGGATCGACGAAATGAAGACGAATTTCCCGAGTCGAAGTTTGTCTGCAGCGGCATTGTCGGTGGTTTTGGAGGAGGGGGAGATTCTTCCAATCAGTGGAAAAATATTTAAAGGAGGTCATGTCGATCACAGACCGGCCCAGGTTCAAAAGAGAAAAGAAGCCAGATGAGCCGATGTTGGGATTTTCACAGGAAGACCTGGATGATGTAATACCCGGGCACAATGATGGACTGGTGATCACGGGGACAGTCAACTATTGTCAAGTTAAAAAGATATTTGTCGACAACGGGAGTGCGGTAGACATCATTCTCTGGGATGCGTTCAAACGAATGAGGTTAGACTCCAAGGACCTGAAGCCGTGTAGGACCACGTTAACCGGGTTCAATGGAGAAGACACGCGTCCTAAGGGGTATATTGACCTCAAACTGACTCTGGGAACTAGAGAAGCTTTCAAAACCGAGGTGGTGATTTGTGGTGGCGGATTTTCCCTCACCTTACAACATGATATTGGGAAGGCCGACTATCCATGCCTGGAACATGCTGGTATCATCAAATCACCAGAAGTTAAAATTCATCAACAAGAAGAACCAGGTTGTAACTATTAAAGGAGATCAGAGGGATTCCCGAAAATGTTATTTCGAGGCAGTCCAGGAAGGCAAGTCGGCTACCAAGAGAAAAGCAAGTAGTAGCGCAATGCAAATAGTCGAGTTGGACCTGAGGGAGGAGGATAAGGCGCGCAGAGCAGAGCCTGGTGAAGAATTAGAAGACCTCGTCCTGGGGGAAGGTCTAGAACGAGTCACGAAAATAGGAAAAGCTTTAAATCCTGAGATTCGTGCAGAATTAGAGAAATTTCTACAGGACAATAAGGACGTGTTTGCATGGAGACCGTCTGAGATACCGGGAATTGATCTCGAGTTCTGCTGTCACAAGTTGGCTATCACACCAGGGTCAACGCCAATAGCGCAGAGGAAGAGAAACATTGGCTCAGACCAAGGACAGGCCCTGGACGAGCACGTCAAGGAATTACTCGATGCTGGATTTATAAGGGAGGTACAGTATACCACTTGGCTATCCAATGTCGTGATGGTGAAGAAGCCCAATGGTAAATGGCGGGTATGTGTCGACTACAAAGACTTGAATAAAGTATGCCCTAAAGACGCGTTTCCAATGCCCAACATAGACCAGCTGGTGGACCAATCATCCGGGTTTCAATTGCTCTCGTTCATGGATGTTTACTCGGGATATAATCAAATCGCCATGCATCCCGATGACCAGGATAAGACTGCTTTCATCACCAATAATGCTAACTATTGTTATACTGTGATGCCTTTTGGTCTTAAAAATGCAGGAGCAACATATCAGAGAATGATGACTAAGGTCTTCAGGGACCAACTCGGGAAGAACGTTGAAGTATACATCGACGACATGATAGTCAAGTCAAAGGAGCAAAGCGACCATGTCCAAGATCTAGGCCAGACGTTTGAAAGATTAAGGAGACATAGGATCCGATTAAACCCGGCGAAATGCACTTTTGGAGTACCCTCCGGGAAGTTTTTGGGTTTCCTGTTAGCAATCCGGGGCATCGAAGCCAACCCTGAAAAATGCATAGCGATTTTGGAGATGAAGGCCCCGACGAACAAGAAGGAAGTCCAACAGTTAACTGGAAGATTAGCGGCCTTGACAAGATTCTTGCCCAAGTCGGCCGAAAAGTCACTTCCTTTCTTCAAACTCTTAAAGAAGCAAGCTCAGGGAGAGTGGAACTCGGATTGTGAAGACGCATTCACGAGGATAAAGCAATGCTTATCTTCCCCACCAGTGCTGTCGAGACCTGAACCTAACGAGAAACTAATTCTTTATTTATCAGTGGGAGAAGAAGCAGTGAGCGCGGTCTTGACTAGAGAAACCGGTTAAGAGCAAAGACCAGTGTATTTTGTAAGTCAGGTTTTACAGGGGCCCGAGGTAAGATACCAGAAACTTGAGAAGATGGCTTTCGCCTTATTAACAGCAGCACGGGGACTACGACATTATTTCCACAACCATTCTATTATAGTCCGGACGAACCAACCACTTTGTCAGATCTTACACAAACCGGACTTAGCCGGAAGGATGACGAACTGGGCAATTGAATTGTCCGAGTTTGATATTATCTATGAGGCCCGACAAGCAATCAAGTCACAGGCTTTAGCCGATTTCCTGGTGGAGTCGACTTTTGTCCCCGAAGAAGAAGCAAGAGCAGAACCCTGGAGAGTCTTCGTGGATGGCTCGTCAAATTTACAAGGAGGCGGCGCGGGGGTTATTGTGGAAAACCCCAAGGGTGTCGCCATAGAACTGTCCCTACGGCTATATTTCCCGACTTCCAACAATCAAGCCGAGTATGAAGCCTTGCTAGCTGGTCTATCCCAGGCAAAAGAAAGTGGGGCTCAGAAAGTGCACATATCAACGAACTCGCAGCTAGTAGCGTCTCAAATTCAAGGCGCTTACCAAGTAAAGGGACCATTGTTGGCAAAGTATTTAGCCAAAGTAAAGGAAATCATGGCCCAATTCGACGAGGTCACGGTGGCACATATCCCAAGGGCGGAAAACACAAGGGCCGACATCCTGTCGAAATTAGCAAGTACTAAAGGCCCGGGAAGCCTGAGAACAGTGGTCCAACAGAATCTCCCAGTGCCGAGTTGTGTAATGCTGATAACAAGTTCGGACGATTGGAGAAAACCAATTGCTGATTACTTAGAGCGAGGAATTATACCCGATGATGAGATGCAGGCAAGAAACTTGATAAGATTGGCAGCTGCCTACACAATGGTGGATGACCAACTTTACCGAAAAAGCCTACATGCGCCTCTGGCGAAGTGTCTCGGGAGCGATCAAGCCCAATATGTCTCGGCGGAAATCCACGAAGGCATCAACGGGCAACACATGAGGGCCAAGGCACTCGCGCGGAAGGCTATCTGGGCAGGATATTATTGGCCTACAATGGCCCGAGATGCCAAGGACCACGTCCAAAAATGTGAAAGTTGTCAGAAGCATGGAAAGATCATCAGAATGCCACCATCCGACTTGCAGGCAATTACGGCACCATGGCCATTTTTCAAATGGGGCATGGACTTGCTAGGACCTTTCAAACCAGCACCCGGATAACTGAAGTGGCTCATTGTGGCAGTGGATTACTTTACAAAATGGATTGAGGCCGAACCGCTGGCAACAATAACTTCGGCCAGAACACAGAAATTTTTCCGGAGGAGCATCATCTCGTGGTTCGGAATCCCGGCAGAAATAATCACAGATAACGGGACGCAATTCACGGACCAAGGATTCCAGAAAATGATGTCCGACTTCCAAATTAAGCATCATTTCACTTCCGTGGAACACCCGCAGTCCAACGGACAGGCGGAGGCAGCAAACAAAGTGATCGTCAACGGACTTAAAAAGCGAATGGAAGAGGCCCAAGATAATTGGGTTGAACACCTGTACTCGGTGTTATGGGCATATCGGACAACGGTGCAGTCGTCCATGGGGGAAACCCCATTCAGACTCACTTATGGTTGTGAAGCCATGATTCCCGTAGAAATCGGAGAACCCTCCTTGCGGAAGTTGCAGGTCACTCAGGAACGAGTTAACAACGAAACAATTGCTGCCGAGTTGGACATGATCGACGAGGTTCGCGCAGCTGCCCATGTGAAAGATATATCAACAAAACGACTTATCATGGCTCGCTACAACAGAAAGGTTAATCCCCGATCTTTCAAGAAAAATGACTTGGTGCTCCGAAGAGCTGATATTGGCAACAAAAATGCCCAAGATGGGAAGTTAGCAGGCAATTGGGAAGGCCCTTACAGGATCAAGGAGCAACTCGGGAAAAGCGCTTACGTTTTGGAAACCTTGGATGGGAAAGCACTAAAAAGAACTTGGAATGCTGATAAGCTTAAGGCTTACTACAGTTAAAGTAATCTGCTGCATGCTCGGATTCATTATTTCAATTGTTACTTGTTTGTTTCTTTCAGAAAGTTTAATTGCGGGTTCAGGACTCGCCCAGTATTATGTGAAGATTTTGATTAATGGAATAAGAGGCTACAAAGCCAAATTCAGTCTTGTTAAAGCTTTCGGAACATGTATGAACCTCGAGTTGGTTCATAAATCATGTCCATGTATGAACCCCGAGTTGGTTCATAAATCATGTCATATAAAAAGAACATGTATGAACCCCGAGTTGGTTCATAAATCATGTCATCTAAAAGAACATGTATGAACCCGAGTTGGTTCATAAATCATGTCATCTAAAATACATGTATGAACCCCGAGTTGGTTCATAAACCATGTCAATAATAACACATGTATGAATTCCGAGTTAATTCATAAATCATGTAGCGATTAAAACGCCAGTGGAATAATCCGCCAAATACGAGTCTAAGCTTGACTGTATAGCGGCAAAGCCGCCGAAAAATGACAAGCGGGAACTCGGGTTGGATGACCCGCGGTGACCGTATCGTTAAATGGCCATAATAAAAAGACATGCGCGAATTTTGCAAATGCACAATTTCGTGAATCATGCACCTCGGCAATTAAAATGCTGAAAATAAAAACAAAGGCATTCTGATCGACCTTGATCACGTTGATTGGTTGCCTAATGAAAACGAAAGGGAGGATAAGCAATTTGGCAGAAATGGTGTCAAACTAAATTCCATCAATCAAAGAGTTACTACATCCGGACAACAAAACAAAAGCCCGACATGGGCACCAAAACAAAAGCCCGACATAGACACCAAAACAAAAGCCCAACACGGGCATTGAATCAGAAAAGGACGAGACGAATCAGAAAAGTTAAGAGTCATTTGGGCCATCAGGAGCCTGTTGATCCCCTCCAGTCTCCTCGGACCAAAGCTTGTTGAAGGAGCATCCAAAAAAGGAGCCGGGTGAAACTGCCCGCCTTCAACATAGGCATTAACATGCGCTTGTGTCAGGTCCAAGGAAAATTGGGGATTCAAGAATTGCGCTTGCTCCAAAGCATTCTCGAAGGCCTCCATCACACCAGTCTTTAACTTGGCCACATCGCTGCTGGCAAGTTCGAGGGCTGCTTGACTAGCCTCAAGAGACGACGTCAGCTTGGCAACCTCGTCCTTGTACTTCGTTACTTCACCCTTGTACTTCGCCAATGCAGTGGAATCTTGTTCACGGACTTGAAGATGGTGGATGACCTCGGACTCTGCTTTATGGAGCTTATCACGCAGGCCAATAATTTCATCTGATAGGCTCACCTTCTCGGCTTGAGCCACATGAAGTTCTTCTTGGGCCTGAGCCACCCGATCATCGGCCGTTTTCATCTCGGCTTTTAGAGACTTAATCTCTACTGCCTGTTCTCCAACCCAATCTTTAAGCTGTGCAGCCAGATGACAGACGCCAGCATTCTTCATATTCAAGTGCTCCAAGTCCTGGAGCTCCTTTACCTCCAGTGTTGAAATCCTCTTCCTATCAAAATAATGAAAGGGAGCTTGGAGGCCCGCACGAAAGCCCGCAGGAATTTTATTTTCCCAAAGATTTGACTTCGAGAGTTTCACAACAGGCCCAGTCGAAGATGCCGGGACGTCAGAAGCCGTTTTCTCGAGCTCTATGATTGGAATGGCCAAAGGAATGTCACCCTCACCCTCTTCTTCCGGATCAGCCTCGAGGGTCTTCCTCTTCCTCAACCTCTTGGTTTTCTTGGCCGTAGGAGGATCAGAAGACTCTGGAACAGAAGCCGCCCTTTTTGCAGCAGGGGTCACGGGGCGAGTTGATGGGGCCGTATCCGGATGACGGGCGGTGACGTCAAGGTAATCGGGTCTCTTACCCATTGGATCACCTGAGAAAAAGACAAAAGACGAGTTATATAAAATTTGAAGAAAATACACTTCAAGAATATTTAAAGCAACAATCATACCCGTAGTGGGTGATTTCCATACAAAAGAAAGTATATAATCGGCCGAGTCCTCTAAGGGCTCTTTATTGACCGACGTGGAAATGAAAGCGATTGCGTCTCTCTCCTGAGGGGTCATCTCGGGCAAGGGGGTCAAAAAGTCCTTGGCCTCAAACCTATGATGATCTTCGGTCCAATACAAAGGGAAACGACCTTCGAGTTCCCCAGAGGCAGAAGTCTGAAGAAACCACGGGATCCTCCCGGGTTTGGCAGAAACTTTGAAGAAGGAATTCTTAAAGCCTTTCCACGAATCGGTGAAAGGCTTGAGGAATTTGCGACCCACAGAAGCACAAAGGGAAGTCCACCCAAATTCAAGCAAATCGCCGTCTGTCGAAAGATTGTTCTCCAAAGGAACAAAAAAGTAGTAGAACACGGGCACAGAACAGACTAAATCATATTGTCGCAGAAGCTTTCAAAGGCAATGGCAAAGGCCCAGCCATTAGGATGAAGTTGGGAAGGAGCTAAATGAAAGTGGCGGAGGAGCTGCATTTGGAATTCAGAGAAAGGAAATTCCATCCCAAGTCGGGAAATGACATGTCTGTAGAAGAAAAAGAAAGGGGTTTCATCTTCGGAGCATCTGGAAGCCACCAACTCACTAGTTGAAGGTCGGCACACTGTATATCCGTCCCCACCTCGGATTACCCCAGCAATTGTCTTAGCAGATGACTTATTCCTCATGTCGGTGACGGCCTTACTGACGGCATATCGGTTAATTGTCGTCATTCGGGAAGTAACAGAGGGAGCGGACTCGCCGGTCTCGGATTGGTTTGTTTGATGCGAAAGGGAAGACATAAATACCTATACAAAAAAGAAAAAGACTGAGTCAAAACTCGGGAGTACCTGAAGTCATAAGATTTTCAGGAATTTGAGACGCTGAAGGCAATAAAGGGGTATAAGCGACAGCAAATCTCCAGGGCCTTTGGTTACAGCGACAACGATCCAAAGTCTGCTCGGCTTCTTGATCAAGCCCCTAATTGGAAAGGTCAATGGCTTTATACATGCATTCCTCACAAGGTGTGATAGGCTCGGCTGGGCGGCCCTGGGCGGGGGTATCATGGGCCACACTTCGAGCAACCAAAGGGCGTGCTGAAGCAGCAGATGAAGTTTCAACCACCCGACCTTGATGGGATCTCCCGCCTCTGCCATCTTGTGAGGAACTGGAGCCTCGGGAACTACCGCCTCGGGAGGATCCGCCGCCATGAGAAGAACGAAGCAAATCTTCCATCTTCTCTTTTTCGGTGGGAAGAATAGACCACAGCCAGAGTTTAGTTCGGCCAGGAACTCTTTGAAGTAGTTCTCTATCCTCCTCGGGGATGGGCCGACCATACATGTCTACTAGGGGTGTCTGGGGATCCATCTTTTGAAAAACAACTAGAACACTAAGTTGCATACAGTTGGGGATTATCAAGCAAACAAAAATGAAATTCAAGAACGTGAAAAAGCACAATATGATGCTATGAAGATGAAGAACAGTGACCCTAAATTTCTCAGAAGTTCCAATCTTTTAACGACTCAGATAAGGTAACCTCACTATGGCTCTCCACAATTTCCTTTCTTCAGAGAGGAATTCAGGATCATCGTCGTCGTTTAAAGCACCCAGCAAAAACAGAGGCATATTTCAAGAACACGAATCCAGGAATGCAGGAACAACAAAAACAGAGGCATATCTTAAGAACATAAATCCAGAAATGCAAGAACGGAGCAGAAATTTAAAGAAATCACACCAAGATAATCTTAATTACGATGAACAAAGAGGAACAAGCTCAAATGCTGGGAGAAAGCTTACTTGCAACTTAGAAGAAGGATGGAATCTGGATAAGAAAGTACAGAGAACGTTACTCTGCCAACAAAGAACTTAAAAGAACTTAAACAAATGAGAAAGAAGCAAAGGTGGAGAACGGAAGAAATGGACAATGCATTTATATCTATGGGCAAATTAGGGAGTGAGGCGATTGGCTATCCAAACGTCTCACCGGTTACGAGGTGCCAAGGGAAGTGACGGTACAGAATTCAGACGCACAATGTAGGATGAACCGACGGGGTCACACCCAAGCCCTACTAAAACCCTAAAAAAAGCAATCATGACGGAGGAGATATGACGTAGAGCATTAATGAGCGCGGTTACCAAAGGCGGCTTTTCGAAGGACGTGACGTTGTAGATTCTGAGGAAGTGGATATATGGAACGGCACCCTAAACTTGAAAGTAAGACAGACAGTCGTAACGATAGGTATGACCGCGGGCATTACAACAATAGGCATGCCGGTAAATAACACACCTCGGCAGAAATGTTAAACTCGGCACGTAGGACGAGGTTCGAACTCGGCACGACGGCCGACATAAGTCTGGCGGCTTGCAAGAAAGGATTGTCAACTCCATAACACATAAGGCCAGCTATCCATACCGGCTGGAAAGCGTACTAAAGACCCGGGCAATGTTGTCCAGACCAAGGCATCTCGGACGACTTCTACTCGGGTACAATCATCGGTGCATCCCGACAACCCAGGAACCCGAGTTACCGGGCTGGGGGGCAACCGACGAGTTAGATAAGTTGAGATTGATCCACGTTATCAATAACTGAGATTGGTTGAGATTCAAACTCAAAATTGCTACGAAAGCAAACAACTCGGATAAGCAGCATGACCCAATCGAGCAACTAATACATCCCGGCAGCTCATAAACCTGAACTACCGGGCTGGGGGGCAACTGTTATGGATACGGGAACGTGGGCCACGAAGCCCAGACCTTTATGCCACTATCTGCAGCGGTTACCCCTACGAAAGCCACTACCAACAGCACGTCCTGGGACCACGACCCACAACCAGCCGTGTATCTCGGGACACGTATGGTAACTGCCCTCTCCTATAAATAGGAGATCATTCCACTGGTGTACGGTACGCATGATTCACCCATTCATTCTCACTGAGCATACACCCCCACACTCAGTGGCTAAACGCCGGAAGTATATTCGAACTACGTTGGCTTTGATCCTTATACTAGGGTACGTAGGCCCTAGGCGCTGTTCCTAGTTCAAGCCAATATTACATTGTTCATACTCGAACAAGCTTCAAGAACCTTCGTCACCAGAACAAAGCATTCATAATGAAATTCAGAGCCTCCTCACAAAAATAAAAAAATAAAGAAAAAGAAAAAGATGCTATTTGGGTCTCCAGAAAAAGAAACTCTTCCTCTGCTTGGAAAATTATTGTTGAAGTATGAGATAAATTTCTCAGCAGTGTTGGTAAAAAGGTTAACAATGAGGCGGGAACCAATTTCTGGATTAACCTTTGGCTCCCTCTTGATCAACCCCTCATATCCTTCACCTAGAATCCTTCCTTAATTAAGGATGATGAAACAATAAGTGATCAACTGTTGTCAATTGGACGATGGTACACTAACAAATGCATGGAATTCTTCCTCTCAATATTATAATTGGACGACGGGATACTAACAGATGATATGGATTTTATGTGTGTGTAGGAATCTTCTCTTTAAACCTCATATATATATATATATAACTATCCGTACAGCGGAGCATCCTTGCTCCTGCTCCACCCGACCGATATCTTCTTTTTTTCTCTATTGCTGTGATATGAGCATCTTCACTGCGGGATTCTTGAAAGTTCTTGAATCCTAGCTCTCATCGCGACGCGATCTGAGCACTACGGAGGTTTTGTCCCTCCATGTCAACGCCGTCCTCTCGCGCCATCAACCACTTTCGTTTCCGCTGTTATAGATCTCCAGATTGTTGCTTCCGCCACCGCCACTCACTCTGCCGCTGTCGTTTTTCGGCCGTTCTAGATCTCCAGATTCTTGCTTCCGCCACCACCGCGCACTCCGGCGCTGTCGTTTCTGGCGCGTCGTTAAATGTAAGATTTGGTTCATAATACAAATTGTGGTATAAAGAAGATCTTATCTTCTTTGAGAAGGAGATACACCCATATGAAAGTTTTTTTTAAAAAAAAAAAAAAAAGATTTTTTTGTCCCTCAGCGCAGCTACTGTTCATCGTTCTTTACATTTTAGTTGTGGTCAAATCCATTTACTACCGGTGCTAATTATAAGGCATAGTTGACTTTGCTCGGAGAGATTAAGAAAGCTAAATAAATTGCTTAATCATTTTATATGTTATATATCTTTAGATTATATATTAGTATGTGAGTCAAACTAATTACTTTGAAAAAAAATACTCTAAATTAATTTAATTAGCTTCCTTAATTTCTCCAAAAAAAAGTCAACTATGTCTTATAATTAAAATCCATTTATTATTGCAGTTTATCTGCCATTTAGAACGACGTCGTCTTGTTCAATGAACAAATCCAAATCCTTTCTGACCGATAAACGAACACTCAAACAGCACCTATCTGTCAAATTAATCAATACAGCGTCGTTTCAATGCTTGATGCAGACATGAAGCGCCATTAGCAGAAGCAAGTTCAGATTGTTCAGATTGTGTTGGGACCTTATCTGCTCCGTCGGAGGAGCGTTGCATTTCGAGTGGAGAGGCTGAGTTAAATCGGCAAAGCATCGTCAACAGGTTGAGTTCAAAATCATATGCAAGAGATATTTGTTTCCTTCTCTTCTCTCTCTCAATATACTGCTCTCTTTCATGAGTAAATGGTCTTCTGGAATTATTGATATTGAACTGAATGTTTTATCTGGTAAATTGTTGGTGATTTCCATGGCTTTTACGAAAATTATAGTTTGAATTGGAATGGCCTGAATACTTAGAGCGTGAATTGTGGTGTGTTAGCCGGTGATGTGTTTGCGGGAGCAATTCTTTGTTTTCCTAAACTAGTAATGAGATAACGGAATGGAGAAGTTCGGCTAATTGGTTAAATTTTTATTTTCTAAAGGTTTTGGATAATTTGATTCGTACTTGGAGTGGTTTGCGCAAGAAATTCACATGCTAGTTTGACAGTTCAACTATGGTCACTAGATGCAATTCAAGTGTTTGATAAAATGCTTGAAAGGAAAAAGAGTTATGCTTAAGAGTCTGTAACTAGCTATGTTAGATTGTTAGATACAACCTTGACTAGACTTTAACTAATGATTCACTTAACCTTCATAGGAGTTTTAGAATAAGAGACATGGCTTTGAAGCTTCGTAAGAATTATTAGTTAAGAGTTAAATTTCTTGAATAAATTGGATTTTTTTTAGGTATGCCATTGTTTCTTATTAATGTTGAGTGTAACTTTCTATTGGGAAATTATTGAATCTTGTTTATGAGAATTAGTGTCTTTGAAATGAGGAATTATGCGATGTAGTTGCTGGAAAGGGCATTGAAGGGGAAGTTTTAGGTTAGATAGGTCTGAATATGAAAGGAATTCTTATTGCTTCCATTTGATACATGGTTACTGTTAAACTTAAACCAATTGGATTGTCATGGTTTCTTTAGTTTTATTGATAGGATAACAATAGTCCTTAATTTTATGTTCTGTTTACTATGAATGCAATTACTGTCTGTCTTTCTTTTCATGTTATGCTAACACCTTCACCCAAACATAAAGGCCAGTTCTTGACCCAAAAAAAAATGAGGTGCATTATAAATCATTTTACTTTAAAAAATATATGTAAGGAATATTATTCTCGGAAATCATTTTGTAGGCAAAACACTTCAGGTTTTACCTGTTTCCTTGTCCAGTGAAGGTCAAAACTTTTGTGCTCCCCTTTATAAATTTTCTTCTTTCATAAGACAACAGGAGATAACTTCTATATATTTAAAGGCCCAAGATGCAGAGTCCGGCTATCTGATAGCTAGAATTAATGCTAAACTGAAACAGATGGGAAGCAGAGTCGTTTTGCTCAAAGGAGTGTCATGCTCATCAGCAATGTGTAATAGCTTCCTTTCCAACTCCAAGAGAGGTTTCAACTACTTTGGTTTCCCAAGAGTTACTGTTCATCACAATAAAGTTCGAAGCTGTTCATCAACAAAAACTTTGTCCTCTCTTCCACCTCCAGATGTAACTCGTTTGGCAGAAACAGCTCGAATTGCTCTTACATCAAATGAGGTGATTTTAACTTGATATGACATGATGATTTATTGCTAAGAATTTGAGTAGTTTTGCTTATTCTTTTTTCCTTGTTATTTATTTTGCTTTTACAGTATTTTTTTTATTTATTCGCAGGTGGAAGAATTTGCTCCTAAAATTCAACAAGTGATAGATTGGTAAAATGTTGTTTTATCTACCCCAACTCCTTAAAAGGACTTTCAAATTTCAAACTCCACGTTGCACAGCATTATGAACGTTGCAAAAAAGTAACTGAATTCTTTGCGTGCTTTAACATTTAATTGTTCACTGTTTATTGAACTATCAAAATGTTTTGTTTTTCTCCTTCATGTGGTTTCTTCAATAGCATTGTTATGACTATTACTTTTCTTATAATGTAAACTTCAATGATCCATCAATTGGTTTGAATTGGCTCTTGTGGCAGGTTTGGACAGCTTCAAGGGGTTGATCTCGAAAGCATCGAACCCTCCATCAGAGCAGGTTCTCTTTGACCTTTTTGATTACATCTAACAAAAATGTCATCCAAGTTCAGCTAGTAGTTATTCTGTCTCCATATACCAGCAAAATGTATTGAACATTCTTCATATATCAGCTTGCGGTTATTTCCTCTTATTTGGAAGAATGGTTCTTTGTAGTACTATACACTTGTCCTGTTCTTTTATAAACTACAATACATCCATGTTTCAAAATTGGTTTGTTCCTACTAGACTTGGAGAAATAATGTATTATCGCTGTCTCACTCACCACATATTGGCAACAGAATCATGCTATCTTCTTTTTTACTGATTGCTTTCCTACGTTTCATCTTTGATCAAGCCCGTTTTGTTTGCATGATAACTATAAGATGAATATTAACATATTGTGTTTCTTGTCTTTTCGCTTTACTGTTTCATAAACCGATAAAAAATAGGAAACAAAGGCTAATACATGTTATGCTTCTTGCTTCGGATGGGACTAATTGATGTGTCATATTATCTGCAGATACTGAAAACAACAATGTGCGTGATGATGTTCCTGAGACTTTCGACGATAGGTAACTAGGGTTATTCATTATTTTTTATTGGAAAAACTAATGGTACGAACTGGGTAATATTGTGTTTGATAGGGGCACCATGGTTGCTTCCATTCCAAGCTACGAGGAGCCTTTCATTAAAGTTCCGAAGGTCTTAAACACGGAATGAAATTGAGTAGCTGGGTTTTGGAGGATAAGGAAGTACGTGCAGACAATTCAATTATTTTGTAATGAATTTCTTGTTAATTTACATGAAGTGGCCAATTTTATTGCATTTCTTATTTGGGATTCAGCTTACCAAATTCATTGGAGGATCAAGATGATTGAACAGCACCCGCAATATGCTAGGTCGGACTTGATGCCTCGTATATATCCACAATGAACAAAATCATCACCGTCACTAAATTAGATATATATATATATATATATATATATATATATATATATATATATATATATATTATGTCGGGTGTGTGTCTATATATATTTAGGGATAGAATATTATCAATACCAATTTTATGTCACTACCAAGTCATTACCACTTTTTCACCGTTAGATCAGAATTTCATTTACATATATCATTTCTCTCTCCTCTTGAGATTTTGATCTAACGGAAAAAAAGTGGTAGTGACTTGGTAGTGACATAAAATTGGTGGTAACAATATCCTATCCTATATATTTATTAACAACATGTATGTCTAGATGAATAAATATACTGAATAAGACTTCTCTATGGCACAACCGATGAGATGAGGAGGATTTCACTATTACCTCCTCCTGAAATTTGGAAATTTGAGTAAGTCCCATTAATTTTAGGGAAAATTAGAAAGAATGAACTAGAGAACATAATTTTTATTAGGAAAACTATAAAAGTTGTAATTATTTTGAATGATCAATTACAAAAATATAAATTTAAAAATACGAAGTTGTCCTTTCCTACATTCTCTCTTTCAACATCTCTTACATTCTATTTTAAACATAATTTAAATTTTATTTCCACTAAAATTACAATGGCGAAAATCACCACTTTTTTAAACTTTAACTAACATCTATATAATCATATTAATTAATTATCAGCATAGATATTGACCCATTTATATCAAGAAGTTTTTTTTTTCATAGGTCAGGAAAAACACTATGAAAAAAACTCTATCAACAAAAACAAAAAATTAAACGCATTTTATATTTTGTCAGAACTAATTGTGTCAAATGACAAACAAAACATTACTAGATTGTGTCAAACATTGAAAAATCATGTTATATTAATAAGAAAATTGATATGGTCTCGATATTAATTTTAACACTTATAACATATTAACTTGAATATCATGTTATGAAAAAATGAGTCATATTATTTATAGGGATAAATACAATTTTTGCTATGGAAATTTAGCTTAAGGAGTACTAATCACCGAAAGTTCTTTTTGGATCAAAATCGCCACATAAGTTTTAAAACATAGCAATCTTATCCTTCCGTTGATCTTGATTGTTAAATTGTTGCTCTAATTTCTAAACGTCCAGCGGCACAATTGCTCCTAAAAAAAATTCTACGGCAAAATTGCTCCTAAAAAACTTCCGAGACAAAGTTGAGACCAAACAAATTTTCATATGACCAGTGCTTCGTAGATTAAACTTTCATGTCAAAAATCATATTTATCTCTTATTCATAATTTATAGTTTTATAAATAAATGGTTTGATTTGTTGTCATGTGCCATCAAAACACTAGAAGGCCATGCTCATGCTAAACATGACCTATCAATTTTTTTTATTAAAAAAAAAAAGAAAAAAAGAAACATATTACATACCCTCTAGTCTTAATTATAGGACCGAATTAGGACCGGAGGTAGTATAACATTTCTTAAACATTTATAATGAATTATAAAAGAATGTGAAATTTTTTTAAATATATAATAGAGAAAATGACACTTAAACAGCATATAAATTTCCTAAAATCAGAGAACGCCATTGAACTTGTGAAAGAACAGAAAAGGGATAGGAGCAATCAGAGATATAGAAATTGTATAGAAAAGTCGAAACTGCCCTTAACACTTAATGTAAAGGAAATCAAACAGAGTGAGAAAATTGTCGCTCTCCTCTCAACAGCGTTTGTGCTAGGGCTCTGAAATCGGCTAGGATAGTTGCAGAGTGCGTTCGGCGTCAGTGTGTTCGGCGGTGTCGTTGGCCACGTTCGGCGTCGTTTGCTTATTTCGGCGTTGTCAGTGCTCTGGTAATTTTTTATTTTTTAAATCAGCTGTGTTGCACAGTGTTCATCACCATTTTTACTTATTACTCATACCGGTTTGTTCTCGTAACTCCTTCTGATGGGAAAAAGATGGCGGTGGAACTAAACTGCTTAGGTTGCCTTTCAAACACAATGTATTAAGTTTTCAGTGAAGTATTGAGTGGGCAAGACAGAAACATAAATCCATACACACCTCTTCAATTCCAGTTTCAGTCCACGAATATAACGATAAAAAAAGATATGTTCATGATAATATATAACACTATTTAAAATATCAATTTATAAGGTATTTTCTTTCCAACCATAACTTTTTTATGTCAATATGAGTAATAATTAAAATTAAACAATCTAAATATCTCTCAATAATGCATCTATATATATACACGACATGATGATATGTGATATTACTGCTGGCAAATTGAATTTAGGGGAAAAAAAAATAATCACTTTAATGACAAAAAAAATTATTGTGGAGGAAGTATTAATAGGGGTGATATAGGAAAAATATGACAAAAATTGCTCAAAATTATTTTATAAAAAAAGTATAATTAAGGTGTATATGACATAATGAGTTGCAAACATTATTTACTTTATAAAATATATATGTGTATATTAAATTATTATTGAAAAAGTATAAGTAGAGATATTATAGGGAAATATTGACAAAAGTTAAAATTTGCTCTTATGAATAGGACCAAAACCAACTCTAAAATATGTTTTTATAATTAGGAGCAGAGGGAGTAAGATTTATAAACATGTCCTAATCTAGCATGCGACACATCAAAAGGATCAACCAAGTGAGCAGAAGATGCATTCTCATTCATTTCAGCAACACTGAGAACAAACAACAAAAAGACCCTTATTAATTACAATAGCCCTTCACGATAAGAAATTGTTCTTGGTCATGACAATCTTGTTAGAATCAAAACACTCCCTAATCCCAGCTTTCCCTAGCAACGCCACAGAGACAAAGTTAACTCAGACTTCAGGCACATAGAGCGCCAAGGTAGATAAACATGAACCTTAGAAGTCCGAGAGTCAGCTAGATAAACATGGTCTTCCCCTTCTTTAAGGAGGTAAACATCTCTTTGTTTGCACAGATGTGGCCAGCAGCTCCTAATAGGATAAAATGGATTCTTTCTGCTAATATAATACTCCCTCCGTTACTCATTATAAGAAATGTGTTTAACTGAATTTGTGACAGTTAAAAACAATAGATGTGTTAAAATTGTAATCGTTTTTTACTGAAATGCCTTTATTTATTAGGAGATAGGGAATGAGGGAGAGAATAAGAAAATTATTATAATAAGGAGGATTATAGAAGAGGGAGAATAAGAAAATAAATATGGTAATAGGTCTTTGGCAGTTGTGAAAATTTATTATATTGACATTGAATAAGAATAATTAAATAAGATCAAAATGGGAAAGTAAGAAGTAAAAAATTAAAGCATACTCTGAATGTTTCTTATAATTTGGAACAGAGGGAGTAGCAACCAGCAGGCACAAAATATGAAAGTGAAGATAGAACTGAGAGGAGGAAAAGTGTTTGAGATTTCCAAAGTGAACCTCTGCAGACTCTGCTTTTTTTTATTAGCAGTGAACCAAGGCACCCATTAGGCAAAAATTTAAATCCATTAGAACTGTTGATGACAATTTAGTTTCTGGTTACAAACGTTTGGTGTATGTAGTAAAGTCTCTTTTTTTTTTTTTTTTTGATATTAAAAGTCTTTCATTTTTGAATGTTGAGAAATTATGGAATCTCCAGTTATGAACGTTTGAGGGTCACGAAATCATATTTGAACATTGATGAAGACAAACCGCCAAAGCAAAATAAAATATGGTTTATGACCCTTGTAATCGAAACATTAGGCTGTCAAATTCAAAGGCCTTAAAAACTGGGTTTATCCAGTAAGCCTTTTTAAAACAAATTTTAGATTTTCTCAACAACACTAAATATTTGACAAAAAGTGCTTAGACTAAATTTTACTCACGCACAAGGGAATTCATCAGATTTCCACTATATTTGCCTCCTGATGGCTTGTTGTTATCTGCATGAGCTGACTCCTCCTCTTGACCTATCATTTTGGTCTTATTTATAAGTCCTTTTTAATCAAATCACACGTACCAAGAAGAAGTAAGTAGCTCAATAATTATGAGCTAAATTTTTAAATTTACCCTCATTTATGAATGAGTGGGTACCTTTCAACTCTTTATTCTCTTTCTATTTTCATTGATACAATACATGGGCAAAATTGTCACAATTTTATTTATTTAGTCAAAAGAGACTTATAAATAGAACCAAATTTTTTAGTCAAAAGGAACTTATAAATAGGACCAAAATAGTATTTACTAGCCCTAAAGGGTAATATATATCACTCCAGTCCTATTTATAAGTCCAGTTTGACCAAATCTCACATACCACTCTGGTCCTATTTATAAATCCAGTTTGATCAAAAAATTTGGTCCTTTTCATAAGTCCATTTTGACCAAAGAAATGAGATTGTGACAATTTTACCCATAGTAATGATGATGAGAGAGATTGGCTAGCCATGTTGGAAAGAGAAAAAGATGAGAAAGATTTGACAATAAATTTTAAAAGGTAACCATTCATAAATGAGGGTAAAGTTGGAAATTTGTTCCATAATCATTGAGATACTTACCTTTTCTTGGTATGTGAGATTTGGTAAAACTGGACTTATAAATAGGACCAGAGTGGTACCAAGAAGAGCTAAGTATCTCAATGATTATGGAACAAATTTCCAACTTTACCCTCATTTATGAATGGGTACCTTTTAAAATTTATTGTCAAATTTCTCTCATCTTTTTCTCTTTCCGACATGGCTAGTCAATCTCTCTCATCATCATTACTATGGACAAAATTATCACAATCTCATTTATTTAGTCAAAATAGACTAATAAAAAAGACTAAATTTTTTGTTAAAGTGAGCTTATAAATAGAACCAGAGTGGCACATTTATATTATCTCTCATAAACAATGTGCCACTTGGTTCTTATTGGAGATACCGACATGCAATACATTAAGTCACTGAGTGCCTTAGGGGCCTATATTCCCCAAAGAAAGAGCATTATTGTTCAACCAATTCCTAGACCCAACAAGCCTTGAAAAAAAGAGTCTCGAGCATTCACAGGAATATTGCAATTATCATCATCATGTTGCTTTTTACATCTCATTATTTATCTTTTTCTGGAATCTAAAAGTAGATTCAATCTATTAAAAAAAGATGAACATTTAAATTTTGATTCAACTTCGTGGTTAAAATTCCTCTTTCAAATGACTATCTGATCTCTCTTAGTAAGTAATGTTATCCGGTTTATATTGGGGAAAAAAATTGGGAAAATTCGTTTCAGGGTCCCTATTAGCCAAAAAATTGCAGAAAAGGCCAAACAATATGAAAATACCCAGAAAGGCCTAAGAATTCTGACAATACGGAAAAAGGCTCAAAAATTCTGACAGAGTTGTTAATGGGGCTGATATAGTTGTTAGTGGGGGCTGATATAGTTGTTAACCGGGTTGATTTAGTTGTTAGAAAAAAAAAATTTAACAACTAAATCAGCCCAGTTAACAACTATATCAGCCCCCCGTTAACAACTATATCAGCCCCATTAACAACTATATCAGCCCCCGTCAGAACTTTTTGGGTATTGTCAGAATCTCTGGACCTTTTTCCGTATTGTCAGAATGTTTAGGCCTTTTCTGGAATTCTTTGCCTAATAGGGGCCCTGAAACAAATTTTCCCAAAAAAATTGCACCCTTTAAATTTCGATGGATTTATTTTTTTGGTGTTTTTTTGCAGCCGCCGACCAGAAATGGGAAAAAAATCCCTAGGTCCCCAATATTTTCAGTGACCTCCATGCTCAACTCCGGCCTCCTCCCATCGCCGTCGTAATCATTGGCTGAAGCATCTCCTTCTCTCTTTCATCGGTCAGGGAATCTCCTTCTTCGACCTTCGCGCTGCTTTGCCAAAAAGAAACAGTCAAACAGGTAGTCACTTTCTCTTCCGTCCTCGCACTGCTTTTGCTGGTCCCATATGTATATATTTGTAGGCATTTCTATCCCTTTGAACGAAGTCGTCTGCCAAAATCTATAGAAGGAAGAACTAATATAGAAAAATATATAAGGAACTCTATTTGAACAACAAGAACTAATATAGGAGGAAGATGGCCTAATAGTGTACGCTCAACCCCAAATAATTTATTTTTGTAGATAGGAAGACATTAATGAACGCTTTTGGTTCGATTTGAAATGGTTTCTAGGAGTAGACGAGTTTGTGATCACTTTTCTCTTACAGCAGAGTAACGTGAGTGTTTTTGGTGCTTTTAGCGTTCTTGCGTTAGTTTCCAACTGATGAAGGGTTAATTTCCTTACTGATTAGAGATATTCATGAAGTCTATTTTTCTCATAAAAAAGGCACTAGGGAGATTCACCATTTTTCCCAGTAGGATTCATTGTAAAAGAGAGCTTTGATCAGCTTCCTCATAACTGAGGATTTACCAGAGATCATATATCAAAATCTCAGTGCATCCTAATTGGGTTTTATACTTTTGTGATGCAGAAGCCAATCAAGGATAGTCTGTTTTTGCTTTCCATCCTGTTGTATAATTAGAAATGATTTTAGCATGAGCCTATTTCTTTTCTTTAGCATTCTTTACTTGGCTACTTATTATAGGTTTTTATCTCGCACTTCTTGTTCTTGTGATGTCCTTTTTGTTTTTCTTTCTTTATATTCATTTTCATATGCACATGAAAATGTGAAGAATCTTGTCCATATCTGCATCACCAAAACTTAATACTCGTATTTGACATTATTAGTTATCTTCCATTTATGACCACAACCAATCTGTCAAACGTCCTCAATGGTGTGACAATTACGCTCTAACAAATTCTTGCCAGAAAAAAATCTTTTACAAATCTTGCTAGGAAGTAGTCTAGTACAATTCGAAATGAGTTCCCTCACCCAAGCTAAATTCCATTTTTTACATATATTTTAATGTTAGCAAGAATTGGTAATTTGGTACTTTATGCCAATTTTGAGTAAAGAAAGTAGTTTGTTGGCACAAATTCTCATTAGGTTTTCTGGTTTATTAGAAAATTTTTGGTTGTTTGAATGTCGCCTCTAATGCAGGAAGTAGATAGTGAATCTTGATTAAAACAAATGGGTTCAGAGGCATCCTTCCAAACAGCTAAGATTTATCGCCACCTTCTGAAGGCTGTCCAGAAACACATTGGCAAGGAAGACAACAAGAGGCATTTCCAGGAATTCATAACATCCGAGTTTCGCAAAAGCAGCAGTCTCTTGGATGGTGCGGCCATCCAACAGAAAATCAAGCTTGCTCGGGACTATACTTTTCTCCTTAACAGTGTGCACCATCACAAGGCATTACTCACTCTCTTTCTGTTGCTATTTTCTTTAACCTTTTCTTCACACAGACATGCAATTAGATGTTTGAACAGCTGAGCTTGTTCAAATGAAAGTTAGAACTACTTATTCAATCTAAAAGTTAACCATTTAGATGACCCCATCCTTATTTGCTGTAATGGAGGTAAGAAATCAAAAGATTGTTGTTACATGGCACAAGTGTTATAGCAATACGTGGCAGAATCCACTGTAACAACTATTAGTTAGATAGTTGAAACTGAAGAGAGATATTCAAATGATATAAATAAACACACGAGTACTCATTTCGACTTGAATAAGAAAATGCACAATTCCTTCCTTTCTCTCTTCTCCGTGTACTCTGTACCAATTGTTGTCTTTAATACTCTTTGATGGTTTCTTACAGTCAGATTTTTTACGTGGATTTTATTTGTTTAATATTAATTGTAATTTTTTTCTCAGAGAAATTTATTCTCTTGTTTATTTGGGACATTCTAAACATTGATTGGTGGTTTTTGCAGGATCTCTTGTTCTCTTACAATATTGCTGTGGACAGAACTGATGAAATGAAAAGGGTCATTGGAAAATCTGCTGCTAGTGTGGGTCTTCGTCTTCCTGAGGCTTATCAGCCATAATGATTTTGCAAGAATGGACAATATATGCCTTTTGTTCCACTGGAGACCTGGCAGGCAAGTGCGCTGTTCAAGCATATTTTTCTTTTACTGTCACCACTTTCATTTATAGTTATGATTTTATTTGAACTATAAAATAAATGTGACATTAATTGGACAGGATAATGAGGAATGAACTCCTTATGTCAATTGTGATTTATCTTAAATAATTTCGAGTTGTTTTTTGGTTGGAAAATCACCATTAATTTCAGTTCAATGTAAATGGAGAATGAGAGAGACGATTGACAAATAGGTTTCTTTTTTCCATCTGATTCCAGGGGGCAGAGGCATTTGATGCAGATCACAAAACAATCATATTAAATGTTATGCTAATTGAATTGTATATAATTTTGGCCAAAAAAATAATTGTAAATATTCACTCCATGATAAAGATATGAAATAAGTAATTGAAATAATCCATAATTATGAATCAATATGGTGAGGATTCATATATTTTTCTTCTCAAAATAGTTTAAAAGTTTTTTTTTTTGGGGGAAAACATGTAATAGGAATTTACTTATATGATAATTTATTTACTCCTGGGCCCTAAAAGTGAAGAGATTGAAATATGTTTAAGATTATTTTTGGGGTTCTAAAAGTATTTATTCATATAAATTGGAGCAAAATTTTCTTACATACTTATTTTATATACTGAACATCACGATTAAAAAGCTATTTTTAAAGGTTTCAATCGCTATTTGAACGAGCACCATATCATATGATTGAGCCAAATTTTACTGTGCTGCTTGGGAAGAAATTTTTTGACTGTGCCCCCTGTGTGTGCATTTTTATATTGTTACAAGTTTCAATAATGTCAAATTATATAACTAAACCATACATTTAGTCATCCATTGTAACATTACTACATAAATGAAAGGTTTTATTAAATGTATACTATTATTATTTATGTTTTTTATTCCAACAATTTAAAAACCTCCAACGTACTCTGAGAGGAGGTATGGGGTGTAATGTAAGCTAGAAGCACTTGACTACAATTATTCATTGGTACGTTACAATGGAGATATTTCATTGTGTGATTTTTAGATATAGTCTTACTTTATTAATTAATTAATTAATCCATGTATAAATAAATAACGTGATATACTTTGTATGGAAGTGGGAGTTTTTCGTTTGGCCTGCCTTTGATAGACTAAATCTAACGAATTTCATTTTGAATCGTGGATTATTTCTATTAAATTTTAGAAATTACAAATTTGAATCCCCTCGTGACCAAAGAATGAATTAATTGAATATGATAGACTTTTAAATTAATTATAAATGTAAAATAAATAAAAAAATTCTATAAACCTTGAATAAGGTCATATATCTTTCTATGAGGGAGAGTTTTGATGAATTGGGTCTCAAAACACTACCAAAAAAGTTCAAGGCTAAAGTATGTCATATATTGTAGGTGTTTATACATTGTCCTCCAACAAAATTATTATACATAACCGGCACTACTAGTAGTGCAGTGGTATTGGGAGTAGTCTTCTCACCCCCTTGTACTGGGTTCGATCCCCCCCATCCCCTATCGCCTATATATTAAAAAAAAATTTATTATACATAACCAATGAGGATTTGGTATGACAAAATGAGTTAGTCTCTCACAACTTAATGAAATAATATTCGAATTTCCACCTGAAGAAGTACTCATATTTAGTACATGACTATATCTTAAATAAAAAAATAAATGTAACTGGGGGGAAAAAAATCTTACATACTCCATCTGGTATTTACCACTTTGATCTTATTCATAAGTTCAGTTTAATCAAAAATTTTGATCCTTTTTATAAGTCCATTTTAACCAAATAAATGAGATTGTGACAATTTTACCCATAGTAATGATGATGAGAGAGATTGGTTAGACATGTTGGAAAGAGAAAATGATGAAAAAGATTTGATAATAAATTTTAAAAGGTACACATTCATAAATGATGGTAAAGTTGAAAATTTGTTCCATAATCATTGAGATACTTACCTCTCCTTGGTATGTAAGATTTGGTCAAACTAGACTTATAAATAGGACCAGAGTGGTATTATAGAACACCAACTAACAAGTATATTTAGTCTTTTTTTATAAAGTACTTGCTTATTTCCAAGGAGTATTAGTTTTTTTTTTTATTTATGCTCATAATTAATAAGGGTAGTAGTAGATGAGAGTAATAATTGATATAATATTAGAGTTTAATGTAATTAGTAGGGGTAATATTAGAAATTACTTAAATTTTATGACAACTTTATTGATTTTAACTGTTTTATTGGTTTGTGAAAATTATTAATTAATATCGTATAATAAAAACTAGAGGGAATATAAATTGTAATATATGAGCTCATGTCATTACCGATATGAGTGGTATTTTTATATACTAGACTAATTTTTACTGGTAAGCTGACGTCTGATTTAGGAACAGAAATGGGGTGAGTTTTATGTGCTGTCACAGAGGACACGTGCATCTGCTGAAAACCATAAGTGTACCCATTCAAGGACTCAAATTTAGGTGGCATCTTCCATCAAAATTTTATTTATATATCAACATTCTAGAAGAAAAATTAAGGTAAGCATAAACTAATACAATAAAATAACACTACTTTCGATACTAAATATAAAATCAATTGATTTTTTTTAGAGGGAAGCTAATTAAATTATTTTTAAGTATTTTTTTTTTCAAACTAGTTTGTGTGACCTATAAACTGATATATAATGTAATGATATATAACATGTTCCCTCTGATTTTTATTATAAGACATCAATCATCAACAGTTTTTTATCCTTATTATAAGGTAGCAACTACCTCTATCCGATTGATTTATTGGATTTTCCCATTATGCCCTCATTTATTAGGCCAATATTTTCTCATTATATTGACTATTGCATTCTCAATCCATTCAGTATGTTTCTCTCTCTCTCTCCCTCTCCCCCCTCCCTCCTGATTAAGTTTGTATATTTCAATTCCATTCAGTATGTTTCTCTCTCTCTCTCTCCCCCCCTAATTAAATTTGTATTTCCAATTCAATCAATGTGTTTCTCTCGCTGCCCCTAATAAAATAGAGGTAAAGATGAAAATATTTATCAACTTAACACTAATTCAATGACTTAGCTGTCTTTCTTTGATATAAGAGAAATTATAGTTGATACCTTATAATATAAATTAGAGGGAGTATGATATGATTAAGTAATTAATTTAACTATTTTAATCTCTTCAAAAAGAGTCAACTTGATTTTATATTTAAAACTGAGTATTAAGATTCTCACTAACTATACTAATCTCAACCCAAAAGCTTATTATGGCTTGCTAGCTGTAAGTCTTCTTCTTTCATGGCTCTGCTAGCTGTAGTCATCATACATACACACACAACAAACAGTATATATACACAAACCCACACACATACACAAACATATATATATATATATATATATTAAAAGTAGCCTCGACGCATTAAAAGTACTCATGTAGAGGGACACCCTTGATTTGTCCATGGCTATTTTTTACCCTGAATCAGTGGTTGCCACCGCTTCCTCTGCCGGAGCCGCTGCCACCACCATGAGCGCCGCTGCCACCCGTGCCAGACCCATAACCATACCCGCTTCCAGACCCTGACCCAGAGCCCGAACCGAACCCATAACCAAAGCCTGTTCCAAAACCATGCTGAGACCGCCCAGACCCGGATCCATAGCCCCACCCGCTTCCCGGAGCGGAGCCCCAACCCCAGCTGTAATCCCAGTTCGGACCACGACCTGAGCCGGAGCCTCCTTCTGGTGTTCCTGCAGCCTGAGGCTCCCCATTAGAACCCATTTCTAAAGAAAGAAGCTTTCTTCCTCCGGCGGAGGCTACGGTGGCTGAAGTAGTGGTGTGGAAGAAGAAGAGAAGGAGGAGAGTGAAATTGAGAAGATTGGATTTGGATCCCATTTGTGAGATTGTTGTGAGGGTGGACACGAGGGTGTGTAGTGTATATATAATGCATGAAAAGTGGATTGCATTCATTGGATATTATAATACATGAAGACCCGTGACTGAGTTAGTGCTGGTGATGCACTACATTAATGTATATCGTAATCGTAAATATAAGGCCGACCATGAAGTTAATTAAAGTATTTAATGTGTGTATATTTTGATAAGAATATAAATATATAGGGGAAATGATTTGTACAGTCACTGCACCTAAGGTTTTTTCCAATGAATACAAAACGACGCAGTTTAGTTTAATGAACATTGAAAAAAAAAAAACTCATTCTCTCCCTTGGCTTCACCTCTCTCTTGTTTGGAATGAGTTTGGAATTAAGGTTAGTCAAATCCCACGTTGCCGCCATCACCCACGTTTTGAAGAATAAGCACGAGTTTTCGTTCTTCAACAGCATCTCCGATCTCTTAGTCCTCTCTCTGGGTAACGAAGGGTCCGAGTTCAACACCGTCAAACCCAAATTGTCCAGATCCGGATTTGCAGGATCGCCAAAGAAGGAGCTCCCAGTGGGAGAAGCAGATCTGCGGAGGTCGATTTTCGAACAGAGGTCGGCGGAAGTCGCTTTTCGAATTGAAAACGGGGAGGCCGAGAGAGAGGTGAAGCAGAGGGAGAATGAGTTTTTTTTTTAAATCAATGTTCATTAAACTAAACTGCGTCGTTTTGTATTCACTGGAAAAAACCTTAGATGCAGTGACTGCACAAATCATTTCCCCAAATATATATATATATATATATAGGATAAGATATTGTCACTACCAATTTTATGTCATTACTACTACTTTTTCACCGTTAGATTAGAATCTCAATAGAAGAGAGAAATAATAAAGATAGATGAGATTCTGATCTAACGGTGAAAAAGTGGTAGTGACATAAAATTAGTAGTGACAATATCCTATCCCTATATATATATAATATTAAGTAATTTATTTAATTTTTTTAGACTTTGAAAATATCAACTAGATTTTATATTTATGATTGGAAGTAGTATTGCTTTTCATTTTTCCTCTCCCAAATATTTTATATAAAAATTAAAAACACTTGTTTTTGAAGGTGACTTTAGGACCCATCATCATGTGTAAAATCCTCAGGCCTAAAACTAATTTACATGCATCAATATCAAAATTATACTACCTCTGGTTTTAATTATAGGAACACTTTTATAGTACAATTTACACTATAAAAGTGTTCCTATAATTAAGACCGGAGGGAGTAGTATTTATAATTCTTAATATAAAATTTAGTTGATTAATTTGTGAAGATTAAGGAAGTTAAAAAAATTACTTTAAATATTTATATTTATTATTTTCTTTAAACTAATTTGTCTAACTTATAAACTACTAATATATAATCTAATAATATACAAAGATATTTCAGAGAGATCATAAAACATATGTTATAATTAAGTATTCCTTCCGGTTCTTAATATAGAACATAATTGAGGAGTTGATATTGATCTTAAATACTACTATAAAATATATTTTCATATTTGTTATTTTTTTCTTAATGTACCCCATAATGATGCCCTCTTTTTTTTCTTTTTCTTTTTTTGGCTCAGAATAATGATGCCCTCTCAATAATAACCAAATGAGAGAATGAGAGTGCGATGGAGGGAATTAAAGAAGTTAATTTTAAAAAACATTTCATATTAATTTATTCAACTAATTTCTTTAATCTAATCAATTAGATGAATATGTCTTAAATTAAAGACCAAAATGAAGTAATTTATTTAGCTTCTTTAATTTTTTTTAAATTAGTCAATTAGGTTTTATATTAAGAAGTAGATGTAGTATTAATTTATAACCTCTCTTACTACCATGATGTTTGATGTTTTTTGAGGCCTGGATACGTCGAAATTTGATTAAATATGAATATATATGAAAAAATATTTAATACTCTATAAAACCAAGCAATTCTCCTATAAAAAAGGACCTATTAAAACAAAGGGAAGGCATTTTTTTTTTGTAATATTTAATCCTCAAAAATTTATGGGGTAGAAAAATGTGAACATATAGTATCATCAGTATTCAGTATTGGGGATAGTGGAAAAGCCCTTTTAGAATTTAAAGTTGGGTTAAGCGGTAATTTTATTCTAAAAGTTTTTACTGATTAGCAATTTGACCTCAAAAGTTCTAAAATGGGAGCAATTTTCTCCTGACTGTTATCTTAGTTAATTTTGACTATTAATTGACCAAATATGCTAACCTGACAGTTCACATGTCACCTAGATTATTTTTGTTAAGCTGCAAACTTTGTCTGAAAGTCCATGTCTCATCTGTTTTATTTTTTTAAAAAAAAAAATTAGATTTAAAATTTCGTGGTAGATTTGTACCTTAACAAAAATGAGGTGCATGACGTAGTCAATCAGTTTAGCCAATTTAGTCAACTAATGATCAAAATTAACTGAAATAACGGTTTAAGGCATAATTGCCCCGAAAAACTTTTAAGACAAAATTGACCTTTAACACTTTAAAGTTTGTGGAGAACTCACATGCAATATGTAGATATTAATTTAATCATATATTAAAGTTTAGAACTCACTGTTTTTAATGATGATGATAACAATAATAATGGAGTATTATCTTACAATCTTATAATCCTAGAAAAATTTTAAAAAAATTGTAACTTAACATACAATATTAAATGTCATGAAAAACAACTAATGGCTTTGAGATATATAATTTTAACTATTAACTAGTGAGCTCAAATTTAGAACTTTTATAGTGATTTACTGTTGAGTTTTTTACTTTTTTAAAAGTTATAGCATGTGATTTAGTATTTTTGTATGATTTGATGTTATATTATTATATTCTTTAAAAAGGTTTTATGTACCCTAAATTTAGGGGAAATAGGTAAAATTTCAATAGCAATTTAAAAAATTTATACATTAGAATGACTTGAATTTAAGTATGGGCACTTTTTGTATGTGCAACCCTACGTAATATTGGTACTTTCTATGTTTAAAAGCATATCAATTATCTGGTCCTTATTATCAATAACAAACAGAAATCTGTTAACCAATTTTCTCTATTTTATTTTAAGAAATTAAGAATAAAAATTTACCTTATATAATTAAATTCAAGTTAGGGAAAAAGAGTCACAAGTTGTCCAAATTGGATGTGACATAATAATGAGGTTGGGAAGGTCAAAGAGCGACCCTTACTCTATCTTCAACTTACCGACCTTATTACTTTACATTTATTTATAAAGCTCCCTAAATTCCTCCAATTTGTTTTAAAGTACCTTTTTGAGTGTATGTTGTTTGTTATTATCATTAACATGGTGGTGACAGTTTGATTCTAGTTTGTTTATAATACGCACTAGTGGGTGGACAGTGGTAGAAGTTGCAAGATTTAAAGAATGTAATCTCTCCGGTCCTAATTATAAGAACACTTTTATAATACAAATTGTACTAAAAAAGTGTTCCTATAATTAGAACCGAAGGTAGTAATATTTAAGAGTTGATCTTAGTCCTAATTATATGAAAAAGTTTTAATTTTTATTAATTTCTTCCCAAAATACCTCTATTGATACTTTTTTAATAATAATTTAATAATAAACCTATATATTCTATAAAGTGGGTAATGCTTGCAATTCATTAATGTCACATACACCTCAATTCTATTGTTTTTTTTTAATTTTTTTTAATAAAATAATTTTGAACAATTTTTGATAATGGCATCGTTTTTAAATTACACTTCTAACCTCTAAAAATAAACTGGAAATTGTTGAGGCCATCAACAACACCAAACTATGTGAGAGCTCTGAAAAGTCATGTGTTAGGTAAGAGAAGTCTGACCAAAAACAAAGAATCAGAGTGTCTGTATGCCATTTGAAATTTTAAATAAGGGCATTTTAAGAAAACAAATATAATTGACTAATTTAACTATTATCCTTAATATCTCCAAAATCAGGTAATTATGTCCTATAATTAGAGCCAAAGAGAGTAACATTTTTATTCCATTTGAGAATATTTGTGTGTATTGTAGTGCCCATAAAAACTTTATGGTGTCATTTAGATATGGGAGAATAGTTTATGGATAGATATGCATGTTATACCTTTTTCCGATATGATTTTCTGTTTCATTTTTATGACTTGATCCATACAAGCTTTGTTCAATGAATAGTGGGTCCCTTCTAGATTAGTTATAATTCACATACTATATTATTTAAATTATATAATATTTCAGTGGAGACAGAAAAAATTAAATCTTTTTGGGTGTAATACTCAGATGTAGATAAATGAAACTATAAGCCATTGCTTTATGAAAGGTGGAGGGGTGATCATTGCTCTTCATTTGTTGGGCAAATATCTGATGGTGGGTCCCATAGTTTTTTTTGGGAGATAAGGAGACATAAAAAAAGTTTTTTTTTCCCTTATGGGAAAATCCCAGAACAATATAATTAATGGTTAGAAAAAATAAATTGGTGTTGTCAATTTATCCAACCTCATCGTCAGAATTGAAGTAGGAATTTAAGATTTTCAATTCTAACTAAATGACCAACTTGCCTTGAGTTAAATTATGAAATATGATGTTGTTAATATAGATATAGATATTATTATTGACCACTGAAACTTGTTGATTTCAAAATTATCTTTGGTCATGTCTTGGTTTTTGGGATATGAAGTTATGAAACATAAAAGTAAAATCGTTAATGTAAAATCTGATATTATTAATATAAATATAAATATAGATGTTAATATTGACTCCTGAAACTTTTGCCCTCAATTCAGGGCAATTTGGTCAGAATTAAAAATATCATATTTCTATTTCAATTCTAACTTGGGATTTGATAAATTGCCAGTACTAATTTATTTTTTTCCCCATTTTTAATTATATTTTTCTTGGATTTTCCCTTTTCCTATGATTATTTTTATTTATTTATCTCTCTCTCTTTCCCATTTGCAATAGCAGGAAAAGCCCAAAGCCAGGCCAGGTGCTCAACAGCTTAAGTGTTTGCACGCCCCACCCAAATTGTCATAAATGGTCAAGATTAAAATATCTCACTTTTTTTGTGTTTGTGAATTTCAATCCTCCTAAATGTTTAGGACTATATACCTTCCTGTTTAAGACTATATACCTTCCTATTAAAGGTTATTTTGTTAAAGGTGTTATGAAATATTTAATGTGAGCGCCTCTCCATACTATAATTCGAACTTTATTTTCCTATATAGTGGATATTTTTTTTCTTTTAAAAGAAACCTTTCAAAAAATTAGATGAATAGCTACAATTATAAAACAAAATTACATAAGCCTGGCCATATTTTTTTTTCCCAAAAAATTAAAGAGAAGTGGTTTTGATTTTTATAGGAACCTTGCCTATTAGAAGCGCCTCTTATTACCAATGAGGTTAGGTCCAATAAATAAGATTAGTTTTTCACAATGTGACAAACCAAGATTCTAAGTTCCACCTCGTTTAATGTCTAAAAATGCCTTGAATATGAAATTTAAACATGATAAAATGGTATTAAAAAACAAACCATGAGAATAATGAAATTTTAATAAGTTGAACATTGAAAAAGAAAGACCATTTTTTCCTAAGATAACATGGTATCTGATAATATTTAATCAGATTTGAGCATTGTGAAACTAAATTAAAGGTAACCCTTCTAGTATGATTTTTTTCCCCTATTTACAAAATTCAATTTTTCAACCACATGCAAGAATAATTTCCTCAATGGCCTACTCATCCATTATGATTTCAGTGGTACCTTGAAAATGATATTAATCCACTACTATATTGTTTTTCTAGTCGCCACCTATAAAACTCATGTTCTACTAATTTTACATTCCTTGGATACCACTATACCACCTCAAGTTGTACAACTGCTTTTTATATTTATACACAACATATATGTTTGATCATTTTATAAAATGGAAAATCTCAATTAAATACCACCTGAAATTTTAAAACCACAAAAGATTTGTTAACATTTGGAAAAAAAACAAGAGGTAACAGGGATTAAATTAAGATTTTAAAATATTAATGAATTTATCATTACGCTCATTTTTAAAATAATAATAATAAAAAGTGACAGGATTCAAAACCCACGATATTTGTCAAAACCATTATTCAATTGGTTACACCCCAAAACTCTTGATCAATCATTTTACATTTATGGTCCATACTTATCGATTTTGTGAAAACCATTACTATTTTAGTAAATCTCATTAGTCGATCATTTTACAGATATTGTCCGTACTTGCCAATTTTGTCAAAATCATTACTGATTTTATCAAAACCATTATTATTTTAGTCAATCTCATTATTCAATTGGTCACAACTCAAAACTATTTGTCAATCCTTTAACACATATTCTTAGTACTTTTGGATTTTTTCAAAACCATTACTCTTTTAATAAACTGGAAAAGCTCATTGGAAAATTCATAAACTTGCCGGAAAACTCATGAGCTCACCGGAAACTGCAGAACTTCGCTAGATTTTGGTTTCTCAACGTTGTCATTGTGAAAGTGAAGAGAAAAAACGAAATTGAATGGAGAACAAGAAGATAACGGTGAAGAGAAGAAGAAGCTCTACTTGGTTCAGATCGACGCAAATGAAAGTAGGAGGAGCTTCAATGAAGAGAGGAAGGCTCAGATCAACACATTAATGAGAGGAGGGAGGAGCTTAAACGAGGAAGAGGGAGAGGAGGGGGAGAGAGAGAGAGAGAGAGAGAGTAGGAAGAGGAAGAGATAAATAGAGGGAGATGAGAGGAGACAGAAAGAGGGGTGTGATTTTATATTAAGTAAGGGGTGTTAAAGTAAAAACACTTAAATTTTAAAATCTCATATTCTTCTCAATCACCTTTGTGTTTTATTAATTTTTTAACATATCTTTTAGGGTTTTAGAATTTCAGATGGTATCTAAATGAGATTTTGCCTTTATAGAAAAACCTTGTTTTTTTTTAATATATATATATATATTTATGGAAAGGGGTTGGACTCCCCCATGATCTAAGGGCAGGGTGAAATCTTTCTTCCTCTTAGGTGATACTAATGTTGGGCATGGCTGGGTTAGGTGAGCCATCTATTACCCTTAAGCGTAAACTTAGGCATCCAGGAGTTAGGATGCCCTCTCCAGCGCTTTCACCAACTATAGGATCGAACCCCCTCTGATGAGAGTGTTTGACCCCTTTATCAGTAGAACCCAAAGAGCCTTGTTTAAAAGCTTTAGCAACAAAAAAGCCCCTTGTTTGGAAAGAAACAAATCATTTTCACTTGAGTGAAATAGATATAGATTTTTGTTGTGATTCTTTTCAGTGATTTTGGGCCCATCAAACGTGGCACAGTTGCCAAACCTTAGTGCACCGAAAGATTATTCAGTCCACTCGCAAAAGGAAGATCCAATTTCAGAAGTCAATGCGTATCATGACCCAACCATGTGGCCAAGTTGCAGATTTTTTCCCCATCTTCAAAAGGATTATATTAGCCGACAAAGATTAATTCAGTTGGTAAGAGAATTGACTTATACCCATAAAGGCTATAAGTTCAAATCTCATCGATGTGAGAACCTTATCGGTAGGTGATCTATAATTATATCTGAGCCCAAAGACATGTACGGACTTTAATGAAACACCCGGACCAACTCACCTAAACTTGTCAGTATAAAAAAGAAAAAAAAACGTTTGTATTTCCTCTCATTTTTTTGACCTTATATTTCCCCTCCTTCAGAGGTGGGGGGACTCAGATTTTTATCTGAAGCAGCTACTCTGCCCATTGGGTGTCTCCCCATTCCTCATTATCTACAAATCTTGACCGTCCAATTTTGATCCACGCATCCAGATAAAGACACATCATCTTTTTTAAATTACCACATGCGACAATTTGGATTTGCAGATAATAAGGGATGAGGAAAGAGCTACCGGTGAGAGAAACCAGACTCGTCTTTTATCATGTTTGGTTACAAAAATGAGTAGCTGGGAATATTTTTTGTATAGCACGAAAATAAAACTGTACCGTTTCCTATAAAAAAAAAAGTTAAATAACAAAGGTTTAATAATACCCCATCCAGTCTAGTTGCCTAATTTATGGAGATTAAAAAAGTTGAAGAAATTACTCAATTATAACATGTGTTACATCATGTAATTTACATGATTTCTTTTAAATACTTATGTAAATCATTAGGTAATATATTAGTTTATTAGTCAAATAAGTTAATTTAAAGAAAAATCATGAATCTAAGAGATAAAATAAAAAAAGACGTTACATCTAGGAGGAAAAAATCGACTTCTAAACTAACTCTCATATTTAGGACTAGAGGTAGTATATTTTTTCCACTATCACAAAAACAAGTAGGGATGCATTCTAAGTCTTCAGGACAGAGGGATGTCCTGCAGGTTATCCATGGAATAGCAGAACTGTTTATCTGATATATTCAAATTCAAATACAAAATGATATACTCCCTCCAATCCTTAATATAAAATCTAGTGTACAATTAAATTTATTCATTGAAGTAGATCTTATATGAACTATGAACTTGTTTTCTTAACAGGAATACTTCTTTGAATGTCTACTACAGACAGAAACTATGAACTTGTGTTGAAAAAAATAAGGAAAAAAAACTCTGCACGGGCTCTAAGCAGCAGGGTCGACGGATAAATCAGAATAATCCCATCATCAAGTGGAGTGCTGGCATAGAAATTTTTTTTAAAAAAGAGCCGAAGTGTTTTTTCCTTATTTGGGAAAAGCAGAATGCTAGTCTCAGCAGCTGCTATTTTACAATAACCAAACATCCAATCAAAGCCTAATAAGAGGAAGAAGGAAATTATCAAGAATGATAGTGCCGTATTGAAATAACACAATCTCTCACCTTTTTGGTTTCTTCTATTTAAATATCTTTCTTAAACTTCTTAGCAAGTCCAAGAAGATGATCTTTTAATCAATGGCTTCATTTGCTTGTCTTCTTCTAGGGAAATCATGCCGAGGTGAGAGGGGTCCTCAAGCATCATCTTTGCCACCAGATAACCTGCAATAGACCACGTTTGGTATTTTCTGGCCTGCTTCCCAATATATCTACCAAGTTTGCCATCATAGTACTCCGGCCATCCATCCTTCAATAATCGGCTCTCGGCAAGCTCAATTGCTCGTCTTGCTATTTGTGGTCTCCCAGTTTTGATGCAGGCAGCCGTTAGTAGCCACAAGAGCACTGCAGTCAAGAGCATGAAGCCAAAAGAAAACAGAAGACCCAAAGGAAAACCATCAATGCCAAGCATTTCATTGCAAAACATAATGACAACATGTAATACAAACGATATGGCTTCCTTTTGCACCGCCTAGTACCACCAACATATATTCATCATGTAGCTAAGCCGTGGTTATACATATGTATGGGGATAGGAATCTTGTGTGGCCTGTTGGTGAATGCTAAAAATTGGTATGTCACATGTCCTAGAAAATTGATTCCTAAACTTAATAATAATGATGCTTCAAACAATGATCAAGAAGCATCATAGTTCATAGCCACGTAATGCTCTCAAGGTCAAGGAATTATATAGAATGCATGAATGATTAAAGAGCAGTCATGTAATCAGATAACAATTTTACAAGCGGATAACTCCATTCCAATGATAAATGGAAATATATAGTAGGTGAATTGAGAAAATCAACAAAAATTACAGATTATAGAAAAAGGCTCTTCTTGAAGAGACATCAGCCGAACTTGAGAATGGATTTTCATTAATTTTAACTTGGCAAGGCAAATAATGTATAAACGATCAGGGTAGTGATGGGTTAAACATTCATGGGAAACACAAGATTTTTGTCAATTATCATTCAAAACACTTTAATTCCAATAATATCTCCTAAAATAAATCAGATCAATATTCCATATCGAAGATTTGATAAATCCGAAATTAACAGGTTAACCTAACTGCACTCCAAGCTAAATTTATTTTGCAAGATTAAGCAGGTGATGAAACAAGGGAAGAACCTGGCCAAGATCCTCCGTTATGGTAACTCCATCTGGTATTTTTGGGATCACAACCAGTAACAATTTGCCACTCATGACTCTCTATTGCAGGATAACATATTTTTAAGGGCATTTCTCCTACCAGCTCATCCCAGCGGGCTTCAATAAGATCCATTATAGCCATTGATTGATCTGGAGTAGCAAGAGATGAAAGAATTGCAACACAATTGCCCAAAGCAAACCACCGGAAATCCATCCTAGCAGGACTAACATTTCCAACAAAGTAGCCACCTCTTGTTGGCATAAAATCAAATAGCCATTCTGGGATTGAATCAGGAATAACATTAAACTTATTTACTGCGGTATGTGAGTATTCCTCAGTCTTGTAGCGGTAAATGCCATTTAGTTGTTGGAAGTCAAGCCAAAAGTAACTCCTCATGTGATAACTTAGAGCATGCAAACGCTTCACAATAAGATCAATGCATTCTTTGCCTTCCGCATCATGTTTCAGCATCACCAAAGCACACCTCAGCGCCATAAAGAAAAGTGCTTGAATCTCTATAGGATAGCCATAAACACCCTGCACAAAAAGAGTAACTGGTAAAAATTTGCAAGTCAATCAAATCTCCAGAATTAATACAAGATCTAAAAGAAGCTACACCATACATAAGCCTTAACAGTATAGCTCACCTATCAGCACAAGGCTCACAATTTAGTTTAAGTGAAAGTTTAAATTGAAGCACTTGTAAACCATATCTATATGATATCTAATAATGGAATAAGAGTAATGATAGAAACCAGGAATTAAAGATCTGAAGGAAGAAGCTTCAGCCCTTGTGTCCTCCTTTATTTATATTATTAAAAACTGTAGCTTTTGACCTCACAACAAGCCCCTAGAAACAAGAGAATCCTAACTCCAAGAGAAGTCAAAAAATAAGACAGATAAGATAGAGCTTCTAAGTAGGCATATCCACTTTCCATGGCATGGTCTCTTTCGGATGTTAATGACATAACTATAAATAAGAGGCATTTTTCATAAACCAAAATCTATCCAAAAGGTAGGGCAAGTAAAATGTTGAGAAACCTAAGTTATCCACTGCCCTCCTAATGCTTTTGGAGTTTATCTTCATCTAGAGCACAGGTTCAACATTTAGAGTCCCGGACTTCATTAGTTTTGAAGGAGTCTTAGTTGTCCTGTACTGTTATCTAAAGGATTTAATCTATTAGATAATCTCCAGAGTGATATTCATAGTTCATAAATAGGGAGAGGGGCAGCCACCATTTGAGGACAGTGTTTGCATGCATTCCCATTGTTCATATTTCTATATTTAAATAATACAGATAGTTAACACCAATCAACAGCTAGTCAGAACATCTGAACCGACCCTGGTCACACTCCATGACATTACTTTATCACAACCTTCATACCAAATTGTAAAAAGAAAGAGCATATGTCTTTTACATTTTACATTCTACAAAGAGGCCAGCAGACTAAAATCATCATTATGAGAAGGAAATGGAAATTGTCAGAAAATGAAAATGGAACACTTTCATGAAGAAAAGAATGCACAAGACAGAGAAAGATGGATAAGTCATAGAATATTTTTTAGTTCCACATAAAAGCAAAGAAAATGAAATGGCCAAGATATAAATCTACTAAAGCAGTTCCAAGAAATGAGCTATTCTTGCCTTCTCAGCTTAAAAACAGTAAATCCTTTCTATCACTCAGGACAGCTGCCTCCACTTCATTACATCTCTGCATTAAATGATTGTTTGTTAATTCCTTTCTGTCACTCAGGACAGCTGCCTCCACTTCATCACATCTTCACATGAAATATTAGTTCGCTACTTCAAAGGAACACTAAATACTTGTTTGGAATCTCTCAAAAAAAGAACATGCCCTTTACGAGACAATTCCCCTAATATTTATTTCGTACAGCGCAAAATGCAAAAGATAATCTAACCGAAACAAGCAATAATATACTACTACTAAGACAGTAAAAGAAAAAACCTCCTTAATTTGTAATTATAGTTTTGGCCAAAAAAAGTTGTGATTATTGTAAATCATCACATTGTGATGATGAAAACAAGAGTTCTATAGTTGAGCATGTAAGCAATTTCACACCACTACAAAAGACATCATCAGTTAAGTCGGATTAATTTGATGACACTTAAAAAAGGTGTAATTCCTAATGTATTACAGAATTGGGAATTCAACAGCTAGAATCCTAAAAGCTTAATTACATCGGTATATTGAGAAAAAACTGACTGGAATCTGGCTTACCATTCTTCGATCAATCATGCAGCATCCATCAGCACAAAGCAGAGTAGGGAACGTATCAAAGCCCTCTGACAAACATAGAGTCAAAATAAGTCTCATCCCCTTCTGACAGTCTGGTGTTTCAGCCAGAGTTATATCCCCTGTAGACTTTGTGTAGGCACGAAGCAAAATGATCCACCAGAATCCAGAGTCAACTGGAGCAACTCGTCCAATAGCACTTTCACCAAAATCTGCAATCAGAGTGTCTGTTTTCCTATCAGGATCATGAAGGACTTTGAAACTAGCAGGCATTACACCTTCGCCCAGCTTAAACCGATCTACTCTTTTTTCCCAGCCTTGAAGATGAAGTGTCTTCAGTAAGAAGTTCTTAACAATATCAGGTTCACCATTCATCAAAAAGGCCAGAGCACTAGGCACAAAATCCCGAACAAAAACCTAGAAAGAAAATATTATGTGATCAATAAAACATTTCATTGAATGCCCTTCTTAAATTTTGCCGGTGATCCTGCATTAGAGTGTTATTGCAACAAAAACAACAAAGCCTTATCCCACAAGGTGGGGGATCAAAGTGTGGCTACAAAAGTGAGCATTATTCAAAAGCCAAAAGTCTCTTAACTGAACCTTATCACAGTCAACAACAATCTATCAAGTACATTTATAAAGATGCACTATCACCCAAAAAAAGAAAAAAAAAATACAGTTCATCATATACATTTAATATGTTAGGCACTTCACAATTAATTAAGTATAAAGACATGATAAGAGTTAAACAACTTACAGACAACATGGATTCATTATGACTTATAAGAATTAGACATAAGGCAGTTGAATGCTGTCATTCAATTAATCTCAGCCACCTCTTTGTTTGATCTTTGCTTATATAAAATTATCACTCCGAATTTGTAAGAGATTGTTAAAACACTAAACTGAACTACACACTTTATCATTTAAAATCTTCAGTTACGTTAATTGTTTGTCCTTGATGGATTTAGAGCAGAAATTAAAAAGACAATCTGACAATGTCAATCAAACTTATAATAGTGCCTACACAACCGAACTTCTTTTGTTAAAAGGAAGTTTTGTTTATGATATCTCAATCAAATTGTTATTAATCATATGCCATGTAAAGTTGGCAGGCAATCCTACAAATTATGATATTCCAGATAAAGTGAAAACTTATTACTTGTCAAAAATCAATGCAAATGCAATTCAGTATAACAGGAGAAATTTACCTGATCGTAGTTTAGAACTTCCTCTGATTGATGATCAATAGCAGCAATTGTTCCAACTGGTTGACCTCTGAAAGAGACTAGAGATTTTCGCAGGGCTTCCCAAGCATCAGCAACCATAGGATGAGGCTCAAATGAGTTCCGCATTGATGAAGCAGGTGTGTCTAAACCAGATCTTCCTCCAGGTGAATATGTGTCATCAAAACAACCTCTTGTGAGACCAATTGACAGTTCACTAAGTGACCTTTCATCAAATGATCTCTGTCTCTCTACGTTCAACCTCGGCTTGTCAAGGAGACGAGAGAGATCATAATCATCCATCTCAGAGATAGAGCAGTGTGAGCCAACATTTCTAAGTCCCACAGTCACATCCATCTTCTACACTTCTCCAATAGCCAAATATTTTATCAGAAATACAGATCTACAACCAAAATATAAATTGCTCCTAAGTCAAACATAAAAATATCATGTTACAAATTAACAAAGTCCAAACCTAGAAGGTATAAAACCAATGATAGCATCAGAAACGTAAAGCATACCCACATGTAAAATGCCCCAATCGATCACAACTATTCTGCATATAGTAGCCTTTACATATCAGGCTTTACGTACAGGCAAATAAAGCGAAAAGACGGAAATATTTAATGCAGGGTAAGTTTTGGATGCAAAATAGGCTACATTACCAACCAACAACAATACATTCAAATTCTAGACATACTATTCATTAAAACTGTGAACAGTATCGCCATATATGATATATTTAAGAAAAAAAACGAAACCACAAATGACAAATTATGAGAACACCTTATTTGGGAATAAGAAAAAGCCCAATGCCAAAATAGAAAGTTCCAACGTCTTTCAGCAAGATCAGAGCTGAAAAGAGCTGTACCAATCAAACTAACAAGGCATACAGCACTACCGGACGACGGAGAAATTCACTAACAGAGACGCTGAAGCAAGGAAAACACATCAAGATCCATTAGACGCCATAAATAACGCCATTATCATACCAGCTAGACGAAAAGAAGGCACAAAAAACTTGCATCAAACTGTCAAACAAGAAAACTATGTCATAGAAATGAGTCCAATTAATCAATAACCGAAAAAAGGACAGATCTGAAGCATTATACACAAGCCATGAGAGAAAAATGCACTGCAAAGTTGGCCGAGGAACGAACCTCGACGAACAGGAATGGCGGCGGGGGTGATTATCCGGTAGCTGAAGGTACAGCCGTTGGCCGGCGATTTGGCCGGGAAAGGCTACCCAGGAAGATAGGAAAATAGGGAAGAAGGATCGAAAAAATGGACATTGCTTCCAAAGCATATATTTATAATGCGAGCCGAATGAGAAAATAGGCAAGAGAAGTGTAAAGAGTAGAGAGAGAAGATCTTCTTCCAACTCCACCTAATCAATGTAAGAAAGATTACCTGATATTGCCGGTTAAGGGAGGCAAAAGTGACCGGTACGGTCCCGTTGGTTAAAACGACACAGTTCTGACAGCTAAGTTTCTCTCTCTTCTTCAGTTTCCGTGACGTGCGTGATATGGGAATTCGCGGCTACAGCATGTTTGGTCTCCAGTGGTCAAATTATGGGAATTGGGAATTCATGGGGTTTTTTCGGTAATTAATTGAAAAATTGAGTGATTAACTGATTATTGTCCCCACAAAATTGAGAATTAAATTTAAATTTAAATTGAAAAGTAAGTGATTAACGTACTCCGTCCGTTGCTGTGATTAAGAATTTCTTGGTCTTGGAATTTCTAATATATTTTTAATGTTTATACTAATTGCATTAATTATTTACTTATTTTCTTTTATTATCTCCCTCCATAAATATAGGACATTTTTAGAAGAATGACTTAATCTAAAATATAAATCGCTTATAAGATATTTCTTCTGATCCTTATTATAAGATACAAACTAACAATTTTCATAAATCAATAAAAACAGTTAAAGTCAATAACATTATCTTACAATTTAAATAACTTTCAATATTACCTCTACTATTTACCTAAACTCTAATATTATATAATTATTACTGATATGTTCACTCACTACCCTTATTAATTAGGGGCACATATAGAAACAAACAATTAATACTTCTTGAGAACAAGCAAATGCTTTATAAAAAAACCAAATATACTTACTAATGAGTGCTTTATAATAAGAACTAGAGGGAATAATTAATATTTATTTGCATTAATTATTTACTTATTTTTTTTCCCACTCTTTCCCTTCATAAATGTAAGGCATTTTTAGGGGAAATAATTTCATTGTACTATAATTAATGCTCACTTTTCTACTTTGATTTATGTAATTAATGCTCATTTTCTATTTTACTCTTCAAATACATTTTTCAATAAGAATAAAAGTTAAAAAATATTAATTTAGAACTAATTTAATGCATTAGCCTCACTTCTTATTTTCTATCAATTTTTTTTTTTTTACCAAATCCAATAAATTAGTTAACGTTTAGAGAACGAGTAAAGCAAACAATTCAATGTCATTTCTTCAATTCTTTGTTCTTTCTCTAAAAATCAAATGTAGTTTGCATAAATTAAGCAACAAATTTTTTTTTTCGATTACATAACATTTTATTTTTCGTTCAGGCAAAAAAAAATATTTTATTTTTCATATTAACTAGATTCTGAACCATACTACTTTTTTTTTTTTTTTTGCCAAGTGGTCGTATGATATTATCAAGAAGTCGCATTCAAAAAAGTATATCCCATATGCCAAATTGGAGTAACCGTGGAAATTCGTGATACTTTTTTACTATACCATTTTTTATTTGCCTAATAAAAATAATATTAATAACAGTAACACCTTACTGGTCAAAAAATTAAATATTATTATTAATAATATCAATAGTATAATCACATTTCCTTACCCCACATCCAAGACTGCAGGAGGAAGGAATCAGCAAGAAAGATTCCAACACAATTACAAAATTGCCATTTACCCAAACAGAAAAAAATATTGATTCTATAATTTTTTTTAAAAGAAAAAAAACTAATCCGTAAATTCTTATAACACAATTTAATTTTTTTAAAAAAAATACTGACATGTAGTCATGTGTCTTATTTTTGAATTATTATAATCTAAGAATAATCCAAATGAAAAAAAAATATGACGTGTTTATTATGTAATTGGAGAGTTTTATGAGATAGATATAACAAACTTGATGAGTTACAACAGCATAGAGCACTAAGTGCCTATATCATAACTTAATTCAATTTAAGGTTAAGGAGCAAAATTACACATGTATATTTCTGAAAATCGCGTCCAGCACCAAGTATTTTTTTGAGGTCCAACTGTGACTATGTGATTACAAATTAGGTACAAAAATACCATTTAACCGTTAATTTTGAATTTTTTTACTAACTGGACGATGACATGACTTTCAAATGAGTAAAAATACAAATATTGTTTGGCCGAAAGAGCGTCCAACACCAAGTATTTTTTTTAGGTGCAAAAATATCGTTTGACCGTTAGTTTGACCTTTTTGTTGACTGAACGATGACGTGGCTTTCAAAGCAATTATGTGGCAAAAAACATGCCAATTAGTTGCAAGTCTGACTTGGGAAGAATTAATACCACTATCTCTATTCTCTATTCGCCCCTGTAACAACAATGTACTTGAAAATCACGACCTGTTAAATACAGATATATTTTTTATCCACACACCACTTTAATTAGATGTATGTGCCATCTATAACAATTGAGTTTCACAAGGCTATTTTTGAGGCAACAACTGTACGCGTTGTTTGATACGTACTCACTCCAACCGACGCCACGACGTTCAACTTTAATGGATTGGAGGCGACAATGTCATTGAAAACGCTAGTCCGGGCAAGGTCTTTAATTTCTGTCGGGAGGATATCTCGGCAGTCATCGATGACATTTTTAGCAAGGCGAAGGGTGATGTATCCACATTTGATAGGTTGAGATTTTCAGGTATAGTGTTATTACAGGGGAGAACATAAGGATAAGGATGGTGATATTAATTCCTTCCAACTCAGACTTGCGACCATTCTGCATGTTTTATTTTTTACACAATTGCTTTGAAAGTCACGTCATCGTCCAATCAACAAAAAAAGTTAAACTTACGGTCAAAACGGTATTTTTGCACCTAAAAAAGGTACTTGATATTGGGCAATCTTTTAGTCAAACCACATGTATATTTTTACATCTTTAAAAGCCACGTCATCAGCCAGTCAGCAAAAAAGTCAAACTTAATGGAAAAATGGTATTTTTGCACCTAATTTGTAACCACGTAGTCACAGCTGTATCTCAAAAAAGCACTTAGTATTGGACGCGATTTTGAGAAAAGCTCATATGTATTTTTGCACCTTAACCCTTTAATTTAAAATCAGGTTTATGTAGTTTATTTTGTTTCATGATCGTTATTCTTTATCTGAGGGTAAAACTTATTAATTTTGATTATAGAATTTTATAAACGTTATAAGATTTACTTCATCTCATTTAACACCATTTTGAAACTCAACTAAATTTCATAAAGATTATAATTAAATTAAAATGGGTTACTTTTCTTTTTAAAAAAATCAATGCAAAAAATCTCCTATCTTTTTAAAAAAAATCATGTATCTGATCTGTATATAAAAGGCAAATCAGCACGATTACTAAAATAGATAGGAATAATTTCGTTACACACACACATATATTAAATATATATATATATATATCACTAAGCCAATAATTTTGACAGGGGAAAAAAAAACAGGGAAATAGGACGAATCATGGAATTATTATAATAATTCTAAGATAATTCCTATGAAATACCACATAGCACTATCCGGTTTCAATTGTCAACTTCAAACCAATTATTCTATTTATTACATAAAAGAGATATAGGAAAAGAAAAAGATAATAACTACACATTATTAATCTTTATTCTCTTTAAAATTAATTAATTATTCTTTGTTCTTTACTTTTTAGAATCTGCACAAAACTTCTCAACAGCTAACAATAAAGAATAAATCATGCCTATTCATTTTGAATTTGGTTATATTTAAGCATGTGTTGTGTGTATATCCCATATTATTTAAATAATAATAATAATAAACCACTGCTAAAGATATTAAATATTTATGCCAAGTTGGGCGGTTGCTTCTGGTGAATAAAACCAAAAAAAAAATTTAAAAAAAATCAAACCAAAATCAATGAGGTGAGGAGTTTATGTTTGACCGTGGAATTCTGAATACATATATATATATATGACACACAGCCATGATTGAATTTCACCTTTTTTTTTTTAATTTGGAATATATATATATATATATATATATATATATATATATATATATTCCAAATTAAAAAAAAAAAGGTGAAATTCAATCATGGCTGTGTGTCATACCCCCTTGAACTTTTTATTAGAACCCAAAATTTAAATTGGTTTGGTCTTTTTTATAAAAACCTGACAAAAGTTGTTTGAATATTTAAGGAGTTTTCTTTTTCATTTTTACCCTCATTAATTATATATATTGCACTAATTAAAAGGCCCTCATTAATTATATATATTGCACTAATTAAAAGGCTGACAATACATTTATTTACTCTATTACTCTTTCTTACTTCTCTGATGTAAATAAGGACATACTTAAAAAAAATTATATCAAACATAATTATTATTTTTAAACTATGTAAATTAACATATCCGTGTAACACATGAGAAAAAAGTCTTGTTTTATTAGGTAGAAAGAAGAGCACAACCAACAAGAAAGTCAGATGCCGAGCTTCAAATGGAGCAGCCTAAATCATTTATTGGAGGTTAGGCTATTAAAGATGGGTGGAATATTCGAGCCAATAAAAAAAAAAAAAGATGGGTGGAATATAAAAAATAATGACATATAACTCACAAGGAAAAAAAAAATCTATCTATCTTCACCTATGTCATTTATAAGGTTAATGTACTTCTCATTAGAAAAACCTTAAACATTACTAATTCTACTTCAAAAGTCAACAACTCTTTAACTTTATCATTATCTACCACTCAATGTGGTCCTTATTATAAATTATTTTTCAAAAGAAATTTTTGATTCTTAATGTAAGTCCATTTACTTGTTATTAATAAGTGTTTTCTTTTTTGTTTCTTTTTTTTTTTTGGATACAAATCAGAAACCACTAAAACTATCCCTTGTCAGTTTCTAAAATCCTTGCTAACGACCCATCAGGAACCATCACCAAATGAAAACCAGGCAAGCATGATAGACTCCACTTAGCAAGATGATCTGCAGCAGAGTTTAGCCAGCGACTAATAAGGCGAGTCTCCACAGTCCAGCCACGACCAATGACTAATTTAATCTCTTCAACCAGGCCTCGGTCTTCATGGGTATCAGTGGTAGGGCTGTTCAACAGAGCAATAACGTCCGCGGAATCCACTTCCAGAATGACATTTCTGAAGCCTTTTTCCTAGGCGAGTTTCAAGCCAAGCAACGATCCCCAAAGCTCCGCCATCAAGCTGTCACCCTCCTCTCCTTTGAATAAGAAAGCCGCCAGAAACTCCCCATGCTCATCGCGCAGAATACCGCCACTAGCCACGCCTGGGGTCGACATCGAGAAGGCTCCGTCCGTGTTTAGTTTAACCCAACCAACAGGTGGGGATTGCCAACGGTCCCTAGCTAAGGTCGGGTTCTGCTGCTTGCCTCCAACCAAGCCTAATCTGTTCCGGGCTTCATTCAAGCTATTCTTCATGCCCGCCACACTTGAGCAGATGGCAAGATTCGAAGTACGTTTTCCTTCAAAAACAGTGGAATTCCGGCGCCTCCAGAGCCACCAGGAGGTGATGGCAAAAACTTGCTTCCACTCCTCAGAATGGCTCGATCCTCCACCATTAGTTAAATTCCACCGGATCCACTGATCAACCTCTAAGGAAGCAAAAGTAGGCCAGAGGCGTGGAGGAACAATTTGCTTCCAGAGAGCATTGGTTTCAGTACAGTCTCTTAACACGTGCAAGATGGTCTCGCTGTCGGAGTGACACACTGGGCATCTCTCATCCTTGCTCAGCCCTCTCTTCTTCCGGGACACATTAGTCAAGAGTCTCTTGTGCAATACTAGCCACATGAATAACTTGCAATGCTCGGGCACCTTGAGCTTCCAGATACTACCCCATAGCCTATCCGGATGAGGCTCAGTAGGACGCAGACTCTCATAAGCGGACTTCACAGTGAATTCGCCTCCTTTAGTCCACTTCCAACGCAAGAGACCACTAGGCATTTCCTCTATTCCATCTTTAACCTTGTTCCAAGTGCGTTTAATCCCCTGCCATAAATTCGACCCAGGTTTGCCTCCTACAATCTTAGGCAGGACATCCGAGCCACAATTATACTTATTCCTCACAACTTTCACCCAAAAATCCTCCCTTCTAGTTGCTAGATGCCAACCAACCTTCATAAGAAAGGCTTGGTTATAATAACTGGCTTGACGGAGGCCCAAACCCCCACTTGCTTTAGGCTTACAGGCGACATCCCAGGCTACTAGTGGAATACGTTTCTGCTCCTCCGTACTTCCCCATAGGAATTGTCGATTGTTCTTGTCCAAGCTCTCGCAGGTGCTGCTTGGCAACAACGAAGTCTGCATAGTATACCCTGGAATTGCCGAGGTCACCAATGAGATTAGTGTGGCCCTACTTGCAGCAGAGAGTGAAGAATGGTTTGTAAATGCTGAGAGAGAAAATTTTAACAAGGATGAATATGGAAAACTTTAAACATATTTAATTACTTAACTAACAATATTTGGTATGTGAAAGTCACTGGTTAAAATAGATTTATAATAAGGTGTAACACTCCCAATTTCTAACAATTATAATAACAAAAAATTTAAATAATTTTCATAAATAAATTAATGAAATTCGAAGTAAACAACCTTAGGGAGTGTTACCGCCGCACTTGTACTGGGACAAGTGCAAGGCTACCTTATTACATTAATATAAATTCAAACTTAAATAAAAATGTTTTACTCAAGCGTAAAATAAAATAAGGAAAACTAGATAGCATTCTCATTGTTCTTCCTCCCTTCTTACTGCTAGCCCCAACAGCCCCAACTCAAGACCTGTTTCACTGAAAATCTGCTCCCCCGAAGAATCGTCGCAGCCCATGAACACAAACATCAGCAAAAGCTGGTAATTCTAATGAAAACACAATTTATATGGCTCAAATATATTAATAAAATCAAATATATAATCACATAGTGATTTAATCAAATAACAAATCCAAGATTCGTCATATATATACATATACATACATATATTCACACTGAATCAAATATCATTAATTATTATTATTATTATTATTTTTTATTAATTTCATTTGGACCCGGAAACCTGCCAGTCCATTTAGTTTAGTGGAAAGATAACCATGGTAGACCTGGAAACCTGCCAGTCTACCCTGTGACCCGAAAACCTGCCAGTCATAATCATCAATTGGCCATAAACATATCTTCCTAGTGTGCACACATCTTCCCAAAGTTGCTACTAGTGTCCCGGAAACCTGTCAAACACCACTTTGGGAAGAACGGATACTATCATTTTCACATCAAATAAATATCAAGGGCACAAAGCCCATAAGTTGTGTTCATCACTATGGGAGGTACCATCCCAAAGCTATCCTCCCACTGTTAAATTGTTTTAAAACACACACATAATAAACTCCTAAATTATCTCTATTATTTACTTATCTTATATATATATTTTTATATTATTTTAATTAAATATAAATATAAGGATATTTTGACCTAAAATCTGTTCATGACTTATTTTATTGCGTAGAAGATATTATATAAAGAAAAAGAAAATCAATTAGTAAATGAATAAAAGGGACGTAAGCATTTATATTAAAATTCAAAGAGAATATGACGCACAGGATCATGTATTCAACTGACGATGAAAGCCGAGGTGAAAAATTGGTTTTCAATCACAAAGAAAAAGAGACGCACAGGGACAAATTTGGATTCAATCATATATCTATGCAATTAAAGCACACAGGCCGAGATGAAGAAATAAAACAATTGTCAAATGTATTCAATTCATCCTTCAAGAATTCGACAATTGATTGTAAAAAAAGTTATTCACATAATCCAAAATTGTATTACAATGCAACGCCTTTAATATTGTTCCTATCGATTATCCATTTTACTCATGGGTTTCTATAAGGTTGTCATGAGAAGTTCTCATGACCATCATTTAAATCCTTAATTTTTCATTATCCATTTTGTTCATGGGTTCCTATAAGATTGTCATGAGAAGTTCTCATGACCATCATTTAAATCCTTAATTTTTCATTATCCATTTTACTCATGGGTTCCCATAAGATCCATTTTACTCATGGGTTCCCATAAGGTTGTCATGAGAAGTTCTCATGACCATCATTTAAATCCTATGAACTTCTACTCATCAAAAGAAAATCAATTAATGGAAAGGATGTGGAGATACATGTTCAGGTAATATTAATTGTAGCATTGCACTAGAGTGTCATATATTGCAATTTGTTGCACAAGAATATAATATATTGCAACCACAAAAAAATGACACACATAATTATACACCTCACACATGAAACCGATGTGAGTATTGGTTTTCTTTTTTCTTTTTTTTTTTGTCGAAATAGGAACATATATTGATACTAATAATAAGGTTACATCAAATACATACACTGATGATAACAACCTAAACGAAAAACACAACAAAATACGAAGACTAACAAATAGACAACACCAAACCAACAATAAGGAGAGCTAGTCACCACAAAACACAGAGTAATAAAAGTAACTTCAAGGACTTCATCTGCTGCCTGGCCATCCAAGGTTAGAAAGGACATGAAAGAAGGTGTTGGTTGCAAAACCCACCCGATGGGCACACCTCCTTATAAGAAACAGCTGCACAAAGGTCAGCTACATAAACACCCTTACTTAGGGTACAGGACAGAAAACACTCAACCTTAGATAAAACGAGACAAGTGAGGTCCTGAAGAATACTCTTACTCATCCATTGAAGTAAACCCAGTGACATTAGCCACCCACCAAACAAATTCTGGCTAACATAAGCGACATGGATTTGCCCCCATCAAACAATCCTAGCAATGGTCTTCACATAGATCAAGCACAAACTAGCAGCAACCATCGATAAAACCCTTCCCCCAAAATCACAAATCCAGTCCCCCACAAATAACATCACCATAATTATCCAAAACCCCAACATCAGACAACAAACACAACCACAAAAGGAACAAAGCCACAATAATAGAAGACAACTAGAATTAAAAGACGATAAGAACAACAGGAAAAGGAAAGTAGAGCCACCCCCTCCGCCGGAAGCCACCCACACGCCGGACGCCACCGCAGAGCCAGAGACCACTGTCAAGCTAGAGGCCACCGTCGAGCTAGCAACGACCGGCGAGCCAGAGACCACCCACAGAGAAGACAAGGGAGACAAAACAAAAACCCCTTCCGCCGAAGACGAGGGAGAGCCACCAATGCGACCAGAGAACCAAGGGCCGCCGAAGCTAGGAAGGCACTGAGGACGGAGACCAGAGGAGAACCGACGCCGACGACGGAGGACGGCCACCGCTCTAAGTCCCTGTTCCGCCCTAAATCTCACCTTCACCTGACCCTCCGAGGGCCGATCTGCACTTTGGCCGCGATTGTAGACCAAAAGGAGGCTCGCCGGCGGCTTAGACGCCGTCGGCGAGGCAAAATCACAAGCAGAAGAGAGGAACAGGGTTTTGGGGCGAGAGAGAGCGACGCGGCTAGGGTTTTCCAATGATCGAATTAGCTGACTAGAGCAAGCGTGACTATTGGTTTTCAAATCAAAAGAAAAAAAAAACGCATAGGAGGTGTGTAAGTATATATATTCCATGCACGCCAACCGAGGCAATAGAAGTTGTGAACATTTGGAAGAAAAAAAAATACAGGCAAAGAAAGTTTTCAAATCAAAAGAAAAAAAATGCATAGGAGGTGTGTAAGTATATATATTCCATGCACGCCAATCGAGGCAATAGAAGTTGTGAACATTTGGAAGAAGAAAAATACAGGCAAAGAAAACGTACAGGAGGTGTGATGTATATAATCCATGCACGCAAGCCAAGAAGATGCAATCCATGTATATTCAATTCAATCATCTATTACATTTAATATTAACCCATCTTACAGAAGGCTACTCACGCAAATCGCAAAAGGAATGAAGATGTATTTGAGCATGTATTCAATATTATTTCTTATTGTTCTAGGAATTAAGATTACTTATCAAAATTCACATAAAACTAACCTAAGATTCATGGGGATTAGGATTACCTATCAGGATTCATATAAAACTAACCTAGACTCGTGGGAATTAGAATTACCTATCAAAGTTTTCATAAAACTACTCATGGGGATTAGAATTACTTGGTCTCTATTTGCTAGTCTCCTAGAAAATAAATTGATGAGAGTCCGGAAGGAGGATTTGAGAAGAGAAAGTAGCAGAGAAGAAAACTATCGAGCGTTGCTAGGTTTAGACGGCTAAACCTAAGTTTATAATTAAAATTTAGGGTTTAGCTATGGGCTGGGCTTTATTTTATTATTTCCAATTATAAAACAATACAATTAAATATCTAAATTTCTATTATTACTATAATTATTTCCAATTAATAAATTGTGAAATAATACACACATTATTAAATTCTAAATATTTATTTACTATCTTATTATTATTATTATTAAAAATCCGGGGTATTACATAAGGTCTAGAGTGGTAGCTACACACTTTCTAAGAAAATTATCCCTCTAATTCTTATTATAGAGTACAACCAATAAGTGTATTTGATCTTTTTTATAAGGTACTTGCTTGTTTTCAAAGAATATTATATATTCTTCTCCATGTATACCCATAATCAATAAGGGTAGTGAGTGAGAGTAATAATTAATATGATATTAGAATTTTTATGCAATTAGTAGAAGTAATATTGGAAATTACTTAAATTTTAGGATAATTTTAATGGTTTTAACTATTTTTATTGATTTGTAAAAATTATTAATTAATGTCTTATAATAAGGACCAGAGGGTATAGTATTCCATTTGGTTCAAAATATAAGAGTCAAACTTATGAGAGTGTGTGATTTTTTTAATATAAGAGCCACTTTGCTTTTGTCTTGTCATTTAAGACTTTGTTTTAAATTTTACCCCTAATTAATTATATGTCTCTTTCATTTATTTATTTTTCTACTAATTCTCTCTCATATATATTTCCTTTTGATCGGACTCTCATATATATTTCCACTACTTCTCTCTCTCACTCACCCTCTCCATAAATAGGGACTTTTAAGGAAAATATGTTATATTCTTTACACATTTATTTTCTTTAACTAACTTTTCGAATTACGTAATTTAGTTATTTGACTCTTATATTTTGAATCAGACATAGTAACAATCTACCTAATCATAAATTAAAAGTAGAATTGTACATTCATGCAAAAAAAATTAAGGGTTAAGTAGCAAGTTCATCCCAGAAGTATATGTTCAGGAGCAATGTTGCCCTGAAAGTTATTTTTGTCTCAATGTCACCTCGGAAGTCCTAAAATATAGTAATGTTACCCCTCCTATAACCACCGTTTATGTTGACCGTTAATTTTGATTGAAATTGCTTACTAGGCAACCATGTATACTCTTATTTTCCATCTCATCATCTCACATCATCCTCTCCCTCTCACTCCTTCGTCCATCTCTCTCTTTCCCTCCTCCGTCCGTGGTCCTTCCTTCCTCCATCCCTCTGTCTCTCCCCCTCCCTCTCCCTCTCCGTCCCTCATCCTTCCCTCCTTCATCCCCTTCTCTTCCTACAATAATGGCTGCTTGACTTGAAGCATACAAATTAAAACAATCAGATATAAACAATTGATTGCTGCACAAGAAGGAGCTTTCTACCCAAAACCCCAACAAAAAGTGAAATGACATGATTTCAACATTACGATCCACAACAATCCAATTGCAAAAGATGATTGACCAAAACAAAATTGTAAAGGATGAAGATCAAAAACAAAAACATAGACATAGATATTGATAAAATCAACAATATAGGAATCAAAAGAACCCGTCTTGTTCTTCAACCAGTGACTATGCGCCAGAATCCACCACCTCCACCACTAGCTTTCACCTGGATTGCATCTCTCTCAATTATTTTTCCGGTAACCCCATCAGCCTTCATGTTTCTATCTACGCTGGATAGATGGGTCACACCTGCGGCTTGAGCAGCTATAAGTTGCTCGGTCGTGTTTTTGTGAGCACTGACATCATCGATGCTCTATCTCGCCCTCATCCCTTCCATAATGGTTGACTCCACCTCGGGAAGAACGAACCGCTGAAGCTATCAACCTAGCTCCACCTGGTGGTCCAGTTCGAACTCGACCCCCGCTTCATCTTCCAGTTCGGTAGTGAACTGAAGTGTAGCCTTGCGGTTTTCCAAACATTTGAATCGCATCCTCCAAACCCAAAAATCCCTTTTTCCATTTCTTAAACCCTTGTCCTAGCAAGTCAAAAAGCCACCCCCAATTTCTATCTCGCCTTCGCCGACCACCTTCCTCTCCTTGTGCAGTGACACTTTTAACAAGCATCAGCCAATTCCCTTAGCCATCTCTATTGACTCTCGAGAGACCACAACCAAAGACCCCAGTTCAACGACCTAGGAGAAACCCTAGACCTTCACACGCATAGGCAAGTTGAAGAGGGGGAGAGAGAGAGAGAGAGAGGGAGGGAGGGAGGGATGGAGGAAAGAAGGGACAGAGGAGAGAGAGGGAGAGGATGTTGTGGGATGATGAGATGGAAAATAAGAATACATGTGGCTATATAGTAAGCAATTTCAGTCAAAATTAAAGGTCAACATAAATGGTAATTAAAGGAGGGCCAACATTACTATGTTTTAGAGCTTCCGAGACGACATTGAGATCAAAAAAACTTACAGGGCAACATTGCTCGTAAGCAATAGGCATGTATTTACGAGGCGGATTTACTACTTAACCCAAAAATTAATGACGCACTTATAAATATAACAAAAAAAGTACATTCTCTCTCTAAATTCTAAATAAAACTAGAGGTTGTGGTAAACAAAAATAGGGATCATATGAGCATATAAAGTTCTTTTAATCAATTTGTAGATTGTAAAATAAGTATGCAAGTTGAGAAAAAACAAAATGAGTATGAAATACTCCATCTAGTCTTTTTCATAAGCAATTTTTTTTTTCTGAATGCTCAAAATAAGTTTGTGGTTAAAATTAGTTAAAAAAAACCAATACATATATAAAAAAATGTCACATTTCTTCTAAATATGCTCCTATTTATGACAAGAGCCGGAGAGAGAATGTGTAAAAATGTGAGAGAGAATTGATAATAAATGACTAGATGAAAAAGAATTAATGGTGAGTCAAGGATAATTAATGTAGAGATATGTATTTGGTAGGGATAGAAATAAAAGGTAGTTGCCAGCGCCTTAGTAGCGCAGTGGCATGGGAGTTTGGCTCTCCTCCCTCATGTCCAGGGTTCGAACCCTGCCCCCCTCCCCTACTATGTGTATAAAAAAAAAGAAATAAAAGGTAGTTTAAATTTTGAGATACAAGGAAAAAAATTTTATGATAAGGATTAACCCCAAAAGTGAGAAAAAATACTTATAACAATGACAAGAAGGAGTAGCTTCTTATATTAAAAGCCAGACTAAACCCTCAACTAAACCTTATATTTAGGAGTGGGGGGAGTAGGTTTGAGTTGACAAAGGACTTGTTTGGAGAGAGCTTTAAGTAGCTTAAAGTCAGGAAAAAGTAGCAGTAGAAAAAAGCCAAAAGTAGAGTATTTGAGTTGAGCTTCAAGTTCACTGGGCTTTTTCAAAAAAAGCTCTTAAAAGTCAGTTAAAGAAAAAGCTCTATGGAGTATGCAAAAAACCCTCGCTGGGAGACTTTCCCACCAAAGCCAGGTGCGCGACGCGGGTTGGATCTGGATTAATCGGGTGAAGCCCAGGTGAACCGGGTGGGCAACCAAAAAAAAAAAAAAGAGCTCTATGGGGTAGCTTTTTTCAAAAGCTATCAGTTTTTTGATGCGGGCCCCGTCACTTTTACTACCATCAATCCAAACACAATCATATTTACAACCTTATTTTTTTTCTACCAAGCTTCTAAAAAATAAGATAGAAAATAAGTCACCGCTCTCACGCTAACCCAAATAGACCTAAAAATTCATACACACTTCTTTAAATGTAAAATCAAATAGTCAAAGAAAGAAAAAGATGATAAATATAAAAAATATATATCTTATATTTAGAATCATGATCAATTCTCTAAATATGTCTTACATTAAGGATTAAGGATAGAAGGGAGTGTGCGTGTGTGTATAGACACACGGACGTGGGTTTTTTTCCACTTCCCTAACCATCTGTTCCCCTCATTTTCTACTAAATGGCGCCGTTTTGGTGTAAAAAACCATTGTTCATTCTTTCTGTTTTTTGTTTTTGTTTTTTTTTTAAATAGCATTCACCATCTTGAGTATTTTTTTTAGTATCTTGAAACATCTTTTCAGTACCAGTGAGTATCTTGAAATTTTTTAAAAATAATCCAAAAATAATTTTTCAAAATTATGAAATATTTTTTCAGTATCATTCAATATTCTGAAATATTTTTTTAATATCAGTCAGTACCTTAAAATATTTTAATACTTCAGGATACTGACTCATACTAAAAATTATTTTAGAATATTGAAAAATATTTAGATTAATTACTAGTATTGAAAAGATACTTCAAGATTGTTAATACTATTTTTTTTAAAAAAAAAAAAACGAAAAGAGTGAACAGTGTTATTTTATACTAAAACGGCACCATTTGGTAGAAAACAAAGTCAACATATGGTTAAAGAATTGGAGGAAAGCCGTGTCGATATACACATTACACACCCCCGAAAGTCTAATATTAGATAGAGAACCGGAGTTAATGTGCTGGTGGATTGGAAATAATTAATGGGAAAATATAATGGAAATTAGTCAGCATTGAGTTGGAGATCTTATCCAGTTGGTGGAGTTGAAAAGTGTGAATACGAAGACTACCCAATATAACAACCGATACATACCAATCTGGTCTTATTTATAAGTCCAGTTTGACCAAAACATTTAGTTCTTTTTAAGTTTATTTTGACTAAATAAATGAGATTGTGACAATTTTACCCATAGTAATGATGATGAGAGAGATTGACTCGCCATGTTGGAAAGAAAAAAAGATAAGAGAGATTTGACAATAAATTTTAAAAGGTACCAATTCATAAATGAAGGTAAAGTTGGAAATTTGTTCCATAATCATTGAGATACTTACCTTTTTTTGGTATGTGAAATTTGGTCAAACTGAACTTATAAATAGGACCAGAGTAGTATATTATGGTATGGTCTTGAAGGCATGGTAAAGCAAAAGCTTGAATGAGATGTTATGTTGGAAATGAGCGTTTCCATTTGGGTGGGTGGACTTTTGGTAATTCCAACTTTGAGGATTCGTCACCTTTGAATTGAATGCTTCAATTAAGGTTGACCTCACTCCCTTCTCCTTTCATCTTTCCTACGTTTCCGGTGCCATCACCACAACTATCCTTTCCCTATCAGTTTTGTCTCAACCAACTCACCCAGAAGAGTCAACTCATTAATAATATTAAATCTATTTTAAATTGAGTTTGTCCAATTTTATCAATATTAAATCTTAATTGTTGAGAGTCAATCTAAAGTTTAAGGATATGTTAGATTTCAATTTTGAAATCATGGGTTGGCTCCAAACTATGGTTTTAAAAGTGAGCTTGCCAAACACCACATTAAACTTCAAAATAGCTTTTAATCCTTAAAATCATGGTTTAAAGGAAGGAAACCATGGTTTTCCATAAGTGTTTTTTTAAAAAATAAAAAATTGCTCGTTTGGCAAAGGTGAAAAGTGCCCTTTTAAGTTTTTTTTTAAAAATGTTTAAATATCATTTTTGCTATAGAAGTTTAGTTTAAAGAACACTGATCACCCGAATTTTTTTTTTGTCTTATTTTTTGCCTTGGACGTTAATGAATATGCCTCGAAACAAATATGCCTCGAAAGTTTTTGGTATCAGCAATTTGCCTCAAAAGTTTTTTTAGGGGTAATTTTGCCCCTAAAAGTTTATAAAGAAGAGCAACAATTTAACGGTCAAGATTAATGGATGGGTAATATTGTTATGTTTTTAAACTTCCGGGGCAAAAATGAGACCAAAAAAACTTTCGAGTAACCAGTGCTCTTCAAGCTAAACTTCCATGACGAGAATAATATCTAACCCTATTTTTTCACAAACCGATATAAAACTTTTTTCATATACTTTGTATGAAATCTGTTTAGAAGTTATTCTCTAAAATCTATTCTTTAAAATCACTTTCTTTTCAAAAACTATTCTATAAAAAGGCTAATCCAAAGACAACCTTAATAAAAATAATTAAAAAAAAAGTGAAGGCAAATAGACAATAATAATTTTTTTTAAAAAAGGTGGAGAGCTTCACTTCCCCATTCAAATCATCTCTTTTTTTCCCTCAATATTTCATGCCTAGCCCTAATAAATAGGGTAAAATCTTAAGGATTGTCCCTTAGCTTATTCAGTAGGGAGGAAAATCCTTCCAATCCATATTTGTATCATCAACATTTTTGAAAAGGTTGTGGGAATGTGATTGAATACCAATTTAGGAGCATTCAATTTAGATGAAAAATCATTCTTGTTTTTGCTGACTGCTAAGCACATCATGTATTTATATTAAAAAAGAGACTATGTTTACATCAAGTTCCTTATATTCATTACATTGAATTCTCCCATCACAGATAGATAACCATGTATCCTCTTTTTTTATATATAGGTTTATTGGTTAAATAATAATAATTCAAAAATAGGACATATAGCCAAATATGATTAGAGAATTTAACAAAATGAATATAAAAAAATTTGACATAAGTATTTTCCTCAATGAAGTTAATTAAATTACTTTTGAAGCATTTTTATTTTTTTTCTCTAAAATAATTTTTTTATTAATAAACTGATATATAATATAATAATACATAATATAGGATATGATTAAGTAACTTATTTAATTTGTATTATCCAAAAAAAAAATCAACTAAATCTTATATTTAGTAAAAGAAGTATTATATACAAGTCAGCAATCAAAATTTACTCACATATCCAACTGGTATCTTCGTTAGTCCTCAGACCTCACGTCCTTATATTTCAAATTTTTAGAATTGACTTTTATTTAAAAAAAAACAACCACCTTTAGGGCTTTACCATCGTAATATTCTAGAAATTATTTAAAATTGGTGTTATTTTGGCGTGTGAAGCATGACATGACTTTTTCTTTTGGCCAAGGAAGTATGACATATATAATACCTTAAAAGATACTCCATCCATCCGGTCCTAATTATAAGATAACATTCTAATTTTTTTAATTTCTTCTTAAAATATCCTTATTAATATGAATGAGGGATTATATAAACTCAACAATATAATTAAAGTGCCAAATTTATATAAGGACATTTTTAGAAAATGAGTAAAATTAACTAATTTAACCTCTATCCTTAATTCCTCTAAATTCGGTAAATATATTCTATAATTAGAACCAGAGGAAGTAAAAGATTTATATCCGGTTTTAAATATAAAACAGGATTGACTTTTTTTTTTAGAGGTTAATGAAGCTAAATAAATTATTTAATCATATGATATATTATGTGTCTTTAGATTATATGTTAGTTTATAAGTTAGGCAAAATAATTTATAAAAAAATTAATAATTATAAATATTTTAAAATAATTTTATTATCTTTCTTAATCTCTAAAAAAAAAAAATCAACCATATCTTATTTTTAACACCCCGAATTCAAAACGTGGAAAGAGAAGATGGAATATTAAGTGGGGGTAGATGGAACGTTGTCAACAAGGAATTAGGTGACACTCTAATTCAATGTGGGACTCATATAGACCAATAAGTCAATAACATCATTTTGCATATCTTTTAATTAAATGTGGGCCTCATATACACCAATAACATCATTTTGCATATCTTTTTTTCCTTTATTGTCAATAATAAATCATTTTCATAAAAAAGATAATTTGCATATTTAGACTATTCCTCTTGTTCTTATTATGGGACAACGTTTGAGAGTTTATCATGTCTTAGATATGAGATATAATTTATATATTTATCAATATTTTCCTAAATTATAGTTATCGGTGTTTTTTCAACAATAATAAAGGAGAAATGGGAGTGATAGAATTAAGCAATATGCTTAAGATGTTTTAAAAAATACATATCATATTAATTAATTTAACTAACTTCATTTTTAAAATTAAATTAAATAAATATGTCTTATATTAAGGATTGAAGAAGTAATATAAAAGTATAATTTGGTTATTTTCTAAATCATAACTCATATTTATTTAAAATTTTAAATATGTGATTTTCTAATAAAATCGGTTTTCAATTGCTTTCCTATTCTTGTTACTATTGTTGTCAGCACAATTTTAAAGTTTAAGCGATATTTCTATAACTATCCTTAAAAAAATAAAAGGGTTTGATAATTAATCCGCCTTAAAGTATAAGCCCAAAAGCAATGTCATCTGTTTTAACGGAATAAGGTAACATTACGACATTTTAAAACTTTCAGAGCAACATTTAGAGAATAAAAATTTTTAAGGTAATATTACCCCTTAACCAAAACTTCTTAGGTAAATTTACTATTTAACCCTAAAAAATATTATGATTGAAATTGGGAGGTTGGAGTGGCGTGAGACATTACGTAGAGAATGTGCTTGATTCGGCCTGTACCAGCATTACACCACCAGCTAATACCTGTTCATGGTGGCAATAGGGCCCTGTTTGGGTCTTTTTCTTTTAAAAAATAAAACTTCGCCAGGGTCACTATGAATAATTCATTTTCTTAGTATTATGAAGTATTTTTCACGTGGGTTCGTCACTTTGATTTTTTTTTTTCCAACTTGTCTAGCACATTAAGGTTTTTTTTTTAAAAAAAAAAATGCATACAACATTAAGGCAAAAGTTATAGTCTATGGTGTTGAATACACTAAAATAAATACTATTTTAAAACGTTAGATGTATTATAAAATACTTTGTGATACTTGATGACCATGAAAAAATATTTTATGATGCACCCTAAAAAATAACAGCATGAAAATATTTATTACAAAGTATCAAATTTTCATGCTTGATAAGATAAATAAAGTATCAAATATACATAACATTAAAGAGAAACTAACCAAAAAAAAAAAAAACTCCATTGGCCCTAAATATAATATTGGGTTGACTTTTTACTATAGAGTAAAGCTAAATAAATTATTTAATCATATTATATGTTGTGTATCATTAGATTATATATCAGTTTATAAATCAGACACAATAATTTGAAGAAGAACCATTGATATTAATACTTTAAAATATTTTTTTAGTATCTTCTAAAAAAATTTAAACAAGTTTTATATTTAGGATGGGAGATAATGATATAATTTTCGATTATTGCTTTTTTAAAAAATAAGTTTAGAAAGAAAATGACTGAAAAATATGTGAATCTTATTAAATAATATATGTAATGTAAATAATGTGATAATTTTTGGACGCATAGCCATCTAATTGGAGAATTTTACAAAATGTACATAAGAAACTTGACATAAGTATTTTATTAAAGGAAGTTACTTAAATTATTTTAAAGTACTTTTATTTTTATTTTTTTTCTCTAAACTAATTTTTCTGTGTAAGAAACTGATACATAATCTAATAAAATAAATATATAATATAATTAAGTAAGTTATTTAATTTCATAAATCCTTATAAATTGAGTCTTATATTTAATAATGAGGAGTACTATATAATAATAGGTGAGCCATCACAATTTACTCACATATCCAACTCGTATCTTCTCTAGTCCTCACGTCCTTGTATTTCAAATTTTAGAATTGACTCCTATTAAAAAAACAACAATCTTTATCGTAATATATATTTAAAATCGGTATTATTTGGGCGTGCGAAGCATGACATGACTTTTTTTTTTTTTAGGCCAACTAAGCATGACATATATAATATTACCTCCGGTCTTAATTATAATAGCTAGTTGACTTTCTTTGGAGAAATTTAAAAAGTTAAATAAATTATTTAATCATTTCCTATGTTGTATATCCTTAGATTATATATTAGTTTATTAGTTAAACTAATTAGTTTGAAGAAAAAAAATAAAAATAAAAATACTCTAAAGTAATTTAATTAGCTTCCTTAATCTTTAAAAAAAAAATCAACTAGCTTTTATAATTAGGTCCGAAGGGAGTACCTTGGCTTAACGTTGGGGAAAAAACAGAAAAGAGAGAAGCAACACAACATATTATACTCCCTCCAGTCTTAATAATAACCTTCGGTTTTAAATATAAGATAAAGTTTATAGTACAAATTACACTATAAACTTTGTTTTATATTTAGAACGGGAGGTAGTTCAAAACAACATTTGAGAGTTGATTTAAATTTTAATTATAAGACAAAGTTCTAATTTTGTTAATTTCTTTTTAAAATACCCCTATTGATACTTTGTTATAAAGTGAGTAATGTTTACAACTCATTAATGTCATATATAACTCAATTCTGTTGTTTCTTTTTAAAAAATAAAATAATTTTGAACAGCAATTTAAGAAAAAAGTCAACTCCGACCTAATCTGGAGGTGGTATTGAGAACGTGAAAAGAGAAGGTGGAATATTAACTGGGGGGGTAGATAGAACGTTTTCAATAAAGAATTAGGTCAAAATCCTTAAAAGATACCACCTCCGGCTCTAATTATAAGAACTAGTTAACTTTTTTTGGAGAGATTAAGGAAGCTAAATAAATTACTTAATTATTTCATATGTTGTATATCCTTAAATTATATATTAGTTTATTAGTTAAACTAATTAGTTTGAAGAAAAAAATAAAAATAAAAATACTCTAAAGTAATTTAATTAGCTTCCTTAATCTTTAAAAAAAAAATCAACTAGCTTTTATAATTAGGTCCGGAGGGAGTACCTTGGCTTAACGTTGGGGAAAAAACAAAAAAGAGAGAAGCAGCACAACATATTATACTCCCTCCAGTCTTAATAATAACCTTCGGTTTTAAATATAAGATAAAGTTTATAGTACAAATTACACTATAAACTTTGTTTTATATTTAGAACGGGAGGTAGTACAAAACAACATTTGAGAGTTGATCTTGGTTTTAATTATAAAACAAAGTTCTAATTTTGTTAATTTCTTTTTAAAATACCCCTATTGATACTTTGTTATAAAGTGAGTAATGTTTACAACTCATTAATGTCATATATAACTCAATTCTGTTGTTTCTTTTTAAAAAATAAAATAAAATAATTTTGAACAGCAATTTAAGAAAAAAGTCAACTCCGACCTAATCTGGAGGTGGTATTGAGAACGTGAAAAGAGAAGGTGGAATATTAACTGGGGGTAGATAGAACGTTTTCAATAAAGAATTAGGTCAAAATCCTTAAAAGATACCATCTCCGGCTCTAATTATAAGAACTAGTTAACTTTTTGTGAAGAGATTAAGAAAGCTAAATAAATTACTTAATTATTTCATATGTTGTATATCCTTAAATTATATATTAGTTTATTAGTTAAATTAAGTAGTTTGAAGAAAAAAAATAAAAATAAAAGTACTCTAAAGTAATTTAATTAGCTTCCTTAATCTTAAAAAAAAAAATCAACTAGCGTTTATAATTAGGTCCGGAGGGAGTACCTTGGCTTAACGTTGGGGAAAAAACAAAAAAGAGAGAAGCAGCACAACAGATTATACTCCCTCCAATCTTAATAATAACCTTCGGTTTTAAATATAAGATAAAGTTTATAGTACAAATTACACTATAAACTTTGTTTTATATTTAGAACGGGAGGTAGTACAAAACAACATTTGAGAGTTGATCTTGGTTTTAATTATAAGACAAAGTTCTAATTTTGTTAATTTCTTTTTAAAATACCTCTATTGATACTTTGTTATAAAGTGAGTAATGTTTACAACTCATTAATGTCATATACAACTCAATTCTGTTGTTTCTTTTTAAAAAATAAAATAAAATAATTTTGAATAGCAATTTAAGAAAAAAGTCAACTCCGACCTAATCTGGAGGTGGTATTGAGAACGTGAAAAGAGAAGGTGGAATATCAACTGGGGGGGTAGATAGAACGTTTTCAATAAAGAATTAGGTCAAAATCCTTAAAAGATACGGCTCTAATTATAAGAACTAGTTAACTTTTTGTGGAGAGATTAAGGAAGCTAAATAAATTACTTAATTATTTCATATGTTGTATATCCTTAAATTATATATTAGTTTATTAGTTAAATTAAGTAGTTTGAAGAAAAAAAAATAAAAATAAAAGTACTCTAAAGTAATTTAATTAGCTTCCTTAATCTCTTCAAAAAAGTCAATTAGCTCTTATAATTAGAATCAGAGGCAGTATAGTACAACAAAATAATATAACGTAACTATAAAGTAACAAATAAAATACATGATGAAAATGTTTTTGAAAAAAAGACGAATTAAAAATTATTAGGACTGCAATTGAAGGCATACCAATTTTTTAAAATAAAAAATAAAAAAAAGGAGGTCGAATGGTTCAATGAAGAGAACATGTAGGATTTGGTTTGTTGCATCGGGAGGTTGGAGTGGCGTAGGACATTACACAGAGAGTGTGCTTTGATTCGGCCCGAACCAGCAGTGCTCCAACTAATAGGGGTATGTAAAAATCCAATGGTTTGGTTCGGTCTGGTCTAACTCAAACTAGTCTAGTGTGATATGATCCAATCCAAATATGCAACATAATGAAATTGGATCAGACTGAAACAAACTAAATGGTCAGGTTGGGTTGGGTTCCAGACCAAGGACTTGACCACTTTGACTAGTTCAATTTGCTCCAGGTCAGTTTTTTTTTTATAAAAAATATCCTTATAATTCAGATGTTACTTTTTATTTGTTATTTAATGTTGGAGTTTTTTTAAAAGTATTTATAATTAATTTTTATTTTTTATGATGATTTTTATATGATTATAGGTATTTTTATTATCTTAATTATATTTATCATGTTTAAATCTTTTATTCAACATATTTTTTAATTGTTGTTGAATGTTGTTGGATATTCATGGTGTTTTAGTTTTGTGTGATATGTTTTATATCATTATAGGTATTTTTATGATCATAATTGTATTTATAGGTTCAAATTTTGCCTTATCGAGAGAAAAAACAAAAATAATAAATAAATAAATTTTGGTCCAAGAGTCCAAGTGGTTCGCGCCTTGGCTTGATGCTGAACCAAACTAGACCCTTGTGTAATCTGAGATCGTTTCTAAACCAAAACTCGAGTTAATGTCCAACTGAGTCTAGTCCATCCCACTCTATGCTCATCCCTACTATAACTAATATCTGTTCATGGTGGCAGTGGGACCCCATTTGGGGTTTTTTATTTTTTAAAATGAAACTTCACAAGAGTCATTCTGAATAATTCATCTTCTTGTGTGTATTATATTTTGGGTACATTAGTATCATAAGGTATTTTTTTTTCATGTGCATTCAGTCGGCCAGCATCTTAAAGTATTTTTTATTGCATCAAGCTCGTGAAGTTTTTTTTCAAATGTGTCTAGCACATTAAGATTTTTTTTGGTGAATACATCACTAAAGCAGAAAATATATTACGGTGTTGAATGCAATAAAATAAATACTTTAAGATATTATATGTACTACAAAATATTTTACAGCGCTTATGAGAAAATACTTTATGTTGCTTGATGCAATTAACTCTTTGGCCCTTAATATAAGACCAATTGGTTTTTTTTTTGTTGTTGAAAGATTAAATAAATTAAATAATACTTAAAATAGCTCACCAAAATAAAGCTATAAACTTTTATTTAATAAAATATTCATTATTAACTTAATGTTCTTTCAACAAATATTTGTTGAACTTCAATAAATAGAAGAAATTGGTAAAAGGTTCTCATTTAAAAATTTTATTGGTAAGAATGACCACAATAGTAATACTAATACTTTACCTGTACAAAGTTTGTATAGTACCCACACTTTTTCTATATAAAAGTATATCAAATTCTACTTATTAAAATTTTCAAACATAGATTTTTCACAGATTTTCACAGAATAAAATCACTTTTTTTTTCTCTTTATTTTTAAACAAACTAGCTTTTAATATGTCGCACTATTAATTCTATGTCTTAGTTCCTAATATCTGGTGCTACATCTTGGGATTCGGTTTTTCTCATTTTTCATTTTCTCCACATAATCTAATATCAACAGTTAGATTAAAAAAAATAAATGGTTCAAATTCAATATTGTATACAAAATTTTAACGTTTCTACTTTTGATTCAGAAATATTTTTTGTCACACTCACATAAAAATGAGTGGGTCCTAATAATATATTCTCTCTCTTCTCTTTACAATGAAACCCACTCACTTTTATGTGAGTGTAGCAGAAAAAATGTTTCTGCAGCAAAAATAGAAACATTAAACCCTTTATAAAATTATTAATATAGAACTAAATAAATAAATTTAAACTCTTAAAATCCAATCTATACAGTTTATACATGCAATGCAGAAAAAGTAAATATATTTTAATGTATAAAATATCAAATCTAAATCATTCATTTCATTATCTAAATGTAAAGATAGGATTGAGAGAAAAAAATGAGAAAGAGAAAAGTATCCTCTTCATCTTCATTACAACTAAATACAAATAAGACAATTCTAAAATAATAAAAGAATTGCTATATTTAACAATTTTCCTTCACAGTATTTTTTTCTTCCTAACTTTTTTTTGGGTCCAAATACAAGGTAAATGTAGTCTACAAGTAATTTTCTTGTATATGTACGCATGAACGTTATTGGATGGAACAAGATTTAACTTTTGACAATTAATAAACCGGGTAGAAATAATCGGCCCTCTCAACAAAATTAATGATAGAACTAAAATTTATAGTTAGACGCTAAAATCTTAAAAAGAGCATATTTGATTTAGATTATGCTTGCAAGGAAAAAAAAATCAAAATAATCCTTTATTATGAAAAAATTCACTGAAAAATGAAGTTTTTTTTTTTTTTGGAATAAATCACGACGACTATTTTTGTCAATAGATAGATATATGGAGGGAAAAAACATTTACTAGTTTGAGTGTGAAATTGATACTAATAATGAAGATTTTCATTTTAGGTCGATAAAATTTGATACTCCCACTTAAAAAAAATTATTAATTCACCATTTAATCACATATTTCAAACCAAAATATCCTTCCTTTATATAAATGATATTTTGAAGATTATGTAAATCACCAAAAAAAAAAAAATTAACGCTCATACTTTTAAGCTTTGTATCATACTGAATATTTAAATTTTTTTAACTTATGTATTTAATAATCTTTTAATTTTAACACTAATAGTTTTAACTTTTTATCATATTTGAGATAAAAACCTTTAAACTTATGTATTTAATAATCTTATCAACAAATATATTGGCCAGAAATTGTATAATACATCATAATTCATTAAAAAAAATTGATTTGAACTTTTTTTTTGAAAACATGCTACGAATGTAATTAGTTGGCAAAAAAATGGATGTAAGTATCTTTTTATTGTTTGTGAGTGAATTTAAATTTTTATTTACTTCTACAATTTAATTAAAATTTCTAATATTTCTGGTAGCTTTGAAAAATCTTAACTTCTGAACAGTTGTGATTATTTGTGAATACTTCATCAAACATAGTATTGTTCTTCAATATAGTGAATAAATAAATTTATTTTACCCTTCAATTTGGTGGGTAATTTTAAAGCCAGTCTAATTCAAAACCAAACCACAACAGGTTGGCTGAACATTAGAGATGCCTTGGCAGATTTCCTGAAGACATGGACGGTACTAAAAGGTTTCATCGGCCACTCCTGAAAAGTACATTTGCAGGCAGGTAAGTTATGTCCTCATGTAAAAGCCACATCAGCTCTTTTCTTTTTTCTTTTTTAAAACAAGAAATTCATTAATAACTCGAGCCAAAAAAACCTGGAGTGCTACAACCCACTGTCCTTCATCAACTACCATCTCCTTATAAAAAAAACCTACTGTCCTTCCTTCATCAACTACCATCTTCTGATACAACCCCTAGTCAATACATTTACAGCCTCAATACAATCGGATAACACTTTAACATTCTTTTATCCTCTATCCCAAGTTCCAACATATTTGTAGTCCTTGGATGGTCGCAATTATTTCTGCACTACGTCCGCTTTTCAAGATCATAGTGCGCCAAGATCATGACAGTTATCAAAGTTTAGCCACTATGATACAATAAATGTTATTCATGCCACCCAGAAGTATCTTTTCCCCCAATGTCATTTCCTCACGATGTCATATACTTTGGGAGAGACCAAAAACATACTAAATCTGTGATAGGATTCTCCCTAGTCAGCAAAACAGCCCACTAAACTATTAGAGGAGAAAGCAAAGGAACACTAAAATTTGAATTAGTTTGAATGAATGTTATTATTTGAGTTAGCTAGCTAAAATAAGGGGCCAATAGGTTTGTTTAGTTGTTTCCAACTTGCGATAAATATGCTGGCAGGCTTTATGACTCTATCCCATACTTGGGAGATTAGTGAGTTCCAATAGGTTTGTTAAGTCTCCTCAACATTGTTTTCTCCTCTAATAAGTCAGTGGGTTGATTTGCTGACTAAGAAAAATACTACCAGTCTGTCTTTCCAAGCATCAACAATGTGTGTTTTGTTGAAATACCATGTGTTTTTCTAAAGATGAAATATACATAAGCGGCAACAACACCAACAAAGCCTTATCCTACTAAGTGGGGTCGGCTACATAGATCATATGATGTCATTGTGCTCTGTCAAAAATCAAATCTTTAGAAAGATTCCGCTCTATAACCTCATTAGCACAATTTCTTTGTTGATCCATGTTCAAAAAAGATTCAACAAAGTTTTACGTTGGCTGTCGTAGCCCTAACACAACCCTCCTCCTTTACCCGGGCCTGGGACCGGCTATAAAACATAGGCGGAGTTAAAAAATGGAATGGACAAAAGTATGGGGGTGGGAATAAAATATTATTTAGATACAATCAAATCAGAAAAACTATGCTTGGAAGAATAAAAATATGATAGGAAGGAAAACAATATAATAGCAATTTACCAAACATTTTCTATAGCTCTCACAATCCAGAATTATCCAAATACAAAAGCATAACTTAACACTAACAATGAGAAATTCGTACTTCATCCCTTCATCCCAGTGTTTAACCTACATAAGGAGTGTTCTTCCCTAATGAGGAAGACAACCAAAATAATTAAACTGATGAATAAATACCTAGCCTTCCTTCATGAGGTAGTACACAATAAATATATATCAGGCGCACCTACATTAATGGCTTTACTAATATCAAGCAGTATCTTCGAACAACTGAATATTTCCCATTTACAACATGGTACAAAGATATACAAGTAGTCAAGTACTACTCATACTAATTACATATGGGGGAGAGTGAACTTTAACTCCCCACAGATCTTTCTGGGAATATTAGTAATGTGGGAAAGAGATTGGGTTACTTGTATCATAACGACGTGGCCTATACCGGCTAAAGCTATCCAATGTTGGCTCAAAAACTCTCCGGCTGTATTCATAATTGTTGTTATTGTAGAGAGATCCATGCTCACTAGATTGGTCAACTACTCGGCGGGTAACTGGAAATAAAAGTTGAAGGAATTTAAGGGGAAAACAGTAGTTTAATAATCTTGAATTATGTTCTGGTAATAAAACTTCTCTTAAAAAAAAAAAAAAAGGAAGAAGAAGAAGGTCTACCAAGAGAAAACGTCAGTTGGGAAAGTAAAGCAAATATATTACCTTGGGAGTAATTTACAGGGTAATCTGAAATTCGGCTAGGTGTTGGTAACCTAGCAGAGTGTGGCGAAATTTCTGTAGTATTTATTGGCACAGGGTGGGGCCTTGATCGGTTAGAAGAATTTGACGATGGTGTAGCCACTGCAGAACCATTTGGAGTAGCTTTGTCTTGGCCAGATTTCTGTACAGTAGTAGATAAAACATTTCATTCATAAATCCAATCAGGAGTTATGAAAAATCAGTTATATATAACACAGTTCAGCAGACAAGCCTATGGAACTATGTTATACATTCAGCCATAGCTAATACTATAATTTCATATGACAATTAAGGTTATTTTGAGGTTCTCATCAACTATGACAAATTCGAAAAATGCAAATAAGTTAACAAAATCCAAGTATTAGTAGGAGGTAACGAACAGACCGCAAACTTCAGTGTTCTCTTGTAGAGTGTCACAAGGCCTGAGAAAAGCTTGATAGCATAATCTGCAATCTCCTCACTTTCATATTCTGCAAAAGCGAATCCTTTATGTTTCTCAGATTCCTTATCTCTAGGAATATACAGGTTCACCACTCGTCCTGCTTGAATTAATATATCATATAAGATCCTCTCCGTGACCCTCTCATCTAGATTGCCTGAGTTGAAAAGAAAGAACCAAATCAGCTCTGCTTATGTATAAGTTGGCTATACTTTCAGATACTCTAAAAGCCATTAACACTTGTATTGTCAAAATAATAAAGTCTCAAAAGGTTCTTGAAATACCATGTTTTAGATACACTATAATATCTCTCAAATTACATGCTACTTTACATCCATGAATTAATTCATAATTAAATAAAAATGGAAACTTTATATGTAAATAAAGGACAAAAGTTACATTCTGAATTTCACCAAAGTTTTCTTGACAAAGCTGAACCTTAAGCTTGGAGTGTTAATTAGATCCAAATTCAACCCATACAAGGATAAAAATAATCTTTCCAGCCAACATCACCCATGTTAACATCCAGATGCAAAACATAAAAAGACTTGCAATTTATTTGGCAGGCAGCACACACATCACATGCAAAGTCTCTTTTAATATCAAAAGAGAAAAAAGATTTTTAAAAGTTATTTCCCGATTAAGAAGTTCCTAAGACTACAGATAGGAAAAGAAAACACACAGTATTTTCACACATGGCTGTATATGGTATTATTCAATGGTGTGAGACAAAAGGAAAAGAAATAGGTGCCTCACCTATGTAAACAGCGCAACTTGCGTTTCCAGACATGGCTGTATATGGATCTGCTGTGAATCTGTACCACCAAGGAGCCTGAGAGTTGGATAATTTATTAAAAGAAAGTATAGAAAGGAGAAAGAGGGAATGATAGAAAGCAATAGAAAAGACACTGGAATTGCTAATAATTCAAGATTCAAGCATGAGAAAATAAGACTGGTTAGTGATTACCCTTATTTATAAGTCAAGGGTAATCTAAAATTATCTTATCCAAATCCTTAAGTATCTCATCCAAAGGGATTCATAATATCCAATGATATTAATCTTAATCTCTCATAATATTAATCCTAATACGTCATAATATCTAATACTAATGACATACTCCAAATATTTCTAATTCAGATGCTTTGCTTGTTATTGTATTGGGGAATAGGGTTTTGCACACATTATCGGAATCAGAAGACAGTTCCTAAGGAATCAAAGACCTAATCTCTACCGCCAGAGAGTTGCATAATCGATATGTGATCCACGACAGAATCAAAGGGCAAAATACGTTCAGAGTCCCATAATTTGGGGAAACTGGATAACCAAAAATTAAAAAGTTCCTAAGGTTAGAGATAGGAGTTACCTGAAGGGTTGAAGCCTCAACCTCAAGATCCCGACGATGAGAGATCGTTCGAGAAAAGAAAAGCACGCTCGCTGTACTCAACTGGCGGCGATTAGTTCCGGATCTGACCTCCGGTTTGAAGGCCTTCCTACAATCTGACCTCAGGCCCCAGACATATCCAACCCTATATATATAAAATATATATATAATAGGATATTAAAATTCTAATCAAACGGTCAAAAGGTCAAAAAGTGGTAATAACATTGACAGTGACAAAAAAAATGATAGTGATAACTGAGTTAAAAACTCATTTTATCATTGCGATTTTATGATTTTTTTTCATTAAAACGATTTTACTAATTTTCCAAACGCTTTTAAGTTTTTACGATTTTACTACGTTACGATTTTATGTTTTACGATTTTTCATTCTCCTTCAGTTTTCAGGTAAAATCTACGATTTCACTACCATGCGCACACCTATTTTGTGTATAAAAGAAAACATATATCAATGTCCAATAATGATAGGATAACTTTTTCTGGTTAAGATAAAATTTATAATGTGACAACAAAATACTTTAAACACTCCTCTATTTTATCTTAATTACACATATTTCCTTTTTATTTTAAAAATTCATATGAACTTCTTTTAAAATTAAAATGGATGTTACATAAACCTTTCTATATATTTTGAGATTCTATATCCATTTATCTAAACCTTTAGCTGACTATTAATTTTTATTTTTGTTTTATCAAAATGCCCATTTTTAACATTAGAATTATTTTAAAAAACACATACACTGTAACATCCTCCATTTTAAAGGACAAATATCAATTATTAACTTAACTAAATCTCATGAAAATATTTTAGCACACAGTTGAGTTTTAGATTTTACTAGACTTATACTTTAAAACTAAATATTGCTTTAGAATTTGCTAGAACATCCAAAAAAAAAAAAAACTAGAATATGCCAAGTGAGCCTTAATAATGTGGCAATATACAATAATTCAACATGTACCAAAAAGGTGGAAGCACTGCCATTAGCAAAAGTAACCTAAGCTTCCGAAGCCTTCCCTGATTGACTCACACGAGAACTATCACCTGAAAAATATTTGTAACCATCAATCCAGCTCATTGTAAATGCTAATACGTGCTAGTGAGGTGCCAAGTGGAACATTTTAAATAACAAAGTACTATTTAACAAATTTACAAAATCATCATATCACAATTTCTGTATCACAATTTTAAATCAAATAACACATCACGAATCACATATATAACATGCCAAGCAATAGGTCGATTCCCTGACAATACTTATCACCCCCCACCCTTATATCCGCTGACAGAACCCATGGGCTATAGTATAATAGGTTTAACCTCTGTGACAAGACTACACCAAGCTCTCCGATAATGAGGTTTAGCCCGACCAAAGACTACATAACTCATATCGGACTATGGGTTCCCTTTCCTTCGAATATGGAAAGGTGTCACTGTCTCAAGGGCTGACCCTTATCCCGACCAAAGGATAAGGATGATACCAAGGGCAATATTCGGCCATCCACTATGCGCTCAGTGGTGGCATACCACGTGGTATTATATACACAGTAACTCTCATCATCACTCCATATCCATCACCGCTCCACATCATCATAATCTTGGCATAAATATATGAAATTCCAATCAAGATTTATGACAGTAATACATCGTCACAATAATTATTAAAATAACAATATTATTTCAGCTCAAGAAACCATAAAAGTATATTTTCCACATCATGTAATATCATCAATCGTTCCAAAATAAATTCCACAAGGCAACTTCGTCAAAAACATAACTTTCAAAGATTAAAAATCACTCACAAATCATCATATAAGCAAGTACAATGAGTGAAAAGTGGTTACCTCAAGTTCTTGGCACGACACTAAACGTAAGAGAAATCAGTCCCCTTTAAAAATAAATATATAATTATATGTTAATAGAATTAACAATAATCACTAATATCATAATTAAATAATTAATGACAATTTATCTATTTCTCAATTTTTAACCTAATACTAACTTTTTATAATTATCACCTAATTTATTAAACAATCTCCAGACCTCCACATACTCAGAATCATATCAGGTCTAATTTAAAATCTCAAATCCTAATTCATAATTTCATATATTTCAAGATTTAGCAAACTAACCGATTAAACTTTAAATAATATTTTTAGTAGTCCAAATAAATGCTTAAATTTTCATTTAATCGGTAAAAATATCCTCTATGAAGAGAAATCCTAATTTCTTTTAGATAGAAAATAACTTTAAATTCCCACAACAACAAACTAACAAATCTAAACCGATTAAAGTTATTTATTAATTATACTCTTCATATATACGGTCTTCTATTATCAAAACTCAAAACTTTACCAATATTCTAATCCCAAAATTTTCACCAACTAGTATTATATTACTTTTATTAGAAAGAGAAAAATATGTAGAATAATTTTCATGAAGAAAGTTTGTTCAAAATAAATTAATTTAATTATCTAAATGATCTTATAAAATAAATAACGTACCTTAAAAACTCAGATAATGTTCTCTTCCTCATCTTCTCTCGTATTATTATCACTTAAAACACACACACACACACCGACTTTCCCTTCTCCAGTTCGCACCCGGCCCTCACTTCATCACACACACACACACACGCACAAAATTCTGCACATACACACACTAACATAACATCCTTACTGTAACGTCCTCCATTTTACTTAACAAAATAACTAATTAAGGGTTGATTAACAACTAAGTAATGCTTCATTGCTTGCCAAAATATACAAAATAAATCAGAGTATGCAAAAATGAGCCCTAACGTGGCAATATACAATCATCCAATGCATACTAAAAGATAGAAGCACTACTGTCAGAAGAAGTAGCCTAAGCTTCCGAAGTTGTTCCTGACGGACCCGGACGGAAACTATCACCTGGAAAAATGTGGTAACCATCAATCCAACTTATTACGAATACTAATATGTGCTAGTGAGGTGCCATGTGGAACAATTTATATAACAAAGTATTCTAAATGAAATTTTATATATATATATATATATATATATATATATAATTTGTCAATATCCACATCACAAAATTTCATATCAGAAATTATGTATCACAATTTTCATTAACACAATTCCCAAGATACCTCCCACCAATCCAACCGAACCGCCTTATTTCCTCCGACTAGACCCATGGGCTAAGTTACATCCATGTTACTGGTTACTCGAAAGCTCACTGGTCATGCGATGAGGACCGGCCAAAATCCTCAGAGCACATGTCCCAGACCATGGGCCTTTTCCCCTCATTGAACATGTGGGGTGTTGTATGCCCTTATTGAACTAGTGGGTCAGTCCCTCATTGAACAGGTGGGACAATATAAAACCAACCATCATGCATTAATGGAGGCCTCACCACGTGGTGGAATATATTACTTCATTTCCTCCCAATTCAACCCTTCCCATAATTATCATAATAAATATCATAATATCAAAATTCTCAATTCTCATACGTTAATAAATAAATATGTATAAATTCATAAGTTCAATCATAAGGTTCCGCAAGGCAATTTATATTAAAAATATTCATAATGATTTCACAAAATACTCACAAACAACATATTAATACACATAACAAGTGAAAAGTGGTTACCTTTCGCCGTAGCTAACTATTATCACACTGCTCCTAATCTAAGAGTTCAAATATACGCCAAAAACCAATCTACCACAACCAATTTACTAACCATTAATAACTCTTCTAAAACTCTTCATAAAATTATAAATTATAATTTCATAAAATTAAAAATATACAGATTATAATAATAAATTTTGGGATGCTTGAAGTGGGCACATTATGACGGGATTGGAAAATCAATGAGACCATTGTAACTGTTAATTCTCTTTCTATTTATTACTACTTAATAATTCCTTTCATTATTTATTCCCCCCCTTTTTTTTAAATAATAATAATAATATTAATTATTTATTTATTTTATTACTAGTTATTATTATTTCTCTATAATTATTTTAAACCCTTATAGACTATCCCAAGATTTTAAATTGGGAGTTTAATAAATACTAACATCAAATAGACTATGACTTATATATGTAAGAGTTAGTTTTTCTTTTGAGTTCATAAGCAAAGATTTGGGTTTATGTATATCAAGTACTCTAAACCCCAACGAAGTAAATTATCAAGTTTAAAGTAGTTATGGAGAGTGATTAATTATTAATGATAGATACAAAATTATCAAGTAAAGTAATTATGGAAAACGATTTGTATATCAAAAAATAAATCATGGAAAACAATTAATTATTAATGATAGATATACAGTATGAATAAACCACTTTGAGTCTCCTCTTTTTCTTTCTCACCATTCGAATGCATCAACTTATTCATACATATATATATTTAGACAGTAAGCTTCTCTGCTCTTTGTGTTACATATTCGACACATACACACATGTACATTAATCAAGTTTTTCCTATGCACATACAATATATATATATGTATATGAAACCCACACACAGTAAGGTTTTGGGGTTTAATAGATATATATACACACTTTTATATATAAGATAATAACTCTTTCCTATTCTCTTCCCTGTAAAACGTAGTGTTTATTTATAAGCAAGCTTTTCTCTTTTTCCTTAGATATGTAGTGCCTTATGACAGCAAAGTTTTTGAGTTGACCATTGCTATTCACCACGTAAACAAATGTATAGGTGTGTGTGTGTATATTTAGGATCAGCTTTCCCTATTATTTTCATAGATGCAGGAGGAAAATTTCAAACACAACCCATCCCCATTTTCTGTTTTATTACCAGCAAACTCATGGCTCCCTTTCCTATGGTTTCATGCTCTAAAATTCATGCTAGACATAATGGAGACAAAAGGAACAAAACTTAAAGACTCACCTATGTTTTGTGAAGCAAGAACAGGGTAAAATGACCACGGTTTGGTTCACTAGCTCTCCTTTCCTATCTTTCTCGGTCACACTTTAGGACTCAGCTTTGGTTAAAGTAACGTGAGTGAATGAGAGCTAAGGAAATATGGATTATATACTGAACGTAAGGTCCGGTCCAAGAAGCATGAAAACGCTGAAACACTTGGTCCCTGTTTTGCAGCTGAAACTCACGGTTTGCAAGAAAGCTACATGGTTATAATAGGAGGGAGTATGGTGCAGCTGCTGGCTCGAGAAGCATGGGTGTTACTGGTCTGCACTTGCGTGAACAGGTGGATAGCCGAAAGCAAGATTTGGAAGAACGGCGTTGAGCTGATTTGTTGACTGTGTTACCAGTGTCTTTACGTGTTCAGATTGAAAAAGAGGAGGAATAAATGAATTAGTGGATATTGTTTGGGTTATGGATCAGGAGGCGAAATGGACTTAGAGTGGTTTAGTTGGTTTGATTATAATGTGCCTTTAAAATTTGTTATGATCCCTCTTTGCTTTTACGTTGAGACTGAGAGGAATGAGTCTTGGGCTTGGAAATGGAGGCGGAGATGAAATAGTATATGGGCTGATGGATGAATTAAAATTGTGAAACCACTAAAATTAACTCACTTACCAGCGGGAGTTGGCTCAAGTGGAAGGAACTTGGGCCGCTTAAGCAAGGGTCTTGAGTTCGAGTCCTTGTGGATGCAAAAAATTCCCCTGGGAGAGGTCCCCGCATATGCGCCCGACAGAACCTCGATCCGGACTAGGTAGAGCAAAGTTCTGGTGAACCGGGTGCAGTAGCAAAAAAACTCACTTAATTCTCCTCAAGACTCTTATTTGTAATTAGGCTTATTACTTATATAATTGCAATTATTTGAGAATTATTAAAATTTAATCCTTAGTTCCATTTAAAGATTTTCTTTCTCAATTAAATTTCTTTTAACCTTAAAATATTATCTCTAAAATATTTGGGACAAAAATTATTCTCTAATTATTTGTTCTTTATTTATGGGAAAATATACCTTAAATTCCAATAATTATCCTTATAATTATCTTAAGCCAAAATTTTAAAATTAATTTTCCATATATTATTCAAATTTCAAATCCCAAATTTGGGATGTTACACTTACACTCATACATATATATTTATAGGGGGATTAGGGCGGTGGTGAAAGGGATACTTAGCCCCTAAGTATAGATTTTAGGTGGCAGCAATTGCTGCCACGTCTTTTAGTTTTTTTTTTCCTTTTCTTTTAATTTAATAAACATTAATTTATCTTCATCATTGTTACTTTATTTTTTTTCCTTCTGTACTTTTTTTAAAAAATCTCTCCCTTTTTTTTTAAACAACAATAAAATTATTACTTGCATATCTTTGTTTTGCTAATTTCTTCTACCATCATAAATAATATTTTATATACAAATTTTTATTTGTATAATTACACAATAAATTCATGTATCATGATTAATTAATTTTTCCTATTTATAATTAAATCCTAATATAAAAATTATGATGTTACACACACACATATGGGCAAAAAAAATTATACCACCAAAGTTTTATCGTAATGGATTTTTTTTTTGTAAACTTTCTAATATGTTAAAAATTTATTAATTTTTTTACAAGGACTCCCTTCTTGGATGGGGTGGCTAATAGTGGAACCCAAATGGAAGAAGCCGAGTTATTGTACGTAATTCAATATCGTAATTCAATAGGGAGTGGGAATTATAGGAGATTTTTAGAAGAGGAATGGTGGTAACAGAAGTGACTTATTTATAATTTCACTTTAGTAGAAGTAATATAAGATAAAAAGTCTAGATTTGTAAATGTGATTTATGTTTAGGATAACGGTGGAAAACATAACTTTTTTCCCCCCTAAATGGGCTCTTGTTTGGAATAATTGAAAAGTCAGTTGAGGAAAAATGACATAAATTTTATTGAATATATATATATATATATATATATATATATATATATATATATATTAGTTTTATATATTGTGATAATTATAAGAAAAAAATTTAAATTATTATAACAAAATTAAAAAGCTCTAAAGTACTTAATTAAATATATTCTAAATGGATAAACTAGAATGGATACAAGTATATATTTATTAATACATTGCTTATTGGATCGTCTATCTGACTATCCCTAATGTTTTTCTTTAGGTTTAGGAGCAATTTTACACATGTGCTTTTCCCCCAAGAGCACCCAGCACCACGTGTTTTTTTCTGAACCAAAAATACACATGTGGTTACGTTTTGGGAGCACTCAACATCACGACCGTTAGTCAACCGTCAGTTGACCGTTAACGCTGACGTGGCACTGATGTGGACTGACACGTTGACATGGTGCTGATGTGACGATGACGGGGCGCTGACGTGGAAAAAAACTCAAAAATTAGGGAAAAAATTTATAAAATTCAGGAAAAAAAAAGGAAAACATTCAAATAATTATGAAAAAATTCAAAAAAATTTAGGAAAAATTCAAATAATTAAAAATAATAATAATAAATTAGAAAAAATTAAAATAATTATTTAAAAAATTCAAAGAAATTAGAAAAAAAATAAAAATAATAAGGGGAAAAATTCAAAAAATTAGAAAAAAAATTCAAAAATTACAAAAAAAAATTAAAATAATTAGCAATAGATTCAAAAAATTAGGAAAAAAATTAAAATAATTATAAAAAAATTAAATACCCCCGCTAGTGGGCCCCACCATCGGCCACCCTACCATCAGCCACCGCCGGCCGATGACGGCAGTCGGTTGCCGGTGGTGGGGACCGACTGCAAAATTTTAAACTTTATTAATTCTATCACAAAATTTAACAATTTTTTAATTCTAAACCTATTTAACTATACATTTTTTTTCAAAAAAATAATTATCTACATAAAATAAATGAAGAGTAAAAATATTCATATGAAAATTTAATTTCGTAAAAGACTAAAAATACATTCTTTTCCTGTTTCTGAAAATAACCGACTACCTCTGCCGAGTGGCGACCCTCGGCAACCGACCGTCGTCGCCAGCCGGCGGTGGCTGACGGTAGGGTGGCTGGTGGTGGGGCTCACTAGCGGGGGTATTTAATTTTTTTTTATTTTTTTATTTTTTTTTCCTAATTTTTTGAATTTATTTCTAATTATTTTCTTTTTAGGAATTTATTGCTAATTATTTTAATTTTTTAAATTTTTTCCTAATTTTTTTCCTAATTATTTGAATTTTTTCCTTTTTTTTCTTACTTTTTTGAATTTTTTCCCCTAATTTTTTGATTTTTTTTGAATTATTTGAATTTTTTTAAATAATTTTTCGAAATTTTTTTTGAATATTTGAATTTTTTTCCCTAATTTTTTTTAAAATTTTTTTCCACGTCAGCGCCCCCGTCATCGTCTACGTCAGCGTGTCAGTCTACATCATCACCACATCAGCATTAACGGTCAACTGACGGTTGACTGACGGCCGTGGTGCTGAGCACTCCCAAAACTTAACCACATGTGTATTTTTAGTCCAGAAAAAAGCACATGGTGCTGGGCGCTCCTGAGCGAAAAACACATGTATAAAATTGTTCCTTATCCCTTTTTCTTTCGACTTTGAAAAATTCAAAAAAGTTATGTCTGAAGGTGAAAAAAGTGACTTATATTAGAAGTAATGTTTTTTTAAAAAATAAGCCCATATGAGACCAAACTATTCTAAACGGTCTAAATTTTTTTCCATTGAGCTTAAATCACTGTACTGTTAGGCTTTTTTCTTCTATCACCGTTATGGCAAGCAGGCTGAAAGGAATTGATGCAGCATTATCCAGTTGTTCCCATCGAGCTGGACGAGTATGTTGAATGGTGCAAGCCCAGGAACACAAGGCTATTATTGCAGTATTGGGAAAGAGATGCAATGTGTATACATTGAAAGATCACTTGTGTCGTATATGGGATTCAAAAATAAATTATAAATTGTTTAATGTTTTTGCTTTTTGTAGAATTTTTTTCTTCTGACACACTCATAAAAAGTGAGTAAGTCATTCTAATACTCTTTTCTCTTTTTAATTAGATCCACTTATTTTTATGTGAGCGTGACAGAAAAAACAAAAATATTAAACCCAATTATAAATATAAAAAATAAAGTGGATTGGAGACTCAGATATTTCCAACCAAAACAAGTCCACTATTATATTTTAGGAGGGATTTGTTCCATGGGATTGAGACTGAGACTTTAAAATTAATAATAATATAAACTTAATGATATTAACTTAATTTTAATTTTTAAATTCAAATCACAAAATAAAAAATACAATTATCTTAAGGGGTTTAAACTTCTCATGTTGCATGAGAATAAGAAGATTCTTACACACACATGAAATAGTAGGACCCACGTGTATATATATATATATATAATGCTAATTATATATATATGTGGGTCCCATTATTTTATGTGTGTGTGACATGAGAAAAAACTTCTCCTACAACATGAGAAGTGTTTTTCCCTTATCTTAAATAACAAAATGTTTTTCATGTTTAATATCTTTAGTTTAGTTTTTATTTATATTAACTCAAAATTACCTACAACCTATACTTTTTTTTAATCCAATTGTAGGTATTATGTCAAGAATAACCCTATATTTTCTTTTATAGTAATAACCTTATACTTTTATAGAGTTTTAGATTAGGCCCTTATACTTAATAACCGTAACTTAATCAACCATTTATTAAACTATAGGGACTACAAACAATAAGTTGAAATTATATGGATTAAGATTAAAATTCCATCATACAATAAGATATTTTTTTTTGGCCCGACCATTTTTTATTTGGTAAAATCAATGGAAAATGAAAAAAAAACTGTCAAAATATATAAAAGATAAATAAGAGTGTTGAATTTCGATAATTTCAATTTGGCTGATTTGAAGTTTTAGAATTTAGATAAATGTGAGAAATTACATAACTACCTTAAAAAAAAAAAAAAAAAATCCTCACACCTTCTTGTTTGCTGCTAGAGCTCTGACAATTTCATTAATATATATAGGGTTAAGTAGTAAATCTGCCCTAGAAATACATGCCTAGGAATAATTTTGCTTTGGAAGTTTTTTTGACTCAAAGTAACCGCAGAAGTCTAAAAATGTAATAATCTTGCTTTTCTGTTAAAAAATTAACATTGATGGTTAAAAAAATGACATTGATAGTCAACTTTTTAAAGAAAAAGGGTAATATTGCTATATTTTTAAACTTCCGGAGCTATATTGAGCCAAAAAAAACTTCCGAAAAAAATTGCTCCTGAGCATGTACTTCCAAGGCAAATTTACTATTTAACCCATATATATACTTTTTTTTATAATAAATTTTTAGGAAAAGGATTGAGCTCACTCACAGTCCAAGAGCAGGGCGCTTAGAGCCCAGTTCACAGGGGATACTGGCCAGAGAGTATACATGTCTTCACTTCTACCAGCGTTACCACTGCTTCCAAGACCCCTAAGATGCATCCCCCAACACCTTGACTAATGCAGGGATGGAACCCCCTCTCTTAAGGTGAGAAAGACCAACCCCACGTCAGTTGAACCTAAAATCATAAATAGAGTTGATTAAAGTTTCGAGTAGTCTCATGCATTTTTTTTTTGAATTTCTCAGACAAACCTGATCAATAAGATACTTGAGTTGATAATATTTATAGTCTAGTCATGAATATTAATATTTGAGTTTTTAATATCTATATGATTTTAGGACTTGTATTAATAACTCAATTGTTCATGTGAAAGACTTTTCCTTAAAAAATTTGAAGACATGCGACACTGTCTCAATTAAATTAACAACTCAAGTATTTTTCTGCCGTGTCCACTCATGTCAATAAAAATAGGTATATTCAGTGTCAGTCTTTCTGTCCTGTTGTGCGAGAAGACTATTTCCCAAACTGACAGCAATAGCAAAGACGAGGTAGATTAGAACGCTGTCTTTGGACACGACTCCTTGGAGTCGTTCTCATGCATCTTCTGGTCCTTTCTCTCTCATTTTCTGCTTTCAAAAGCAGAGAGAAGGCATAACATATTCGAATTCCAATCTCGATCTTGCCCTCGCCACCATGTCGCAGAAACCCATTAACACCATCACCGTTGCATTAATACTTGGTTTCAGTTTCTTCGTAATCTTCTTCGGTTTCCTCCAGTCTCCCTCTCTATTATTTTCACGCCAATCTCTCAACGATCCCGTAAATTCAGAGATCAAATCCTCACCGGAAGCCTTTTCCGATCTAGTGGGTGCCTTCAGAAAATGGGATTCTCGAGTGGGATGTTCTAGGTTCAGGGAGAGATATGATAATCAGTCAATGGGTCCTTCTCCTTTTCAAGAGATTGGAGGTGATTCGAAATGTGAGGGCTTGAAATTGAAGCATGTCAGCGTTTTGGTGAAAGGGTGGACTTGGATTCCCGATAATTTAGATGATTTGTACTCCTGCCAATGTGGATTGACCTGTTTGTGGACTAAATCGCCGGTTCTTGCGGACAAGCCTGACGCGTTATTGTTTGAAACTACTTCGCCTCCGTTTCTGGTAGGTCTTTGATTGAAAACGATTTTGGTTTTTTGGTTATATCAGTTTAGCTGAAAGTAGATATGCTGGGTTTCCTTGCCATCAAAATATTTTGATGTGGAATAAGAATATTGAATGTCTAACAAGAGCAATAATCATGACTTAGTGATGGTGCAATTGACGAAGTGATCTCTTTAGACAATAAGCTTTTGGACTTTTGCTTGTTTTACTTTTGGGGGTCTAACGTGTCAAATGCTCTACGTAACACGATCCTTTAAATTGTATTCATTAATTATATGCATCTTGTTTTGTGCTTCCCGTGTCAGAGTAGGATCAGTGGTGCTTCTATTGAAACCAGTTCTTTCTGATCCTCAGATTTTCTTGAACTATACACATTCAGTTGTTTGCCTAATGATTTTATCTTTAAAGTTCATATTTAAATGAGATTTGTCCATACCGTACTGTTTACCCATATGAGTCCATCGGATATTAGTACTTCTTAGTTCCTAGGTCTGCTGGACTCCTATTCTGGGTCGTATGATGATGATTTTTTTTTTTTTTTGAAGAACACATGCAGTTGTGATTCTAATGTTTGTATTCTTGTAGATGAAGTTTAAGTTAGTGTTAACAATTAAGAAGCTTGTTTCTTCGTTCGGGTCCCCACTCACTGGAATTACATTGCACATAATTATCCTGGCATAATCACTCTGTAGATGCTACTGTCATGATCAACCCCTAATTTCTATGTGTATTGCACGTAGGTATAAGATGCAGGAAATTTATTGGCCAAAAAACTTGATGCTGGACATTTTGATGGTGATTATTTATGACATGAACCTTATAGGAATTGAGGGGATAAATATTAGTAAGTTTAATTTGACTTATAAGTTGGCTTGGAATTGAGTATTAAGTATTAAAATAGAAAATTGAAGGAAAATTTTAATGAAAGTGTGGATTACTTGGGATTTTAATTAATTAGAGAAATCAAGTAAAAGAATTTACAGCTGCTATGTATCCTTGAATTCTTTTTGAAAGATTTTGCTGCTTTAGTTATACTCATGAAAAATGGTGTTCTAAAGCAAACTGCCAGGTACTGAATGTTTTGTCAATGAAATTTTAAGAGCTGTGGACCCAATTGTGGTTCAGTAACAGCTATCTATCTTTCTAATTGCCATAGGACGTAGCAATGGATAGTGTTGTTTTACTTACGAATGTTAAGCTTTTGTTGCCTGCATTGGTCATCTTCTTAACCAGAGATTATTGACTGATATTTAGAACCGCTATAAAGTTACTGGCTTATCTAAAATGCTCACTTCAGCAGGTGTGGAAGTTGCAATAGTAGAAATTCCTTTCTGTTGTCTGTCACATGATACATGCAATCTAATGAGTGAGAATATCCTGGAGGTTGAGCCTTTATGTATTTAAGGTCTTAGTTTTGACTTTATTTATTGATTGATTACCTCCTGATGGAGTAATTCTGTTGTTCTTGCCAGTTAGAGATGTTTAACATAATCACTTGCCTTCATAAATGCTTCTCCTCATTTCATAGTGGGCTTTCAGGACTTTATTTTGTTGATAATAATGCACTATATGAGATTCCATTTTCTTCACTTTTCCATGCCTACTTCTTTTTTATTTCAGAGACGTACGGGAGAACCACTTCGTGTGTACATGGATCTTGAAGCTGGGAGGAAGCGATCAGGTCGAGAAGATCTGTATATCAGTTACCATGCTGGAGATGATGTCCAGTCAACCTATGCAGGTTCTCTGTTTCACAATGGTCGAAACTACCATGTCTCACGTCATAAAAACAATGTAAGTAATATGCCATATGAGACTGAATCAGAATGTCAAGAATAGGATCTTGTTGTAACTTGGCCCATTTTTTCATTTCTAGGATATACTTGTCTATTGGTCTTCATCACGATGCCTTTCTAAAAGGAACGAACTGGCCAAGAAACTCTTCAGTTTGCTACCTCACCATTCATTTGGGAAGTGCCTAAATAATGTTGGTGGTCTTGACATGGCTCTATCCCTTTACCCCGAGTGTGCAAACGATGCCAATGTTACCCCAAAATGGTGGGATCATTTACACTGCACCATGTCTCACTACAAATTTGTTCTTGCAATTGAAAACACTAGGACTGATAGTTATGTGACGGAGAAGCTATTTTATGCCTTAGACTCTGGTGCAGTTCCTATTTATTTTGGTGCACCAAATGTCATGGATTTTGTCCCTCCACATTCAATAATAGACGGTACAAAGTTCAGGTCGTTGGAAGAATTGGCTTCTTATGTGAAGGTCCTAGCTAATGACCCAGTGGCATATGCAGAATACCATGCATGGAGAAGGTGTGGTGTGTTGGGTAACTATGGGAAAACTCGAGCATTGAGCCTTGACACACTACCATGTCGGTTATGCGAAGCTGTTAGCAGGAGAGGAGGAAGAAATGCAAGGGGCTAGGTTGAGTGTTTTTGGCAGAAATTGTAGGACTTCATGTTAGTGATGCCTTGAATTCTGGTTGGACAGGCAGTATAGAGGCTAATTTCTTGTTTTACAAAGGAAAGTTATAGAATCAGATCACATAGCAGGTTCAACTCACACGGAAAAAAATCGTAAGGTATTTATTTTAGTTCCTTGTTTTACCTTTAACCCGTCCTGGTGAATCCAGCTTTACACTATAAAATTTGTTGATGTTGATGATGTATCGTTTTCAAAGTGTACATATGAAAATTTGGGATGTGAAAACTTTTTGCAGTTTTCAGATGAAAGAAATATTAACTGCATATCTAATGTAATCAAGTAATATTGAAAGTCGAAGATTAAATTGTCAATGCTTTAGATCTTCATACCTTTAATTTAGAGAAAGTTACATGGAAGGACTCAAACTTAATTTTTTTTAAAAAAAGTTGAAAGATCTTAAGGACTGTAATTACTAATTACTTCCAGGGACTAAATTTCTGTTAGGTTTCACAGACTTGCAAGGTTTTAAGAATGTTGCCATCAAGTTCTTAATAATGTTATAGTTATATGTAACTTTGCTTAAATTTACAGTGACATCAAGTTCTTAATAATGTTATAGTTATATGTAGCTTTGCTTAAATTTACAGTGATTCTCCAAAACCTTATAATAAACTTTGGTTCTTGCTGTAGTTATAATTTTTAAGATCTTTTGATGTAATATTTTTGTGAATTTTGAGTCCTGAAAAGTGACTTTCCCTTTCACCCACTCCAGTTCTGTTTAAACCTTAGAGGCTTAGACTGTATAGCTTCCTGCTTCAGCTTTAACGTCATCATTATATCGCCACAGTTTTCTGTAACCACCCATAGTTTATCTCTATTACGAAGTGGTATGAGGATCATGGCGCCCCAAGTATTCTTTCCATAATTTATTTGTGTATTTATTAATTAGGTAATTTTCTTTTCTGAAACTTTTCCCTCCTTAAAATTTTTGGGTGAATGTGGCCAAGTGCAGAAAACTTTAGCAGACACCTAATGCAGCAGATATCTAAACTTTAGCAGACACCTAATGCAGCAGATATCTAAGCTATTACTAGAGTCATGAAAAAAGACATTTTTGGATAGATTCAATCTAAAAAAGATTATTAGTTAATCAATAATCTTGAATGTAGGAGATCTAATGAAGAGAGTGAAGATATAAGAGGTGATTGATTGCCTTATGGATCCTATTTCTTGTGGAACTTCCAAACTGAAGCCAATATCCCACCGTAAGCTGAAGATTTTGACTTCCCAGCACATTGAATCTGCAGTATAAAACTCATCTAATTGAACATCTAGTGCAAATAAAAAGGGAAAAATAACAGACAAATACCATTTGAACTACAAAAATCCCAAAATGTGTACTAAATTAGCAAAAAGACAAATAGGTACTCTGGTAGGAATATGAGATTTTGAAATTTGGGTGTTGACAACTTAAGTATAGTTATTAGCAACATAGGTATAGAGATTAACAACAGGGAGCTCCCCAAGTTGTCACTTTTTATATCCAAGGTGCTAATTGCTATTTTGAAGTTGTCAACACCGAAACTTTAAAATCCTGTATTCCTACCAAATTACTTAGGGGTTTTTGTATTCAAATGGCATTTTTTGGTCACCCAGGGCATGCAGCTTTCACCCTGTGAGGTTTAGGGAGGGATAGATATACACAACTTATGACCATTATCTCAAGGCTCACCCTCATCTAGTGCATTAGAAGGGCCAAAAAAATTATACCCTACAAATTTGTAATCCTTTCTCTTACCTTTGTCTTGTTCTTATGGCTCTTTTGGCATGTTTTGATCTTCTTCAAATCATCAGGTCTGTTCTGGAGATATTCCTTCACCTGCTGATTGTTCATGGATTGCATCATATCAACCTGTGAAAATAATACAGAATGAAAAAACTTTTCGTGAGTTCTTGAGAAGAATCATGGGTTTGTTCAAAAAGCCTATAGATTATTGAAGGAAACTTGGTAGTTAGAAGAAAGCAAAAGGGAAGTAAGTACCCATGTTTTGAGGTTTTCAATGTCTTTTCTTAGGTCATCTTCTTCCTTATCAGCAACTTCCTTCTTGTCCTTCCATGACTGTACCTTGGCCTCTTTTACTTCTCTCTTCTTGTTCTTTCCTCCACCACCAATATTCATTGTTTCAGAATACAGACTAGAAAACAATTTTATTCAGTTAAATAGAATGAGGGAATTTTTAATTATTATTTTTTTCCTGGGGGAAATTAATGTAGTCTTTGGAAACAGTAACAAACTGAACTGAAGTCAGTCATTTTTTATCATATAAAGGTTACACATGAGACTTTTTGACCCTAAGGATATTGAATGTTTGTTAAAGTAACTCGGAGATCAAATTATTTGTTTAAGTGATTAAACAGAAGCCTTAGCCAATAAATTTGATTATTTGGTCAAATGGAAACTGAAACAGCAAGTGGCTGAAATACTTGCAGCTTCCAATACATACGTTAATGGCAAAACGACTCACGTGAGTGTATGAGGGCACGTTTTCTTCGATAAAACTGAACTTAATATGTACACAATGCACTCAGGTGAATCCAAATCACTATCATCAATTTTTTTAAAAATGATAAAAGCAGCAACAAGCCTTATTTTGCCAAGTGCGTTCGGTGACATAGTTTGCATGATGTTATTATACTCTATTAACAACTAAATCTTTTCATAGATTAACTAAAAAGTTCTGTTTAATAGCTTTATTAAGCGTTTTGTTTAGTGTTCATCTGCCCTTCTTTACAAAACTTCATACTATCTTATTTACCTTCCACATCAGCACATGATAACAGCAACAACAATCCTTATTTTGCCAAGTAAGGTCGGTTATATAGTTTGCATGATGCTAATGTACGTACTATACTAACAACCAAATCTTTCAATGGATTATTAATTAAAAAGTTTTGTTCAATAGCGTCATTAAGTATTTTTTTCAGTCTTCGTCTGCTCCTCTTCAAAAGACACCATACTATCTTATCTACCCTCCTCATCATCACCTTCAACAGCTTTCTCTATATATGTACAAATCATCTCAAATGATTTTCTAATATTTTCTCTTAAATATGTGTTGCTTCCACTATTTGTCATGTGACAATTTGTTAAAATTATGACAATCACAAGAGGAAAAAATGTTGAACTCAAATACTTATTCCCCTATAAGATAAGTAACCATTCATCAATCATTCTATCCTGCCCATAAATTACAATATCAAGTAATTTTTGATACAAACGATATATAAGTGAATCACAAAGAACCCCAAGACATATCATACACATAAAAGTCTGAAATATTCTCGTACTCTTATGTGTACAATTAATTACTTTACAAAGAGATATAGAAGGAATCTCAATTGCCAACGATCTCAGATCTCATGGCCTAGTAGCATGAATACTTCCAAGTAAATGAAAAATCATAAGTTGGGTCTCATTTGTAACATCATGCATGTCGTACGTTAGTGCATGTCCTATAAGCAATCAATTGGACTACGACTCTGCATTTCTTCCTCCTTTTCTGCTAACAAGTTCACAGAGCCTGCAAGGCAAAGAGTCAAGGCTAAGCCCTCTGGTTCTTCCATAATTCCCCAAAACACCACATCTTCTCCAAGCATGATACTCAGCATAAGCCACAGGGTCATTAGCCAAAGCCTTAACGTACAAAGCCAAATCCTGGAGGCTGCTGAACTTGGAGCCGTCGATGACGGAATGAGGCGGAATGAAGTCACCGATGTTGGGGGCTCCGAAGTATATGGGGACGGCGGCGGAGTCGAGGGCGTAGAAGAGCTTCTCGGTGACGTAGCTGTGGGTCCAGGTGTTTTCTATGGCGAGGACGAACTTGTAGTGGGACATAGCACAGTGAAGGTGGTCCCACCATTTTGGGGAAGAAGATTGAGCACAATGAGGATAGAAGGAGAGAGCCTTGTTTCTGCCATTAACGTTGTTGAGGCACTTTCCAAAGGAATGGTGAGGTAACATGGAGAGAAGCTTTTGAGCTATCTTGTTTCTTTCGGATACACAGTGGGACGATGACCAGTACACAAGCGGGCCCTGAACAATAATGAACTCCCAAATCATGAAAAATGTGATACACTTTTGACCAAGTCAATACATAGACATTTTTTTTTTTAAAAAAAAAGTCAATACATAAACACTTAGTCAATCCTAAATATAAGAGTTATTTAAACCTTTCACTTTCGTCTCACATATAAGATGTTACTTCACTTTGTCTTAAATTTATAAATTTTTTCCAAAGGATCATATTGATTGTACATGGTAAAGGAAATGCATATGATTAGAAATTGTATTTTATAAAAATCGTTGGTTTTAATCTTATATAGTTTCATAAAAAAGTGGTCTTCCTTAATAGATTCCTATACTTTTAACGAGTATTTTTATTTTAATTCTTATACTTAAACTCAGACGACTAAGAAACCATAGTGATTAAAACCAACTATTTGAAATCATAGGGGCAAAAATCAAAATTAGAAGAAAAAAAAAATCATTAGCAGTACTTACCCTATAAAATTTATTGCAAGTTATATTTTGTTTTTTCTAAAAAAAGAATCAATTATACATTAAAAGCAAAAGATACGTGAAGTCCAAACCAAGCATACACAAACATAATGGACAAGACTAGTTCATATATACATGGAGGCCTAATGCCACCATAAAAAGTAGCCCCAACCAACAAGTATCTAGAGTTTTTGCAGAGAAGTAATGTTGGCGTGAAAGTTTTTTATGCTCAATGTTTCTCCTAGAGTATTAAAATAGAGCAATATCACCCTTAAACGTTAAAATATTAGTTGTTAACATCAACTTTTAACCATATGTATGGAGTAAAATTGTTACGTTTTAAAACTTCTATAGTGACATTGAAATTAAAAAACTTCCAAGATAATATTGTTCTTCAACGAATACTTCTAGGACAAATTTTCTCTTTAACCCTATATTATTTATAGATTATGAAAAATACCACCAATTTCTTAAACTTCTATTTAATGAAGAACCCAACTTATCTAGTTCTAAGTAGCTACTTGGTTTAATGGATAAGGGATTATTATTAGGATGAAGTGTATATGTGTGTATATATATGTGCATATGAAAGAAGACTTACAGTGTTCTTGTGAGAGGAAACATGGTAGTTTCGATTGTTGTGGAAGAAGGCACCAGCATAGGTAGTCTGAATATCATCATCAGCATGATAACTGATGAATATGTCCTCACGCCCTGTTCTTTCTCTCTCTGGTTCCAGATCCATATACACCCTCACTGGTTCTCCCACTTTCCTCTGTTCAACATCAATATTCTTTCATAAATACTAGTATTGTAAAGGTGTGTTAAAGAAAGAGTCTGTCTAATATTATTGGATGTTTTAAAATGAAAATATGTGTTTTGAGAAGTAATATCTTTATAAATTAAGGGATTTATGTTGGTTCATGAATCAATATGGTTCATAAATTTAAAAGATAATCGTGACCTTTTAATTGAAGAGGTATATGCTTCAAGAGGTACCATTTCAATGTATCTATTCATTGTCTATAAATACCCTACTTATAACACTATTTGAAAAGAGAGAATAAAAAGTCTCAATAATCTCTTATTGAGTTATTATATCTTTTGCCACTTCTATCACCGTACCCTAATCCTTATTGGAAAGGTTCATTTAATCTAGGGGAGATGTCACTTCCTATTTATTGAGGGGCTTGCAGAATATCTTTTTAAGAAAATGTCTTTAGACACGACTAGAACCAAACATTTTATTAATTTTTTGCAGATTTCGCCAACATATTCATAATCAAACCAGCCTTTGATCATCATCAAACCAGCCTTTCATCAATTCATTATTATTATTTCACTTCTTCTTCTTCTTCTTCATCTTCATATATTCTTATACTCCCCACATCCTCTTTATAAGTTAATTCCAATATATTTCTGTGGAACTAAGAAAAACCTCTTAAATCTTGTTAACTCTGCCTTAAACAACTTTTTTTCAACTTTACTCCTATTTAATATAACCCATCCCCTATGTATAAGAACCAAGTCTACACAACAATTAACAAAACGTAAAATTGTATATTGATATAAAAAATTTAATATGACTTAGAAACTGGATAAAAAATATTCTCTCAATGATAAAATTATACATTCATATAAATAGAATTGGACTGGCGGAGTATACTTTTACCCAAACACTGTTTTCAACTACAAGCAAATGTAAATGTGTGTGCGTGTGGGTGTGAATCATTATTATTCTAGCCAAGATGTACTATTGTATGTTCAAGTGTCATATTTAATTTGGTGGTTCATAATTCATACCCTACTCAGGTCTGATCCACACACTGATCATTCAGGTCATTTAATTCTTTTTCTCAGGCCTATTAGTACATCTTATAATAGAGTCTTGCAGAATATAAGAGAAGGAAGGAAGGAAAAGGAACTCGAGAGCCAGTGAATCTCTAGCCAATTAAACGATGCAATCAGATTACAATGCTTGTCTGATAAAATATATTACAAACACTTATATATTTCTGGCAATACAACTTCCTATAACTTCTTATACAGTAACTTCCTATAACTGTTGTATAAAACTACCAATTAGATAAGATAGGAGTAACTACGTACTATGAATAACTACTATAACTTATTCTAATTACTGTTTTTTTTTTTTTGCTATTGCACCCGGTTCACCAGAACTTTGTCTTGCCTAGTCCGGATCGAGGTTCTGTCGGGGGCATACGCGAGGACTTTTCCCATGGGAGTTTTCTGCATTATCCTAATTACTTTTCTTCCTTCTAGTTCCTTCTAGCATAAACTAACAGGGGACGTGGACCCCTATCATCTTATCTTATTGTACAACGAGTGATCTAACTGGAATGGTGGAATATTCCCCCTTCTGAATCAGTCAAGGATCAGTCAAGAGTAGATATACAAGTCTAAATTCTTTAATTTCCTGATAATGATAAGGCCAATATTGACTTTCACTTGGTATAAACCAAAAAAAGAAGATCAAATTCTGATATATATGAATAAGATTGAGTTTCATCAGCTTATCCAAGAGACATCAATTCTTAGTTTCGTCCAGAAGACGCTCAGTTCTGATCATTTTCATTGGTGCGCTGTCACTAACAGGATACAGAATCAGCATATATGTTTTACTGCTTCTTTCTTTTAAAAAGAAAAAAAACAAATCTAAACCGGACAATAAGCTCCTAAAAACCAATTATTGTATATACTAATCAAACATATATCTTGATCACAAACAAAAGAAGCCATTTCAAGTAGAACACACGCACACACACATACATACCTTAAGTGGAGGCTTAGCGTTTTCAAACAAGAGAGCATCAGGTTTATCAGCAAGAACAGGAGATTTAGTCCACAAGCAGCTCAAACCACAACGACAAGAATACAAGTTATCCAAATTATCAGGAATCCACGTTGGCCCTTTCACTAAAACACTCACATGCTTCATCTTTAAACCCTCACACACTTCATCATGACCACCATGAATCTCTTGTTTCAAAGAAGAAGAAGAAGAATATTCTGTATAATTCTGCATCTTCAGTTTCTTCTTAAACCCCTCACAACCCACCTTAGCATCCCACTCCTTAAAGGCACCGAGCATATCGCTGAAGCCATGACCCTCATCGTGATGAGGATGAACATCCTCGTTGTTGAAGATGGTGAATGAAGGTAATAATGATGATGAATAGAAATATATCGACGAAAAAGGAAACTCGATGATCCCAGAGATCATCAGAATCAGCACAACCAAACACACCACATTGACAATGGTTATGAGTTTATTATAAGCAGGGCAACAACGTGTAATAATCACTCTCTTTCTCTCTACCATCTTAAATATTAATTCCGCCAGGAAGAAGCAAGCACACATATATATATATATATATATATAGAGAGAGAGAGAGAGAGAGAGAGAGAGAAGTCAGTTAAGGATTGTTAGAACGAAAGATCAAGTGGTAAGAGCCTCAAAATATAATAATGCAGATATATAGATACAAAGGAAATGGGGTCCAGATTTGTGAATTTTCAGTGGAAAGTAGTGAAGGGAAACACGTGTTGACTGGCCATGCAGAAACTTTTGAAGAAGATGACACACGCGCGCGTCGATGGCGATTTAAGGCACCGTGCCCGCGTGCGTTCATGCATACATATCAAGAATTATTGTTGGATGTCTTCTTGAAATTGAGGTCGTATGTATGAATATATGTTTGATTTGTTTGGAGATATAATCTACAAACCCAGAAAAGACGTTTCGAGGGCAAAGAAATCATTAGAGATTATGGAGAAGAATTAAGGTGACGATCGATAATAGTCGTGACTCGTGAAATGAAGAGGAAAGGAGATGTACGTAGACTGAGTCTAACGTTAAAAGACAAGGCTGTGTCAGCAATTCTAGGAGGAGTAGGTGTGGTGTCGAGATCCGAAATTAAGGCTGCTAAAAGAGTTATGTGATCATGATGATGATATATTATTATTATAACATGCTGGGGCTTTATTGTTTGGTTCTTGAGAATTGATGAGATTGATTATCTGTGAATATGGAAGAGTAAAAAAATTTATAACGATTTATGATTTACTGTTTCAAAATATTTGTCCGGGTGTAAATCTACTCATAAAGGTTTTTCCAAAATTGTACCTGGCACTTAAAGTTTACATGGGTATAACAATATACACGAACTTTTTTTTTTTTATATAAAGAAATTTAAGGAAATGGGTTGGGCTCAGCCACAGTCTAAAGGTAGAGCGTTTAGAGCTCAGTTCACAGGGGATACTGGCTAGAGAGTATACATGCCTCCACCTCTACCAGCATTACCACTGCTTCCTAGACCCCTAGGATGTCTCCCCCAGTGCCTTGACCAACGCAGGGATTGAACCCCCTCCCTTAAGGTGAGGAAGACCGACCCCCACACCAGTTGAACCCAAGAACAAGGGGTTATACATGAACTTTTTAAGTGGGGAGAAAAATGACAAAACCGTGAAGAGAAATCCTATAAGCACCACAAACATAAAGTAATGGCGTTTGCTTAAATTAACTATTTTGTCATTTTTACTTTGGGGAAAGTACATCTTCAGTCATTAGAGATAAGTTATCTCCAATGACCTCTAAAACTACGTCGTTTTGAATTAATAAAGGGTGTATTTGTAATTTTAGGTTAATTAATAAAGGATGCAAAATTAGGAAAATATATTTCATTAATCCAAAACAACGCAGTTTTATGGATTATTGGAAATAACTTATCTTCACTGACTAGAGAAATCATTTATCCTTTTACTTCATTTTTAAAAATACATGTGTAATTTTTTCACCTACTTAAACTTTATGGTGCCAGCGCAATTTGGGAAAAGCATTACAGTAGATTTGCATTTTAACCCATATCTTTTAAAATTAATTTAGTAAGAATTGTTTTCTCAATTTTGCATGATTAGTCCTTTTTTTCCTCTTTTTAATATGACTATTCCCTTTAGTCCTAAAAATAAGACATAATTGATTTTTTTCGATAAGATTAAGGAAGCTTAGTAAGTTACTTAATCATATTATATGTTGTTTATCATTAAATTATATATCAGTTTATAAGTTAAACAACATAGTTTAAAAATTTTTCATGTATTATTCCTCCAAATCCCGTTCCTTCGCTTTATTTTGCTCGAGATTTATTCTCAGGCCTTGCAAATCCTTTTCCTTAGTATCTTCCCTGTTTCAAAGATTTTGGGTTTTGTTTACCTAGAAAACCGAGAGATTATTCTAGTCTAAACTGAAAGTTGTTTACTTTATTCATCAACTGTTCGAGAAAAATGACTGTAGATACTAGAGCTGATGAACCCAGAGGACAATTTCCTGTAGGAATGCATGTTCTTGCTGTTGACGATGACCCAACTTGTCTCTTAGTGTTGGAAACTCTCCTTCAAAGATGCCAATATCACGGTTTGCTTCCAATGCTTTTGATGCCCTTTTCTTTTACTCTTAAGCTTAAGGATCTGTGTTTTCATGTGCTTTGTTTTTCCAGATTTTGTGATTCTATTATTGTTTCTGTGGAAAAAAAAAAAGAATCTATTTCTTCATATATTCAAAACGTTTTGTGCAATCGAGGGGAATGAGTCAATATCCATTAAAAAAAAATCTATTTCTTCATATTTATTCAATTGAGGGGAATGAGAATGAAATTTTTTCCAGATTTTGTGCTTTATTTTTCCAGATTTTGTGATTCCGTTAGCTTAAGGATCTGTGATTTCATCTGACAAAATGTTTTTCCTCTTTCTTCAAGTTTAGGGGTATTTTGGTATTTACACATTGCACTTAACGACAGTTAACGGTGATGGTATTTTTGCATCCACTTTGAGAGCTCATGTGCGTTTTTGTTCCTCCAAAAAGCACGTGGTGCTGAGTGCACCTTAGGGAAAAGTCCATGTGTAATTTTGCTCCTTCACCCTAAATCTTATTAAATTATAGCCACATATCCTAATTAATGTCATTTTTGTTTTTCCTATTATTTCTTAACAAGTCGCCAAATCTAAATTTTGTTAATAATTTAATATTGTCTATTAAAAAACAAAAATTGTAAATACAAAAAAAAAAGGCACATATTTAATGCAGCAAGCCAATTTGTGTTTTCCCGATTATTTTTGAGACAAATCTTGTTAACAATTTGATTATATAAATAGGATTTTTTTCTCTCCCAACTTTCCCTTATTATTTCTGAGACAAATAGCCAAATATGGAAAGAAAAAAAAAAACATTCCTCCTAAGTAGGGGTGGGAATAGGCCAGGCCTCTATTAGGCGGCCTATAGCCTGGCCTATTTAGGGCCTGGTCAGGCCTGACCTGTTTATTAAAAAGGCTAGCTCAAGGCCTATTTAAAAGCTTAAACATGTAAATAGGTCAGGCCTATTTTGTTAAGGCCTGAATATGTAAATAGGCCTATCAGAGTCACTGTGTTATGTAGTAAATGGGCTAGCATGTGCATCCCTAAAGTAAAATTGTTGTGGATTTGTGCTCACAGTGACTCTACAGGTCAGGTCTATTTACATATTCAGCCCTTTAAATAGGCCTTGGCCTGACTTTTTTAAGAAATAGGTTAGACTTAACCAGGCCCTAAATAGGTCAGGTTGTAGGCTGTCTGATCTATTCCTACCCCTACTAATAACATCATAGTAGTCGTGACATCATGCAATTCCTTGTGGCCCACCAATACATTAGGCTGCATTATTATTATTATTTATAAAAAAAACAAGAAATATGGAGAGAGTGAGTTTACTATTGACTTAGTGAAAACATAAATAACAAAGGGCGCAAAAGGAAAGCAAAAGGCTCATAGAGTTTTCGCAAATGGTTTTCCTTAAAATATATAAATGTAACCAGCACTATTAATAGTGCAGTGATATTTGGAGCTAGTCTCCTCTCCCCTTGTCCGGGTTTAATCCCCCTTTTCTCTATTACCTATATATATATATATATGTAATAAAATCCAACCGTTGAATTGAAATCAATGATGAGAGAGTAAAGGTTCACTTAATCCTTATATCAATAAGTCCTAAAAAAAATAATGATAGTCAAACATTCAACTACAATCTTTCAATCAGCATAACCATTCAATATTAATCATGGAGGGGAATAATCGTCCCACCCAGGGCGGATCTAGGAATTCATGTGAGGGGCTGCCCCTGAAAATTTTTTTTACAGTAAAGCTTTAAATGCATTAAAAAATAAAATAATATAAAGGGAAAAGTAAGACTAAGTACTGTTAAAAATAGTAAGATTGGACAACATATATTTTAATAACAAAAGTATATTATAATAAAAACAATTACAATGTTATCCTCTAGGCCTTATTTTTTGGAATTCCATCATAATTGCCTCATTATCAATACTATCAAATATATCTTTTTCAAAATAAGACACTAAACAATCATTCAACCATTCATCCCCTATCCGATTGCGAAGTGCAGTCTTAATGTATTTTATAGCTGAAAATGTTCTTTCCACAAATGCAGTTGCTACAGGCAAAGTTAATGCTAACTTTAAAATATTTCATTCAGTCATAAAATATTATGAATGGAAGTTAGTAGATAAAACATTTCACCAGTGACTAGCATGTTAATGCACTTAAATATCCAGTTAAGTGGATGTTCCAGTTTTCAGCCTATTCACCATATATAACAAAGAGTTGACCATAAATACTAATAAATGATGCATCACAGTTTAATAATTTCCAGCAAGTAGGAAAAAAATTATCAAAAACTAATTAAGAGCACCACCACTCATTATACAAGTCAAACCCTATAAGAGCTTGCACAACGTTGATCCGGAGGAATAGAAGGGCTTTAAAAAAATAAATAAATTTTTATTTTTTTAAAATTTAAAAAGAAAGGAAAAAGAGAGAGAGAGAGAGGAAATTTTAAGAGTAGGCACGTGCCCCCCCCTATTGTATACGTGGGTCCGCCTGTGGACTCCCACCTATATACTATAACATATACCGTATATCATGATCATATAACTTACAGTGAGGAATAACCATTTCACCTATACATATATACTACGTACATCCATATAACCTTCAATGGGGAATAACTATCCCACATATATTTTATTTCATATACCATATACTTGTTGTGAGGAATAACCGTCTCCCTCATATATATCCCCCCACATACATATATAAACATTCCATAAATAAATAAATGTGTGTGTATATCATATACCTCCCAAAAATATTTCTCCTTCATAAAAATAAGGGTTAAGGTGCAATTTGGCCAATAAACTATTGGCTCAGGAACGTCCAACACAATTAACTATTAAGTGGACCAAAAATACCAACAAACTTTTTAAAAAGGAGCGTCCAGCACAACAAACTTTTAAAAAGGAGCGCCTAGCACAACGCTGTTAGCAAAAAGTTAACATGCGTTATCTAAGGTGCTGATTGGCCGATGAACTTTTACTTTAGGAGCGCCCAGCACAAAATTCTAAATTTTATTAAATTAAATAATGTTTTTTCCCTCAATTGTCATTATTCAAAACTACTTGTATAGATATCTATGGACAAAAATTCCTCATTCTTTAATTTTGTCAAAATTATAATTTGCTAAAATAAACAAGAATTTTAATTAAAAATATATTTATATGATTTAAATAAAACTCAAGGTGTTTTGTAGTTTATTATATATGTTAAACAAAAAAAAATTTATATGATTTATTTTTATTATAGAAGAAAATTATGTGAGTTAAAAAATTCATTTAATGTTAATAAAATTTAAAAAATCTATTATATCCTAAAAAAAATGAACCAATTTTAATTAATGAGATTTTATTTAAGGTTTATAAGAAGATCGTGAAAGTCATTTCAATTGATAGAGCCATTTGTTCTTTGATACACTTGAGTGCAATTCGAATCATAGTTTTTAATGTATGTGTATATCAGTATATAAGCATTTATATCCTGGTTTCATGTCCTGTCGTGTTAAAGAAAAATCATAGTTTCATCATGTCCAAGCATTAATTAAGAAATGGGATTTAATTAAAATTATTAATTATTTTATATAATACATATAATGCTCTGGCTACCTACCAATCCAGGGAATCTGACATGAAATAGAAAAGTTAAGATTGAGAGGTTTTTAATGTATGATAATATTTAGCTTATATCTATGTAAGTAATACATCATTTAATTAATAAATATATCATTAAGTTGTTATATTTATATTATTAAGTATTAATATTGATGTCCATTAAGGTCTTTTTATAAAAATAAAAATTAAACTCATTTTATTTTATTTTTCAGGATATAATAGATTTTTTAAATTTTATTAACATTAAATGAATTTTTTTAACTCACATAAATTTCTTCTAAAATAAAAAAAAAATTGTTTAACATATATAATAAACTATAAAACACCTTGAGTTTTATTTAAATCATATAATTATATTTTTAATTAAAAATTTTGTTTATTTTAGCAAATTATAATTTTGATAAAATTGAAGAATGAGTAATTTTTGTCTATAGATATTTATACAAATAGTTTTGAATAATGACAATTGAGGAAAAAAATTATTTAATTTAGTAAAATTTAGAATTTTGTGCTGGGCGTTCCTGAAATAAAAGTTCATTAGCCAATCTGTACCTTAGATAACGGACATTAGCTTTTTGCTAACGGTGTTGTACTGGACGCTCTTTTTTAAAAGTTTGTTGTGTTGGACGCTCCTTTTTAAAAGTTTGTTGGTATTTTTGGTCCACTTAATAGTTAATCATGTTGGACGCTCCTGAACCAATAGTTTATTGGCCAAATCGTACCTTAACCTTAAAAATAAATCGGTCAAATTTTTTGAAAACATAAAGAATGTTTGAAATCAAATTGATTAATGAGAAAGAGAGGCTAAAAGAAAGTAAATATTAAAAAAAAAATTGGAAAAAACGTTTATCTTTTTTAAAAATAAATTAATTTAATATTTGAAACTAGGAAGGAGGATTTGAAAACAAAGCTAATAATCAAGACAAAAGTAAGAAAATATATGTTAACATAAATTTATGGGAAAATTAATATTTTGGTTCTTCAACTATTGACTCACTTATAACTTAGTCACTCAATTATGACTCAATGCAACTCAATCATTGAACTTTTGATTTAGTTAAAATTCAATCCCTCATCTTGTTACATTTAACAATTTAATCCTTTTCATATATAATTTGTTTTGAGTCATCACTTTATGTTATGAATCCCACATCGGGGAGTCAAACTCTTAGAATGAGGTTTATAAGTCCATTGAGTTCTCCCTCTTCATAGGTTAGCTTTTGGGGATTGGGCTCTCCCTTTGGGCTTGTGGTCATCACATTGGTGCTTTCACTGAGAGCCCGATGTTCGTGTAAAGGGCTACCCACGGAGGGTTAGCCAAACTCTTAGAGTGAGGTTTACAAGTCCATTGGGTTCTCCCTCCTCATAAGCTAGCTTTTGGGAATTGGGCTCTCCCTTTAGGCTTGTGGTCGATTACCCTATGTGGCAAAAAAATCACTTTAGCACAATAAAAATTATACTTGTGGCTTCCACATTTATAGAACAACATTTGGGAATTGATCTTAGTCTTAATTATAAAACAAAATTATAATTTTTGTCAATTTCTTTCTAAAATACCCTTATTATTTTTGTAGTTGTTGGGTGTTTTACAAATTTGTTAGGGACGTTGGAGTGAAGCAAAACAAGACACTGAAAGGGATGCTACACCGGATGGGGATGCTAAGGGGAAGGGAAAAAAGCACAGAAACAATTTTAAATAAGGACATTTTTAAAAAATAAATATAATTAATTAATTAATTTAACTATTATCATTAATACCTTCAAAATTAGGTAAATATGTTCTATAATTACAAGCGGAGGTAAATCAGAAGGGGGAAAAAGGAACACGTATGACTTTCTTCCCCAGCATCTCCCCCCTCTGCTTCTTCACCCTCACGAAATCCTCAGCTACGCTCCGCGCTGTTAGAGATACGAAGACCGAAGAAGCTGTGCGTGGTGAAGAAAGGCAGATGTGTTTTTTTTTTCCTGATTTATTATGTATAAATGAGCTGATTTACTGTGTTAAAGTGATATTTTTTGCCATAGGACAGGCAAGTGATGACTAAAAAAAAATTACATATGGAAATGATTAGATAATTAAATGTAAAAAGATGAGGGATTGAGTTTTAACCCTGCCAAAAGTTTAGGGATTAAATTGCGTCGAGTGCCCAAGTCATAATTGAAAGACTAAATTATAAGTGAGTTAATAGTTGAAAGACCAAAAGATTATTTTTTTAAAAAAAATTATTATAAAAAGTACAGGAAAGTAGGACATAAAAGTAAAAAAGCAAATGAATGAGCTAAATAAGTTATGAAACTTTTTTAATATATATTTTTTAATTTACACCTTGTTGTCCTCATCTTTAAAATTTTTGGGTTAAGTAGCAATTTTGTCTCGAAAGTACACCCTTAAAAGCAATTTTATCTAAAAGTTTTTTTGGATTCAATTTTGCCACAGAAGTTTTTGTTTGGAGTTTGTCCCTCCTTTAATAATCTTAATGGTCAACGAAAATTGTTCAAAATAAAAAAATTTTGGGGCAAAATTGAACCCAAAAAACTTGTAGGGCAAAATTACTCCAAAAAAAAAAAAAAAACTACCAGGGCAAAATTGCTCCTTAACTCTTTTTTTATATTTAATATTTAATTTTGCAATAATGACTCGTTAATGAAAATGCAACCCTTTTTATCTCTTCCTTCACTGATTATGTAATTTGGCCTGTTTAAAGTAGGCCTATTTTTGGCTTGTTTGAAGTAGACTTGTTTTGGAGTAAGGTATGTGGCCTGTTAGGCTAATTATAAACTTTTTTAAAATATAGGTCTTCTTAACCGGGCACAGGTCAGGCTTAGGCTGAAAAAATGGCCTCTAATGGGCCATAGGCCAGGCTCAGGCCACTTTGTTGTCGAATAGGCTGGCCTATTAAGGGTGAAGCTTGGGCTGGGCTAGCCTGTTTCCATCCCTAAATATTATATAAATAAGAATTAAAAATATATTATATCATAAATAGTAATTTTAACATTTTTTTTGGGTTAAGTAACAATTTTGCCATTGAAGTTTTTTTTTTTGAAGCAATTTTACCCTGGAAGTTTTTTTTTTAAAAAAAACAATTTTGCCCTAGAAGTTTTTGTTTGGAGCAATTTTGCTCCTCCGTTAACAACCTGAACGATCAACAAACGGTCAACCGTTCGTTGACCGTTAGGGTTGTTTACGGAGGGGCAAAATTGCTCCAAACAAAAACTTCCGGAGCAAAATTGAACTTAAAAAAACTTCCAAGGCAAAATTGTTCTTGGAGGTATACTTCTAGGGTAAAATTAATACTTAACCCTAAAATTTTTTGAAGCCAGCCGTACGAACTTTTATCGGCCGCGTTAACGAGATTAAGGGTGTTTTAGGAGTGAGCGATACGGAGTAGGTTTAGAAATTAGGGATTTTTGCAAGTGCCTTAGTAGCGCAGTAGTATAGGAGTTTGGCTCTCCTCCCCCATGTCTAGGATTCGAACCCTGCCCCCTCCCGTACTATGTGTATCAAAATAAAAAAAGAAATTAGGGATTTTTTGGAAACTCAGATTTGATATTTCTATCATTATTGTTGCTAAAAAAATACTGCTAGAATTAATATAAATCTTTTTATAATTCTATAAGGTAGGTAACTTCTGATATGATGAGATTTATTATTATCTATAAAATATTTTATGATATACATTAATTTATCTATAAAATATTCTAAATAATTATCTATTAACGTAAATTGAATACATATTGTCTTCATAGATTTATAATTTCTTAGGGTATATCTGAGAAGGTGAAAGTTATAAAAATTTGGATTTTCTATCCTTGAGCCTACTAAATCTAAGTAATTATATCTTTATGATTACCCTTATAAAATTTAAATTATAGTAATTTAAGCATTTGTTGCAATACTAGAAATATTTTATTAAATTTGAATATCTAATAACATGCTTAAAATATTTTCACTAAACAAATTCAAGCTGGAATGAATAGTAAAGGCTCTCATCACTTAAGCTGGGGGTATGCTATTTGGATAAATATAATTTGGATGAATTATATTTTTAGTATTATATATATATATATGAGGTTTAAACTTCTCATGTTGCATGAGAAGAAGAAGATTCTTACACATACATGAAATGATAGGACCCATATATATATAATGCTAATTACTCCTCCGGTCCAATTATAAGAGATAGTTGACTTTTTTTGGAGAGACTAAGGAAGCTAATTAAATTACTTTAAAATATTTTTATTTCTTTTTCCTTCAAACTTATTAGTTTGACTAATAAACTAATATATAATCTAAGAATACATAACATATAAAATGATTAAGTAACTTATTTAGCTTCCTTAATCTTTATAAAGAAAGTCAACTAGCTCCTATAATTAGGACCGGAGGTAGTATATATATATGTGTGTCCCACCATTTCATGTGTGTTACATGAGAATACTTTCTCCTATAACATGAGAAGTGTTTTTTCATATATATATATATATATATAAATTTTTGAAGGATAAAATAAGGCAATTTAAATTTAAATTTTGTTGAAATAAACAAAATGGGTATTTTCCTAATTTCAAGGGGACATGGGCGAAGAAGTTAGGACTTGGGACTTTGGGTGAGAATTCAAAAGCCTCATGAGAACCGCTCTGATGAGAAGTGCTATAAAGCTCCAGCAGCCAGTTCACCTTCTACTTCCCTCGTATAACAGGCTTGAGGAATTCTCAAAGTTCGTTTCTTTCTCGCGTTCTCTTTCTCTCTCTAATTCTTGGAAACCCGCCAAATCTAGCCTCAGAGCCAAAACCCTTGGGTTTTTCAGTTTCGCTTCAATGGCCACGAGCTCGCCGTTGCACCATCAAGTGAGGGACAGGATTGAACTTTCCGATACCGAGAAGAAGATCTTCGATAGGCTCTTGGCCACCCTTCGCCGGTTCGGTTTTGAGACTCAGCTTCGAGTTGCTGGTGGATGGGTTCGGGACAAGGTCTGTTGATTAACTGAGGCGTTGCTTTTTTTTTTTTTTGGTTCTATTTGTAATGTAAAAATGCATTTTTTTAAAATGTCAATTAATTGATTGTGCTTGTTTGCTTTTGCAGCTTCTGGGAAAAGATTGCTATGATATTGATATCGCTCTCGACAATATGATGGGTACTGAATTTGTAGATAAGGTGAGGGAGTACTTGTTGTCAGTGGGTGAAGACGCACAAGGAGTATGTGTTATTGAGAGGTATGTAATGTCTAACATCCCAGTGCTCACGATATTGTCCCTTTGGAACATAACACCTTTAACGTCCTCGCTAGTACATTAACCATCGACCCAATACTAATTGTAACATTCTAGCGTCTCGTTCTGAATATTATTTGCTTTGGGCCATCACTCCCTCCACGCTTTTAATGCTTTTAAACGCGTCGAGAGGGAGAATCCAAACTTTATAAAGGATCTTTTGCCCTAGTCCATATGGGACATAACATTCTACCCACCTTTGGGCCAGTGTCCTTGCTAGCACGTTAACAAGCCCCTCTAATATCAGAGGGGAACGAAAAATCCTTTATAAAGATCTGCATACCTCTCCCTCTTGATGTGTTTTAAAACCGTGAGTGGGTGATAAGCCCCAAAGCGTACACGCTGGGGAGGGGAACGAAAGATTTCTAGATATCTCTCCCTCTCAATGCGTTTTAAAGCAGTGAGGGGGTGATGAGACCCTAGGGAGGGAACAAAAGATCCTTTATAAGGGCCTGGATACCTCTCTCTCGACGCGTTTTAAATCCGTCAGGGGAGCGGACAATATCAAGAGCGAGGCGCTGGGATGTTACATAATGTGATTTTGTTGAATGAGATATTCTTTCGATTAAATGATTTTGAATTTTTTTATATAATTAAAGGAGGAAAGTTATGGTGGTGGGTCCTTTCACTATTCTAATGGATATTTTTTACATAGAACTTCAACTTTTGCAGTAACCCGGAGCAATCCAAACACTTAGAAACAGCAAGGATGCGTCTGTTTGATATTTGGATTGATTTTGTAAACTTGAGGAGTGAAGAGTATGCTGAAAATAGCCGTATTCCTACCAAGGTATGTGATTGGGAGTTCTTTTGTTTTTGAATTGATTATTTGTTCTACTAGGATTTCAAGTTTCCTTTACATGTTTAGTTTGGCCTGAAAATGGAAATCATTATAGTTTGGCGCCTTTATTCCCATAAGTAGTCACCTGCTTTAACTAAAAGTTGTTGTATGTGCACCTGTGCCCTTCTTTCTTGTTTTGCTTGGTACTACGTGTATTTTTTGCAAATTTTAATATGTATCTTAGAAATCATTTTAAATTTACAATATCCAAATCAAATGCCAGCAATAAATTTATCTTATGTCTAACAGCAAAGATTTGGCACTGCTGAAGAAGATGCGTATAGAAGAGATTTGACCATAAACAGGTATTTTCTGTACTTAAAAATTTTAACAATTTTATGCACATGGCATGACACAATTAACAATCATAAGATCTAGTTCCTTCTATTCATCTTTTGGTCACATGTGCATTTAAATTCACTTTGCTCCTGCTCATATTCTGGAGGATAGTCTCATTTATGGTTGTGCTTTACAGCTTATTCTACAATATCAACACTGACTCAGTTGAAGATTTGACTAAAAGAGGTAGGAACAGATCATAATTCCCCAAATAAGTTTTTTTGGATATGCTCAATTCCCATTTACCTGTTAATCTGATTTTCTTTTTGGTGCCCTGCAGGGATCTCTGACCTGAAATCTGGAAAGATAGTGACTCCTTTGCCTCCAAAGGAAACCTTTCTGGATGATCCATTGAGAGTTCTTCGAGCCATTCGTTTTGGTATGGCATAATTTTCATGAAGTTTTTGTTTGCACATAGACATTGACGTATATTATTAGCCAAGGAGGATATAGTTGTATTTGTACCTCATGTCTATTCCATTCCATCCTTGATCCCCCAATTAGGAGGGACACAACAATTGGGAGTTTGGATGATGAGCAGTGTGGTCTTGGAGGCCGTCCAAGCCACTCTGCTGCATCCTTAAAAAATCTATCAAACAGTGGCCCAGTCTACTTTAGCTATTTCACTCTGTTATAGATCATCCCCAACCATTAGTTCTTGACACCATAACAGAAACCTTTTTTGTTTCCTTCTGCTTATATTTTGATTGCTGTCTCTTCTGAACTGATGGACATTGTTTATTGTCGTTTTAGGTGCTAGATTTGATTTTACTCTTGATGAAGACCTGAAGAGAGCTGCAGCATGTGATGAAGTGAAAGAAGCACTGGCTTCTAAAATTAGCAGAGAGCGAATTGGAACAGAAGTACTTTTGCAATCCCACATTTCACCTTTTTTGGTTCTTTGAGATTCCGTCTGGATTTCTTACAGAAAGTTGCTTTTATCTACATTTAATTAGGGAAGTTAGTTAGTTATACTTTTTTGTCTCTATCTTGTAGATTGATCTAATGATATCTGGAAACCAACCTGTCAAAGCAATGACTTATATATGTGATCTCACATTATTTTGGGTTGTCTTCAGTCTTCCTCCTGAGTTTGGGCCTCCCATTATTGATGGATGTGACAGGTATAGTTTATAAATTGGAGGCCAACATTTATTCTTTTATCATGTTTTAGAAATTTGTACATTAAGATACTGGTGAAAAATATAGGTACTTTATTTTGGAAATAAGAAAAATATAGGTAGTTTAGATGCCAGATAACAGTGCAAAACTATTATTTTTCATATAGACTCTAAAATGAAATTGTGGTGAAAGTGCTTCAAACCCTATACCCGTCTATGGACATGAAGCAGTTAGAAAGACTTGCAATAAGATTATCCTTCTTTTATGTCTGAAGATTTCAAGTTCCATTGAGGTTTGGATATTTCGGCTGGTCATGATGATCAATTGATAATTCTTCTCTATTCAGGCACTGCATTACTTACCTGGATACTGCATGGAATCTTATCGATTTAGTTGGAGAATCAACCTTTACTGTAAGTAATGGTCTAAGTTAACCATTCTTGATCCATATTCTTGATCTATTATTACACTTGTAACTCCGGAGTTGTATTCAAGGCCATTCCTTTTCCATTTAGGTTTTCATGATAGTAAACAATACTTTTCTGTGTGTTTTAGGATGAACAAAGGAGATTAACCCTGTATGCTGCTTTGTTTCTCCCCCTGAGAAGCACCACTTACAAAGATAAGAAAGCTAAGGAGGTACTTGCTTCTTCCTATTTGATGTTGTGCTATAGTAGCTTGGAATGCTAAGATGCAAATTGTAATTCTTGAGGCTTGCTGATTGTTAACGTAGCATAACCTGTTGAAGTGTATGTTACACTTAAAATTTATTTGTTTGTTTTCTTCTGGTATGTAGTTATTGTGCTTAGTGTTCTTTTCTTCTTGCAGCTAGTATTTCAAGCAATTTACTTGTTCGGCTGCCTAATATTTTTTTAAACTGCAGATTCTTGTTGTCAATCATATCATCCGGGAGTCTCTCAAGAGAAAAGCTAAAGATGCAGAAAAGGTCAATTCTTATCTCTACCAAGTAAATTCGGAATGACTATACATGTTGCAACTCTGGCTAATATTTGAATTATTTTGTTTGTTTGTGTTTGTTCTTCTTGATGCAGGTGCTTAATTTACACCAATCATCATATAAATTGAAGTCATTAATCCCTTGCCTCACTTCAAATGAGGATGTCAATCTAGATGTTGATGGGATGAGGGATTTGACTGATGTCCGTATATCTTCTAGACTCCGTGTACTGACAGGTACACTGTTCTTGCGACCTTGATGCTGCATCAGCATTTTGAAATTTCTTGAGCAGCTGTTGAATATAGGCCTCAGCTAATGCCTTGTGATTTGGGTGATAGTTTCTTATGATTATGTTGATACGTTATAGTTTTGGTTGAGTCAATGGATTTCTATTGCAATATAATATATGGCTGGGTATGTACATGGAATGTGATGCAAAAGATTTGGGTGAACTGGCTGGCATTTTCTATATGCAGAGTGCCAATATAATATATCGTTGGGCATGTGAAGCTTTAGCAAAATATTGAAAGAAGATTAATAACATTAGCCATAACTAAATTTTTTTAAAAAACTAGTAGGACCCCAATACAAATTCTTAAACCATAGAAACCAAATTCAAAATTTAAAATTTGAGTAAAACAGTAGGCACTGATGGTATGCTCACTCTCCTCTTGCTTGCCTGAAGGCTAAGGTTTTATCTTACCTATGAGCATTTATGCAGGGTTTCTCTTGAGAGAACTTAAAGATTATTGGCGAGTTGCACTTTTAATATCCACATTAGTACATCCCATCGACACTGGTGATGCGAAGGATGAGCACTTGCAGCTGTGTAAACGAAGAGATCTATTCAAGACGCTAGAGAATTCCATAATCAAACTAGGTGAGCCTATATGTGCTTATCTGGCTGTCTTAATATTTCCGGTCTACTTTGCATAAACCTTTGGGAGAATCACTATCAGGTTCTAAAGAAGGGATTTAATTACTAAAAAGTCCCAATAACAAGTGAGCAGCATAGGCTTGCTGTCACTTCCTGTACTAAAAATTGTCATTACTTTCTTCTTAGCTGTTATCATACTTTTTGAATGATTATAGGCATTCCTTGGGACCTTATAATAATTCCCCTTAAATCTTTCGAGGTGTTAGATTGACACTTTTTGGTGAATTGTAGGTCTGGAAAATATTTGTGACGTAAAACCATTGATCAACGGGAAAGAAGTTATGAGTGTCTTGCAGCTTAAAGGAGGACCACTTGTGAAGGAATGGGTAAGCTATTATTCTGCTGCTACCATATTTTTTGAAACTGTTCAAACATGTTGTATACAATTGCTCTCACAAGGTTTTTTTTTTGGCTTACAGCTTGACAAGGCAATGGCTTGGCAACTAGCAAATCCTTCTGGAAGTGCAGAGGAATGCATTGATTGGTTGAAGCAAAGCAATTCTAAGCGTGTAAAGATGGATTGAGTTTCTTGATCATTATTCTCTACAGTTTGTGGATTCAATTACTGAGACTGAGATGACACAATAGAGGAAGCAAATCCAAGTTAGTCCCTTGATGCTGACAAAATATATTTAGTGTATTATAAGAGGGGCAAAAGAGATATATTTAATCTAGATGGGGCTGGTAAATGTATCACATCAAACTTATTTACTTATTTATTTTATTCTCTTACTTTGGGGTTACTATATGGGAGCTATAGAATGTAATTTGAGGCAAGTATAATCAGATAGAACTTGAGGGTTTTGTTAGCTTATTAGGCTTAGATTTGGTTAGTCTTCATCTTTTTTGTAAGTTTCAAAGGTTCGTTCTCCTTGGTGATTTCACAGATGGTGTTTCATGATCTGACTTTTTTTTTAAAGCTTCTGAACATATGTTTTGCATTCTTAGCTTGATAAATAATTTTTAATAAAAATTATCATTTAATTCTTGAAGTTAATCTTCGTTTTCAATTTCAATGGAGTACTTATATTTTATCTTCAAAGTATTACAAATAGACTGGTCATTGAATTGATCAGAGCATTAATTTATGTCAAATTGTGTATAGAACGGTTAAAATATATGTTTGGTTCTTCATGTTTGTCTCTAGTATCATTTTAGTGTCTTAAGTTTGTAAAGTGCACGTTTAGTCCTGTAATGTTACCACCGTTAGTCTGACTTAACAGAAAATACTGACTCAACAATTTTAAACGATGACTGTGTAATTAAATGCTGATCAAGCATGCTTATATGTTGATATTTTAATAAATTAATATTTAAAATCTTATTAATTGAAAAATATTTAATCTTCACCGGTTATTTTACGTTTTTTCACAGTTTGTAAAGATTTAATATTTTTTTTTTGTCAAATAAGATTAAATATTTTTCAATTAATATGATTTAAAATATTAATTTATTAAAATACTAACATATAAGAATAAATTATCAGTATTAAATTACATAATTATGGCTTAAAATTGTTAAGTTAGTGTTTTCTAGGGTGTTAACATTAAGGAACCAAACATGTACTTTACAAACTTAAGAGATTAAAATAATATAAGAGGCAAACATGAAGGACCAAATGTATACTGTAGCTGCATAGAAATATTGGAGTGTGTGAAAAATGTAGATGAGAAGGATATTTCACCACTTGGATACCATTCTCCATATTCCATTAATTAGCCGTTTGATTCATGGAATGGATGGGAATGTATTGTAATGGAGTGGAATGGGAATTACAAGGCATTTTTTGTTATGTTATCGATAAATCATGAAACAAAATTTATATTTTATCCAGAAAAAATAAAAATAAATGTGAAATTATATATATATATATATATATATATATATATATATATATATATATATATAACTCTATTTAGGCAAAAAATGAAGGGTATAAATGCCTAAATTTTGATTCATAATGGGTATAACTATCCATATGTTACTTTATGTAAACCTGAAATTGGATCATATAGTCAACCTTATGTAATAGGGATTACCTGATTTGTTATAATCTATTGACATTGGATTACTAATAATCATTGGCAGCAAGAGGAAAGGGACTTGCTCTCTCTTAACTGTGTTTCTAGGTTTGAAGTGTGAGAATAGAAAATATAGTGTTGAGAGCTCTTCCTCTACAACTGTAGGCCCAACATGGGGTGAAATCCGGATTAGTCGGAACTGAGGTTCTAGTAAACCAGATGGGATACCAAAAAAACATAGCATTGGATTATTTTATACACCAACCAAGCATCTCGATTTGCATATGAACTTTGTATCAAGGGTGTGGGATTTAGTCCTCACGTTGGCATCTTGATTAATATTTGTCTTTGTTCTCCAAATTAATTTGTCTGATATATAAATTGATATAAATTTAATTTTCACAACGTATAATATAATTAAATAACTTATTTAGCTTCCTTAATTCCTTTGGAAAAAGTCAACTAGGTCTTACATTTAAGACCGCAAGTAATACATCTTTGATCTTCAAGATTTTTAAGTTTTATATATGTAACACCCCAACTTTTCTAAAGCATTTTCAAAATTATTTGATCAGAGTTCAAAATAATTTAACCAGAGTTGAGCAACGAAATGATTTTAAATACAAAGTAACTGATATTCAACCACTGTAGTGTACTGGTTTGTTGATACAAAGAGTTCGAAAGACTATACATATCTACAGGACTTTCTCCAGCTAGTCCTTCTGCCTGCTGCTTACCCTTGTTTCTGTTTCTGTTCACTCCGAAAATCCTGAAGCTACAGTAAGAGCTGAGGTTCAATACCCATTGAACCTCAGGTAACGGTTAACCTCATGCTTATGTATCAAATATGTATAACAGATATTCATGTCAAAACAACAATAATCACATACATTATTCTCATATTCACATAATAACATAACACAGCCACTGCAATATGCATGTTATTATAGTCTGCACTATTCACCAGTGCCACGGTGTACATCCGTGTCCTCAGCGCTAGGAAAACATAACGGCGTTATCAAGACTATAACCCGTATTAAATTGTATGTGTATGATCAATTTTTAAAAACAGAATTTTAGACTATCTATCACATATAAGCATACCATAAGCATCAGAGTTAAGGTTACAATACGCGTCCGTACCTTCGTTCGGTGTGAATAGTAATTTACTATTCATGTATACGGCACTATTCACGTATACGGTACTATTCACGTATCCCCAAACTTCCTTTGAATCTGACTCCGGAATCCTCGGATATCCTATAATATCATTTTTATCAGTGACCATTAATTTTCAGCATTTGCGGAAACTATGTTGGATATTCACTATTCATGTGAATAGTACCAGTAAAAATATTTTTACCGTGCCGGTAAATATTTTTTACTGTGCCAGTAAATAATATTTACTGTCCAAGGATAATTCTTTTCTGATGTGACAGATCAGACTAAGCTGCAGCCACAGAGCATACTCAGAAAAACTCTATCTGGCATTTCTACTATAATTACCAAAAGAAACTACCAAATATTAAGACTAGAGACCAAAGAACTTACCCTTGAAGTTCCTGCTCATTCTCTCCAGCTTCAAGAACTTTACTCTAAACTCTCTCTCTAACTCTAAGAATTCTCACTCTTCTCTTAAACTCAACTGTTGTTCTCTGAGTTTGGTGTGAAGAAAATGAAGAAATGAAGCCTCTATTTATAGTGAAAAAGCATGATACTATTCATACTTTATCAGGTCAGATTTTGGCCGTTGGATCTTGACTTTAAACATGGCTTCATCTCAACCGTCCAATCCATTTGCTTACGTCATCGATGACGTCATCAAGATGCTTACGTCATCGATGACGTCATCATGACGATGACACTTTCTTACTCTTTTGCATTTATCCTATAAAGATTCCCTGATCGGTGTTCTAATCGCGTTATATTAGAAATTCTCAAGAATCCGGAAGCACAGCCTTGAAGTTCTATTTTTCCTCTTCAGAAATATCTGGGTCAACTAAATTTTTGATCCTATTTAGGGTATTCCGTAACCTGCCGAAGATTTTAAGTCGGACACTGACAGTTACAGAAATTACTTCGGGTGACACCATCTTCTAGACAAAAATTCACTGATTCATAATATGTGCAGTTGTTTACTACTTAATTCAAGGAGTTTGAGTTATGATTTATTTCCTACAGATTCCACTATCTGTCCTAATTCAAAATATCAGTTTCAACCTATCTCAATAATCATTCCGCCGATTACGGAAATGACTTTGGAGATAACCCACTCTGAGATAGAAATTCACTTGTTTATAATATACCCTTACTTTAAAAACCTAATTCACGGTTTATTAGAAATAATTTTATTTCTATTGTTTTCCAAAGTATAAGATATTATATTATAATAATATTATTATTGAGTGGGTCCCGCGCGCAAAATTTTTCAAAACTCACGAGACTTCTGTCGGCAGAGGAGAAATAATTTGACGTGGGTCCCGCATGAATAGTAAATACGTATTTATGAATAGTGAATACCGTATTTTTGAATAGTGAATACGTATTTGTAAATAGTAAATACCGTATTTTTGAATAGTAAATACGTATTTGTAAATAGTAAATACTTTTCATATTTCTCAAAATATCGATTAAATACCGTATTTATAAAAAGTGAATACGTATTTGTGAATAGTGAATACTATTCATGTACGTATTTGTGAATAGTAAATACTATTCATATTCAAAAATACTGATTTCAAATTTGTCATTTTCAAAAATAGGGCCTAGTAGTCCTCCAAAAATAGGCTAGTTTTCAAGTCTTTAGGTCCAAAATTCAGGATGTTACAATTCTCCCCCCGTTCAATAAATTTCGTCCTCGAAATAAAATCAAAAGGTTATCTAGACCTCTAGTCTATTCCTTCCTTATGCAAACTTAAATAGCACGCATCATACTATTCAGTATCTCAATCTTATACCCAGGTATAGTACTAAATTACAGGACTTGCTGGTCTATTCTCACAGTACTCGGTTACACAGGCCTCACTGCCTGATTTATTTAGCCTTTTGGCTTAACACATATTGGCCTTCCGGCTCAATCTATTACCATCGCACTGGAGATTCTAACCTTTCTACTTAGGAATTCATCCTCAACCCTTAGGCATCTTTATTACTACCTGATACAGTGAATGTTTTGCTAGTCTTACGATGCATTCTAAACATAGTTACTTAGCATTTCACATAGTGCTAAGTATCACCGGTCTTATGTCCTAGGAGCATCATCCCGTGTATACTTTGCACACTACGTCTTATTGCCTTGAGCATCTGCTCATCAAATTCATCCGAGACTTTCCCATTCAAGTCCTCAAACTACTTTCACTTACTCAACATCATAACCGGCAGCTATTATTTGACTTAACTAATTCAGTATTCCAAACCTTTCTAATAGTTGCTGTTCCTGTACCATAATTCCCAATTACACTGCTTTTCTTTTCAACACGATAGCGTCGACAATCATGTCATTGCTACCCAAAACTATTTTCTTGTCTCATTTTCAAATTTTCAAACATGAAAAATTTTCCGTGGTTTCAGTACATTTCACAATCCGCACTATACCACAAAGTAATAGTGCTATAACATTTTTAAACTTAATCGCTGCCATCACAAATTCGTGAAAACATTTTTCACTGCCGGATCATTTTCAAAAACTTTTATTACCGGCACATATCTTTGAGGGAGCTAATTTATTTCACAAAATTTTACAATTGAGAGTACACACCATCATTTTAACCATTTGGTACAGTAAGCGCCTTACCCCAATCCTCAAATCCAGTCTCAACAGTACTATCAACAATGTGGGAGAACCTCCGCCCCTCTCTCAGGAGACCCAGTGTTCACACTGGCACATAAAGTAGCAACCCTATCTAGCGGAACTCAGTCCAGTCATAGACAGTCAGGTTTTACTAATCAAAACATACGCCCTAGGCGAAATGTTATGGATTGGGTGCGTTCACTGCTGGTGCGATTTCCATTTTCTCAAACCAAAATCCCTCCAAAACTTTTTGTTCAAAAAAAAAGAACATTTATCAAAGGCTAGCGATTTCAAACATTTTAAAACATCTAGCAAGACCCAGCAAACTGTGTACATCTACAACAGCTTCTGTCCTTCCAGTTTTGTACTGACTTTTCCACAACATAGTTAAAAACTCAGTTTCAAACTCTGGGTTCTATCAAAAACCCTTTTTTTACAAGACAATATCATTTCAAAATAATAATCGCTGTGGTCTCAAATTCTGTTGAAAACATTTCATTTGAAAACTCAGCTTAAAAAAAAAATCCACATGTTCGAACAAATAAATTTCAAAATTTCTAATACAGCAGGTGTATTGGCAAGTTCAAAAATTCAATTTAAAAACCTTACTTAGGAATCAGACAACTAATATTAGAAGGTCATCACTAATTACACGTATTCGGACCTCTTTCCTTGGCTACTCAAACCATATGTATAATGCTTAGTTTGTTCTACTTAACTCATTTGGCTATTCCAAACTTTGCCCGTTATCCTCGGGTTTCACAAGCTTTTTGGGACACTTCTCGTATTTGTTGTCTAAAAACCGTGGGCTTCTGCTAGCCTATAGATACAATATATACTATATAGCACTGGAGCAAACCATGGTGATATACTAGATTACTTAAACCTTCACTCTGGGGAACCTATTCGATGTGAGACTCATTATAATTTACTTACCTTGAGAACTGATGCACTGGTAACTCTACTTTATGGTTCGTTGTCACGGCGGCTCCACTCTACGGTTCGTCGTCACGGTGGCTCTGCTCTACGGCACATTACACGGCGCTTCACTTAGTCTTCTCAGACCAGTCAGCTTTTCCGGTTAGCATCCTTGTAGGTAAACCTCCTAGATCAGAACTCCCCGTAGGTATCCTTCTCCGATTAAACTTTCCATAAGTAGCGCCAGTGATCGTCTTTGAATCATTATAATGAGAACTCAAATCTTAACAGGTTCCTATCCTTTAGTAGTTTCATAAACCGTTGTCTTTATGTCTGCCATCTTATCTAGGGTCATTCTATTTGTAAATTTTCACTTTCTGTTTAGCTCCAGGCATTATCCTTAACTCAACTTTCCCTATTGGGTAATCACCTACTTCTTGGGAAATCTATTAGCCACTAATATCTCTATGATTCTTGGTCCCACCTTGAGACCATAACCTGGTGGCTACTGAAGTTTCCAGCTTTCGTATGGTTCTGTTAAGGAACTATCTCTTAGGTATTTGGAACCTAGGCAAAACTCACTCATATTTTCTAAGGGTTCCTACTCTCACAGGGGTCATAGTTCTGAGATTTCTCTCGCTTAAGCAATATTAACTTCATAATGTCTATTGATTCTTGGTACTAATATTGGTATACTTACTACTGGGTACCTACAACTCTCATAGGTACTAGTATGACATAACTGTCTCCCCAGAATTACTGGGTACTTTCCTTCTTCTGTCAATTGATCACCACCGTCAAGGACTTAATCAAAAGATCTTCGTCCCCAGAGCCATGCCCCGTTGCACGCATGGTGTCTGGCCTCTACAAGGTAGGAATTTTCTTCTCAGGGTACCTTAACAAGTTATTATTTTGACAAGGACATTAAATCGATAGGTTACTATCCAAGGGAAACCTAAACAGTAGGTTACTGTCTACCGGAAAACTTAAGTCGTACCGACTTCTCTGTACCACTTCCCTTGAAACTCTGAGCGGGGATTTAACTTAGATTCCGATTCCCATATCAAAAGTCTTAAAGTTTAACAACAGAAACCATATTCTGTGCCATCTACTCTATATCAAGGCCTCCCGAGCCTAACCCTTTTCCTTAGGATGTACGTCCTTTTTGTATCACAACACCAGTATTGTATCAGTACTTGTACTTGTTTTTTTCGAAACACTTTTAAAACCATGGCTTAGAGCCTAACTTAGTTAGTCAAACCGATTGGCCAGGTAGGCGTCTATCATGGGAGCCTCACCGTGCTAGGGTGACTGATTGGCTGATCCACATAGACTCGGCCGTACCTTCGGCACCAATGGTTTACTGTAACTGAGTCGGGTTCATACCAGATAAAACACTTTTGAAAGCTTAGAACCTAACTCTGCTACTCAGACAATCCGACTAGGCAGGTGTTTTTGTGGAAGGCTCGACGAATTCAAGGAAACTGATTGCCAACCACAAAACCCCTTTCTAGATATCGGACTGTTTGGAGTAACTTAGTTAACTCCGTGCCAGGATGTCTGCTCTGATACCAAAATGTAACACCCCAACTTTTCTAAAGCATTTTCAAAATTATTTGATCAGAGTTCAAAATAATTTAACCAGAGTTGAGCAACGAAATGATTTTAAATACAAAGTAACTGATATTCAACCACTGTAGTGTACTGGTTTGTTGATACAAAGAGTTCGAAAGACTATACATATCTACAGGACTTTCTCCAGCTAGTCCTTCTGCCTGCTGCTTACCCTTGTTTCTGTTTCTGTTCACTCCGAAAATCCTGAAGCTACAGTAAGAGCTGAGGTTCAATACCCATTGAACCTCAGGTAACGGTTAACCTCATGCTTATGTATCAAATATGTATAACAGATATTCATGTCAAAACAACAATAATCACATACATTATTCTCATATTCACATAATAACATAACACAGCCACTGCAATATGCATGTTATTATAGTCTGCACTATTCACCAGTGCCACGGTGTACATCCGTGTCCTCAGCGCTAGGAAAACATAACGGCGTTATCAAGACTATAACCCGTATTAAATTGTATGTGTATGATCAATTTTTAAAAACAGAATTTTAGACTATCTATCACATATAAGCATACCATAAGCATCAGAGTTAAGGTTACAATACGCGTCCGTACCTTCGTTCGGTGTGAATAGTAATTTACTATTCATGTATACGGCACTATTCACGTATACGGTACTATTCACGTATCCCCAAACTTCCTTTGAATCTGACTCCGGAATCCTCGGATATCCTATAATATCATTTTTATCAGTGACCATTAATTTTCAGCATTTGCGGAAACTATGTTGGATATTCACTATTCATGTGAATAGTACCAGTAAAAATATTTTTACCGTGCCGGTAAATATTTTTTACTGTGCCAGTAAATAATATTTACTGTCCAAGGATAATTCTTTTCTGATGTGACAGATCAGACTAAGCTGCAGCCACAGAGCATACTCAGAAAAACTCTATCTGGCATTTCTACTATAATTACCAAAAGAAACTACCAAATATTAAGACTAGAGACCAAAGAACTTACCCTTGAAGTTCCTGCTCATTCTCTCCAGCTTCAAGAACTTTACTCTAAACTCTCTCTCTAACTCTAAGAATTCTCACTCTTCTCTTAAACTCAACTGTTGTTCTCTGAGTTTGGTGTGAAGAAAATGAAGAAATGAAGCCTCTATTTATAGTGAAAAAGCATGATACTATTCATACTTTATCAGGTCAGATTTTGGCCGTTGGATCTTGACTTTAAACATGGCTTCATCTCAACCGTCCAATCCATTTGCTTACGTCATCGATGACGTCATCAAGATGCTTACGTCATCGATGACGTCATCATGACGATGACACTTTCTTACTCTTTTGCATTTATCCTATAAAGATTCCCTGATCGGTGTTCTAATCGCGTTATATTAGAAATTCTCAAGAATCCGGAAGCACAGCCTTGAAGTTCTATTTTTCCTCTTCAGAAATATCTGGGTCAACTAAATTTTTGATCCTATTTAGGGTATTCCGTAACCTGCCGAAGATTTTAAGTCGGACACTGACAGTTACAGAAATTACTTCGGGTGACACCATCTTCTAGACAAAAATTCACTGATTCATAATATGTGCAGTTGTTTACTACTTAATTCAAGGAGTTTGAGTTATGATTTATTTCCTACAGATTCCACTATCTGTCCTAATTCAAAATATCAGTTTCAACCTATCTCAATAATCATTCCGCCGATTACGGAAATGACTTTGGAGATAACCCACTCTGAGATAGAAATTCACTTGTTTATAATATACCCTTACTTTAAAAACCTAATTCACGGTTTATTAGAAATAATTTTATTTCTATTGTTTTCCAAAGTATAAGATATTATATTATAATAATATTATTATTGAGTGGGTCCCGCGCGCAAAATTTTTCAAAACTCACGAGACTTCTGTCGGCAGAGGAGAAATAATTTGACGTGGGTCCCGCATGAATAGTAAATACGTATTTATGAATAGTGAATACCGTATTTTTGAATAGTGAATACGTATTTGTAAATAGTAAATACCGTATTTTTGAATAGTAAATACGTATTTGTAAATAGTAAATACTTTTCATATTTCTCAAAATATCGATTAAATACCGTATTTATAAAAAGTGAATACGTATTTGTGAATAGTGAATACTATTCATGTACGTATTTGTGAATAGTAAATACTATTCATATTCAAAAATACTGATTTCAAATTTGTCATTTTCAAAAATAGGGCCTAGTAGTCCTCCAAAAATAGGCTAGTTTTCAAGTCTTTAGGTCCAAAATTCAGGATGTTACAATATAAACTTATATATAATTTAATTTTCACATTGTATAATACAGAGATTGTGCAGGCAGGCGTTTAAACTTTAATGTGTATGATTTTTTTTTAATTATTATTTAAAAATTTATGGGATAGGATATTGGTACTAAATTTTATTAGAAAACACTTTAATTTGTCAAATTGAGCTAATCAAATTAAAAATATATAAAAATAATATGCATGTACTCTTATTTCTACTTTTCAAAATTAATTCAGAGTTTAATGTTTCTGTTTTTGTTGTAGATTTTTTTTTCTACCATACCCACATAAAAGTTAGTGGATCCCATTGTTAAGAGAAGAGAGAGAAAATATTAATGAGGCTAGTCACTTTTATGTGAGTGTGACAAAAAGAATATTTATGTAGTAAAAGCAGAAACATTAAACCCATTAATTAATCAATCAATTAATCATAAATGATTATCCTCCATGATAATCAATATCAATAATATATTAATGGGTTAAAGTATATTTTTCCCCTTAAAGTATGCGCCTAGAAGCAATTTTGCCCCTGAAGTTTTCGGCGTAGCAATGTTACCTCTAAAGTTTAAAAACAGAGCGTTGACCGTTAGGATTTTCAACAGAGAGGCAACATTGCTCCATTTTTAAACTTTAGGGGCAAAATTGTTACTTTTTTTTGGGAGCAATGTTGCCCTTGAAGTTTAAAAACGAAGCAATGTTGCCCCTCCGTTAAAAACCCTAACGTCATGTTGCTCCGTTTTTAAACTTCAGGGGCAACATTGCTACGCTGAAAACTTCAGGGGCAAAATTGCTCCTAGACGCATACTTTAAGGGCAAAAATGCACCTTAACCCTATATTAATATATATTCTCTTTCCTCTTTCTCTTTTTTTTTTTAAAAAAATTTTTGTAACATCCTATAATTTATTTAGAATTATAATAGGATAGATTAATTTATGGTAATTAATTTACTTAAGAATATTCAGTATAGGAGTAAAACTTTCTAATGTTAGTTAAAATAATAATAATGATTTCTATTATTGTAATATATTAATATTATAGGGAAAAGTATTTTTCCGATCACTGGAGATAGAGTTATCTCCAGTGACTCCAAAACTATGTCGTTTTGAATTAATGAAGGGTTTGTTAGTAATTTCAAAGGAATTAATGAAGGGTGTTTTAGTAAAATGTATATGATTAAAAAATAAATAAAATTACAGAAACACCCTTCATTAATCCAAAACGACGTAGTTTTGGGATCACTGAAGATAACTCTATCTCCAGTGTAACACCCCCAAATTTCTAACAAATCTAATAACATAAAATTGTAATAATCTTTACGAACATTACTGTAATTCAAAATAACTGAGTTTGGGAAGTGTTACTGCTGCACTTGTACTGGGATAAGTGCAAGGCTACACTTATTACATTAATCATAAATCAGAACTTAAATAGGTGTGTTTTATTCAAAACAAAGAAAATAAAATAAAAAGAAAACAAAAAAAAAAACTAGCTAGAATACTGAATGATCTTCCTCACTTCTCACTATTAGCCCCAATTCTTGACATCTATTTCACTGAAATTCTGCTCCTCGAAGGATCATCGCAACCCATGAACACAAACATCAGCAACGCTGGTAATCCTAATAAAACAAAGCAATATAGAGAAAACAAAATATTTACGTAATAAAAAAATATCTTCCACACACACACACACACACACACATATATATATATACATCCAAGAAAACAATTTTATTATTCTTTATTCAATTTAATTAGTGGAAAGAGAACCATGGTAGACTCGTATATCCTGTCAGTTTACCCTGTGACTCGGAAACCTGTCAGTCACAGATCAACAAATTTGGTCATAAAACATTTTCTTTCTAGTGTGCACACATCTTCCCAAAGTTGCTACTAGTGTCCCAGAAACCTGCCAGACACCACTTTGGGAAGAACGGATACTATCGGTTCACATCAAAATATATATTGGAGGCATAAAGCCTAATTGTATTCACCATTTTGGGAGGTACCATTCCAAAGCTATCCTCCCACCGTTAAGTTATTTAAAATACATGTATAATAAACTCCTAAATTATTTCTATTATTTACTTATCTTTTATATATTTTTCTATTATTTTAATTAAATATAGGATATAAAGATATTTTGACTTAAAATTTGTTCATATTTTATTTTATTGTGCAAGAGATATTATATAAAGAAAAAGAAAATATCAAATAATATAGCATCAAACACAGCTAGCATAAACATGAAAATTAATGTGCTTACTTTATTGATAAATAATGAATAATATATAAACATTGCATTGTGTACAGTAGTTAATCTAGCTAAAATCTAGGATCATAGCTAATATCTAGGATCACTAATATCATTACCCAACAGACTCGGTAAAGTAAATTAAAATGACTCCACTACTCCCAAAAAAGTAGCTAACCACATGCTTATAATAATATATATATAAAAAAAACAGCACACAATAAACATTTAAAAACTAAATAACTTAATCCCTCTTATTGTGGAGATTAGCACCGTACGGAAATATGCAACATTAACCACGTAGAGAAAGAAAACTGAGATTATTAATATCAACACATTTAAAGAGTACATGTATTTAATATATATATTTATATGTTTATATTTATATTTATTTTAATGAAAGACACATGTATTTCAATAAAGAAAAAAAAAAGACACACCCAGAGCGCAAACAAAATGCACAAATACATAGGCATCTGAAGCAAAGGAAAATATACATGTATATTTAATTTATGCACTAAGGAAGCAGTTACGTCAAGGAAAGGACATATATATCTAATTCAACACGAAAGCCGAGGCGTTCAAGAAGAAGGTATGCACCAGGAAATTGATCAATTGCTTGCAACAATTACTCATAGATGCCAAAAATGAAAGGCATATAAATCTACAACGCAGCAACGCCTTTAAGGGTTATCATGAAAATCAAATTGTTTAAGGGATTAGGATTACATATAATATATTTTATATATAACAACTCTATCAAAATTTATATAAAACTAACATGAGACTCATGGAGATTAGGATTACCTATCAGGATTCATATAAAATTAACTTAAGATTCATGGGGATTAGGATTACCTAGTCTCCCTTTTACTAACCTCCTAGAAAAATAATTGACGAGAGTACAGAATGAGAATGTAGTAGCGGAGAGAAAAAAAATAGAGGTGAAGAAAAGTATCGAGCGTTTTCTAGGTTTAAGCAGCCAGACTTAAGTTTAGAATTAAAATCTAGGGTTTTAGCTATGGGTTGGCCCTTTAATTATTCTCAATTAATAAATTAACAGTTGAATTTCTAAACTTTTTCTATTATTACCACAATTATTACCAATTAATAAATTGTAAAATAATACAAAAATTATTAAATTCTAAATATTTATTTACTATATTATTGTTATTATTATTACTATATCATCATCATCATCATTACCATTATTAATAATAATATCAGGGGTATTACATTCTATCCTCCTTAAAACAAGCTTTGTCCTCGAAACTAAAATAAAATTCACATGTTAATAGTAATCACATAACAAGTCACAAACATGTGGAATGTGGCGCTGGATTCCCTCAAAAGGTCTAGGGTTTGAGCTGCGGTAAAACTACTCGTAATCCGCCTTGTATGGAGCTACTACTGTTGGAAGGGTCGTCCTTGCCACTGCAGAACCCGGAGTGGTTGAACACTTGCCACCATTTTTGTTATCAAGTCACAAAATTTTAAATATACAATAATCAAAATTTCAAGGAAATAAATCATTTTAAAAGACAAGTAAATAACCTTTCACTATCCATCTCTCACGTTTTAATTATTATTATTATTATTACTACTACTACTACTATTTGACTCATTTATTTACTTAACTCTAGGATCTTTGATCCCTTGAGTTAGTATCAAAAGCGAATCCAAGTTGAACCTGGGCTTTGATACCATTTTGTAATACCCCAAATTTCTAACAATTATCATAGTATAAAATTTAAATAATTTTTATAAATGAATACTGAAATTTGAGATAAACAACTTTGGGGAGTGTTACCGCCACACTTGTACTAGGACAAGTGCAATGCTACTTATTACAATAATGTAAATTCAAACTTAAGCAAAAATTGTTTTATTCTGAACAAAGTAAAAATAAAACTGAACAAAATTAGTTGAAGGTGCTTCCTCACTTCTCACTGCTAGCCCCAACCCTTAGCACTTATTTCATTGAAATTCTGCTCCACCGAAGGATCATCGCAGCCCATGAATCCAAACATCAACAATTGCTGGTAATTCTAATAAAACACAATTTAAATGGCACAGATATGTTAATCAAAGCATATACATATATATATATATATATATATATATATATATATATATATATATATATATCATAAGGCAATTGCATCAAACATTATTTGTCATCTTTTTAAATTTATTTAGACCTGGGAAACCCTACCAATGTATTTAGTAGGAAAAGAACCATGGTAGATCCGGGAACCCTGCCAGTCTACCCTATGACCCGAAAAACCCTGCCAGTCACAATTAATAAAATTTGGCCATTAAGTATTTGTTCCTAGTGTGCACACCTCTTCCCAAAGTTGCTACTGATGTCCCGGGAAATCCTACCAGACACCACTTTGGGAAGAACGGATATCATCGGTTCACATCAAATAATATTTCGAGGGCATAAAGCCCGATTGTGTTTATCACTTTGGGAGGTACCGTCCCAAGACTATCCTCCCACTGTTAAATTATTTTAAAATACATTCATAATAAAATTCCTAAATTATTTTTATTATTTAATTATCTTTTATATACTTTTCTATTATTTAATTAAATATAGGATACAAGGATATTTTGATATCAAATCCAATCATGTCCTATTTCATTATGCAACGGATACTATATAAAGAAGTAAATAATATCAAATAATATAGCATCAGACAAAGTTAACATAAACATTAAAATTAATGTGCTTACTTTATTGATAAATAATATGTAAACATTGCATTGAGATAGGACAGTAGTCAATCTAGCTAAAATCTAGGATCATAGCTAATATCTAGGATTACTAATATCACCACCCAATAGACTCGGTAAAGTAAATTAAAATGACTCCACTACTTCCAAAATTTTGGATCCTTCATTAATTCAAAACGACGTAGTTTTAGGGTCACTGGAGATTAATCTATCTTCAGTGACTGGAGAAATACTTTTACATAATATATATATATATATGGGTAAAGGATTTCTCCAGTCACTGGAGATAGAGTTATCTCCAGTGACCGTAAAACTACGTTGTTTTGAATTAATAAAGGGTGTGTCTGTAATTTTAGGTAAATTAATTAAGGGTGCAAAATTACGAAAACACCTTTCATTAATTCACCTAAAATTATAAATACAACCTTCATTAATTCAAAACGACGTAGTTTTAGGGTCACTGGAGATAACTCTATCTTCAATGACTGGAAAAATACTTTTCCCTAAAACGTGATTGGGGGTTGGCCCCCCATTGTTGACTTTGGGGGGAGGGTAATAAGTTTTGCCCCAATTACTCCCCCAATATTGATAGGGAAAAACCTTATATCCTTTAAACCCCGCAAGTGTACCGGCTGTATCAAGTAATAAAATAATCAGAAAAGTATTGTTCCTACGAGAACTCATTCTAACTAGCGATTAGATATTAAATCTCATTGTTTTGTTTAAGTTGAGCAAGTCAGAATTGTTTTCAAAGAGAAAAAGAATAAGAACTAATAGTAGCAAAAGATTTTTCACAAAAGAGCAAATTCCAATATCAAAAAGTACAACCTAGAGTCACTAATCCCTTGTTTGGTTTTTTTAGATTTTATCCTCACTAAATTAATTTTGACTTAACCTAAACATCTAATCTAGAGCATTAATGTCTATAAATGCCTTTCGGTCCATTTATTTACCTATCTTAGTCAATTACGTGATGCCTCACACAACTAAATAAGATGCTTTTTAAATCGGGCTCACTCTAATTTGATTATGTGGAGCTTTTAGGTATATTCCTATCCTAGACGCAAATTAGATTTAAACCTAACTTCACGTTAAATTTAAATCTAATTCCACATTATTTATTCCCAAGGTCAATTTAGGATTCTCTCTTCCAAGTTCAACCTTAAATCCCCAAAACATGCTCAATGGTGGCCACTCACTAAGCAATAGCAATAAACATAGGATTAAATAAACTAAATTAAAATTAAGCAAAACTAATTAGTGGGAATAATCTCTAAAACCCAAACAAGTTCATAGGTTCTTTAGGTTGAAAAGAAAATTAGCCACACATGGCTATAAGAAAACCCATTACAAAAATAAGAAATTCAGATCCCAGCATAAAAAGAAAAAGAAGAAGAAGAAAGAAGAGCTCCCAGAATAACTCTGCTTCTTTATTTTTTATCTCCAGCAAAATCTCAAGCTCTAGGTTTTTTCTTCACTGCCCGTGCGTCTCCAATTTTTCTTCCTCCTCTGGTGCGTGCTTGCTGATCCCTTTTTTTTATTCCATTCATGGCTTGGGTTCCACGTGGTTCATTCTCTAATATTGCCAAATCAATCAATTAATGCTCTGATTCCTTTATTCTCTTCAATTGTCATGACTGCTTTAGGAATCAATTTCATTCAATTTTTTTTTATTGATTCAAATTGATTTCAGCCCAAAAGTTGTCGTGATGCTCTACTTATTCTGATTGTCAAAAAAAGAAAGGAAATCATATAATAATAGCAATGACACAATAAAATCTGAACTTTTATTTATTTATTTATTTTTTGAAAACTTCCTATTATTATTATTATTATTATTTATTTCCTAAACTCAAAAGCTTCTATTTTAAATTGAAATCCCACAAATGATGTATCCAGATTGATTTCTCTTAAAATCTCAAGAAAATCTCTTTAAATTAGTGATAATGACTTCTCAAATATATCAAATTATATCTAAAATCTATTAAAATTGAGAAGTCATCAAATACGCACCTTAGGATGCATATTTCGTCAGAGCAAGCGAAAGTGTAAGAAATATAGAAATAGGAAAGAAAGAAGGAGAGAGGGAAATGATAGACATAATTATTTGGGAGCTTGGTAGTAGCATTTTGGTGATTATTTGGGAATTAACGAATAATAGGTAACTCTGAATATTATTCTATATACTTGTGAATTGTGTATAATTATAGATTTTTTTTTTATAGACTGATTTATATGTTATATGTATTATAATACTATTATTATGAAAACTGAATATTACAGTTTTGTACCCACAAAAATTACAGTTTTGTACCCACACAAAATTACAATTTTCTACCCATGACAATTACAGTTTGTGCCTAGCAAAAATTACGATTTGGCCCCTAAATTTCAGAAATGACAGTTTGGTCCCGAATTTTAAAAATGACAGTTTAGTTGCGAATTTCAAAATGAGAGTTTAGTCCTTCGAATTTTCAAGAATGACAGATTGGTCCGATGAGATTTTATGAGATGTTTGGTTTACCTTTTTATGATAATTGATATAAATGGAAGCGTGTTTTAATATACTTTATTTTATTGATATAATTATCGTGGCGACTGTATGCGTGATGTGTTGGAGTAAGGAGGAATTTAAATGATAAGATTTATTTATGCTACCACTTGGTGAATAGTGGATGGTATGTTTTCCTCGGGTCGGGATTTCATTGGGGTTGTGGGACACGTGACACCTCCTTAATTGTTATTTTTAAGGAGGAGAGCCATAGTCCATACTTAAGCTCTATACCTTTGACTGAGTGTATCTTAGGTTTTGGTGAGCTTGGAACCATCCAGTCAAATGAATGAGTTTCTGTTAGACTATATGTTAGCCTAGAACTATAGTCAACAGTACAAGGGTAGACGGTGGTATAAGGGAGGCTGCATATTGCATATTGTATAATTGTATAGTTCACAATTTGATATAATGATGATTACTTTTACAAAAGAATTTTGTATGAGAAATTATGATATATACAAATATATATATATATATGTGTGTGTGTGTGTAATTTTTGTCATATATAATTTGCTTGTGTACGTAGAAACTTTCATTAGTTACTGAGACGTTAAATCTCATCTTATATTAATATTTTTCAAATGAACATTTTAGTAGGAAGTAAGGGAAGACACCTATGGAGTGACCTTTGAAGATTCTTTTGTACTCATGTAGTTTAAGTTATGTTATTTTTATTTGCTATGACTCTAGGACTTCCGCTTTGTATTTTAACTCTGAAATATTTTGGAAACTTATTTTGACTTTGTGTTATAAATTTTATTTGAATTGATTATTTAATTTAATGATTTGGATATTGATCATCCTTGTTGGAGGTATTTCAAATATTTTTTATCATCCTTGTTGGAGGTATTTCAAATATTTTAGCCAAGTTTTTAGGTGTTGAATTTTGAGTGTTACAAATCTCATATCCACTTTTATATCATGAAATAGATAGTTCAAATTTGATATTTTATAAAATTATTATCATAATATTTTATAAAATAAAATTTATTTATCTTTTATATTGCAGCTATGAAAAAATTGGATGATAAGAGTTTTTTTTTTTGCTCGAAATCTTAAATCTATCTATTTATGTTTATAGTAATAATTTCATAAAATATTTTTTTATACATAATTTCATAAAATATTGAGTCTCGACAGTTTTTTTTTTTCCCTATCTTAACAATGGATATAAGAATTTCAAAAGAAAATAAGAACAGGGAAAATGAGAGAGACCTAACGCGCAATAAACGAACAAACTCGCGGCAGAGAAGGAAGTTTTATTTAATTGTGTCGCGAAGTTTAAACGAGCGAAGAGAGGCAATTCGAAGAGATAAAGAAAGTTCAGAAACCTTGTGATTGCAATTTGGATCAACGATGAAGCATGCACTAACATTTGCGGTTCTTTTGATTTCCTTTTCGCTCTTAAATTCCTCATCTTTTTCTTCAGTTCAGCCTTTCTCGGTGGACGGGACGGTGTTGCAATTGGATGAATCCAACTTCGATTCCGCCATATCGACGTTCGATCGTATCTTGGTTGACTTCTACGCTCCATGGTGTGGTCACTGCCAGCGTCTCTCTCCCGAGGTTCTCCCTTCTCTCCTTACTTTCTAATTCGTACCCTGAATAATTGCTGCGGATAATTCGAAGGCATTTGACAGTATTTTAACCATTTATGCTTCACCTTTGGGTTTGAGAACGCTTATTGAAGTTTCTATTCAACTTGACTCATTAGGAAGAGCTTTTTTTTTTTTTTTTTCCGCCTCCATTCAAAATGTGGGATTTATGGGTTTATTCGCATGTTGTTAGCTAGTTGCTTCAATTGGACCACCTAAAAAATGTCTTATTAATGTTAGTTTATGCTTTTTGTAATGCATGTTAGGAATTGCAGTATCCATGCTTAGAAATATTTAGTTTGATAAACTATGAGCCTGTTTGGGAAGGCAGTGAGGGCTGAAAAAGCAGGTTAGAAAGGGAAAATTAGGTGTATGGGTTTACATTTTTTCAAATGGATTTTTAGGCCAAAAACTACTTTTGAGAAGAAGCCATTAATTAAGACTTGCTTTGTAAAAGTTAGATTGGAAAAAAACTACTTCTGCTATTGCTAATCCAAACGTGCTCATAATTAAGGTTGATGCGGAGACGATATTGAAACAAGAGATGAAGTGGTCCAAGTGGCTGGTCATCATGGTCTTCTAGTTTATCACCAATTATCATTTCTTTTTTTATATAATGATAAACAGAAAATTTCTGGCCAAAAAAAAAAAAAAAGATAAATGGAAAATTTGGGGAAGGTATTAAAAATTATGTCCTCTTTTCACTTTGTGCTAAATAAGACAATTTAAGGAGGGATTTGATCTCATTAACCCTTTAATACTAAAAAGTATGGCATTCCAAGGACCATGGCATTAACCCCGTCACCCACAATGGAATGCCTTCCCTAGTTAAATTTAATAAAAAGAAGAAAAACAAAACAATACCATTGGTTTGAGCCATGCTGAAGTATACTTTTTCTTCTCTGTATTTCCTGACAAGATGATAACAAAACAAAATTAAAATGCTAGTCACAAGGTGCCAAGTTGTTAAATTTGATCAATTACTTGATAACTTGATAATCTTAACGTCATTTCATAGATCAAGAGTTTCCTGCGAAAGGTATTAGAGTTGTAATATCACACAGCAAATTCACGTTTGACTTCTCTTCTTTAAACATGCCTGATTGCCATTTATGTTTCATTTCAAGTGAGTAGGATGAAATATCTTATTTGTTACCTTTTAGTTAGATGCAGCTGCACCTGCACTTGCAGCTTTAAAGGAACCCATAGTCATAGCAAAAGTGGATGCAGACAAGTATAGCCGTCTTGCAAGAAAATATGATGTGAGGTATGTTTCTTTTGTCCTGTATATTGATTGTTGAAACTATATTTATTTCCAAGTGATATTAATGTTGTTTTCCCACTCCAGTTTCCATTGAAATGTAAAATGTCTGTCATGTTTCTCCCTTTGTTCTGGCCCCCATTTTTACCACTTTTTGGAATTTAAATTTATTTCTATAGGGAATTGGTTTAGAATCTTATTCTTTCCTTACTGGAGATGAACTTATCCTAGACTTTTATTCTGTGATGTAGTGCTTATCCTTCCCTCATGCTGTTTATACATGGTGTACCCACAGACTATCATGGACCAAGGAAAGCTGATCTACTAGTTCGTTACCTAAAGAAGTTTGCTGCTCCAGATGTTATCATTCTTGATTCAGATTCTGCTGTTAATAACTTCGTTGAAGCGGCTGGCACTTTATTCCCCATATTTATTGGTTTTGGGTTGAGTAGTTCTATGATAGAAAACTCAGCTATAAAGTACAAGAAAAATGCATGGTTTTCCATTGCAAAGGATTTCTCAGAGGATGTCATGGGATCATATCATTTTGATAAGGTTCCTGCTTTGGTTTCCATTAATCAGGAATACAACGAGTGGAACACTTTATATGGCCCCTTTGAAGGTTAGTTTATCCTCAGATCTTAAATTGTTTTATTTAGATGTAAATATCACTTCATTGAAACTTCTCTTCTCTCTTAGGCATCTGTTTCTCTGTTTATGATACGTTGAATAATCTGTTCCTTATATTTGTTTTTTCTGGAAAGGATGTCATTAAGTTCCACTTATAGATTGAAAATAAAGATAAATAAAATCCTTCAAAAGATGAGAGTAAAAGAGTAGCAGAGTGTTAAATCCCAATAGTTCTGCTTCAATTGTTCACACTTCTATGTGTGATGATGGTTCATATCTACTTCCAAACAATATCTGAATGATGAAATCAATATCCTAATGTATTTTGAGCAAAAAAAATATCCTAATCTATTATGTATATTTGAAATATTTTGATGCTTTCATAGAAACGGACATGGAGTTGAGTTTATCAACATGTACTAATATATACCATCACATTGCATGTTGCAACATATTTGCTGTCCTTCAAACTTAATATTTTAAATACCTCAATTTAGATACATCATTTTAAATTTTCTTGGTAATGTTCTTGTCTCAAAAATCAGAGAAGGTAGTGGAAGATTTTGTGAAACAAAACCTGATTCCTTTAGTGGCACCTGTATCCTTTGACACAATAAAGTTGATGGAAAGTGATGGGAGGAAAATTGTCTTGACAATCTTTGAGGACGAGGATGAAGAAAGATCAAAGGAGTTCATTAAACTATTGAAGGCTGGTGCATCTACAAATCGTGATTTAATATTCGGTCATGTTGGTATTAGACGGATGGAAGATTTTGCTGAAAAATTCGACCTCAACAAGTTGCCAAAAATGGTTGTTTGGGACGGAAGTGATGAGTACCTATCTGTAAGTTTTCTACCTTGAAAGAGTTTCTATTACGTCAAATTTGCTTTAATTTAATCACACTATATGATAATCAGTTTCCATTTGTTTTACTTAGAGGTTTAATCTCAAGTTTACATTTTTATCTTGCCCTGATACTCCTTATCATAAAGCATGTCTTTATCTAAGAAGATAAGAAAGATAGAATGCCGTTTTATTGTACGCACAGGTTCTTTTGATTATATACTTTTTCTGGTCCTTAATATAAGATCCAATTTAAAGCGAGTGGATCTTATATTAAAGACTAAAGGGAGTATTTGGTATTTGGTATGCCAACATGTAATAGGTGTCTTATGACCCTCGTATCCCAATTCCCAAATATAGGTATAGATGATCTGGGATGTCTTGCTTAATCTTGGTGTACCAAATGCCTCCATAATGTTATTGGCTACAAAATTTCATGTTTTTCATCGTCAGTCTCATGATGGTTTGGTAACTTGGTCCTCAAGATATGTAATTAAACTAAGCAGGCGCTACACTGTTTACTGACTTAAAAGCTTGAATGAAGTGATTCTCTGGTTTCTAAATCAGCAAGGGGGAATCCAAAAGGCTAAACACATGTAATGTAACTTCTTTTTACTGCACAGTATGATGCTCTCTCCGATCCATAATATAATATCCCTTTTAATGAATAAATTAAATTTTAAAGTGGATCTTCTATTAAGGATCAGAACTAGTTATGGTTTGTTTGTTGTATACTGTTAATATGTTCTTTTCCCTAGTGGAATATTCAGATATCTTCTAGCCCTTAATTAATGCATTGGATCATTTGATTTCCCTTGTGTTGTTTCCACTATCTAACTTCCTTGTCACGGTACACAAGCACATGAATTGCTTTGTTTAAAGTCTGCTGGCTGATTTTTTTTTTTTTTTCCTTCTTTCATTTTGCATTAAAATTTCCTCAAGAGAGAAGCCAATACAGTTTTTTGATGATCTTCAGGTTATTGGTTCAGAAAGCATTGATGAGGTTGATCAGGGAACTCAAATCAGTAAATTCCTAGAAGGATACCGGGAAGGAAGAACAACACAGAAAAGACTCGATGGCCCATCGCTCTTGCGTGTGTTGACAAAATCTCCAGCGCTTAGAATCTTGTATGTCTTTACTGCTGTTATTGCAGTGTTGATGCTTGTTCTGATCTTTTGTTATGGAGATGATGAGCACCAGAGGGTACCAAGAGAAGACCAGGTTGATCATGCTAGCAGCTCTGCCTTAGAGGCTAAAAGCAAAGAGTATAAACCAGAAGATAAAGAAGATTAAATTACCACTTCGTTGACATAATAATTAAATCTTGCTCTGCTTTAGGATTTAAAAAAAGTAGTTCTTGGTATCAGGTAGATATCATTGGATACGGTTTCAAAATTCTTGTGCAGTCCAGAAAAATTATGCATTTTATTGATGTACTTAGGGGACTTGCTTCTATCATTTTCTTTTACTGTCCGCTTTCATCCTTTACCTCCTTTATAACCATTGGATCAAAATCCAATGATCCACATTTAATATTTTCTTCTTATCTTTCTCTCTCCTCTTTTTATAAGAAAAGAAAAAAAATATTAATAACGTTAAATGTGGATCATTGGATCTTAATCCAATGGTCATAAAAGGGGTAAAGGATAGGAGCGGACAGTAAAAAAAAAGGACAGAAGCCAATTCCATACTTAGGTACTTATTGCAATCAATATGGGTTTAGTTATGCTAAGATGTTCTGGGGATTTTAACCATCAATGCTGATTATTCCCTCTCGTCCTTATTATAAGTTTTTATTATAAGGCACCAAATTCTTATCAACCAATAAAAACAGCTAAAGTTAATAAAGTTATCCTACAATTTAAATAACTTCAAATATTACCCCCACTAATTGTTTTAAATACTAATATTATATTAGTTATTACTCTCACTTACTACCTTTATTAATTATAGCCATACATAGAAAAAAAATAATTTGAAGCGCCTTGGAAACAAGCAAACATATTATAAAAAGGGCCAAATGCAATTGCTTGTTAGTCTTTATAATTAGGACTAGAGGGAGTACTATTCATTACTCCTTCCGATTTTAAATATAAGACAAAGTTAACTTTTTTGAAGAGATTAAGAAAGATAATTAAATTACTTTAAAATATTTGTATTTGTCATTTTTTTCCAAATTATTTTCTTAACTTATAAATTGATATATAATTTAAGGATATGATTAATTGACTTATTTAACTTCTTTAATATCTAAAAAAAAAATCTATCTTATATTTAGGACCAAATGGAGTAGAGTTGTTTTCTCCCTCATTTTCCCCCCCTTCTTATTGTGCTGCATAATTTGGGTTGACTTGTGAGTAAAAGCTGGAGCGAAGGAAAAAAGGAGGGAAGAAAAACAAGAAACATAGCACGAGTACTAAATAAGACGTCGGTTTTGTTGACCTTTTAAAACTACCGTACAAAAATATAAGAAGTGTTGTAGGAAAAAAATTTAATTCAAAATATAAGAGGTTATCATGATACTACCTCCGGTTCTAATTATAAGACATAGTTGACTTTCTTTGGAGATATTAAAGAAGCTAAATAAGTTACTAAATCATTTCATATATTGTGCATTTTTAGATTATATATTAGTTTATTAATTAAACTAATTAGTTTGAAGAAAAAAATAAAAATAAAAATAGTTTAAGCTAATTTAATTAGCTTCTTTAATTTCTCTAAAAAAGTCAACTATGTCTTATAATTAGGACCGGAGGGAGTAATTAGTTACTACCTTCGGTCCTAATTATAAGAGCTAGTTGACTTTTTTTGGAGAAATTAAGGAAGCTAAATAAGTTACTTAATCATTTCATATGTTATGTATCTTTAGATTATACTCTATATTAATGTATTAGTTAAACTAATTAGTTTGAAGAAAAAATTAAAATTAAAATACTTTAAAATAATTTAATTAGCTTCCTTAATCTCTTCAAAAAAAATTAACTGGCTCTTATAATTAGGACGGGAGGGAATATTATTTTCCACACTTGTATCCCTGACAGGTGACAGATAATAAATATATAGAGCATTTAAAAATTACATTCTCTAATAAGGATAAAATATATACTCAATTTTAACACATTAAATTATTTAACCAACATTCTTATATTTATGTGAACTAGTTTACCTCGTCCTATAATTTTATCCATTCAAGACACATTAAATTATTTAACCAACATTCTTAAAGCATGTCCTCATATCCTTTTGTTAAAGGATCAAACTTAAGAATATTCTACTTAAATTATATCCGAATAATCAATTTAAAAATTTTGGGAAAAAATAAATGTTTTAAATCATCATTAAGACGTTGATATTTTTTTAAAACTATCACTGGTGTTCCTAAAAATATAGTTTAATTATTTCTATATCAAATGTATATTTTGAACCCGTAGCTCAAAAATATCTGACTTCTAACTCAAAAAAACTGACATACTCAAATTTATCAAATATTTTTTTATCCGCATTTTTAAAAAGTAATTTAAATTTATATTTAAAGCTGCTATTATTATTTGTTGATAAGTGATAACCGTGGTGTCATTCACTTAAAAATAATTTTGGTTGGTGGTGAAGTGGCAGGAATCCAATGGGCGATTGCCTATTGTTTTAAAATCTGTGTGCGGATATGAGAGAGAACTAGATAGAACATTAATTTTTTTTTAGAGATATTAAAAAAGTTAATTAAATTATTTTTAAAAATTTATATTTATCATTTTAAGAAAAAATATTATAAACTGATATATAATCTCTGTAAAAAAAAATTAACTCTATTTTATAGTTAGGACCAGAGTGAATATTATTTACTAGAAACATTTTTTATTATATTTCACAAATAATATATGCAAATACAAATAAAATTTTCACTAGATTTCTAGGTTATATATTTTCAATACAAAGTTTATTTTTTTGGTATAAATTTAATACAAACTTTACGTCACAATAAAATCGTGATTTTGGTACAATAATAAATTATGAAAAATATTAATTTATACACAGAACCCCCCCCCTTTTTTTTTAAAAAAAAGAAAGAGATGAAAAACTAGAAAAAGACTAACTAGAATTCTGTAAATTGTTTACTTATCATTTAAGGGTGTTTGTTCAATTTATAATTCTCAACTTGTTTTTAAAAGCATTGTTTGAGATAGCCAAGCGCCTCGTAGCGTGATGGCACTAGTGCTAACCTTAAGAGTTGACCTTCCCCCTTGTCCATAGTTCGAGCCCTGCCTCCCCCTCCCCCAGTAACTGTATAAAAAAAGCATTGTTTGAGATAAGAACAGAACAAGTCACAGTTCCAAGTTGGCATATTCCCGCAATTAAAGCTCATTACTAAATATCCAAGTGGTCCCACTTTCGTCAATTAATTATTAATTATCGGTTGATTAATTGATGATTAATCTTTTTTTTTTGATTAATTTCCCTTTCAAGTCGTACCTACCTGACCAGTTTAGACTAATCTAGTTCCTTTGGCGGCCTCACATTCTTTTCTTTTCTTTTCTTTTCTTTTTTTGTTTGTCAACATCGAGAAAACTAGCTCCTAAATTTAAAAAGGTCGGATTTAAGATTTTTGTTTTAAAATTAAAAATAAGGTTTAAAGGAAAATCCTTTTAGGCCTGTATGTCTCTTCTTTTTTTTTTTTAAAAAAAAATTATTTATATGAGAAAAATATTATTATTTTTTATACTTTATTATTGATGTTGTAAATATTTAGTTATTATTGTCTCTTTAATGATTAAGTTTCATAAAAACATCTTATGTTAAGAATTTTAAAAATTTAAAAATTATAAAAGGTATTTATTATTTTGTAAATATTCTTACTAATTTTATTTTATTTTTACTTATTTTCTAGTGATTATTTTTTATTCATATCTTATGTTATTTATTTTGTTGAATAATGTTTTTCAAGACATATTTATAAGAAATATTGTTAATATTGTTAAGTCTTTTCATTAATTATTTGTAACTGTGATATGTGGACAATAGTTTGCTTTTGATTATGATTCAGTGACTATGTTTGTTTGTTTGTTGTGTAATATGTATTGTTTATACCAAGATTGTCAAACTCATGAGTTTAAGCGAACTCGTGACAGTGACGTAAACTTGTATCATTAACTCGAATCGTAAACTTGTAAGAGTTTACTTTTATTATTAAATTGGTATTACTAGTGTATAATTAAATAATTAAAATATAAAAATGACAACAATTTGACTTAAATATATTTTAAATCCAAATAATCGAAATTAAATTTATCAACATTTATCATTTATCATATTTAATAAAGAAATTTCTATAAAATCTCTATATAAAGCTGCTGAGCATGATCAAATCAAAAAAGTTAACATGAATTTAAGAGTAAGTTAACATGATTTTGTAAATTAAAAACGTAAAAACGGTAAAGTCAGTGTATAAATTTGTGAGTTTAATCGAGTTTACAACTAGCACGAATTTACGCTGACTTGACTCGTTTTTGTAAACTAGAAACGTAAAAACGGTGAACTTGGAGAGTCAACTTGCGAGTTTGACAACAATGGTTTATACCTTAATTTTTGACAACATTTATATGTTAAATTAAGATTTTCATTATTCTAATTTTGTTTCCTTAAAAAAACTGAAAAAATAATAGAAGAGTGTTAAACTAACTTTAACCTGATCCTAAGATTCAAGGTCCGAACCTTTAAAAATGATTGTTTTTCTTTAGCCAGATCGGTCACCAGCTCCATGTATCATATTCATGTATCCATGTTCTTTGAATCCGCAAACATTTGGCAATTTTTTAATTTAAAAATTTATATAAAAATAATTGTTTTTGCCTTTTTTTTTTTTCCTCCTTTGAGATTGAAACAATAATTGCCCATTATGATAATGATATTCTTGGTTTTTCTGACCAATACTGAGCTCCGTAATAACCATTCGAATAACGAACATTATTATCTGCAAAATTTTGATTCGCTTTTTACTTTTAAAATCTTCCTTTCTATGTCAGGACAGCAATCAATTTCACACAAGTAGCAAGCGAGAGCGTCACTGAATAGATGATCCATTTGATTTGAGACATGGAAGCTGATGTATCCATTCTTTAGTATTTTCTTTTGCTGAACCCTAAGTAGTGAACCATCCCATCTTCCTCCGCCTTTTCTTTGGATGAGATTTACGGAAAAATTCTTGCTTTGTTGAAGTTCGAACGCTTGATTTGATGGGGAGGATGAATCTTCTTGTGTTTTTATTCTTATGTGTGACGGCTTCATGCTATATGGCAGTGGCCAAGGTGGTGCTGATTGGGAACAACGTCACTCTATCCTTCGACGATATTGAAGCTAATTTTGGTAAGTTTGTTGAACTTTTTTTTTTTGAAACCTTTTCTACTTGGCATTCTCTTTGGGTTTGCGAATTCAGATGAGCTGGGAGTATGGATGGTTTCTAGTAAACTCGATGTTGTTGAAGCTGATTCTAGTTTGGTTCCTGTGGTCTTGGGTTTTCTAAATTTGAGCATAAGTAGGACTTCGGTTCAGCTTTATAGCTGGAAAACATTTCCAGCTGAAGCTTTTATGTATTAAATTTAGGATCTCATCTGAAAAGAAAAAAAGTAGCAAGTTGACTTGTGGAACGAGCAGAAGAAGTAAGAAAATGAGGAAACATAAGCATGCTTTTGTGCATATTTATGTAAGAAAGTACCTTTTGTGATGAAACTTGTTTAAATCATATGCACGTCGTTACAAAGCTAGTGCTATCTTCTTGTTTGTGTTTCTTGGGGAAGCAAATGGAGAACAAAGTCAATACGTTGTTTTGTATGTGGCGTCATTAAATCTCTTTCTCTCTATCTCTCTCTCTATATATCCATCCGTCTTTCTTTCTCTTGATATGAAAGACATTTTGATTTCAGCTCCAGCGATGAAAGGTTCTGGAGAATGTGGGGTCTTGTATATAGCAGAGCCGGTTGATGCATGTACAGAACTGATAAATAAAGTTGAACCGCTTTCAAATACAAGTTCACCTTTTGTTTTGATAATTAGAGGGGGCTGTAGCTTTGAAGAGAAAGTCAGAAGAGCACAGAAGGCTGGCTTTAAAGCTGCAATTGTCTATGACGATGAAGATGATGGCATCTTAGTTTCAAGTAATGACCAGTTCCCTCATTTTGGCATTGTGTGGTTTCATGTTCTTCCCAAAGTTGAAATTTCGTCATACTCTAGTTCCTTTTCATACTTTAGAATTTTAATTTTCTTTGAAACTCAGTGGCAGGAAATTCAGGCGGTATAAAAATACATGCAGTATTTGTAACTAAAGCCTCAGGTGAAATACTGAAAGGATATGCTGGACTGACTAACATTGAAGTGTGGCTAATTCCAAGTTTTGAAAACTCAGCATGGTCTATCATGGCAATTTCATTCATTTCCCTACTAGCAATGTCAGCAGTTTTGGCTACTTGTTTCTTTGTCCGGAGGCATCGCATTCGGAGAGAAAGGCCTCAGTCTTCTCGTGTTCGTGAGTTTCATGGGATGAGTAGTCGCTTGGTGAAAGCAATGCCTAGTTTGATATTTACTGCTGTTTTGGAGGATAATTGCACCTCAATGACATGTGCAATATGCCTTGAAGACTATTGTGTTGGAGAGAAGCTCAGGATTCTGCCCTGCTGTCACAGTAAGTCCTTCCATTTTATTTCTTTCTCAGCTTCTATGTTTTCAACAAAGTTGTTTCAGTTAGTTGGTCTGGTATGACCAAGGGAAACATTTTTGTGGTCAAAGTGTTGTGTTGTTATGGTAGAATTTGCATATATTTTGGTGGGTAGAGTATTGTTAGAGCCAGCATTTTGACAGAGAAAATATAGAAGAAATTCAGTATTGTATTCTCTTTAATATAAGGAAAATGAGAGAATACAGTTCCTACACTTGTCAAGGTTCACTCTCTAAACAAATGAAGAACAAACCAGAAAGAAAATCACTCTGCCAGCAATTCGAGAGACTAGCACGCTCTCCTCACAATTCACTCCCTGCTGCACACACCTCCATCCCTCTCTCTATATCGCACCCCACTACCTGACAATGTCAGGATTCCGTTACATTGCTGTATTCCCATTTTTCCCTTCTTCCTCTAGACCATGCTGAGTTGAATTGGGCCTTGGACTCCTTTTAGCCCTTCCCTTATAAGTCTTATCCCGATACTTGTTGGGTCCATCATTTCCCTTGTTTGCAAGATTCACCTTGTCCTCTAGGTGAAAGTCTGGAAATTGAGTTCGAATGTCAGCTAAATCTTCCCAAGTGTTCTCATGTTTAGGAAGATCCTTCCATTTATATAGTAACTGCAATTTCCCATCTCTGGTTCTGTGCGTGCCTTTGATTATATCAGGTTCTACTTTCAGCTCCATCTCATCTGTAAGGCCTTGGGGCAGGGGCTGAGCTGTCACATAATTTTTTTAGGCCTTCTTGAGCTGGGAAATATGGAAAATGTTGTGGATGTTGGCTGTGAGTGCAAGCTTCAGCCTGTATGCCACCTTTCCCAGCCTTTCAGAGATCTCATAGGGACTGTAGTATCTAGGAGAAGCTTCTTATTGGGTTTTCGGGCAAGTGACTTGAACTGATAAGGCTTCAACTTAAGGTATATAGATTCCCCAACATTAAACTCCACATCCCTTCAATGCTTTACCGCTTGGGTTTTCATTCAGGACTGTGCTCGCTCCAATTGTGCCTTAAGTTCTACCTACACCTGATTTGTCTCCTGCATTTGTTGGGATGCTGATCAGTCCATTTGAGAAGATTGGGTGGGTCTCTTCCATACAAGGCCTTGAATGGTGTCATTCTTGTAGCCCCATGGTAAGATGTATTATACCAATATTTAGCCCATGGGAGCATCCTGGACCCTTTTTTTGTGTGTTCCCAGCCGAACACCTCAAATAAGTCTCAAGGCTTCTATTGACCACCTCTGTTTGTTGATTGGTCTTAGGATGATAAGAAGAGCTGAATTTGAGAGTTGTTCCTGCCATAACAAATAGCTCCTTCCAGAATTGACTCTCGGTCTCAGTCAGAAACAATAGAGCCAGGAAAACCATGAAGCTTGATTACCTCTCGAGCAAAAATTTCGGCCCCTTAGCATCATAGGGGTGTGAGACTGGAATAAAATAAGCATATTTAGTGAGTCTATCTACCACAACTAGCAAGGTGTCGAATCAATAGCTTCTTGGTAATCCACCAATGAAATCCATGCTTATATCCTCCCAAGTAGCTTGCGGTATTGGTAGTGGTTGTAGTAACCAGCCGGGCTCAAGGACTCATATTTGTTCTTTTGGAAAACATCACATCAAGCTACATATTTTTTCATTCCATTCTAGTAGACCACTGCAGTTAACCTGTTATAAGTTCTCAAACACCTTGAGTGTCCCCCAATTGGAGAGTCATGGAACTCCCTTACAAGCTCCCTGGCTTTGGTGAGTTACGAGGCAACACCATTCTTCCTTCAAAAAACAACACCCCCTTCCGCATAGAGTACCCTTTCGGCTCTTCCTTTCCTTGCAGCAGTTGCTGCACAATGTTCTTCAAACTGTTATCTTTTAAAATTTCATCCTCTAGGGTAGAGATTCCTTCATATTGCCACAAGGACACAGCACGCAACTCCCTTTCTGTTCCTTGCCTTGAGAGAGCTTCTGCAGCATGATTTTCCTTCCCAGGTTTGTATTGAATCTCAAATTTATATCCCATCAGTCTGAAAACCCTTTTTTTCTGCTCTAGAGCGATTATTTTCTGTTCTAGCAGATATTTAAGGGCTTTCTTGTCTGTTTTAATGATGAACGGCTGGCTAGCCAAATGCTGCCATTTCTTGATTGCAAGTACAATCGCCATAAGCTCCTTCTCATAAACGGAGCATTGCTGATGTCTTTTAGATAATTTTTGGCTGAAGTAAGCAATAGGTTTTCCCTTCTGCATTAGGACAGCCCCAACCCCTTTGCCGGATGCGTCTGCTTCAATTTCCAATGCGTCTGCTTCAATTTCCAATGGTAACTTGAATTCTAGTACTGCAAGCACAAGGATGGTTGTCATGGCAACCTTAAAGGCTTTGAATGCCCATTGAGCGCCTTCATCCCATTGGAAAGCATCTTTTTTAAGAAGCTACGTCAGTGGTGCAGCAATTTTCCCATACACCTTGACAAATTTTTTGTTGTGACCAGTCAACCCCAGAAATCCCCTTAGCGTCTTCAAATTGGTTGGCTTTGGCCATTGAACAATGGCAGAAATTTTGAAGGGACCTGTCTTTACTTCTTCAGCTGAAATAATGTGCCCCAGATACCCAATTTGCTCTTGCCCCAAAATGCATTTGTTGGGATTTATAACAAGTTGGTGTTGCTGAAGTATTCTGGATGCTATTCTCAAATGCTTATAGTGAGTCTTCTTGTCTTTGCTATACACTAGTATATCGTCAAAAAATACAAGTATGAATTTTCTTAGGTGTTCTTTAAATATATCATTCATAAGAGATTGGAAAGTAGAGGGAGCATTTGTCAAACCGAAAGGCATCACCTTAAACTTGTAGTGGCCGTCATGTGTACAAAAGGCAGTTTTTGGCTCATTCCCCTCTTTAATTCTGATTTGATGATATCCAGACTTCAAATCCAGTTTAGAAAATATGGTTGCCCCTCCCAACTCGTCCAACAACTCATCGATGGTCTGAATGGGGTATTTGTCAAGCACGGTTATCTGATTTAGAGCTCTGTATTCTACATAAAACCTCCAGCTCCCGTCCTTTTTTTTAACCAGCTATATTGGACTTGAATAAGGACTATTGCTAGGCTGAATTATTCCCGCTAGCAACATTTCTTTGACCAATTTTTCTATCTTTGTTTTCTGGGCATGCCCATATCTGTAGGGGCACGTATTTGCAGGTTGAGCTCTGTCCTTGATAACAATAGGATGGTCTTGCATTCTCTAGGGTGTTAACCCTTTGGCCAATGTACATTCTTTTGGGAATTCGTCCATAATGGCTTTCATTTCCTCATGGATACTAGGCTATACAGATTCCTTTCCATTTTCGGTGGCCCACAATTCTATGAGATACCCTCTTCCTTCCTTTCATATGTCCTTCTTGAGTGAAAGCAAGGTCCCCTCCTTTAAGACACACACACTTACCTCCAATTCTGACCTTCATGTAGAGTTGTCTGCAATTCATCCTTGTTTCACCTAGAGACTCCTACTATTCAACTCTCAAGACTAAATCTACATTGCTCAGTTTGAATGGGTAGAAGGGTTGCTGGATTTTTTGTCCATGTATTTCCAACTCGTTTTCTGGGCATTTAAGATCTAGATTGTCTTCCTTCTGTCTCTCACAGTCATTGAGTAGCGTCACACCAGTTCAGTGGGGATTGTGAACTCCCTTATGAGTGATTCTGAAACAAAATTGTGGATAGCACCACAATCGATCAGCACCAACACCTCTGGAGTTACGACCCTGCCCTTCATCTTCAACGTTCTTTTGCCGATCTGTCCCACCATTATGGTAATCGAAAGTTCCAATGAGACTAACTCTCGGTCCACTTCTCCCCCTTCCTCTACTTGGGCTTCTGCATGTTCCACTTCAGGCCCGAGCTCCGCCTCCAAAACTATCAATTGTATTTGTTTCAAGTTGCACTTATGGTTGGGTTCGTATTTGCCCTCACATTTAAAACAATGGCCCAACTCCCTCCTCTTGTTAATCTTAGCCTCTGGAAGTCTCTTTTGTACCGTGCTCTCTCCATTATTGCTCACCGCCGACGTTGCGGACAAAGCCGCACGTGTTGACGTCCCCTTATTCTTGTCTCCTCCTTCCTCCTTTATCTCCTTCATTGGTGTGGAACGATTGATATTCTTAAGTGTTTCAGTGTTGCAGATCTTAGCGAACCCAAGTTTGTAATCATTCCATTTGTACCCCGTCACCAATCTCATATCTCTGTTTTTCTTCTCCTCTAGTCTCGCCTTCACCAAATTACGGTCCTCTACCTGATTAGCAAAACCCATTGCTTGCTTTAAATTCTATGGGTGCATCAGCTTGACATCACAACGGATGTCCTCCTTCAGGTCGTTCATGAATGTCCCAAGGAAAATCTCATCGCGCACGTTCCCCAAAGGTGCTGATAGCAAATTGAACTGCTCTCTATATTCAGCCATGGTGCTTTCTTGCTTGAGAGCAAACAATTGCTCATACTCGTCTCCTAGTTGTTGGCAATAGAACCTTTCACTGACTTTTTTAAATTCATACCACAACGTCAGTGGTGCTTGTGTCTCTAACCATTGAAACCAGGTCAATGCCTTCCCTTCCTTACTAACCACTCCAGCATCCATCTTCTCCGATTCAGTTATAGCATTGACCATGAAATATCGCTCCAACCGAAATATCCACCTTAGTGGATCCTCCCCTAAGTACAACGGAAGCTCTTAACTTATGGTGTTTGGGCACTTCATTCTGTCCTATCTCTTTGGCTCTTCCCTGCTCCTCTGGCTGGGGGTCAATGTGTGGCGGCCTCACCGGAATTTGGTTGTTGTTGGTTGTGTTGAAGGCTGCTCGAAATTCGCTGAGTTGCTCAAGGATGGTATTTATTGTTGCATCCACCCCAGTAAGTTTCTCATTAGACTCTGCTTGTCTCCTCGGTATCTCATCCACCACTCTCTCCAACTGCTCCACCCTATTCTCCATTCTAATCCCCGTCATGCACATGATGCTTGCTCTGATATCAATGTGTTAGAGCCAGCAATTTGACAGAAAATATAGAAGAAATTTAGTATTATATGCTCTTTAATATAAGGAAAATGAGAGAATACAGTTCCTATACTTGTCAAGGTTCACTCTCTAAACAAATCCAGAACAGCAAGAACAAACAAGAACAAACCAGAAAGAAAAACACTGCCAGCAATTTGAGAGACTAGCACACTCTCCTCCCAATTCACTCCCTGCTGCACACACCTCCATCCCCCTCTCTATATCGCAGTCCACTAGCTGACAATGTCAGGATTCCGTTACACTGCTGTATTCCCATTTTGCCTCTCTTCTTGCAGACCATGCTGAGTTGAATCAGGCCCTGAACTCCTTTTAGCGCTTCTCTTATAAGTCCTATCCCAATACTTGTTGGGCCCACCAAGTACCAAGTCTTTTGTCTCTCGCTGCATATCTATGATATTTTGCTACACACAGTAAACTTATGACAGATCATTACCTGCCAAATAAGGTTGGTCTTGAAGCTGGTTATGGCTATCTTCCCAGCCATTTCTGTTAGGGTTCATTGAAGATTAAGAATATAGTGCATAGGATGCTCATAACTTGACAACTTCGTATGCCCTTTTCTTTATATTTTTTTCCTGAATTTTCTTCTGTTTACAAGTGCAATTTTCCAACTTTCATTCCTCTGAGATGTCTCCAGTGTTCTTGTTACTTAAGCATCACAAGTGGGAAGTTATGTTCATGTTTTGGCTCCTGTCACACTTTTGGTCCACTTAATATTTTTGCTTGTTTGAATTGCAGATGATCTTATATGCTTAGTTGGTGGCTGATGTGGAATAAAGATAGGAAGAGGGAAGAAGATAGGAAAACATAGGATATAGAGAGGGAAGGGAGAGAAAGAAGATTAATAGGCTAGAGGGGGGGAGAGAGGGTGATAGAGAGAAAAGAGATGCAACTCATAAGATTCATCATCATCATCTTAGCTTACAGATTCTGGCCCTATCCTCTTATTTAAATACTATACAGATTACCATAGAATTCCCTAAACAGACTCTCAATCAACTAACTGACTCTTAACTAACTAACCCTCATTCTTTTAATATTATTTACGTAACATTGGCATTCTAGAACAAGCAAGTCTTAGTTGTTCTTGCGATACAATTGTAATTCCCAGATTGGAATAATGAGAAATTGTGAGATCTAACCTCATGAGTTAGCTTTTGTTGGGTGTTTCTCTTTAAGATTCATATCAGCTGATATTAGAGCCTTCCATTTCGTCCTAGTTTGAGTCCTACCACGTAGGTGGTGGTGCCATTATTATCCCAGATCTAGAAAGTTAGCTTGAAGTGGGCCTGCATGTGTGCTGGGTCTGCAAAGTGTGGTGGAATGTTGGAAACTAATTGCGAGGTGCAAATATTGAGTCATATGCTGGAAGTATGAGATTTTGATGTAGTATCTCTGAAGACCTTAGATTCTTCTCCTTCATGAGCTAACTTCTGGGGTCTGGTTCTCCCAAAGTGTCTTATCAGTCATTACTGTTTGCATTTTCTGTGCACTCTCTTGGACCTGTCTGGTTAGGTTGATATCTTATATGGTGCCTCAACTTTTTGTTTTATAATTCACATGTAATTAAAAATCATACTTTTTGGACATGGAAAACTGACTGTTACAGTTTTAAGAAACTAGGTAGAATATCAAGAAACAAATTCCAAATATAGAGATTCTTTTAAGTATAGTTAATGCTTAACTTTCTTGACTCTTGTGTGTTTTCTTTTATGTAGAAAATTTAGTCTCCTAAAATATTAGGAACTCCACTTATTGATCACCTCTATAGCTATCCAAAACTCGAAATTATTAATTAATAATAGAAGGTAAGTGTATGTTAGGGAAAATGGCTAAGAAAGAGAGAGAGGGGAAGAGAGGGATAGAAATAGAGGGAGACAATCAGAGAATGAAGGAAGAAGAGGGACAAGAGAAAATGGGGATACATTGGGATTCATTCATATGCCAATCAAATCTGGACACAATAGAGTTTGGGGTCTTATTTATATTCCTATGTTCCTCACCTACCCAATGGCTACGATTACCTAACTAACGAACTAACAAACTTCATATTATTATTCCATAACACTGTATTTGAAAATAGGATGATATTGTTTTCAAAAATATGAAGTGAATATTCAATGAGGTTATAGAGCGTGATCTTTTGGTTAAGAATCTATTTAAAGATCTGGTTTTCAATAGAGCACAATGACATCGTGCGATCCATGTGGCTGACCCCATATAATGGGATAAGGCTTTCTTGTTGTTGTATTGTTTTCAAAAATATGCTTTGGTGACGATACTCTGGAGCTTATGGTTTCGGCTTTCTTTGTCCATATACTCGTATAGTCAAAGTCGGGATTCAATTCAAGCATGCAGAAAAAATGGACAAGGCAACAATTCATGAAAAATGTCTTAGTTGGCCTGGGCATCTGCTACAGGTCAATTAAATTTAAAGCAAATGAAGGACCTATATATGGAAATATTGTGTTTGACTTGAGACGGATATGAAATTGATTACTGGAGGGTTGATAAATCAAATGCCCCTCTCATCCAATAATCTGAGTGCCCCTAGTGGTTATTTGTCTGTATGTACCTTTTTGGCATGATCTCAAAGGAAATTTGGAAGACCATCTTAATCTTTCTTTAGGAACAAATATTCTCGATTTCAGCTTCTTCTGTTGATTCTTGTTATTTGTTGATCCATTATTTTTTGTATTGTTTCTTGTTCAATAGTGTGATGCAAATGCATTACATGCATATGAAAATATGATTTGGCTATGTAGTTTAACCAAATTGTATTTCTGATTACTTCTTGGTAGAGTTTCATGCTGCTTGTGTGGATGCTTGGCTCACTTCATGGAGAACCTTTTGTCCAGTTTGTAAGCGTGATGCAAGGACTGGTCTACCTGATCCTCCACCTTCAGAATCAACGCCTTTGCTTTCATCTGGCGCAGCATCTGCAGCATCCTCTGTAGCGTCATCTCTGAGATCATCATTCGCATCATCTGCTGCAATACAAATTGGCCGGGCATCGTCACAGTCCCCATTTGTTTCTCGGGACCATTCGGTGGCTAGTACTCCCTACATTCAGCCATCATATAGTTCCGTTCGCCATTCTCCTTTCATGAGTGTCAGTCGAAGCTCAGTAGATCTAAGGAACGCATCCCAAAGATCTCAAGCTTCTCATTTGAATTCTCCACATTCTATGATTTACCCATCAATGTCATCAATGAACTCAAGGTACTTGTCTCCACATATTCGTAGCCCGAGCAATGTTTCAGCAAGTTATCTTGGTTCTTCTAGTCATCATCAACACCCACTTCGTTATAGCGAGTCAGCTGCGAGTTTTTCTCCATTTGCTTCCGCCCAGTCCCTTCCAGAATGCTGAGTTATTGAACCAGATTTTGGGTTACAATTGTGGGGTCTGCACCGCATTTGCAGATAGTCATGAAGAAGAGACATGAAACAACATTTGCAAATTCTCATATCCTCTGTGCACTAAATCAGATAGTTCGTTGCCATGTTATGACCAATGATCTGCTTCCATCCCATGTTGTGGTCGCATCTGGCAATATATTTCTTCTTGCTGAGGTGTACACTACTGTAACATCGATGTGTGATGTTTGTTTTATTCTGGTTGATGTTTTTGCATTTTCAGGTTGATGTGGTTGCCTAGGTCATAATGGGTTGATATTCACCATTTGATATTCTTGCTTTTCAAAAATATAGTTTAACTGCTAACATGAGAAAAATGTATGGCCTGTACAGAAAAATCGCTGTTGAATTAGTTCTGTATGTTCTGATTGTTTAATAATTTTCTCAGCTGGGCTCTCTCTCTCCGCTCTTTTCCAATTATTTACTAAAACACCCCACCTCTTAATTTGTTCGTGGGCCTTTTTGTATCATATATAGTCACCATCTTCTACATTTTCACATGCACCTGGACAGAACTGGAAGGAAATCAATTGCAAAGAATCTTGTTCGGAAATGGTGGTACGTTTTGTGATTCCATGAAGTTTCCGAAGGATGGCAGGTTAAAGTGATACATGAAGATTTGTTTGTATAGAACATGGAGTTGTTGTAGTGATGATAATCTATAGGTGGTTATAAGTTTATATATGCCAGCAATTGTCGTTAGCCTTGAGCCCTATTAAAGATCAATTTATTTTCCTGTCCCCCTCTTGTAACTATGGGACTAGATAACTACTCTGGGCTCGTTTGAGATAGCAGTGGTACAAGTGGTTTTTGTTTTTGAAAGACTTTTCTTAATAGTTTTTTTTTTCCTTCTTCTGATAGACTTTTTTGATGTAATTTGTGTTTGGAATAGTAGTGACAAAAGTGGCTTCAGACTTTGAAGCTTAGTTAGGTGGCTTCACAAAAAAAAAAAAAAATCAACTTCAGACTTTGAAACCTATCAAATAATGAAGCTATCCAAACACCTAGTTATCAAGCTTATATTTATGATGGGCTTCTAATGGACCATTTTTAAGCTCCTGAAACTATACCAAACAGGCCCAAACAGGCCCTCTATGTTCTAAGTACAACTTACAATGATGAGGAAGAATTTGATGAGGTGCCAGGGAATGAATGTATTCTTCAAAAAATTTTAATAACAAATGAGTAGCATGAATTCGTTCTCTTTTTTTCACATTAAAACTTGTGATTGTATGTTGCCTCTTTGTTGTGAGATTATTTTGTGATTTCATTTCTTTCTTCTGAGATCTTAGTAATTCCACATCTATATAATAAACTGGGAACAATAGAAAGAAAGACAATTAATCTAATTAATGTGAGTTATTGGGCATGGGAAGATTTCACTTTTTGATATAACTCAATTATATTACTATTACTAATTGTCATTATTCTAATGTTACTTCCCATTAGTTTTCATTGTTTTTTAAATAATAAGAAGGGTTTTCTTTTTCGAGGTTTAAAACGTAGAGAGTCTTCACCTCTCTTAACAAGTACGTTCTTAGGATTTGACTCTTCTCCTTACAAGTGATGCCGCTTATTACCTTGATCAACAACTTGTTGGTCCCTTTAGTTGTCATTTGATTATATTTGACGTCACTTTATACGATCCTAAAGTCAAATCATAATGTTACTATAGTAAGACAACGAGAAGTTTTATTTCACTGGGTGAGTTAAGCTACATGAATCACACAATGTTTTTATACCCTATCATTTCAAATTTTTAGACAGTTTTTTAACTAAAAAATTACATTCAACACTTCATTCAGTGTTTAAAACACTGGCACTATTAAAGTCAATTCTAATTAGGTGAAATCTTTACAGCTAATTGGCACTATTGACATTTGAGGCTCCCAAGTCCCAACACTGCAAGGTTTTTGGGATCTAAACGAAGAATACATTATGTATTAAATAAGCCAGAAAAAGGGAATAATACCTTATAAAACATTTTGTTATTAGTAATATAATCATAATTATATGACAATAAGTTCTTTAAACATTGCCTGCCTTCACAAATAAGTTTGTGTCTCTGCAGCATCCTTCAATGTCTTAAGAGACTGGAAAATGTCCCTTTTTAATTTGATTTTATATATATTTTCATGATTAATTAAATGGATCTGTCAACTATAAATTGAGCATATGAAATGAAAATGTCAACTTTTACTTGATGCATTTTAAATAGTCAACATGAGAGATCGGGATTGATGCAAAGACTTTAGCTTATAAAGAAGACAGGTGACCTATATAATTAATTACAATATTTTTTTATCATTAAAATGATGATGGTAATGTGATTGCTTCTTGATTGTAACCTTTTTATATAAAAAATAAATAATTTCAATGACATAAAACTCACCACAAACTAAATTCAAAGATAATTGCTCACTAATATTTTCAATATATTAGTATTTGAAACCATGATTATGTAAGTTATGAATCATATTATTGCCAAGTTTTTTTTTTTTGCCAACAAATTATTACCAGCTTGATCAATATTTATTGGCCCAATTATAATTTTGGCTCACTCTTATTTTAAACAAATAGTTTGCCCTCCCAAATTGAGTTAAGCCATGGGATAAATTACATTTACTGATCCATAAAATGAAATATTTTTTGATATAATGTTTAAGGGTTAAGGTGTAAAAATACATATGTAGTTTTTTCAAGAGTCTATTGACTGTTAGTTTGACTTTGTATTTGTAAGGCTGACATAGACGATGGCTTAGCAAAATTTCATCTCAGCTACTAAAGAATTGGAAAAAATTACAAAAAATAGCATAGATATTTTGAAAATTACAATTTAGCCCTTCTCTCTCCAATTCCCGTTCTCTCTCACAATCCCAATCTTAAACATTGGCCGCCCATCTCTGCCTCTTTGCCACCTTTTTGTAATTTTCAAAACTAGCTGGGCCGTTTTCTGTAATTTTCTCTAGCTCTCCATTGCCAGCTGAGATGAAATTTAGTTGAGTTATCGTCCATGTCAGCCTTAAAATACAAAAAAGTTAAACTAACGGTTAATTGGTATATTTGCTCAACTTTTGTAACCATATAGTTACTTTTACATTAAAAAAAAACATTTGGTATTGGATGCACTTTTGAAAAAATCACAGGTGTATTTAAATATTAAGTTTTAAATATAAAGTTTTAAAGAAGTTAGGATATTTTAGAGACTAAAGTTACTATTAAATTATTTCCAAAACTCAATGTCATGTGTCAACATTAAAAATACTAATATATTTATAATATTTATAATTTTAATATTAAAATTTCACATAAGATACAATAATATTTTTGGCTTTCAAAAATAAATTTCATTGAACTTAATATTTTAAAAAAATAATCAAAATTTATAATTATTAGACTAAAGTGTACATTTAGTCATTTAAATTTACATCAAGGTTTAATTCGATCTCTTATGTTTAAGAAAGTATATTTTCAGTCCTTTAATGTTAACGCTATTAATCTTATCAACAGAGTATGCTGATTCAATAAATATAAATGGTACCTTTGCAATCAAATCTGATAGAGCATGTTTAACATTTAATTCTTGAATATAATATTTTTATATTTTAAAAGATGAGTAGTCGATTTTGAAAGTTATTTTATTTTATTTTTTATTTTGTTTTATTTTAAATTAAAGATGTCAATATTTATTTTGTGATTCTCAATTTAAATTTGTTGACTCAACCTTTACCGTTAATAAGACTAACGGTGGTGTATACATTAAAAGAATAAAAATATAGTTTATAAATTTAATGAACAAAACTAAAAGTTGACCTAAATTTAAAAGGCTAATTATATAGGGATATAATATTTTTACTACCATTTTTTGTCACTACCAATCTTACTACCACTTTTCCACCGTTAGATCAGAATTTCATCTACCTTTATAATTTCTCTTTCCTATTAAAATTCTGATCTAATGGTGGAAAAGTGATAGTAAGGTTGGTAGTAACAAAAAATGGTAGTAAGAATATCCTATCCCAATTATATATACTTTAACCTAATTATTTAAAGATAAAAATTATAATTAAACTTTTATAGGGACATCGGACATCCGATTAACTTTTAGTAAATTTACTACTAAATTTAAGAATAGTTATAAATTTAATTAAATTTGTAACACTTTTTAGAAAAGTTCTATAGTAAGTTGTTTTTAACATTTTTCACAAAATTCAATGATAAGTTATTTCTGGATTTTTTTTTAATGTTTATGAACTAATGTTTTATGTTGATATAAAAAAAGTATTAAAATGTACTCCCTCTTGTCAAATACATAAGGTGCCTTCTAATGAAAAAAAAAAAAAAAAAAAATTCTTAGTCCATAATTCTAATTACCATTTTCTAATGTTGATGGTACTGCTGCCGTACTAGTACAAATTGGATATTGATAAAGAGAAGAGAGATAAGACAAATTTAAATAAAGCTAAAATTAGAAAATAAATAATTTAAGAGAAATTTAATAAGTTAAACTTTCTTAATTTGCGTGTGATGGTTTTAAAATGAGAAATAAGTAGGTGTATATGATGAATACCTAACCTGTTATATTAAATTCTGTGAATTCTCAGTCAAAATGAATATAAAAAATAAGAATTAGAAATAATTAGCACTACGATTAGTAAATCGAAGATGATCATCCTCCTTGACTAATTGTTATCATTTTGTTACGCAAAGGCCTAACAAAGTCGAAGTGTTGGTGGTAGAAACTTTCTTCTTTTTTTTGAACACTGGTAGAAACTTTCTTCAATGCTCGAGAAACGAGGGTTTGTTGACACTTAATAGTACTCAATATCCAAAAATAATTTTTGGGGCATTTAATATCCTAAAATATTTTTTCTAAAATTACAATTGCTCTTTACAATCCTTAATATAATACATATTTACCTAATTTAATTAAATAAATGAAGTTAGTTAATATGTAATATATTTTTTAAAAAACCTTAGTCATTTTCTTTTATTCCTTTATTTCCTCTCTTCCCTAATAATTGTCAAAGTTTGAGGAAACATCAATAGAGGTAAATTAAGAAGATATTGACATATATATAAAATATCACTTATATTTTAAACTAAGATCAACTCTCTAAATAACATTATATTATATTAAGGATTGAAGGGAGTATTATCCTTCCTTTATTTCTTTCATTCAGCGAGCAAGGCCTTACTTATATTGGTACAAAGTTACACTTTAAACGTGAATATTTTATTTATTACTTTCTCATGTCTTTAATGTAGAACCAAATCAGAAAGTTGATATTGTTAATAAATATAAGACATATTTCACATTTTTATCAATTTTTTCAAATTAGCCATATTGACATTGTCTCAACAATGATCAAGAAGGAGGGAAAGTAAGGAAATTAACACTCCAAAAAAAAAAAAAGCCTTTTAACTAGCGGTTACAAAAAACGACTACAAATATAAGGACTTGTAACAGTTACAAAAAACCGCTACAAAAATAAGGATTTGTAATAGTTTTTACAAATTCGTAATGGTATGACTTACGCCAAATGGCACGCTGATACACCATGGTAATTTGTAGCAATTGGATCATTTAAACTGCTACAAAATATGGCACCACATTTGTAGCAATGACTTAGTAGCAGTTGAATCATATAAGTTGTAGCGATAACTTTAGTAGTAGTTAGATCATATAAACTTGTAAAGATTCTTAGGTACTTTCTTTTGAAGCCGTGGTTGCAAAGATTGTTTACATCATCTAAAAGAGCTGAGCATATGAGATGACATAAAGTTAACAAGAATCAAGATGCTAAGTTAAGACATCCATGAGATGCAGAAGCTTGGAAATCATTTCAATTCAAACTTTTTAGCTTTCGTAACTAACCCTAGAAATACCCGAATTGCTTTGGTGACTGATAGTTTTAATCCATTGGGAAATTGTAGCACAAGTTATAGTATTTAGCTGGTAGTCTTAGTTCCATACAATTTGCCCCCTTAGATGAGTATAAAACGTAGTAACGATTTTGTTAACACGTGTAGTGGTTTCAAAGAACCGTTACGAAATCATTTGCAATAGTATATTTTGTATCGGTTTGCTTAACCCTATTGTTAATGTTTGTAGTGGTTAGAACCAATACAAATCCTCCATTTTAACTACTACTGAAAAGCAATTTTTTTTTTGTAGTGTAAGGAAAATAATTAGAGTGTTTTAGGAAAAATATTATATTAACTAATTTAACTATCATTAGTCTACTCAATTAGTTAATTAGATATTATATTAAGGACTAAAAGAGTATAACGTCATTATTACAAATTTACAACCCAACTTTACCACCTCCCTGCTTATAGGTGAAGGGCGAACGAAAGGAAGAGGTGAAGTGATGGTTGGGAGAAATAAAGGCTAAATATATTGAGTTAGCATTTTCTATTGATGAGATTAATGATGCTAAAATCAAGGCATTGAAAGTCTACTTTATAAACTTAAGGATCTAAATTAAAACCTAAGATAAAATTAGAAGACTAAATGTATACTTTAGCCATAATAAAATTAGTTAAGTCATTTATTTATAAGGATAGGATATTGTTACTACCAATGTTACTACAACTTTTTCACCGTTAGATCAAAATCTCATCTACCTTTATAATTTCTCTCTCCTATTAAGACTATAATCTAACGATGAAAAAGTGGTAGTAACAAAAAATGCTAGTAACAATATCCTATCCCTTATTTATAACATGTTGGTATCCCAAAAATACCTCATTTAATCATTATATTACTCTCATTTATAGAAACTCCATCTATTATGTGCAATTGGTAGAGTTAGTTTGGAAAAAAGTATTAATTTGAGAGAAAGAGTGGATTAAGGTTTTATATTTAGAACCAAAATGAACCTCTTAATTACTCCTATGGTTCTATTTATAAATAATTTCCAATATATTTCACTTTGAACCAAAAAAAAAAAACTTAAACCTTGATAACTTTGTTTTAAATTTTTGTAATAATTTTTAACTTTATCCCTATTTAATATACGTTATACTTTTGACTTTATGAGAACAAAGTTTACATAACAATAAATGAAGATAAAATAGTACTCTCCTGTCAGTAAATATAACCTTCAAATTTATGAATAGATTTATCCTAAAATATATGTTTCATTTTGGGTTTGTCAAAGTATTTATGGCGTTTTTTTTTTTTCAACTTTACCTCTTCACTTTATTTGTTGTATTTAGTGCCTTTTTTGCTTATCCTCTTTACAAAAAAGAGGGTATAATTGAAAAAATATACTTAATGCTCTTTAACAAATTTTTACTATTTTCTTGATAACTGCGGTTATTTGAAGCTTATAATTAAGGATGGAGTGAGTACATTCATGCGAGAAATTTAATGATGTAATTTATAAATGAAATAAAAAAATCTTCTCAGTCTCTATCTTATAAATAAGACTGGAGGATTATCTAGGCAACAAGAAAAAAAAGAAAAAGAAAAATAAGACCGGAGGATTATAATGTTAAAAATATGAGCCATTAGGTTTAATTTTCACTCAATTAAATGGCTAGCCATACCTCCAATTATGGGTTTGAATTAGTTGGTTTCTTCTTTTCATGAGGCTTTTATGTCCACTAGCTTGAAAGGAGTGAAACATTGAGTCCTTCAATTCAATCAAGGTGTGGTGACCGGCGAGAATACATATATTTGTGGCGGAAAAAATATTACAGATATTGTAGCTGAGACATTTGTAGGTAAATGCACAAATATAAATAAAATAAATATTACCCTATTACTAGTGGTTCAATAGTCATCTTCAAGTGATGTAGCATTTAATATAAATCTGTAAAAGAAGCATTCATTGAATACGACAATGCTGTCCTTATAATTAATGATTATAGAAAGACTCAGAAAAAAAATCAATTTAGCAATATTTTCTTTGTATATTTTCTTAATATATATTGATCTTATTTATAAATCTATTTTAACACATATATAAAAGAACGCCTTGTAACGTATAATTGGATAAGTTGATATAATGAATATAAGAAACTTGATGTTGATGTAAGTATAATCCATATTAAAATAACATCATATTTGTCACCTTTAAATTATTCACGATATCATATAACTTTGAGCTGGTATTTTTAGATCAAATTATAAAAAATTTCTGAAATGTAAACTTTTGTACCTGATCTTATATTCCAATCAATAAAGCGAAAGATTATAAAAATAAAAATATAATACAAACAAATGCAGAAATTTCATGCTAAATTCGACAATTTTAATTATGTGAAAAAATTATCAAGTAGTGTTCTAGTTTTAAACACGAAAGAGTGAAAAAATTGTTCATTATTACATGAAGCAGCAGAGATTCAATTTTAATCTTGGATAATTTATTGTGGACGACTATATAATAATTTTTCAAATGACTTTCTAACTTTTAACATGATATATTTTAAGAGAAAAGATAAATTACATCTCGGTATTAAGTACTTGCATCCTCTATATACTGTATGTTGTAATTTTTAACTTTAACTTCTATACTATATAATAAACATTACTTGTTGTGTGCCTGTGTATTTTCAGTTTTAAATTGCTTGTTATATTTTAAAAAAACATTTATGTGCTATAATATATAATCATCCTAAAATATAATTTTATTTGACGAGAAAATTATTTATATAAATTTATAAATTCAGATATACTTATAAGCAGGTACTATAAAATTGATAAATTATTTATTCATGAGTAAAAATTTCAAAAATACGATTTTAATCAACTTAATAATATATTAATTAATTGTGAAAATTTCTACTATGCGCATCGTTCCGGGGATATATACCAGCAAAAAGGATATATATATATTTTAAGGTTCAAGAAAACTGTCGGCGTGGGAAAAAATGATGATTAAAAGAAGAAAGGTGGCGATAATGATGATGCCTATATAATTATTTATATGATTATTATTATTATAAATAGTTCCAACCCTTATAAGTAACCTACGTATATCATCACACCCTTGTTTGTACACGAATTCCTATTCCTAATTATATATATATATATATAGAGACAAACACATATACACATTGTTATTAATTAAACTCCCAAGTTGATTTATTGAGTTTGTTTTTATATTTAGCTTAACTATAATATCGTGTTTCGAGCAAAAAATTATAATATCGTGTGAATTTATTCTTTACATTCTATTAGCTGTAAATTCGACTGTACTCACATGCTAAGTGTATTGTTTTTGCATTTTTAGCTTAAACGTACTAGTGTTTTTTTTTTAAAAAACCAGTGATGCATGCTAGCCTTTTGGATTTAGTCATGTTCAGTAACTTATATAAGTTTCTTTGTTAAGTATGATAAATCAAAAAGATTGATGGATTTAATTTTAATTATTTAATTATATGCTTCAATTAGCTATTTATTAATAGAAGTAAATTCTTACGATTTAACAGTCAAGTTTACGATCTAATTAAGTTTATGTTAATATCACAAGTTATTTTATATTTGAGAATTAGACAACCTTACATATTATATGAATAATATTACATCTAGTTCTTAATAAAAGATCTCATTCACAGTAGAATTTTACATTACAAACCATATCTTATATTAAAGATTAGACTTAGTGTGTGTGTGTTTTATATATATATACACACACACACATATATTCACATTGACTGATTAAGTGATATGCATATACATAATTGGAATTTGAGACAGCCATATACATATAAATTAATGATCGTAATATACGATATAAAACTATTAAGAAGACATCTACTTACATATAAAATATTGTCATTTATTTTTTCAGATTTCATATAATATAAAAAAATAAATATATTTATTTAAAATATAAAACTTATAATAAATTATATTATTTTTAGAGTCATAAATAATATAGCCTATACTGCACAAACATATAAAATCATTCTACCAACAAGTGTTGATCAATGTTTAAATAAACTTTAGCTGTTTGAGCATGAGGTTTCCAATAAATTATATTATTTTTTGTCATAAATAATTTAGCTTATAGACTATAGTGCACAAACATCTAAAATCGTTCTACCAACAAGCTAAGTATTGACTGGTGAAATGGGCTTTAGCTACTTAAATATGAGGTTTCTAGTTTAAATCTATGTGCACGTAGAAAACATCTTTGAACGAGTTATTTTAAATTGGACTTGACAAAGGAAAACAAACAGACATGTTTGATTGTATTATTTTTTTGATACACCGTTGTGGGGACGGGGGTGGGGGTGGGGAATCGATCCCTCAACCATGAGGGATAATGCCAGGCGCCTAGGCCAGTCCTAGGCGCCAAGTGCACTACAAGCGCACTGGCTGTTTGATTGTATTATTAGTTGGAAACAAAATGGATCACCAATAATCTAAAAAAGAATAGTTTCTTGTTTGACAGATTAGGGTAGTGATATCTGTCCCTTCCCTCCCAACGTTGATCCCCATAAGTCAATAATTAACAAGTATCACTCTGATCCTATTTATAAGTCCTATTTTGACTAAATCACACATACCAAGGAGAGGTAATTAGCTTAATGATTATGAGGTGAATTTTCAACTTTACCCTTATTTATGATTGGATGCTTTCAACTTTTTCTTCTTTCTATTTTCATTGGTACAATTAATATGGGCAAAATTATCACAATCTTATTTATTTGGTCAAAGGGAACTTATAAATAGGACTAAATTTTTTTGGTTAAAAGGGACTTATAAATAAGACCAGAGTGGTATCTTACACAATCTCACACACACACACATATATATATATATATATTCAAATTGATTTAGGGTCTAATATTATTCTGAATACCAGTCACAATGTACATATGCGTGTATGCATATTCTTAAAGCAATTCAAATGAGAACATGATATTAAAAAAAAATATATATCAAATGAGAAAACGTACGTTTTGAATAATAATAAAGAAAATAGTTTTGCAATTAATTAAAATGAGAAGTTGTTAGTGATTTGGTCTTGTCAACGTGCATGATGATGATGATTAATGAAAGCAGGGTTTGTGTAATCAAAAAGTGATTAATATAGCTGTTTGGATTTCTAGAAAATTAGACAATGAAACAAACATATGCACGAGCATTTCACTTTGTCGCACTCAATTGTTCCATTTTTCACCCTTCCTCTCTCTATTATTGCCACATATTAAGCTTTTTTTTTTCTAAAAAAAAATTGATTTTGTTAAATTATATTCACTCATCAATACACACACAGTTTCACACACCATAGAATTAAGAACCCAACTCCAAGTTGATCAGTTTGATTAAGAGTTTTGAACAGGTCGATTAGGTTAAATTTTAATTTACATCTTTCTCCTCCATTTGTTAAAGCTAATAAAGGGGAATCGTTTTGAGTTGAAAAAATGGTAAATAAATTATCATATTTGTGTTTTAGTAACTTTATACACACACACGCGTGCCCCGAATGCCTTTAGTGGGCAATTTGAACCATGCTTTCATTGAGACATGTTTAGACTTTTTTTTTCCCCAACAATCATGTTTTAGACTTTTAGTAACTATGTTTTGTTGAATTTTGTCTGGTTTATTATACATAAATACCACACTTAATTGTAGGTTAATATCTTTTATTCAAATATTACTCTTCTCAAGGTTGTATATATATATATATATATGAATATATAGTGTTATATTTTAATTAAGTTACTACTATTGGTTTAATGACACATTAATTTTTTCTTAGGCATTAGAAATATCACTCACAAGTAGCCCAATGAAGGCACAGTTCAAATTACCTACCATGGGCAAATCAGCAGAAATATCACTCACAAGTAACAAAGACTAAATCTTTAAATGATATCTGGCAAAATAAAATAAAAAATCTTTAAATGATACACTCCTCCTGATTAAATTTTTGTAACACCCCAACTTTTCTAAAGCATTTTCGAAATTATTTGATCAGAGTTCAAAATAATTTAACCAGAGTTGAGCAACGAAATGATTTTAAATACAAAGTAACTGATATTCAACCACTGTAGTGTACTGGTTTGTTGATACAAAGAGTTCGAAAGACTATACATATCTACAGGACTTTCTCCAGCTAGTCCTTCTGCCTGCTGCTTACCCTTGTTTCTGTTTCTGTTCACTCCGAAAATCCTGAAGCTACAGTAAGAGCTGAGGTTCAATACCCATTGAACCTCAGGTAACGGTTAACCTCATGCTTATGTATCAAATATGTATGACAGATATTCATGTCAAAACAGCAATAATCACATACATTATTCTCATATTCACATAATAACATAACACAGCCACTGCAATATGCATGTTATTATAGTCTGCACTATTCACCAGTGCCACGGTGTACATCCGTGTCCTCAGCGCTAGGAAAACATAACGGCGTTATCAAGACTATAACCCGTATCAAGTTGTATGTGTATGATCAATTTTCAAAAAACAGAATTTCAGACTATCTATCACATATAAGCATACCATAAGCATCAGAGTTAAGGTTACAATACGCGTCCGTACCTTCCTTCCACGTGAATAGTAAATTACTATTCATGTATACGGCACTATTCATGTATACGGCACTATTCACGTATACGGCACTATTCACGTATCCCCAAACTTCCTTTGAATCTGACTCCGGAATCCTCGGATATCCTATAATATCATTTTTATCAGTGACCATTAATTTTCAGCATTTGCGGAAACTATGTTGGATATTCACTATTCATGTGAATAGTACCAGTAAAAATATTTTTACCGTGCCGGTAAATATTTTTTACTGTGCCAGTAAATAATATTTACTGTCCAAGGATAATTCTTTTCTGATGTGACAGATCAGACTAAGCTGCAGCCACAGAGCATACTCAGAAAAACTCTATCTGGCATTTCTACTATAATTACCAAAAGAAACTACCAAATATTAAGACTAGAGACCAAAGAACTTACCCTTGAAGTTCCTGCTCATTCTCTCCAGCTTCAAGAACTTTACTCTAAACTCTCTCTCTAACTCTAAGAATTCTCACTCTTCTCTTAAACTCAACTGTTGTTCTCTGAGTTTGGTGTGAAGAAAATGAAGAAATGAAGCCTCTATTTATAGTGAAAAAGCATGACACTATTCATACTTTATCAGGTCAGATTTTGGCCGTTGGATCTTGACTTTAAACATGGCTTCATCTCAACCGTCCAATCCATTTGCTTACGTCATCGATGACGTCATCGATGACGTCATCGATGACGTCATCGATGACGTCATCATGACGATGACACTTTCTTACTCTTTTGCATTTATCCTATAAAGATTCCCTGATCGGTGTTCTAATCGCGTTATATTAGAAATTCTCAAGAATCCGGAAGCACAGCCTTGAAGTTCTATTTTTCCTCTTCAGAAATATCTGGGTCAACTAAATTTTTGATCCTATTTAGGGTATTCCGTAACCTGCCGAAGATTTTAAGTCGGACACTGACGGTTACAGAAATTACTTCGGGTGACACCAACTTCTAGACAAAAATTCACTGATTCATAATATGTCCAGCTGTTTACTACTTAGTTCAAGGATTTTGAGTTATGATTTATTTCCTACAGATTCCACTATCTGTCCTGCTTCAAAATATCGGTTCAACCTATCTCAAATAATCATTCCGCCGATTACGGAAATGACTTCGGAGATAACCCACTCTGAGATAAAAATTCACTTATTTATAATATACCCTTACTTTAAAAACCTAATTCACGGTTTATTGGAAATAATTTTATTTCTATTATTTTCCAAAGTATAAGATATTATATTATAATAATATTATTATTGAGTGGGTCCCGCGTCAAATTTTTCAAAATTTCTCCCGTGAATGTGTCGGCAGGAGGAGAATTATTTTGACGTGGGTCCCGCATGAATAGTAAATACGTATTTTCAAAAAGTGAATACGTATTTAGGAATAGTAAATACCGTATTTTTGAATAGTAAATACCGTATTTGTGAATAGTAAATACTTTTCATATTTCTCAAAATATCGATTAAATACCGTATTTATAAAAAGTGAATACGTATTTGTGAATAGTGAATACTATTCATGTACGTATTTGTGAATAGTAAACACTATTCATGTCCAATAAAATACTGATTCTAAATTCATTTTCAAAAATAGGGTCTAATAGTCCTCCGAAAATAGGCTAATTTTCTAGTCTTTAGGTCCAAAATTCAGAATGTTACAATTCTCCCCCCGTTCAATAAATTTCGTCCTCGAAATTTGACAATATAAAATCAAAAGGTTATCTAGACCTCTAATATACTTCTTCCTTATACATGCTTATCTAGCATACATCCTACTATTCAATGCTCCATTAAACTGGGAACATTTCACAAATGCTCCATTTCATTTTCTATAATTCAACCTCTTCCTTTGTACTAGCATGCCAACTAGTGATCCAGGAAAAATTCTATTTTCTGGGTTTGTCTATCACTCCAATTCTCTTAATTCTGGTACCAAGTATCATCATAGATACTATTCTCATCATCATTTCAAATCTTCGGATTCTCTCCGGTTCATCTAATATTATTAGAAAGTCACCCTTCCCAAGATTACTATCACCTTAGCACGCTTACGCTTCAAAATCCTATTTTCAAATGTCAATTCCGACATCTTGAGTCAGTTGCACATCTAAGACAGATTTCTTAGATAAATGTGCGTATAAACGTCCAAACTTATTTTCTTGAAAACACAGCTGGCAATAAATGCCATAGCGATTTCTGTCTGCAAAGGTCTAGGAAACTGCGACCCCTAACGGTGGCTAGGGTGCACTAGGGTGCGGTGCCATAAAATTTTCCGCATAACAACAAAGTCTGCACTATTCTGAGCCAACGACAGATGAGAATCCGATGCTGCTTAACAAAATCTAGACGTTGCTAGCCCAGCTATAAATCGAGTAAAGAAAGAGTAAATGTTTCATGTTCTCTCAAACTTCACAAAATATTCATTTCCTCTCCGATCGTAATCTTCACTATAACCTTCCACATTATCCTTAAACATGGCCGGTTCAAGTAACTCTATTCCAGTCTCCGATTCATTCAACCCTTTCTTTCTTGAAGCCTTACTTCATGACTATCAGACTAACATGTTGTCTGATTTGTCAAACAATGCATCATACCCTTATTCTTCTTTATTTCCCCAAAATCCCGTAAGTATGAACGTTCATCCATCTGCCTCAACGATTAACATTCCTACTCCTCCTCCAAGGATACAAGATTCTATTTTTACAACTACTAACAGAAAGGAATCTGAAGCAGGTCCATCAAGGCGACCTGTCCAAAGGTGTCGTAATGTGGCAGAACTTATGGAGTCTACGGTACCTTCTCAACCAAGGAATCCTGCTTCTACCTTGACTGAGACTACTAATCCATTTTCATGTGGTTGCTGCCATGTTCTACGAGAGATTATTCATACCAATGGACTTCAATACCATAAACTTGAAGTTCATGGGAGGATTGGTATGATATGCCACGCTGTCTTTCACCAGGACGTACAAGGAGGTTCTTTCAGTCCTCAAGTATTTGACTTTGGTAAGAAGAATTTAGATGATGTCAAACATTTTCTAGAAAATTATTGTTTGAATCAAAAATCTTTAGGGTATGTCCTGGTGTCGGATCCCATATCAGCCTACTATGAGGCTCTCTGTGTTGGTTTGGAATGGACTAAAAATCAAAATGAACTCCCTAATAGTTCATTTCCAACCAATACAGAAAATATATCCAATAAAGGAAAAGAGCTCATGGTTGTAAATAATAATCCTTCAGTCCCCATACCTAGTAATCCATACCGATCAAGAGCTGAACAAAATATTAGAGCTGCATCAATGTCAATAGATGATCTTAGAGACTTCTTCCATTTACCTCAACAAGAAGCGGCTCAACAAGTTCGTCTATGCAAAAATGTTCTAATGAAAATATGCCATAGGGGAGGAATAAAGCATTGGCCGTATGTAAAAATTCGAAGCACTATGAAGCAAATAGCTAGATTGAGAAAAACAATGTCTTCTGATGGTCCTCTCTCAAGTGCAGCCGCTCAGGAAGAAATTAATAGACTTAAACTTGAGATAGTCGAAGCTTGCGGTGGGATTGTACCAACTGTTGTTCTTGATGCTTGAATTAATATAGTCTACTCTTCTTAGCCTTCTTGCTAATGTTTGTAATCTCTTATTCTAGGATTCATAAGGATTTTCGAGTTTTCCTGCCAAACTCAGCTTTATCTTATTAAATTCAAACTTAAGCCAGTTATTCTGTATAATCAAGACTATGTCCGCATTCTGTTATGGTATTGTCATCTGTTACTCATATAAATTAGCTAGGTAAGTGTAAATCTAGCGAAAATCTCTTCATACTTTTTACAACGGCAACAAAATGAATAACCATCAAATAGGGGCTTAGTCTTTCAATCACTTTCCTAGACACCAATAAAAATATTCATCCCCTAGAAAGTAATTTGGGCCTACAGAATCCAATATTCAATAAATTTTCTTGTCTCATTTTCAAATTTTCAAACATGAAAAATTTTCCGTGGTTTCAGTACCTTTCACAATCTGCACTATACCACAAAGTAATAGTGCTATAACATTTTTAAATTTAATCGCTGCCATCACAAATTCGTGAAAACATTTTTCACTGCCGGATCATTTTCAAAAACTTTTATTACCGGCACATATCTTTGAGGGAGCTAATTTATTTCACAAAATTTTACAATTGAGAGTACACACCATTATTTTAACCATTTGGTACAGTGAGCGCCTTCTCCCAATCCCCAAATCCAGTTTTAACAGTATTATCAACAATGTGGGAGAACCTCCGCCCCTTTCTCAGGAGACCCAGTGTTCACACTGGCACATAAAGTAGCAACCCTATCTAGCGGAACTCAGTCCAGTCATAGACAGTCAGGTTGTACTAAACAAAACATATGCCCTCGGCAAAGTGTTATGGATTGGGTGCGTTCACTGTTGGTGCGATTTCCATTTTCTCAAACAAAATCCCTCCAAAAACTTTTTGTTCAAAGAGAACATTTATCAAAGGCCAGCGATTTCAAACGTTTTAAAACATCTGGCAGACCCAGCAAACTGTGTACATCTACAACAGCTTCTGTCCTTCCAGTTTTGTACTGACTTTACCACAACATAGTTGAAAACTCAGTTTCAAACTCTGGGTTCTAACAAAACCGTTTGTACAAGACAACATCATGACCATCACTGTGGTCTCAAATTCTGTTGAAAAATATTTCATTTGAAAACTCGATTTCACAAATTTGAAAGTAAACTCCGAAAATTTCAAAATAGCAGGTGCATTGGTAAGTTCAAAAATTCAATTTTTTTAAAACCTTACTTAGGAATCAGACAACTAACATTAGAAGGTCATTACTAACTACATACATCTGGACCTTTGTTCTAGACTACTCAAACCATATGTATAATGCTTAGTTTGTTCTACTTAACTCATCTGGCTATTCCAAACTTTGCCCGTTATCCTCGGGTTTCACAAGCTTTTTGGGACACTTCTCGTATTTGTTGTCTAACAATATGTACTATATAGCATTGGAGTAAACCATGGTGATATACTAGATTACTTAAACCTTCACTCTGGGGAACCTATTCGATGTGAGACTCATTATAATTTACTTACCTTGAGAACTGATGCACTGGTAACTCTACTTTATGGTTCATTGTCACGGCGGCCCCACTCTACGGTTCGTCGTCACGGTGGCTCTGCTCTACGGCACATTACTCGGCGCTTCACTCAGTCTTCGCAGACCAGTCAGCTTTTCCGGTTAGCATCCTCTGTAGGTAAGCCTCCTTGATCAGAACTCCCCGTAGGTATCCTTCTCCGATTAAACTTTCCATAAGTAGCGCCAGTGATCGTCTTTGAATCATTATAATGAGAACTCAAATCTTAACAGGTTCCTATCCTTTAGTAGTTTCATAAACCGTTGTTTCTATGTCTGCCATCTTATCTAGGGTCATTCTATTTGTGGACTTTCACTTTCTATTTAGCTCCAAGCATAATTCTTAACTCAATTTTCCCTATCGGGTAGCCACTTACTTTAAAGGGAATCTATTAGCTACTAACATCTCTATGGTTCTTGGTCCCACCTTGAGACCATAACCTGGTGGCTACTGAGGTTTCCAGCTTTCGTATGGTTCTGTTAAGGAACTATCTCTTAGGTATTTGGAACCTAGGCAAAACTCACTCATATTTTCTCAGGGTTCTTACTCTCACAGGGGTCATAGTTCTGAGATTTCTCTCGCCTAAGCAATATTAACTTCATAATGTCTATTGATTCTTGGTACTAATATTGGTATACTTACTACTGGGTACCTACAACTCTCATAGGCACTAGTATGACATAACTGTCTCCCCAGAATTACTGGGTACTTTCCCTCTTCTGTCAATTGATCACCACCGTCAAGGACTTAATCAAAAGATCTTCGTCCCCGGAGCCACGCCCCTTTGCACGCATGGTGTCTGGCCTCTACAAGGTAGGGATTTTCTTCTCAGGGTACCTTAACAAGTTATTATTTTGACAAGGACATTAAATCGATAGGTTACTATCCAAGGGAAACCTAAACAGTAGGTTACTGTCTACCGGGAAACTTAAGTCGTACCGACTTCTCTGTACCACTTCCCTTGAAACTCTGAGCGGGGATTTAACTTAGACTCCAATTCCCATATCAAAAGTCTTAAAGTTCAACAATAGAAACCATATTCTATGTCATCCTTTCTATATCAGGGTTTTAATCTCTTAACCCTTTTCCTTAGGGTGTACGTCCTTTTTGTATCACAACACCAGTATTGTATCAGTACTTGTACTTGTTTTTTTCGAAATACTTTTAAAACCATGGCTTAGAGCCTAACTTAGTTAGTCAAACCGATTGGCCAGGTAGGCGTCTATCATGGGAGCCTCACCGTGCTAGGGTGACTGATTGGCTGATCCACATAGACTCGGCCCTACCTTCGGCACCAATGGTTTACTGTAACTGAGTCGGGTTCATACCAGATAAAACACTTTTGAAAGCTTAGAACCTAACTCCGCTACTCAGACAATCCGACTAGGCAGGTGTTTTTGTGGAAGGCTCGACGAATTCAAGGAAACTGATTGCCAACCACAAAACCCCTTTCTAGATATCAGACTGTTTGGAGTAACTTAGTTAACTCCGTGCCAGGATGTCTGCTCTGATACCAAAATGTAACACCCCAACTTTTCTAAAGCATTTTCGAAATTATTTGATCAGAGTTCAAAATAATTTAACCAGAGTTGAGCAACGAAATGATTTTAAATACAAAGTAACTGATATTCAACCACTGTAGTGTACTGGTTTGTTGATACAAAGAGTTCGAAAGACTATACATATCTACAGGACTTTCTCCAGCTAGTCCTTCTGCCTGCTGCTTACCCTTGTTTCTGTTTCTGTTCACTCCGAAAATCCTGAAGCTACAGTAAGAGCTGAGGTTCAATACCCATTGAACCTCAGGTAACGGTTAACCTCATGCTTATGTATCAAATATGTATGACAGATATTCATGTCAAAACAGCAATAATCACATACATTATTCTCATATTCACATAATAACATAACACAGCCACTGCAATATGCATGTTATTATAGTCTGCACTATTCACCAGTGCCACGGTGTACATCCGTGTCCTCAGCGCTAGGAAAACATAACGGCGTTATCAAGACTATAACCCGTATCAAGTTGTATGTGTATGATCAATTTTCAAAAAACAGAATTTCAGACTATCTATCACATATAAGCATACCATAAGCATCAGAGTTAAGGTTACAATACGCGTCCGTACCTTCCTTCCACGTGAATAGTAAATTACTATTCATGTATACGGCACTATTCATGTATACGGCACTATTCACGTATACGGCACTATTCACGTATCCCCAAACTTCCTTTGAATCTGACTCCGGAATCCTCGGATATCCTATAATATCATTTTTATCAGTGACCATTAATTTTCAGCATTTGCGGAAACTATGTTGGATATTCACTATTCATGTGAATAGTACCAGTAAAAATATTTTTACCGTGCCGGTAAATATTTTTTACTGTGCCAGTAAATAATATTTACTGTCCAAGGATAATTCTTTTCTGATGTGACAGATCAGACTAAGCTGCAGCCACAGAGCATACTCAGAAAAACTCTATCTGGCATTTCTACTATAATTACCAAAAGAAACTACCAAATATTAAGACTAGAGACCAAAGAACTTACCCTTGAAGTTCCTGCTCATTCTCTCCAGCTTCAAGAACTTTACTCTAAACTCTCTCTCTAACTCTAAGAATTCTCACTCTTCTCTTAAACTCAACTGTTGTTCTCTGAGTTTGGTGTGAAGAAAATGAAGAAATGAAGCCTCTATTTATAGTGAAAAAGCATGACACTATTCATACTTTATCAGGTCAGATTTTGGCCGTTGGATCTTGACTTTAAACATGGCTTCATCTCAACCGTCCAATCCATTTGCTTACGTCATCGATGACGTCATCGATGACGTCATCGATGACGTCATCATGACGATGACACTTTCTTACTCTTTTGCATTTATCCTATAAAGATTCCCTGATCGGTGTTCTAATCGCGTTATATTAGAAATTCTCAAGAATCCGGAAGCACAGCCTTGAAGTTCTATTTTTCCTCTTCAGAAATATCTGGGTCAACTAAATTTTTGATCCTATTTAGGGTATTCCGTAACCTGCCGAAGATTTTAAGTCGGACACTGACGGTTACAGAAATTACTTCGGGTGACACCAACTTCTAGACAAAAATTCACTGATTCATAATATGTCCAGCTGTTTACTACTTAGTTCAAGGATTTTGAGTTATGATTTATTTCCTACAGATTCCACTATCTGTCCTGCTTCAAAATATCGGTTCAACCTATCTCAAATAATCATTCCGCCGATTACGGAAATGACTTCGGAGATAACCCACTCTGAGATAAAAATTCACTTATTTATAATATACCCTTACTTTAAAAACCTAATTCACGGTTTATTGGAAATAATTTTATTTCTATTATTTTCCAAAGTATAAGATATTATATTATAATAATATTATTATTGAGTGGGTCCCGCGTCAAATTTTTCAAAATTTCTCCCGTGAATGTGTCGGCAGGAGGAGAATTATTTTGACGTGGGTCCCGCATGAATAGTAAATACGTATTTTCAAAAAGTGAATACGTATTTAGGAATAGTAAATACCGTATTTTTGAATAGTAAATACCGTATTTGTGAATAGTAAATACTTTTCATATTTCTCAAAATATCGATTAAATACCGTATTTATAAAAAGTGAATACGTATTTGTGAATAGTGAATACTATTCATGTACGTATTTGTGAATAGTAAACACTATTCATGTCCAATAAAATACTGATTCTAAATTCATTTTCAAAAATAGGGTCTAATAGTCCTCTGAAAATAGGCTAATTTTCTAGTCTTTAGGTCCAAAATTCAGAATGTTACAATTTTCCTGCGTGCAGATCAAAATTGGGAATCAAAACTATAAAAATGATTTAGCGTTCGATTGCCGGTGATTAAATTAAATTAAATTTTCCACTTGAACAGAGGCAGACAAACAAAAGATATATCATATGAGGTTCACATCTTTTTCAAAAAAATAAAAATAAAAATCTTCCAATATTTTGTCCCATAGAAACACACATATGTAGTTGCCCTTGTTGAAAATAATAATGTCCGCATGTATATGTTATATAACAAATATATTTATATCAAACAAAATAAAATCAAATAAATTATATAACACATTAAAAAAACTTAGAATAATTAATAAATTAGGCCTGTTATAAGCTCAATTATATATTTTTCGGGAAAAAAGGAAAGAGTTTACCAGTAACCTGGAATCAACCTGTATTGTTCGACAAGGAATAACTGAAAAAATAAGGAGTGACATAAAATTACTTTTAAAAATAAAAGAAGAAAAAAGTTAATGAGCCTACCACTACAGTGCTATATATTTATTGACTTTTTTTAAAATTTTTTTTTGGGTCCTTTTGATCATAGGTAATGATAACCCAAGAGATGCCACAAACAGCTTTCATCATTCTCAACACAGCGCTAAAGTCGTCTAAGAAGCACCATGGTCTTAATTATACATACATTAATATAATTTAAAGAGATCAAATGTGATTATTTATTTATTTTTTATTTGCTTGAGGGAATTGAAAAATGATGATATGATTGTGAATAGAATACAAAGAAATAAATGGAATCTGGAGGGTAAACAAGTGCATTGAATGTGAGGATATTATGGACCCATTTTCAATATCTTCAGTTCAAAGACTGTCTCTATATATTCATCACTAACGTACATATCATTATCATCATCGCTCGTAAAGTCCTCAAGATTCGTATCTCGATCTCTTGTCTTTTATATTGTTTTTGATCCAAATCAAGCAATATTGTGTTTGATACATCAGAAAGATCAGCGTAATCTCCTAAATCCTAATTGCTAAAAAAAAAAAAAGAAGGAAACAAGTTTCATTTTCAAATATTCCCCGGCCGACTGATCTACGTTAAGTTTTTTTAAACTAAAGTGTATTTTGTTATCTAATTTTAGAATTAGCTCTAAGTATATAAAGTGTATTTTCAGTGTCTTAATTTTAACACTGTGAATTTTGTTAATAAAAAATATTGACTCATTATATTAAAATGATGACTATACAATTAAATGCTAACAAAGTATGTTTAAATTTTCTTCCTTTAATTTAATATAATTTTTTTTAATATTTTAAAATTAAAATATAATTCTATTTGTATTTAGTTTTAAAATATTAAAATTTAAACCTACTTTGTTAGTATTTTATGGCAGAGTCACCAATTAAATTCACTGAGATGACATTTTTCATTAATATGATTAACGGTATTAAAATAAAAGAACTGAAAATACAATTAATAAACTTTGGGGACTGGACTAAAACTTGATGCAAATTTAGAGAACCATAAAAATATACTTTAGCTAATTTTTTAAGTTTTAATTTGAACTTTCTATTTTATAAGTTGGCAATAAAAGTTGAAGTTTCTTATGTCTTAATTAAAAATAGAGGTAGTAAACAACATTATCAAAATGATCAAATTGTGTGTTCTTCTATTTATAACTCAAATATGTAAATTTCAACTCAAAATTTAACATTTTGTCAACAACTATATTTTTTTTGGGGGGGGGGGGGGACACAAAACCACGCCCCAAATCCACAAATTTTAATTTAGAATTCCAAAAGGACCAAATCATTTTGAATCCCTGAGGATTAACTGGAGATTAAACTTTGTAGCGAAATTATTTAAATTCTCTTAATATAAAAAAAAAAGAAATGATATATTATTTTAACAAATAATAACTTCAAACTTTCCATCTATTATATTATTAATTAGAAAACTTGTAGAAACGGCTCCACTAACGGTGTTAAGTTAAAACATTTGATTAAGTCATCACTTTCTTAAGATTGTTAATTTTACTACTCAAATGTTGATATATTTGTCTAAACAGTGGTTAAGTTGAGGTGAAAGGGCATATTAGGAGAAGTATCGTTAAAAAAGAAAGGAAGATGAAACATCATAATTAGTGAGCATAATAAAAAAAATGTTTATTCATCCATTACCATTGAATTCCAAAAGTTTCTTGGTAAAGTGGATGAGAAGAATGTATACTACCTATGCCTTTACATTTCATTTCAATTGCATTTTTTTTTTTTTTCATTTTTGAGGTCTCAAGTTTTCTTCATTACAAATAGTAAGAATATAATGATATGTTAGTTCGTGAATGTGGCTGCTATGGTGGCAAATCCTCTCATAATTTATTTTTCTCATTATCTCTCATGAGCCAATCTAAGTTATTGATTGAGAAGATGATAGAAAAGTTAAAGTAGTATTGTGACATTTCAGATTGATTGGATGGATAGGATTTAGAGATTATGACAAATAGATGATGATAAGATGAACTTGACCAGTGTAAATAAGGTGCTGTCGAATTTGAACAAAATGTACTTTGTCCCAAATTTTATGGGACACATGACTGGATCTCTAATACTATGGGGGAGGTGGGTTTAGGAAATCACACTTATGTGATATTTGTTAATCCCCACATTTTGGTGTTTCAAAAATTGTTAGGAAAAATAGTCACTTAAATGTTAACTATGGAATGGCAAATGTGTGTGTGTGTGTGTTTTTTAAACAATGAATAGCAAATGTGTTTATCAAATAAGAAGTTGAAAAGCCACTTAAAAGTTACCTATATAATTATATTGCATGGTTGTTAACTAATGTTAACATAACAATGGAAGGAATTGAAATGTTACAAATAATATTTTTAATATTTAATAATTTTATTAAAGGGTTTAGGAGCAAAAATACACATGTAATTTGCCTCAAAGAGCGCCCAACACCACGTAATTTAAACTGGACCAAAAATATACATGTGATTACGTGTTGGGAGCGCCCAGCACCACGACCGTTAGTCAACCGTTAGTCAACTGTTAATTTGGATGGAAATAAACAGTAACTCGGGTGAAATTATACTTTTGCCCCTAGTTTTAGGTGAAATTACACTTTTACCTTTAGTTTTAAATATTAATTACACTTTTGCCCCTAGTTTTAAATATTTAAAAAAATTAAAATATCTCTGCTGGTGGGCCCCACCGCCAGCCACCACCACCACCGACCGCCACCGCCGCCGCCGGCAGTGGGGGCTGATGGGGGTGGTCGCCGGCGGTGGTGGTGGTCGCCGGTGGTGGTGGCGGCCGACGGTGGGGCTCACCGGCGGAGATATTTTAATTTTTTTAGATATTTAAAACTAAGGGCAAAAGTGTAATTAATATTTAAAACTAAGGGCAAAAGTGTAATTTCACCTAAAACTAGGGGCAAAAGTATAATTTCACCTGAGTTACTATTCATTTCCATCCAAATTAACCGTTGACTAATGGTTGACTAACGGCCGTGGTGCTGAGCGCTGCCAAAACGTAATCACATGTGTATTTTTTGTCCAGTTTAAATTATGTAGTGCTAGGCGCTCCCTAAGGCAAATTACATGTGTATTTTTGCCCCTAAACCCTTTTATTAATGACATTAGAGTTGGAATGCCATATTCTTTTTACACACACACGAGCGAAGACCCTCAACCTATGCTACTACTAGACCCAATTTGCACTTTCATGTTCTTATCCAAGAACTCAGACAAAACACCCAAACGTAACACAAAAGTGATGATGACCTGGCCATGCATTGAACGCTTGCTTTGCAACATAATCAGCAGCCATATTAGAACTTCTAGGGATCCAATGAATATCTTTTTTTATAAGTACAGGCAAGCCGAAGCTTGAGGGAGTAAGAAAGGGACTAGACTAAAAGTTTAACCCTAAATACAGCAAATCAGAAAAATAACTAATAACAGCAAGCTAGTTGATGGTCCTTCAAGACCATGTCCAGGCAACCTTTAGGAATTGTTGGAATCAACGTCATGTCGTCCTCAGCAGAAGCATCATGGCCTTCCTTAGCTATGTAGTCGGCACATGAGATGTTGTCTCTAGGAGTGTAATGAAGCTCGACGTTCCAGTCTTGGAAGAGAAGATCTCTAGTCTCCTTGATAATATCTCTAAGCGGGTGGTCATCATAACAGACAGTCTCTCATGAGGATCCAATGAATATCTGCCACCTCCCATTCTCTAAGAAGCATGCTCTTGATCTCTTTTATTGTAGCAGCATTGGGGTGGCTAGCTCATCGAAATAGAACTATGGATCAACGACAATAGCAATTAAGACAATAACAACTAATTTTATTAAATTTTTTATGAATATCAATAACAACAACAACTAAGATAGTGACGCTAAGGGCACTTAAAGCTATTATATGGAAACTTAATTTCAAAATAGTTTTTAAGAATTTCATGAGAATCAGGCCATTATGGATAACAATTCTAGCTAAGACATATTTTGACGGTCGTTATATATTTTTCCCCCCTATATTATTTTAGGTCTAAAAGTGCATTTAAGAACCACGTGTAGTTTGGCGTACAATGTACGTTTTACTAGTAAGACGCAAGTCATAATAATCCAACCAAAGAGAGAAAATTAATCACTGTTTCCTAAGCGTGGACGTGGATGTTAATTAGAGTCATTTTAACCAATAAATATAAGAGACTAATTAAACACAGTTTATAAATGCCAACTAAAATATATTTTCCCCCTAATGTCAACTTTTGCATTTAAGAATTCACCTAACTTGAGGGATCAACTAGGCTAAAGAGATTATTTGAATCTCGATCCTCGATAAATTATAACTAGTTGATATATATATATATATATATATATATATATATATATTTTGAAATGTTAAGAAACAAAATAAGTTATTTAACTATATCATATGCTTGTGTGATTAAATTATATACATTTTTTAAATGAGACAAATTAATTTGGAGGAAAAACGATATATATAAATACTTTAAAATAATATAATTAGTCTCTTTAATCTCCTAAAAAATAAATGGGGCTTATATTTAAGATTGGAAGTAGTATTGTTGTTGTTGTTACTGTTATTTTTTTGCTTGTGATGCTCAATAAGTTTTATGATAGTTTGATACAGCGAGTAATTAAAAAAATTGTACATATAGTTAATACTAGTTTTATTATTTGATAATACTATCTCTTAATTATGATAAAGAATTTTCATATAAAGATGGCTGAATTCCTAAAATTTCTAATTTGGGCTACTGGACTTAATAAATTATATATCAGGTTATCTGTCATATATAGAGATTTAAAATTTGAGTCAAATTATCTCTATATCATTTAGTTATTAAAACAAAAAAATTAAAAACATGATCCTTTTATTTTCTTTATCAATTAATTGCTTCAAAAGTACAGTAAAAATAATTTATTATTACTTGTTTATCTATTATTTTTTTGCTTTATCAAACAAAATTACGTCAATATCCCTTAGTTATTATAACAATAAAATTGAAAAAATGACCCTATTATTTACTCTATCAATTAATTCCTATTATTGCTACGATGGAGCACAAAAAATAATAGGCAAACAAGCTATAATAAATAATTTTTACGGTACTTCTTAAATAATTAATTGATAGAGCAAATAATAGGGTTATGTTTTCAATTTTGCTGTTTTAATAATTAAAGGATATAAAGGTAATCTGACTCCAATTTTTTAATTCTTAATTATGACTCATGACCTCATGTATAATTTGTTAAGTTCATTTACCTAAATTAGAATTTAGATAATTCAACCATCTTTATATGAGATTTTCACTTATGATAATAAAGAATTCAATAATTAAGATTCACTTTGCAAGATGAAAATTTTTGTGGCAAAACAATTTATAATGATTTTTTTATTAAGAAATTATTTATTTTGTATTAATTAAGTTATTTCTCAACACTAAAAAAAATTAAATTAAAATTTATAGTAGTACACAGGAAAAATTAACAAACTTAAATTAAAAACTAAATACATGATTAAAAACAAAGCACGAATAAATTAAAATATCTGTCGGTTATTATATATGGGAAAAATTTATAAAAAAAAGGTAGCTCATCAACATCAGCACGCACCACAATTTAAAAGTAAGAAAAAGTCCAATCAATAATTCGTATCAGTCCCTCTCATCATCTACACTGTGGTCCTCTCCATTGTTCTCACATGGGATCATGGAACCTTCACTCATAATTTCCTCCATTATCACATCAAATTAGTTCCATATATACGTGTGTGCGTACTGTGTAGATATACATACATGTATATAAGGAAATTTATATACATAAATGAAGCAATGCTGGCCTGGTTAAGTCAAGTGGAAGAGACTGGATTTTCCTTAATTAACATTGAGAATTTGAATCTCAAAAATATCATGTTAAAAAAAAAAAACATTATTATCTAATAGTATTGTTAACATTATATTGCCTCTACTCTTTGATATAAGAGTTTATTGTTGAATTTTATCTAAAATATAATATTTCATCCATTTTATCTTCTGTATTTATCATTTTTTTCAAAATATTTTATAAACCAATATCCATATAAACATATATAATCTAATACTACACATCGATATTTTAAGGATATTGTGTCACATTTATTTAAATTTAACCAATTTATTTCATTTTTTAAATATATTCAAATCAGTTAAATAGCTTTTATATATATATATATAAATAAGGAATCATGTGAGCTAGCTCAAGAATCTCTGAAGACAAGCTGACAAGCTTCCTATACGGCTAGCTATACGTGTATTAACATGTCACAATAATAGCTTAAGTTTCCAAAGACATAACCTGTCTTCACATACCATATTCCAAGTTCTAATTTGGGAACTTGGATACAAGAAAAAAACAGAGTTCACGCAGAGAATAAAAACAGAGCAGATTCCTCTCTTTTTCCCTTGTCTCGTGATCATAACAACAGAGGTCTTCATGTGACTACATTAGATTCAACTCTCAAAGTTGATATCTATAGATCAAAGTAATTAACAACGGTAAATATGCTAGATTATATTGTGAAGAATCACACACTAATTCACAGTATACAGGTATATATCTAGCATACTTACTAATTATCTATTTTATGTTTCATACAAGAACTCATCAAGTAAAAGGAAATTATATTAATTAAGCTCAGATCAGAGAGACCTGCGACGGCTAAAATGCTGGTAATTGGTTCTTAATCTCCTTGAGCTGGGAAGGTAGATTATGGATTCAGAAACTGCAGAAGCATTTTTGCATGATGAATAAAGATTCACGAACCCGAAATGATCACTGATACTTCTGAAAACTTTATTATTGTTGTTGCTGTTATTAGATCGTCTTCCATGGTGATGATTTTCTTCTTCTTCTTCTTCATCGCCCTTGGAGCATTCTACCATGGCTGCGAAAAAAGGATCTCTCTCAAGAGAGTTCTTCTTCTTCTTATATTTGTAAGAAGAAGCTGTGTTGCTATTATTATTAGTTGGAGGAGGCAATGGGAGGAGTTCCATGGAAGATTCCTGATGAATATTATGAATCTTCTTCTTGAAACTTGTTTGTTTCTTGGGGATTCCCGGAAGATGTTCCCAAGAAAATGGGACACCGCAGCCGCCGGAGAATCTGAGAGGAGAATACGAGCTTGGGTCGCCGTCGTTGTCATCGGCACCCCCACTGCCGGCAAAGTAGAGTACTGATTCAAGGGAGGAAGATGAGTTGTACGGCGAGAAGGAGGAGGACGAGGAGGAGAACGACTGAGTCCGGCGACACGACTGAGGCGGCGGCGGCGGCTGTTTTCTGGTGGAGTCGAGATGTTTTGGGAGAGGCTTGGGATGATGGTGATGAGTTGTGAGAATTGCTGAAGAATCCATGGAAGAAGAAAGGGGAAAGAGAGAAGGTGGTTTGAGTTTTTATTTTTGTTCTCTATGGTGTTTGTTTGGTCGATTTATATATAAGCACGCACATGACTCAATAAATTCCATGTTAGTCATTTCATTTTTTAAATAAATATTTGACGGAACGTATGAGAGCAAATTACATGTTACCCCCGAATTAATATCTAGTTACAAAATTGACACAGAAATTTTAAATCATTGATACCCATAAATTTTGTTTTTTGTTTTTAATTACAACCGTATGGTTTATATATACTATTATCCTATCAAATTCAACGATCACCAACCTTTTTTTTAACTGCATGAATTTTAAGGGCAAATATATAAGTTTATTATTATTTTTTTATCTAGTTAACAATTGTGTTTTTTTAAATTGTCATATCATTTTATATATTTTTTTAATAAATAATAGTTCAAGTGTAAAATAGAGAAAAAAAAAAGAGAGAAAATATATGCCTACTATAGAAAGATAAGAGTTGTATTGTATTTGATTTGGCCTCTTTACTTAATGTACCAAAAAAATTAATATACCATTAATGGTAGAAGCTGTTTTTCACGGTGATTTACGGTTTATAAGATAAGTAAATGAAATGAGTTTTGTGTTAACTTACGTAAATATATTTTTCAAACGTTAAATTAAATAGGCATGGGTGGGAAAATTTGCTGGAAAAAAATTAAGTGGGAAAATTAAAGAAGGGAGAGGAAGAGAATGGGAAGACGAAAATAAAGACACAAGAGGTTGGCGATAATTTAGTCAAAGAGTTGTAACAATTAAGTAGAAAGTATAGAATAATTAGTTAACGACCTTATACTCATAGCTTAGTGACATAAAAACTCTTCTATAAAAATGAAGTCATGGATTTAATTTTGCTTATACATCATATATATTTTTAGTATGTGCTTCTTTAATTTTAAAAAAGAAATAAAAGAATATAAGTTTGTTTGGGTTAGCAATTGAGAAGCACATTTACGCAAGTCACAACAAAAATTTTCTCACATACTTGTTTTGTACTCTGCAAATCACATTCGGAAAACAATTTTTATCACTAATCTATATAGAGAAAGAAGTTATAATCACATGGAGAGGGACATAGGCTGCTAGTATAGAGTGTCTTTTTGATGAATTTATTGTGCATTTAACCTCTTAGCTAAATCCATACCCATCACCCCCTTCAATTCCCCATTTGATAGGTTCTTTTTCATTTTTTTAATTATTATTTCTTCTTAAAAGAATAAAACCAAAATATGTTCTTTTTATTTCCTAATCCTTACTCTTTTTCTAATTTAGATTGGAAGGAAATTTTATTATTGCTTCGAGTTTTTCTTATATTTCTGTTAAAGTTGTGTTCTTATCTTTTTTTTCTTAGTATATTTAACAATGTTATTTACACATTAACTTAGTGTACTATGTAAGACTCTTATTTTCTTAATATAAAAAAAAAGGTCATTTGTAATCAGAAAGTGCCTAATAAACTTAAAAGAAACTTTTATCAAACTCTTATAATATCAACAGTATATATATGCATACAATTGACACTGAAAAGAATGGAGCTATATATATTGCACATTCAGCTTAAAATGTTCCAGAAAATAATTAAATGAAATCGGAAAATGGATTGTTTGCCCTTGAAGGAACAGCAACTTCACATCCTATATTTAATCTGAGATTAATATTGATGAAGTGACAAAGATAAATCCATTTAATTCGTTGAAAGTGTTCGTAATAAATTAAAGGATAAATCACGTTCATCCATTTAATGCTGTAATCACTTATTTGCTGGATCAGACCATATGCTATTATTATCAGGTTTTGGTTCGCGCCTCGTAGTTGCCTCTACTAACATAAATGTCTCATCTGTGAGTTAAACTTGAGACCTAAAAGAATTTAGCATGACCTTACGCTATTAGACCAACTTTATATTAGTCGCACCTTTTGTACTCTACTCTTTTTTGCCCTTAATTTGATGAATTTAATTAATGATACTATATACACACACTCCCTCTAATTCTTATTATAAGTCACCTTTAAAAACCTTATCGTAATTAATATTGTTCGATTAATTTCTGGAACTCTACTCTTTTTTGTGCTTGTCACTATGGTGATGAAATCTAGTTCAAATGCAATTGAAATGATTGAGATTTAAAATTTTCAATTGATGATTTTTCTAGGCAAAATCATTTTTTAGAAAACCTAACAATTAAGAGATTATTTTATTTCAGATTATGTAAGCATTACAAAATAAATAAATGAACAAAATCTAGACCATTTAAATTAAAGATTTGGACGATTTAAATTAGGTGTTCATCATTGGAACCCAAACCGAATTTCCATCCACCGAGAATCATTATATATGTTATATATGGAGTGTATTATGTGTATTGATTGATATGTATTTTTTTAATTTAAAAGGGCAACATACCATCGGCCTAAAGTTATAACTGTGATCAAATCCTCAGTTTCTCATTCGTAAGGGAATTTTTATGCCACTAATAAGTTATAAATTTAAGGGCAAAGGAGCGATTTTACACACGAAGTTTGGTCCCAGGAGCGCCCAGCACCACGAAAAGTACACACGAAGTTACGTTTTGGGAGCAAAAATACCACCGGCCGTCAGTTGACCGTTAAGTTGGATGGAATGCTGACGTGGCGTTGACTGGGACTGACATGCTGACGTGGAATTAAAAAATTCAAAAAAATAGGAAAAATTAGAAAAAAATTCCAAAAATTAAATTAATTCGAAAAATATTTTTAAAAAATTAGAAAAAAATGAGGAAAAATTTAAAAAAAATTAGGAAAAAAATTAAAAAAAATAGGAAAAAATTAAAATAATTAGAAAAAAATCAAAATAATTCGAAAAAAAATTAAAATAATTCGAAAAAAATTAAAGTAATTCGAAAAAATTAAGAAAATTCAAAAAAAATGAGGAAAAATTTAAATAATTAGGAAAAAATTAAAAAAACCATAAAATTATAAAATAATTATTAAAAAAAATTATAAAAAAATTAAAATAATTAGAAAAAAAAATTCAAAAAATTAGAAAAAAAATCATAAAATTAGGAAAAAATTCAAAAAATTAAAATAATTAGAAAAAAATTAAAATACCCCCGCCAGTAGGCCCCACCACCGACCACCCTACCGCCGGCCGCCGACGGCGATCGGTTTCCCTTTATTATATACTCCCTCCGGTCTTAATTATAAGACAATATTTGAGAGTTTGTTTTAGTCCTAATTATAATACAACATTCTAAATTTTGTCAATTTCTTCCTAAAAGATGCTTATTGATATAAGTGAGAGATTATGTGAAATCAATAAGGTAGTTGAGGTACAGAATTTATATTAAGGCATTTTAGAAAAATAAGTAAAATCAATTAATTCGACCGCCGCTGAGTATATAATAAAGGGCAACCGATCACCGCCGGCAGCTGGCGGTAGGGTGATCAGTGGTGGGGCCCACTGGCAGGGGTATTTTGATTTTTTTTTCTAATTATTTTAAGTTTTTGAATTTTTTTCCTAATTTTATGAATTTTTCCTAATTTTTTGAATTTTTTTCTAATTATTTTAATTTTTTTTCTAATTATTTTAATTTTTTCCTAATTTTTTTGAATTTTTTTATAATTATTTTAATTTTTTTTCCTAATTATTTAATTTTTTCAAATTTTTTTAATTTTTTTCGAACTACTTTAATTTTTTTCTAATTATTTCAATTTTTTCCTATCTTTTTTGAATTTTTTTATAATTTTTTTCCTAATTTTTTTTTTTCTAATTTTTGGAATTTTTTCTAATTTTTTGAAATTTTTCCTTTTTTTTTTGAATTTTTTAATTCCACGTCATCGTCCACGTCAGCATGTCAGTCCCAGTCAACGCCACATCAGCATTCCATCCAACTTAACGGTCAACTGACGGCCGGTGGTATTTTTACTCCCAAAACGTAACTTCATGTGTACTTTTGCTCCAAAAAATACTTCGTGGTGCTGGGCGCTCCTAGGGCCAAACTTCGTGTGTAAAATCGCTCCTTTGCCCTAAATTTAATAATTAATTTTCCTTCTAGTCTTTAATATAAAAATATATACATTTTCTAAATTTGTCAATTTTTCTTAATTTACCCTTATTGATATTCCCTCAACAATAATTAAGGAGGAGAATGAGGGAAAAAAAGAGAATTAAAGAATATAACTAAAGTATTTGGAAAAAAAAATACATGTCTTATTGACAAATGTAATTAACTTTTTTAATCTAATCAAATTAGATAAACATGTCTTATACTATCTCTGATCCTAAATATAAGATGTAGTTGATTTTTTTGGCAAGGTTAATGAAACTAATTACATTAGTTTAAAGTATTTATATTTATCCTTTTTAAAACTAATTTAATTTGTTTGACTTATAAACTGAGATATTATAATTTAATCGTACATAACATATATTTAATTAAATGACTTATTTAAATTCCTTAATTTTTTCCAAAATCTTAACTAGATTTTATATTTAGGAGCATACACTATTATGGACGACAGAGGGAGTAATGCTATTGATATATCGATCAGGCACGTGTTTCATGTGTCATGCGAGTTCATTGCTCTTTCTTGTCAGCTATACGCGTGCAATAGCATCATTCTTCCTCCAACTTCTTCACTATTTTTCCTCCATCAAAAATCAACTCATCAATTTCACCAGATTTATTATATTCCCTGCCTCACCCAAGTCAGATCACACTTTCAAAATATTCCCCCGTAATAATATTGTTAAATAAACATTAAGAATAACTTATAATCTTATATACATTATTGTTAAACTCGCAAGTTGACTCTCCGAGTTTACCGTTTTTATGCTTCTAATTTACAAAAACGAGCCAAGCCAATGGTAAACTCTTGCTAGTTGTAAATTCAGTTAAATTTACGAGTTTATGCACTGAGTTTACCGTTTTTAAGTTTTTAACTTACAAAACCATGTTAACTTACCCTTAAACTCATTTTAACTTTTTTGATTTAATCATTTGATAATTGAGTATTATTACACTTATTTGTATCTCTTGGTGAATAAATTTAGGATTGTTTAGTTAATAAATAATGGATTTTATTACTTAATCGAGCTTTGAGCTTTTAATTGGATTTAATTCATGTTTATGATTAAATTCTAGATTTACAGTGATTTAGCATTTTCGTCATAACTTTTGATCTAGATATCCGATTAGTCTGATTCTTCTTTCTTTTTTTAGATGATTCAGAGAGCTACAATTGTTATGAAGACTTGGAAGGCTGATTCGGACAAGAAGATGGACGAAATTGGAGCTAAAGACAGGCACATTTTTCTGGATTTTTATTTTACTCGAATTTTATAATAAAAGACCAATTTTTAGAGGTTTCCTTTTTTTATAGGGATTTCCTATTGATTAGAGGTTTCCTATTTATTAGAGGTTTCCTATTTTTTAGAGATTTCCTATTTATTAGAGGTTTCCTATTCTTAGTCATCTTTCCTATATAAGGAAAATTAGATGGTGGCTACAAACATATTCTCAATTACCCTTTATGGGTTTTAATTTTCAGATTAAATTAGAAGCTTTTTATTTTCTTTGAGTTGTTCTTCATGTTCTTCTTCATCTTTTCTTCTGTGTTTTTCCTAGCCATGCTTGGCTAAGCTTCTTTGATTGACCCAACGTTGAGGATTCCATGATTCGTCTAGAGAACTTGTGCTTTATCGGTAATTTAACTCGTTTCTATTTTCATCTATCGGATCCGATTTTTAGAAATAGTTCGAATATTAAATTTAATATTCGGTTTGGTTTATCCCAAGGACTTAGTTCGAACTAGGTTTTAAGTTTTGTTGTGCGATCGCACAGTGGGATGCCGTTGTTCGGACATATTCTAGGCGATCGTCTAGTCGAGGGATTTTCTAGGTGAATGCAGAGATCTCGGTTCGTCCAGAGCCAAACGTGGGTTATTTATATTTCGTTCAATGATGGAAGTCTCTGGAATCTGAATATTGGGTTGATCGATTTTAATCTGTTTCTTCTCGTTTTCTTATATTCTATTTTATCTTTGCTTCATTTAAATTGCATTTCTATTTTAGTTTATTAATTTAAAAATCCAAAATCCAATCCCCCATTATCTTCATTGCATTTGCATGACATTTAGATTACTTAGGATTCAATAAAAAACTCCTCGAAAAGAGAGAACGATCCTAGGTTTGCCTATACGCAATCCTTGGTTAATTGTTGATTGTAGACCCTAAGGCTAATGACAGAAGGTCTTCATCATCATGCTGAGCGGCTTTATATAAGAATTTTATAGAAATTTCTTTATTAAATATGATAAATGATGACGGTTGACGGATATAATTTCAATTATTTTGATTTAAGATAATTAAAATCAAATTGTTGTCATTTTTATATTTTAATTATTTAATTATATACTAGTAATACCTATTTAGCAATAAAAGTAAATTCTTATGAGTTTATAATTTGAGTTCATCATATAAATTTACGTCGCTGTCACGAGTTTACTTAAACTCGTATAACAACCTTGCTTATATGTATCTTATCCTAGTTTTGAATTAATATATGGTGTTAATTAAGATGAAATCCACTTACATGTATCTTATCCTAGTTTCTCACCTGGTTGTCCACTTTTTCTCTTTTTGAATTGATATATTAGTAATGAAATTCTCCTACGATGCTCCAGAATATATAGACATATATGAGAGACAATAAGAGAGGGAGATGTAATGACGTGTGGTGATGCGAACAAAGGGAAAGGTCCAACAATAAGAAATTAAGAATTTTAATGGAAAGGGAAATAGTGGCCATGTGATGAGTATAATAACATCAAGCTTTAGTGGCGCTACATGTATATGGTGGCTGTAGTTTTTCCTCTCAGACACTCATCGAGTCCTTAATATAAGATCAAATTGAATTTTCGAGAAGATACTAGGAAAGTTAAATAAATTATTTAATCAAATCGTGAATCATTAGATTATATATATATAGTGGTGGATCTTGGAATAAATATTTTAGCAAGCCAAATGTATACTCATTAACTAATTACAAAAAAAAAAAAATTGGGGATATATAAGATAACATACCATTTTACATTATATTAATTTTTTTAAAAAATTCCTAAACAATTTTCTTTTTTTGGGGGCCATTGTCACTACCAAGAGCCACCACTGATATAGTGATATATATTAGTTTATAACTTAAAGAAATAAGTTTGAAGAAAAACTATAAATATAAACACTTTAATGTAGCTAAAATTTCTTCAAAAAAGTCAATTATGTTTTATATTAAGGATCGAAGGTAGCATAGGATCAACTATATAAATTGCACAATACCGTTATTCTATATCAGTAACCACATTTTTGGATAAATCATTAACCAAAAGATACCGCTTAATAATTTTATTGAATGTTATCTTCGTTCTCTCTCAGCCTATTTTCAGAAAACTCCTTACTTTCTAATCTTCCCTCCTCACCAAAGCCTCCAATAGCTTTTTTCGGTACATATTCAAACTATCTCAGATTTTCTTTTCTTTTTTCCCATTAACAGTACTTGGCATATGTTCATTATGAATTTGCCCGCGTAATGACCTTTAGAAAATGGATTGGCCATACCACTTCAGACTTGCCCAGATGATATGGACATGGTGGCATTCGGTAGAAGTTAATGTTTCAATTCCAAAAGATGTGGTATTAAAAAGGGATAATTAATCGATAAGTCCTTATAGTTATCCAAAACTAATCCTTATAGTTTTATTTTTTCTTTTTATCAAGTCCTTACACTTTCACCTATTTTTAGTTAGGTCCGTGTAGTTGTTTTTCTTTTTATCATGTCCTTATCGTTTGATCTAATTTTTAATCAGGTCCTTATGAGTTTTTGATTTTTGGCTAAAGTATACTTTTAATTCTTTAAGTTTATATTAGGTATACTTTGATCCCTTAACTTTATAAAGTATAATTTTAATCCTATAATTATAACACCGTTAATTTTATAAATGGAAAAATTCAAATTCAAATAACGGTGTAAACTTAAATGATGATTGTGTAATTAAATACTATTAAGCTTAAATTTAAAATATGAGTAAAGTGAAGAATATATATACAAACTTTGTGTAATTAAATGTTTTTAGTTATCAGTTGGGTTCACTGCGTTAGCGTTTTCCGTTAGCAACATTAACGGTGTTAGAATTTTAGAACTAAAAGTATACTTTATAAAGTTAAAGGATCAAAAGTATGACTTACCTAAAATTTAAAGCACTAAAAGTATATTTTAACCTTTATTTTTAATTTTCTAATTTAATTGAAAACTAAATAAATGAAAAATATTAAAATATAATTTGATAATAGTAAATTTCGATTAATGATTATATAATTATAAAAATAATTAATTAGTCATTTAAATTAAATAATTACAATTCTATTCTGTTCTTAGAAAATTTTATTATTATAATTCAAAATTCGTAATTATAAAAATAAATTAAAATTTAGAATTAAAAAAATAATAATATAAATATATATTCAATTAAAAAAAATTAAGAATAGTATTAAAATAATTCATAAAAATAAAGTGTCAAAACAAAATTATCATAATAATTTATTGTTTATTGAATAAGTATTTTTTTTAATAATATTATATTATATATTTATATAACAATAATATTAGAATATTGAATAAATAATAAAATTAAAACTCATTTCAAATTATAAGGAGTTAATTAAAAAAGAAAACAAGGACCTCATAAAAAAAATTATAAAAATATGATAAAAGAAAACTACTAATAAAAAATATTGGCGAAAAAAAGATCAATCGCTGGTGAGTCTATAATAACTACCTAACTGAGGGAACATCAAATCGGGAGTCCGGTTTCTCTTCTCATACTTCATCTATATCATTGATTTTATTTAAATGTTAATTTTAGCCATTTATTTTATACCTCATGTGGTGAAAAACTGCATCAAACCGCATACAGTAAAGATGAAATAGATGGCCAAGATTAACATTCGGTGGAATCAATGGTGTAGATGAGAGATAATAAAAGATGAAAAGAGAAAAACTGAGGAGAGAAATCACTTTCATCAAAACGATCCGGCCATATCCATCACTATATCTTGTGCTTATCCATGGCTCAATCAATAATTCAATGTGTACTGCTTTCCAAGCATTTTTTTGTCAGTACTACACAAAGCATGAATATTATTAAAATTGATTTTTTTATAAATCTGAAACAAGCTCACATGGGCTTGAGAAGTCATTAAGTTGGGCCAGCATTATGACTAGCCCAAGTTTAATTGGGTTGGCCTAAGTCCACAGTAAGAAGAATTATAATAGTGATGGAGTTCTAATAATTCTGTACGTATGTGTTGTTTGAGTCAAGGGCATATTCTAACTCTATTAACTCTATTAAGTCCCTAAGACCTAACTCACTTAATAATCCTTTTTGTTTCAAAAAAGTATTTTTATGTCCAAAAAATTGTCATGTGGGCTGCAAAGCCCCAACAATACGAGTTAATGAATTTGTTCTTTTCATTAAAAGAACAGTGAAATGTTCTTTATTAGCCACAAAACATATAAAAATATTTAGATTATAAAATAATTTAAGGTTAATATAATCTTTAGTCCCTTAAGTTTTCCCTCATTTTGATTTTGGTCCTTCAAGTTCCAAACAAGAAGTTTTGGTTTCTCAATAGTCCAAAGTTTTATTTAATGACAGTGATCAATGTTTTAAACAAAATGAAACTTGAGAGATCAAAGTTTATTGTTTAAAACTTGAGGGATCAAAACTAAAATGAAGACAAATCTTTGAGACCAAAGATTGTAGAACCCAAGAATTTAAAACATACATAACTCCTGTCGCAAGTCAAAACCCTGATGCCTGGATGGGGTTTCAAGGGACTAATCCAATAATTGCCAGACAAATCACAATTAAGCTCAGTCCACCATAATAACCCTTAACGTTTAGGGTTAGTGGTTCATTATATTATTCTCAAATGAGTGATGATTAATTAGTGAATGTAAACCAAGTGGATTATACATCAGTGGTTGTACGAGCTAGTGCTCTTCTATAAATAATCATGATTCTTGATTTTGGTTCTTCTTATTTCTCTCCAGTCACTTTAGTTACTTAACATGATGGCATTTGTTTTTTTCTTAAATTACTATTCACAACAATTTTTAATGTTTTACTTAAAATGTTAAAGTAAATTAAATATATTAAAATATTTATAATTTGATTTCAGCAATTAAAAACAAACAATAATAATTAGAGAAAGGCCGATCGAATTGCCACGCTGCGTGTCTGATATAATGGTGATAATGACTGCGAAGTGGTAATAAACCCAACGATGACATCTCCAAAAATGAAAAAAGAAAAATAAATACAAATCAAAGGTTATTGTTACAAAAGGAAATTATTATTATTATTTCATATTACATTTTTTTTTGGGGAAAAATCTTTTCATTTATTCCCTCAACATCGGCTTCAAACTGATGATCCTACATAATTTGAAGCCCCAATGTACATTGAATCAAATTTTCTTCTTCATTAGATATCCAAACTCTTCTGATGCTAAGTACCTCTCTTTGTTCACTTACAGTTGTTAAGAACCTGCTCCTACATCATAGTCTTACGTCTCAAAATTAAACTGTAAAACCCCAAAAATCTCATCCTTCCATTTCTTCCTTCTTCCTTCTTCTTTATCATCAATCTGTGTGTTAGAAGACGGATATATATAATATATCTTCAAGTCTTGATCTTCCTCAAAGCTAAATAAGCCAACATCCTGTAACCTACAAACATAAATACCAAAGCCCCAAAACAAACCCAAGGGCTTATCTGACCCACCAAGTCTTGTTCCACAAACTTACAGTGTCCTCTGTCACTAATAATAATCCCTCCATGGTTAGCACAACCCAGAAAGTCTGCGATTCTCTTACCATCACCATACTGAATATAAATCAAAATCCTGTAACAATAAAAAGTCATGGACACATACTTGAGCCACCCCATGCATGAAGGCACCTTGTGCACGTAATACCCGCCAATCAACACGAACCCTAGCATCACCACAGCGGCCACCGTGGAGGCCTGCTTGGCGTCCATTATGGCGGCGCCGAGGAAAAGGCCAAGCCCCTGAGAGACAAGGACGTAAAAGAGGACGACGAGTAGGGTTAGTAGGAAAGACCATAGGTCTGGCCGGAGGCCGCTCATCCAGTAGGTGATGGTGAGGAAGATGAAGGGGAGGAGGAGCTCCATGGGGAGGTCGCCAACGATACGAGCAGTGAAGTAAGGTGAAAGAGTGTACATGCCAGAGGCTCGCTCCTTGACGAAGAGGGCGCGGTCTTGTGGGAAGGCGAAGACAGAGTTGAAGGAAGGAAACACGCCCCAGAAAATGGAGATGAAGAACAGGAGGCCGAGGTGGTCTTGGACGTCCCCATAATCGGAATGCCACCACATGAGGCCAGCAAGGAGGGCGGCCGCCACCACCTGGAAGACTCTGAGCGGGTTGAAGGATTCGTGCTTTCGTTCTTTGAGGCTTCTCTGGAGGAGGACACTGAACTGGTTGAACCAATTAGAGAGGGAGATTGTAATGTTCATGTTCTTGAACTTATTATAACTTCTTCCATCTCTGTGACTGGTGATTTCTAGGGTTTGTTGTTGTTGTTGTTGTTGTTGATGAAGAGTGTGTTTTGTTGACGTGTCTGTGTTGTTCAATATTGCTTCTTTGACTTTGGGAGCTAGAATGGTGTTGTAAGAGTGGACTAGGGTTTGCTTTATATTATTTGGCCTCTCTCTTTCACTTACACTACTATCAGCCTGATGCCAAACACCTGCATGAATCAAAGATCAAGCTTCGTTAATTAACATCTTCTTGGCAAGAATTATTTTTAAGTGGATAAAAATTAAGAAAAATATGATTTGATAATGAGATTATTATTACATCCCATTAGAACCATTTACAAATCATCACAACAAACCAAATGATATGTCCAGTTCTAGGAGGGGCGTGGATCAGATTCATTTAAGTACCAAATCTTAAGAATAAAGCACTAATCATTATAACAAAAGCTTAACCTAGTAGTAGAGACGTACACTAATTCTTCTAACCCAAGTCCAATGTTAATTAACCTCTTTTGTTTGGGTGATGTCACTAACTTTCACACATTACACTAAACCTAGCTATGAATTAAGACCCTTTAGATGGATTAGGGTTACTCACTATGCACACAAGATCTAGGCTAAAATCTTAGCTAACTAATCTCATATTTCTAACTGGTAAAACTCCAATCACTGAACAAAATAAATTATGCAGTTTCATTATTTCCTGAATTTAAAGTTCCCAGTATAAGGGAAAATTAAACCAGGAGAATACTGATGATGAAGTGTCCCACACAGAGCAAAGGAAAAACAAAAAGCAAAATCGATGAGTTTGAAAATTGTACTCCTTTTTTCCAAAAAAGAAAAAAAGGATGCGTTAGTTTTCTTTTAAGCTGGCAAAAATGATAGGTTATTCGACTTTATGACAGAAAGATAAGAAAGAAATTAAAGCTAGCCACAGTGATCAACCTTCCTACGAAACATCCTTGTCAACGCGTACGACACATTATCTCAATCAATTCCATAAATATAATAGATTCAACCCAAATACCAATTATGTTGGCAAAAAATTGAAAATTAAATAATCTATAAATACATCATGATTGCTAGCTGTGACATGTATGGGAGAATATTTCACAGAATAATATTGTATCAAAAGTAAAATATAAGAATCATACCCAAACGCACAAAGAAGATACGTACATACGTACGTGTCATAAATATAATTAATTCATTAAACATTTTATTATTCTTAAGTGTCAGATTTATGTTGGGTCATAGTGGAGCTTGAAAAAGCTTATTTGTGTGTTTGCTGTTTTACATATACAGGTATATAGACACGTACACCCAGACACACACACACACACATATATCTATATATGAGTCTCCACTAAAAATGGTGCTATGAGTGACATCAAAGTTTGGGCCACCACTTGCTGCCACTTTGATTTTTATATGCTGTGTGTGTGTGTGTGAAGATGCTTCTGTAATCTTGTCCAATTCAAATACTTTATGTCAATTTGTTGCTTCACTTTTGTGGGAGAAAATAATGTATGTTATGAGGGAGAATTAAAGGCATCCCAACACGTGTAGGTGTAATCAACAGATTCTAATACGTTTAAAAGATATTTGAAAAAGTTGGGGCAATTCAAAAGTAAGAAAAGGAAATAATAAAGCGACCATTTAAAAAAAAAAAAGAAGAAGAAGAAGAAGAAGGGAATCATCCATCTATCTCTATATAATGCGACAACATCATTTTCAAAAGAAATATAATTGTGGTCAAATTTTGACATGTCTAATGATGGATATGGAACATCCTGGGGGTAATTCCACTACTTAATTAATTGGAAATACGATCTTTTTTTTAATAAATCAAATTAACACTTAATCCTATTGTATTAGAGTAATTTTTATATTATTAAATATTCAACTCAAATCTCAATCTAATTTGGCCGTTTTTTCCAGATACTATTATAGGTAACAAAAAAATCGATTCCTTAGGGATCTTTGAACTCTTAAGAAAGTAGGATTGACCTCAATTCACTCACTTACTGAAATTAAATAAATACTGTAATACACGGATGATATGCTAATAATACAGACTTGTAAATATGAGAAAACACAAAATTAATGATGATGATCCAAAAACCCAACTTTAATATAGAATAACACCCCATGAACTTTTGTTTCCCAGTAAAATTGAAGATCACAATGGTGGATCAAATCAAATATTACACTAATTATTTATGTTTGACACACACCAATTAATTCAAGGGCGGAGGTTGATTCAACGTGCCACTTTTTTTTCCTTCTTAATCCAAGTGCTAGCTCATTAATTTGTTTTCTAACTTTTTAACCGACATACTCCTAAGTTTTGATGATTTCTCACGTTATCAGTGTCGTCATCAACTCAAAAACCCCTATATATGTGTGTGTGTGTGTTTGTATATGTATATGTATGTATATAATCACGGTGCTCAAGAATCAATCAAAAGAGAGACACAAGACCCCAACAAAGCTTTTTAAGAATTGATCAGATAATTAAAAAAAAAAAGTGTGTCCAGTCAAAGAGCACTAAGTAATATATTATCACACATTACTACTATTGTTTGCTTTAATATTAATCAATTGTAGACCATACTTAGTGATGCAATACTAATAAAACACTATAATTAACACTGATACGTAACTACGATCCATTATTATTAGTCTTGAGCATTTTATTTCCTAGCTTTATTTCTTTGCCACTTTCTTCTTTAAGTTTTAACCATAAACAATATTATTTTGTTTGACCCACTTGAAGAACTTTTTCTATGATACTTACATTGATCTAATCTACTCACACCAACTTGTATATTGTCTATATATATATATATGACTGTATGTGTATGTATGACCAATAACCAAAAAAAAAAAAAAAAAGAAGTGACTCAATCAATGAGCTAAAGGCTTTTGATTCTTCATGCTTCACTACTTTACTGAGCTTAGTTTATATATTTGAACTTGAAAAGATACGTATCAAAGAACAACAAAAATGTACAGTAAGAAAATTAATTATTGATATGTGTATAATATATGTATATTCTTTATGATGCATGGATCGACCTATAATATCCCCACCAAGTGGTGGATTCTTTTTGCAATAATTTAAGGTATATCTGTTTATGTATCTTAGATTTGTACCTGCTTTAAATAAATTTTATCTGTATATATAAAACACAAAAGTCATACATTTTTTTTTAAAAAAATAAAATTTTCTTTAAGACTCATACATATCTACAACTGATTTTTAATTTACTACGACTTTTATGAATTATACTGAAAATCAATAATCAATTATAGAATAAAAGTTAGTTTTATAGATGTCTATAAGTGATGTCAAATATATTGGTCATTATTATTATAAAAGAAATATTTTCCTATATTTCCAGTACGACAACAAAAGTAATTTAAAATCGAATGGATGTGGTGCAAAAGCATATAGTATAAATTATGTGATGTTATGCATATAGCATATGATATGTTGAAAAAGTAGATGGTTATAAAGAAAATAGGGACCAGACTATATCCAAACCTTTCTTATATCTACAAGTGTATCATCATAACTACATATATATATTTATTTCTTTCCAAAACAAGGAATATAACTACACACTCTCATACAAAGACATGACACGTTAACATTATATTTGATACTACCTAGCTCAGTCCTAAATATAAAATAGTTTATAGTTTGTAGTGGCTGGAGGAGTATAATTGGAATTGGAAAATCTGTAAAGCTTTCTTTAAAAGGTTGATATAAGAAATTTCCCTTATTTTTCATCCCCTCCTTTTCTAGCCTTCCAAGAAAAGCTTGTTCTTTATTTTTGTTTTTAAAAAAAAAAAAATCAAGTGGGTATACCTAGCCATTCTGTCATTTCCCCTATCACGGGGGAAAAAATCCTCTCTCACACACACACTCCTCTAAATTCTAAATACAAAAATTAGTTGGAGGTTGATTTTTAATTTTAATTGTAGGACATCCAACAACTTTATCTTTCATATTTATTATTTTTTCCAAAATTACTATAATCAGTACTCACTCCACTATAGTATAAATCAAATTCATAACACTGAATGACATTTGTCATACAAATGTATTTTGAGAAGATCAATCATGACACATTTGTTACATTTATTTAGTTTACCTAAGTTTTTTTAATCTATCTTAATCTATCCATCAAATTAATTTAGTAGTTCGATATCAAGGTGTCTTGCATGGGTCTTCCTCCATTATGTACGTTTGGATTAATTTTTGAAGAATATCTTTTATAATTTTATAAGATAAATATATGAGAGAAGTTTTATCTCAACAAATAAAAAAAAGTTTTTAAAACCATGATTTTATAGTGTCCAAAACACTCACTGACTAAAAACTAGAAACTTATATATGTAATGCAATGGAAAGTCAAAGTGAGTTTGGTATTTTGAAAAAGAACAAAGAACACTGTGTTTGTGGCTAAGGCTGAGAGGCGACGTGAAGTGACTATGAGTTCCTAAAGAACAAGACACGTGGTTGTATCCATATCATGGAATTTTTCTTTTTCTACCACTCACATTTAAACCTTTTTTTTTCCAATTATATCATGCATTTTCTAAAAAGAAAACCCTTTAACTAATATTCTCCATCTAACTCGGGGATACTCTTCTCACACAAAAAAAAAAAAAAAAGTATTTTAATTATGATATTTTAGTACATATGCAAAATCAATCACTAATGGTTCTTTTGATTAATTTACTCTTTTTTGTTAGAATTAGTTTTAAGTGAGTTGAGTATGAAAAGTATCAAAGGTGACGCATATCTTAAGACTCAAAAAATGTTTATAATTTATTTCAAATTATGTTTCATGTTACTCTAAGACTCTATAAGTGATCGCTTCTAAGCAAACTCAGAGACAAGTTCTATGTACATATCTATGCATACATGATAGTTTTTGCTTGTTAATTAAATAGATTTATGATTATATATTGCATTTAAAAGGATAATGTTACTAAATAAATAAAAGAAATCATCAAACAAAAAGCGTTGTTCCATATTGCAAGCAACAATGACAACAAGGATGTGTCAGGAAAATGTATAAAGCATGGGATGATCCAAGAATTCACATAATATATCTGTGTGTGCCCACATGATGTTGTCTTTCTTAATCCCTTTAATTAATTAAAATGAAGTTTCATTTATTTGTTATCCATTCCCTGCATGAACCTACTAATTTCCTCTATCTCCCCAAATCTCGTCCCTACACATTCTTATTTTATATATATATATATATATATATATATATATATATATATATATATATATATATATATTCTTAATCTATGCCTATTTCATTTTAGGGTAAAGGATTTCTCCAGTCACCGGAAATAAGTTATCTCCAGTGACCTCAAAACTACATTGTTTTAGATTAATGGAGGGTATTTTTATAATTTTGCACCCTTTAACTATTCACCTAAAATTATAAAATACGGAAACACAAGATTAATCCAAAATAACATAATTTTAGGGGTCACTTGAAGAAATACTTTTCCCTTATTTTTATCATGCTAATTAAAGCATGGCTTAATACTTTTGTGTTTTCTTTTCCCTTTCATACTTTTCCCCCATCACTCTTGAAAATATGTAACTCATTAAAAAATTTACCACTTCATCATTGCGATTTTTACTAAAACAAAATTTTAACAAAAAAAAAAAAAAACCTATAATTCACACATTGTGTAATACTTATTCTTTATTCACAATGTCACATTCACCTCATAAGTGGAATTTTCATTTACCTATAGATTTTTTTTTTTAAAAAAATGACATATATTATATGTTCAAAAAAAAAAATCTATATGTTACCCTCATAAAATCAAGCAGCAAATCATGAGTTATCATCATTCACATCAGCAACAAGAAGAAGAAGAAGAAGAAAACGACGACGTACCGTTAGCGAGATCTAGCAGAAAGTCTGCGGGGTTCATGGGAAAAGACGGTTTGAACCCAAGCGTTTCAAAATAGCTCATCGCTTCACTACCTTTGCCAAAATACAAACACTGTCCCTCCGATAATACCAGAATCTTATCAAACATCTGAAACACTCTACTCGACGGTTGGTGTATCGACGCCACCACCGTCTTCCCTTTCTGCTGCGCCACCACCGTCGTCAGTGTCGTCATCAGCCTGTGCGCTGCCGTCGAGTCCAACCCCGATGTCGGCTCGTCCAGTATCAACAAGCTCGGATTCATCAACATCTCATGGCCTATACTCACCCTCTTCCTTTCCCCTCCGGATACTCCTCTTATATACGCGTTCCCGATGATGGTGTTTTCGCATTTCACTAGTCCCAGCTCGGCTATCACCGAGTCGCAGACCGATATCTTCTCGGCTTTCGAGAGTGTTCTCGGGAGCAGGAGGAGTGAGCAGAAGATCAGAGTCTCTCGGACTGTTAGATGAGGGTAGAGCACGTCGTCTTGGGTCACGAACCCAGTTCGCCGGAGAACCGGTTTGCTGAGTTTGCATCCGTTGGCGAGGATTGTTCCGGTGAGTCCCTGGCCTTGGCCGAGTCTCCCGGCGAGTGCGTTTAGTAGCGTCGATTTCCCGCTCCCCGACGGGCCCAGCACCGCCAGGATTTCTCCCGGAGACACCATCCCCGTCACGCCGTTCAGAATGATTTTCTCTTGCCCCGCAGCCGCGGTGGTTCCCCCATCGACTGACATCAACGAGACCATTCGCTTTATGTTAATCCCTCCTTTCTTTCTGTCCACCTTTACTCTGTATCCCACGTCCTCGAACTGCATGAACAAATTATTAACCAACAAAATCCGATTTTTATATATATGTATATATAAACAAACACCAAATCGAAGCATTGTGAGGGGAAAAAAGGGATGAATCTGTGTACTGGTTCGTGAAATAGTACCTTGAGAGTGATTGGATAAGAAGAAGATAATAAAGGAGGAGGAGAGAAGCGTGCATTGGGAGTTTCTTGAGGAGCACCGAACGGTGCGGTTGGTGGTGGCGTTGGCATTATTTTGGTGTTTACAGTAGTACTGTATGTCAGGGATTGAGTGTGATGTGTGTCTATATATATATTGGAAGATGTAATTATAGGGAGAGAGAGATTGAGAGGGAGGGAGGGAGAGAGAGTTCGTGTGTGAATGAAGAAAGGAGATCGAGGAAGGGAAGGGGGAGGGGAATATAAGGAGGGAGGGAGGGATGGGAGGAGCTATATTGGGGAGCCACGTGGAGAAAGACAGAGGTGCTACGTGGCAGCTAAAGGAGGGACAGTTGGCGGCATCTTGAAGAGCTTCATGCAAAGTGCCCCACTTCCCTCCCTCTTTATATATATATACTCCTTTTTAGACCAACTATCAATTGTAAAAGGATTACAATTGTCTTAAAATTCAACTGATATCCAATATTACCTTAACTAATTACCTTAACTTAAATATCATATAGAATAATATCTCCCACTATCCTTATCAAATATGGTAGACATGAAAAAATAAATTAAATGTATATTGGAAACTTACAAATGTCTTATAAAAAGGACTAAAAATACTTATTAGTTAGTACCTTATAATAATAAGAATCAGAAAGAATATATTCATATAACCAATGGCGGACGCAGGTACATCACTTAGGGGCAAGTACCCCCCTTAAAAGATGTGGTTTATTTTTTTTTTTTTTTTTTTAAATTTAGGGTCAAATCCAAATATCGAGAATCCTTTTGCAGAATCAAACTTCTTCTTCTCAGAATCAAATAGCCAGCTTCTCTAAATCAAACTTTCACCATGTGTTTAATGTCTTATATTGAAAAAGATGTATTTGATGGCATTGATAATAACGTGATTATGATGGAATTTCAAAAACTAAGGTCTAGAACGATGACATTATAATTATTTTTATTGTAATATACTTTTGTTATTAAAATATATGTTCTTGAACTTATTTAGTATCCACCCTTACTATTTTTAACAGCATTTAGCCTTGTTTTTCCCTTTATATTCTTTTTTGTTTTTTTTTAATATATTTAAAAATTTTCTTTAAAGAAAAAAAAAATCAGGGACGCTGTCTTCGAACCCCTAAATCCCCCACAAATTGTACCCCCTTTCTGTAAATTTCTGAATCCACCCCTACCTATAACGTTGTGGTTAAGATCAAAATTGTACCTTTTTTTAAAACTAAAAATCTTTTATTTACGATGAATAGAAAATAAAAGAGAATTAAAAAATTATTATAATAAAGAATATTGTAGAAGAAAGAATAAAATAATAAATATGGCGAAAGTAATTAATAAGTATATGGAGGCACTGTAAATAAGAAAGTAACAAGTAAAATATAAGATATTCTTTTAAATGTTTTTTTATAAAAAATAACAGCGTGGGGGGTGTATATCTTCTTCTTCTTCTTTTTTTTTTTTTTTTTTGCCATTATTCTCCCTCTTTTGATTTGTTGGCTAAATGAATGTGACGATCAAATTTGGTCAAAGGAGAAAGAAACAGAAAGAGAGAGCAGCAATCATCAGAGGATGTTAATTAATGCATGAGTTCATCTGAAAGCTACATACGCATATGGAGATGAGGATAGCAAGTTGTTCCTTAAATAATGTAGATAATCCTTAGCTTCTTCGATGGATTTTGAGATTTTTTTTTTCTTTGTTATGTTAATTCTGATTTTAAGTATAAGACCCAAATAACTTTTTAAAAAAATTAAGAAAACTAATTAAATTATTTTTATCAAATTAATTTATCTGACTTATAGACTAATATACTCCCTCCAGTTCACCATATAAGTCACTTCATTTAATTCATCAAAATCAAGAAATGATAGTTAAATCGTTAAATTTGTGTCTTAAATTCATCAAAGAAATTACCAACTTTACCTATACTAAATGAAGTTTTGAATGAGAGAAAAAAATACAACAAGTCGTGTTTTAACTTTAACTATACGGACGAAATTGACAAATAAACATTAATTGTTCTCAAAATAACTTATATTATAAATCAAGTCATTCTTCTAAAGTGACTTATATTGTGAACCAAGAGGAGTGTAATTTAGTCATACACAAGATACAATATATGATTAAGTAGCTTATTTAGATTTTTTGATCTATAAAAAAAAAAAAACTGGCTCTTATACTTATACTTAAGGCCGAGTATAGTATTTATTATATGCATGAATGAGGGAAGAAGAGAAGATGAAAACCACCATGGTCTTATTTATAAGTCATTTTTAAGGAAAATTTTAGTTTCTATTATAAGTCCATTTTCAAACTAATGATGCGATTTTTACAATTTCTCCTTATTAATTGTGATAAATAAAAATAATTTATTCATGTTAACTTTCATAACCATTCATAAATGAGAACAAAAATTTAAAATTTAGTTTATAATTATTGAGTTAACTAAAAATGAGAGCAAAAATTTAAAATTTAGTTTATACTAATTATTGAATTAACTAACTCTTATTAATATGTGAAAGTTAGTTAGTTAACTATGGCTTGTAAATAAAGATCCGGGCGGTGGTGGGGGAGTTTGTACCATTGATTGAATTGAGACTGAGATGGAGTATGGAAAAATGGCCCTCTGACTATCATTTATGAATACGTTATGGGAAAAGAGCGATTACAGCCTCCTTACTATGACTGCATTTGGATTATGATCCCATCCCACAGCTTTGACCAAAAAAGGCTTCGGTTTCTGAATTCTCTGCGTAAAGTTGTTCAAAAAATTTGAGGTCTGGTCGGTCCGACCTGACCCGGTCCACGATAAAAAAAAACTAGTCCAAAATAATTTGACCAGACTGGACCGGACGACCAAATTGCTTGGGTTAGATTGGATTTTAGTCTAGGGGCTTAGACCCCTTGGACTGGTCCGGTCTAACCCGATGTCTTTTTTTTTTTGAGTAAATCACCACTACATTGAGCTACTCACTAGAGTCTGGACATCCTAATATGTTTTTTAATTTATAGGTATCACTTTTCATTATGTCATTTTTTATTACTTTGGGAAGTCAAGTGAAACCAAAGCTAAAATATTGCATCCCAAAAAGGCAAAAAAAAAAAAGAAAAAAATTGGAAAAAGAAAGTGAAAAAAAAAACTGGACTGCCTGGACTGGTCCAGGCAGTCCGCCTGATCCGATCCGGTCTAGCCTGAGCTCAGGCTGGTACCAGACCTCAGGCTAATTTTTCCAGCCCGAGGTTATATCGGACCAGACCTCGAGTTGACCTCCAACCCAATTTAGCCTAGTCTTTAGACATCCCTATCTCTGGGTTCTAATTAACTCTCCTCACGTACGCTAATACTCCCTCTTATCCCTTTTTTTTTTTTTTTTAAATAACTACTTGATAACCAAATTAAATAGTTTAACAAATTATTTCAAATTAGTTGAAAGTACCACCTACGATTTTTTTAAAATAAAAACTCAAAATTTAAATTGTCTTCTTTTTTATAAGAACCTATCAATAATTGTCTGAACATATGCTTAATCAGTTTTTTTCGCCATACTAGCCTTTATTTATTACTCCTTCCATCCCTAAATATATTTGTGAATGGGCTCTTCCCAAAATATAGCTTCCTTTTAGGTTTGTCAAATCATTTGTTAAGTTTTTTCAACTTTAGCCCGTGGCTGTATTTATAACATTTATTATCACTCTCTCATCCTCTTTATAAATAAGGATATGGGCGAAAAAAATACATATTTATCATTCTTAACTATTTTTTTATAAGTATAAATTGATTATTTGAAGCTTATATATAAGGATAGAGAGAGAATCTTCTTCCGAGAGAGAGTATATATAAACTAGAAAAAAAAGTTTATTATAGAGTTTTTACCAAGTTTAATCACTTTCTTAAAATCTTATAATTCGGTTATTAAATTCTTATAAATAGGACTAGAGGGAGTAATAAGCATATCTTTTTTTTTCCCCCTTTCCAAGTATGCCTATATTTATAAGGAGGCAAATATAAGAAAGAGAAATAAAGTAGTAATAAGAGAAATTAAAGTGTTAAAGAGAATGTAATTTGAAGGGGGGGAAAATGATAAGAGATAGTATAATTAATTAGGGCAAACATGATAAGAATCCATTAAATCAACCTCTAGTGGTATCTTATGAAAAGGGTCAAGGCAATTTAAATTTTAAACTCTTATACAAAAGAACGGAAGGAGTAATTAATTATTCAAAAATGCCAAACTAGAGATAGCAAGCCATAGAGTAGAATTTTTCTTAAATATGACCAGTAGACACTAATATTATGAAGTTATAAGTGAAATTAAACCAATGTTCTTTCACTTGCTAAAAACCTATCATGTTGTACTAGGTTAAAAGCTCATTGTCAAGACAAAAATTCTTTGTTCGGTTGTGCATTAGCAATGAAAATTATTTCTCTAGTTCTATTTATAAGATAGGGAGACAAAAACGGAGATAAGGTTTTTATTTTGTCATGTTTATAAGTTACCGCGCGTAATTCTACCCAAGAATATACAATTTTTTTTATTATTATATAAATTTTATTCTGATAGGATATAATATATATTGAATGGGATAAAACGTGAGAGTAGTCAAATTTCAAGATAAAATTATCATATAAAAAATGACATATAAATACTATCACATGTACTCCATTTAAGTGGGGGGATTTTCATTGGTTAGGGTGGGGAAGAATTTCTCTAACTGAACATGGAAATCAAAATATGAGGCTCTCATTCATTGAAGCGTTGAGTGGTGTCAAGATTCCATAGCTAAAGCTATCGAGCTAGAGCTGGACATCCCCTGGAACCCTAGCTGGCTTCTACAACTTTTCTTAATAAATGGGGTATATCAAAAACTGATCGTTGATTGAATTAGTATGGAGAATACTATATAATTTATTTTTTAAATACGTTTTTGTACTTTTTTTTTTGCTCAAATATTTTTGTACATAGAATATACTCCACTTTGGTATTATTAGCACACAAAAATCATTGGTCATAAATAAGTCACCACTGCCAACAAGTATTAAAAACCTTAGAAAATATAGTTCATGGATGTGATATATATATATATATATATAGGAACATGGAATATTAGGAACGAGTCGGCACGACTGGTATTGGGTCCTTTCTCTATTCGTTCTTCAACAACTGATGGCCTTCATCAATGCTCCCTAATAGTTTAAGTGAGTTAGAAAACCTTTGTTTATGTATCAAAAAGTAAGAAGCCTTATTTTAAACAGGCTATTAGCGCCATGGAGTAGGGCCTTAATTATATGTTAGTAATAATATTTATAAAAAGTTACCAATGCGCATGCATACTTTCTTTGACCTGCCATGGATGGGCTTGTTTGACTACCATCCGTAAAAGTGATTTTTATTAATTACATCTAATTTTTGTAAATTGAAGTTGGAGTAAAAATCGATTAGTGATTAATGTAATGTAATTTATATTTGAATAAGTTTTTTTCCTAAAAAAATAAGTTTAGTATATACTTATTTTTATGATTTATTGAAAATTCAGTTTTTGAAAGTTTGAATATGAGGGGAAAAAACCAAAAGTTAGAAATAAGTTTTTTTTTTTTTTTTTATACATGAAAAGTTTAGGTGAGTTGGGTCTTGATGGCTCACTAAGGTTAGGGCATGCCTTCGGACTCAAACAGTATTTACAAAAGTACCTACAGATTACCCACCAACAAAGTCTCATATCAACAACATAATTTAAACTCATGATCTTATGGGTTATGAGTCAACTCCTTGTTACCAACTGATCTAACCTTTATTGGCAAGTTAGAAGTAACTTACTACTTCAATTTTTATGATACATCCCTGGGATAAGGGGAATGGAGGGCTGGAGGAAAATGGAAAGAAATTTTTTACAAGTTCAATTTAAAAGAAATGGATAAGCGCGGGGTTAATAAAATTTAATAAAAAGAAGAGGCAAGATATAGATGAGTTAAGAAATTAATTAAAAACTTTTTATTGCACTTCTTCAATTTTTTGAAATCAAACTCGCTAAAAAAATTTCTCCTCTACCCCCATTTCTCCCATACCAAACAAACATTACAGTAATTTTTAGACAAAGTAGTGAAACATATCTTTTCATCCAACTGGAGTTTGAAGTATTTTTTCATGTCCAAAAGCTAGGTTGCAATGGCTCCAAACAAGCCCTAAACCCAGTGGCAGAGCCACGTTATGGCCAGTTGGGTATATATTTATATGTAATATAATATTTTATTTTGGCCAATAATTTGACCCCAACTAATTTCTTATTTTTTCTATAATTATACTCTTTTTTTTAATTAGGACAATGTTTGGTTTATTACTCATTGGAATGTGAGAGGAAAAGTAAAATTTTTGTTTGAGATACCTATTGAAAATGTTAGTATCATCTTATATCCAGTGTTGTTCATTTTCATTTTAAGGACTAAATAGGTACTCAAAATCACTTCTTTTCACCTTAATATTTTTATGAAAGTTATTCTACGTATTTTTATCTTTCTAATAAGGGTAATATTGTGTTGATTAGTAAAACTTTTGGATTATGGTTTTGAGAAAGTCTTGAGTTTTGACGATAAATGATTATATATATGTAGAAGATGATTAATGACTAATTTTAATCAGTTTGGATTTATTATTTGGTTGTCTTATGATTTTATAATGAATTTCTCTTTAAAAAATTAGATTATAATAGGTTATTTGCTTAGCTGAAATAGAATCAAATTTGTATGTTTTTTTTAAATATTTTTTGGAGTTCATATTATATATTTATTTTATTTTCTCCAATTATTTTGTTTTGAAGTAGGTGGAACGCGCATTTAAGTGTTAGTTTTGTGGATTGGGTAGTACTATAAAAATTAATATTTAGTGACACAAGAGACTAATCAACACTGACATCAATATATTCTGGATTTTTGGGTCACCAAATTTATTGTAGGTTAAAAAAGATAAGTGAGGATAAACATAAAAGCATAAAATGTGTTCTTTAAGAAGAAAATAACTTCAGAAGGTGATATTTTTAAGAAAATAATTTTTAAAAGTGGCTCTTGTAATAAATTTCTTTCCAAACGTCGTAGAGTTTTTATTTACTATGTTATCTTTTGATTTATAATTGTCGGTTATTACTTATTTATATTTTAATATTTTATGATATTATTTAGTAAATAGTTTAATATATTTTTTTTTAACCCAAACTTTAATAATTTCCTGATTCCGCCCCTGCCTAAACCTGCATAACCTCATTTAAAAGGCTTTTAAATGTGAGAGAGATTTGAGATATCAACCTAAAAGAGCGTGGAACTAATAAGAGGATTGAAAGTCAGAAAGGGAACTTCCATTGGAGGAACTCTAAGGCAGCATTAAGAAATTGGTTGCAGAGAGTGGAATAATAGTCATCAATGTCGTCATGGCTCAGAGGAGATCTTATTGTACTGTGTCATCTTTAATTTCTCAGAATCAGACTGGCCCCTCTATATATATATGTTTTGACTTTAGATACTACTACCTCCGGTCTTAATTATAAGAGCTAATTGACTTTCTTTAAAGAGATTAAGAAAGTTTAATAAGTTACTTAATCATTTCATTTGTTGTATATCTTTAGATTATATATTAGTTTATTAGTTAAATTAATTAGTTTGAAAAAAATAAAAATAAAAATACTCTAGAGTAATTTAATTAACTTCCTTAATCTCTCCAAAAAAGTTAGCTAGCTCTTATAATTAGGAGCGAAGGGAGTACTCCTTTTCATTTTTATTATAAGGCACCAACTAACAATTCTTACAAACCTATAAAAAAAAGTTAAAGTCATTAAATTTATCTTAAAATTTAAGTAATTTCTATTATTACTTATACTAATTGCAGTAAACTGTAATATTATATTAATTATTACTCTCACCTAATATCCTTATTAATTATGGGCATATATGGAAAATAATATTTAATGTTATTTTGAAACAAATAAGTACCTTATAAAAATGATCTAATACACTTATTAGTTAGTGTCTTATAATAAAAATCAGAAAATACTTGTGAAGGTCTGGCCCCTCTACATATTTTTATATACGTTTTGACTTTAGATAGGATCAGATTTTTAAGAATAGTGTACAACACCATTTGTTCGTTTATTAGACAATGATGTCTCAGGCAAACAAATACACTTGTGAAGGTCTGATTAGAGATTCTAATAAAACATGGACAATTCGATTTCAAGGAAATCAGTGGTCTCTCTCTTTAATTTAGCTATTGTTGAATTACTTGCTCTTGTTACTAAGCTAGTACGTACTCTTCAGTACTTATGTAAGTAACATGGATTTAACAAGACTCTTGCTTATACTGATTCTTTTTGGAAATCTTTCAACTGTTCATAATGGGATAACAACAACAAGCCTTATATATTCTACTAGCTAGGTGAGTCGACTACATTAGATCAGGGACGGAACATAGATATGACTAGAGGGGGCCATGGCCCCCTCAAAAAAAAAATTATTTAAAAATTTTTAGTGCAACTTTTTTTTTTTAAAAAAAGTATTAATGTAATAATACAACTTTGGCCCCTTCAAAGTAGTAAAATTAAATTTTGGCCCTCCAACTTCTTCTTCTTTTTCACATTTTCCCCTCTTTTTATATCTTTAGGCTTATAATTCAATCTTTGTTTCATGTAGGGTCTTATATGATTTATGTTAATTTTGTCATTCTTTTCTATATTTCATTCTAATTACCTAAAATTTTTAGCTTATCAATGAAATTTACTTTTGTGGTGTATCCCTTACTATGCTTTTACCCATTCTACACTACACTTATAGATGAAGTTAATTGACTTAATTTTATGAATATATATTTTTTTTATTCTTTTCATTTTTAATGCATTTAAAACTTTCCTTAAAAAAAATTTTCGGGGCCGCTGCCCCCGAACCCCCGAATCCCTACACTACTATTTGGCCCCTCCAAATTTTTCCTCCAAGTTCCGTCACTGCATTAGATCATATGTAACTTCATCATACTCTGTCGAAAACCAAATTTTTAGTTAAATTGTTATCCAAGATATCTCTCTTAATAATTTTAATGAGTATTTGCTTCAGCCTTCCTCTCCACTTTTAAGTGGTCACAAAGAGATGGAGAGCCTAGCTAAATCCTAATTAATTAATCACTCAATGAGGTCAAAATAAATGAGGTTAGGAGTATATATGATCCACTTGAACTAGGTTATTGAAGTTATTTAGTGTTTGTGCTGATTAATTTTCTGACTAGGAAAGCTCATCAACTAAGTGAGGAGAGACTGATATGCACAGCCTAATTGTTGTGGTAGTATGTGAGAAGATCTCATATTCTACCCTTTTCCATTTGAATTTGTCTGATCAATTTTGTAGTTTCTATGTTTTAACTCAACTTGATTACTTTCTTGGTCAAGAAAATGTTTTAAGTTTTAACTAATTATTTCTGTAATCCAAAGGGGGAAAAAGTTGAAAGTTTGCAAGTGATCCCAAACTATCTCATAAAATTTTAACAAATTTTCTAATATATATCAAGAAAGTTTTTATTAGTTAGATTTTATTAATAATCTTTGAAATTATCTAATCTTTTTAATATTATCCCTAATTAATTAATAATAATAAATTCTAATCAAATTTTAATCATCTTATTATTTGTCTCACCACCATAAATAACATGAACTATACTTACATCAAGTTTTGTTTATGTCTATTGTATCAAGTTCTTTAATCACACATAATCATGTGTACGTCCTATTTTTTATATGAATTTATATTAAAATGATAATATTCAGAAATAGAATACCTGGCTAATTATGATTCGATGTGAGAACTTTCATAGTTTGACGTTAAATATATAATTTTTTTAAAAAAGTAAGGTAAAAAAATTGATTATTGTTTCACCTTTTTATATAGGTATTCTCCTCCTGTGCGATGCACGAGACTGTCATTATAAAAAAAAAAAAAAAACATGCTATTACCGACAGAAATATTAGGATATAGTTATGTGGATTGCATTAGTTTATTTTATGTTTTCTCCCATGAAGCTCGCCTATTTAGGTTATGTTGCCTTTGAAACTTTTCTGAATACATGTGTAAATTTGTTTGATTGGGTAGGCGCACATATAAAATAAAATAAACGATCCTAAGGAAAAAGACACGTGTACTCTACCACATACATATATATATATATATATATATATATATATATATATATATATATATATATATATAAATTGTTGTGATTAGTTTGGTGTGTACATCTTTTATAGACGGAAAATGCTAATATAACTTCTCATTTATATCCAACATCATTTTTACATTGGGTCAAATAGCAAATTCGTTCTAGAAGTATAGACTTAGGAACAATGTTGTCTTAGAAGGTTTTTTGTTTTTTGTCTCAATGTTGTCCTTAAAGTTTCAAAACATAGCAATGTTGTCTTACTACATTAAAAAACTAACGTTGACTGTTAATTTTTTAACAAAAATAGAAAATATTGATACGTTTTGAAATTTCTGAGGCAATATTGAAACAAGACAAATTTTTAGAGCAACATTGCTTCTCCGCGAAAACTTCCAAGACAAATTTGCTACTTAGTCCTTTTTACATTTAAATATATCAACTTTTGAAAATCATTACTAGTCAAACCCGCCAAGAATTTCTGTTCATCTAAACCCTGAAACAAGGCAGGGTTTATTGTTCATGTCATATTCGAAATATAAATTTTCTAGTTAGAGACAATAAAGTGATCTTAATTCAAAGAATTTTCAAATCAACATTCACATTTGTTTGTAAATATTATGTTTTTTTTCACTAAAGACGTTAAAAATAAATGATTTTCATGATATATGTGAACGAAATGTTTTTTCAAAAGGAAAATAACAAAAAATAGAATACGTTCACTTGAAGTTCCTAAATAAAGTTTATCAGCATGATAATTATCAGTTGAATGTTGTTCAATCTCCCTTCCATATAGAATAATGGGAGAGGGGTGTCTATATTGATATCCCTCTTCATTTACTCTCCATTTAATATCTCTACCATTTAATTAACTTTTCATAGTTGAGATTTAATGATAGATTTTTATTATATATATTTAAAATTATTATAATATTTTTACTTATATAATTAAATCTCAACTATGAAAATTTGAGCTAATGCTAGATATATTAAATGAAGAGTAAATTGAGAAAAAGATCAATAGGACACCCTTCTCTATAGAACTGAGTCAACATGGTATTCACTTGTTTGTCGATATGCGATGTATCTCTTATACATCAATAACCCTGTGCAGGAATATGAAATTATATGAAGACAAATTTTTTTTTTTAGAAAAAAAAGCCGTACGCGAGTACAAGTCTACTTTATGATACAGAATGTATTCACCTTAAATTTGGCCAATGAAATTTGTGTCGTCAAAGTAAAAATATTGAAAAGACTCATCTGACTCGCTTTATTTTAGGAACTTGACAATTGGAATTGTTCCCGACAAAGCCTTAAATCTTTAAGAGTTAACAAGTGACTGGAGTACCTTCCAAACAATTAAAATGTATAGTTTGAGTTCTATCATTGTCCTTAAGAAGGAGGGTTAACTCACAAATTGCCCATAAATTTTTGCTGAGTACCCATTTTTCTCTAGAAGTTTTTTTCAGTTTAATGTTTCTCATAACCATTAAAAATTTAACCGTTAGCGTCAATTTTCTTAATGATTAATATTAATTTATAAATGGTAGGAGACAACATTGCTCATTTTTAATACTTCTAATTTAGCGTAACATTGCTCATTGACAAAGACTTCTAAGAAAAATTTACACCTTAACAACCCCTTAAGAATTATCTTCAATAAATAAAGATGTGGCACCCCATTAAAGGAACCCTTTACGTAGAAAGTAAGGCGATAGAACGATAAAATTATAACAGTAATGTAAGAGGAGAGGGGAGGGGAGTTCAGAAACAGAGCTCAAGGTAGACACTGCCCGCACATCACGCATTACCTTCTACAGGAAAAGAACATGTCACTGTTGATGTGCTTTAATATTTGAAGTCATCAATTTTTTAGGTGACTGATATGATTAGAATTGAAGTAATCATGCATTTAAAAAAAAAAAAAGAAACCAAAGAAACAAGAAGAAGATGGAATCAAGGACGCATGAAAAAACAAGATTTTAGATTTTCGCTATCATCTAGTTCACTAGATTTAGGTTAGTTTTTCTGCTGTTATTCCTAGTCGTAGATTAAGATTTTACACTTTGATTTAGTTTCGGTAGATTTAGGTATTGTTTGTTAGTTATTTTCTAAACCTATAGGTGTGATTTTTTTTTTTTCAATTCAATTGTATTGTTTATAATTTGTTGATTCTTATTTTCTTACAAATTATTTAATCCATATTATTAATATTGATGAATGATGATTATGTTAACATTGACTATTTTCCATTGATAATTTGTAGAATTTTTCGATTACAAATTTTGGCATATGCTAGATATACTACTTCTTCTGGTCATATATTCAAGTTGCAAATAACCAAATCATGTAGAATGTAAATCAAATTGTTGATCAGAATTAGTTAAAGCCAAATGTGTTAGTGAAAAAAAGTATAAGATGTAATTTTTTCCCCCCAAATATACCCTCTTTAATGAGAAAATGAGTAGAAAAAATTGAAAGAAATTATATTTGTATAAACAAGTATTGAATGAGAGAGAATGACTATATAATTGATTTACATGCATGATTCATGTATTTAATGAGGGAAAAAATTGAATATTGAATGAGAGAGAATGAGTATATAATTGATTTACATGCATGATTTCATGTATTTAATGAGGGAAAAAATTGAAAGTGTAGATTAAATTTTCAAATAAAAGAAAGTGTATTTTACATATAAGACCGATCATAGCCTAAAAAATTAACTTATATACGGAACCATAGTAATATTTCACTTTGACATATTTTTTGATGCATTATATAAAGTTTAAGATAAGCCACATTAGTTGAGGCAAAAAATTAACAACATTAAGAAGTATTTATTCACTACTATATATTTGGACATTTATAACGTCTAATATATAACAATTATAACTAATAAATGTCATGTATGTTGAAGTGGAAATCACATAATAATATATAACGCTTAAACATAAGGTTAATTATGCATATCGTTATATATTGTGATGTATATAATTTGTGAAAACACAAACATAACAATTGTAACTAACAACTATAATTTATTTAGTAACAAAAATGATGATTCTTAAGAAATAATCATCATGTAACGCTTACAAACAATTCGTCCTCCAAACACTTATACCAACGAAGACAAAACATAACAATTTTTAAAAACAATTATCATCAAACTATTTCACAACCCTTTATAACTTTCGGACTGTCATCATAACCTATTATAACTCTTCATAATCTTGTTAAACTATTATACGTTGTAACTCATAGCCATTCGCAATTCATTTAAACTCAACTATTCATTGTGATTCTTACTACATAGTCTTTATTGATCTCCTCCTTCTCTCCTTCATCATGTTAAGATCATAGGGAACTCATCCTCCGTCACTGCCCCTCCTCCTCCACCACCTCCTCCTCAAGGTTTGTTAGTGGCAACAAATGGCTCAAGTACTAAGGATCCTAACCATGTTGCCCCCTTCGCCAAAGCCAACGCTTCCGCCCCTTCTGACAATCCATCTATTGCACCAAATGGCGAGATGACATAAGAGAAAAGAGCACTGGGAAATGATTTTGTTGTCATGAAGGAGGTTCAGAAAGCAAATTAAGAGAGACGGAGGGAAACTTATTGTAGATGGAATAAGAAACGTCAAATTTTGAAATATGACATGTTTAGGATTTGTTAGATTTCATAATTTGTCCTTTCTTGGTCAACCTCAGTAAGTTTCCTCCCTTCTCTCATAATATGCTTTGGACCTCCTTCATGACAATAATACCCCTTCCTAGTACTCTTTTCTCTTATGACATCTCGTCATTCAGTTCAATAGATGGATTGGCGAGAGGAGGAGGTGCCGGCTACCGGAGGGGGGACATGGTTAGGATCCTTAGTAAAGATACATAACAGTTATTAAGTAAAATGCATCACTTAATAGAAGTCCAAGGAAATAAATAATGATGGTAATTAGCAACCATCATATTATGTCTCACAAGAACGATGGTTGTTAAACAAACAATGTCATAAAACAACAAATGTCGTGATGATTCACAACCTTTCCCCTTCCACACATTGATGATAATACTCTGACACAGCTTTCATCTCCCTCCTCTAGTGATGAGAATGAGTATGAGGAATATAAGGATGAACAGGTTGATGAGGACGGCCTCCTCTTCCTCGTCCTCGTCCTTATCCTTATCATTGGAGGATGGAAATGAAGTTAAAAATTAATGGTTCAAAGTTATTAATTAAGAATCGTAAATTATTTTTTCCAGCATATTTAATAGTTCTAAGTTAATATTGTGGTTGATTATACAATTAACAGTAGACACCAGTAAATTTAAAAAAATTGTCAAATACATAACGGTTGTTAAGAAATAACCGTCGCCTCTTTTAAAATATAATGATCTTTAATACTAAAAGTCGTGAATGCTCAATGATCCATGAAATTAAACCCTCTTTATATAAACGTTTGAAAATTGAACTCCACTTCTCTATACTTCCATTTCAACTTCTCAAAGCCAACTTCTGATTTAACAAAACATCATAGACAGGGGCGGAACCACCTTATGGCCTGCTGGTGCCTTGGCCCCAGCTGACCTTCTAAAATTTTCTAAAATTTTTTAAAATATATGTATTAATTATATGATATTTTATTTTGACCACTAATTTGGCCCCAGCTAATTTTTTATTAAGGTCCCTGCCTTCTAAAATTTTTTAAAATATATGTATTTATTATATGATATTTTATTATGATCAATAATTTAGCCTAATTAATCTCTTACCAGTTTCGGATAAGTTATACTTTTTCTGTAATGATTAAAGGTTGTCTGCCATAAGTCTACTACTGTTTGGACTTTAGTGTCACGAGTCCACTTTTTTTTCTTTCTTTTTTTTCCTGGCTTTGCTTCTTCCACAGAGTCTGACGCAATGAGGAAGATGCTTCTATTCTTCTCTCGCACGTCTGCCTACTCCTACTCGCCTCTGTTCTGACTCCTCAATCCTCTCACAATCACGGCTCTCCACGCCAACCGTCCACTCCACTGTTAGTCTCCCTCTTCCTCCGACGAGGTCCAACGTCCGACGAGGCGACAACCGGCTACGACGTCCACATGGCTCCCCTAACCCCCTTCTCTACTCTGAGTGCTCTGCTCTCCATCTCCTCAGTCTCCGATGGCAATGAGCGTGGGGCGTGGCGACGCCGGCCACTGACCAGCGACAACCTTTCGTCGAAGAACCTTAACTTAAGCACCTTCAGGCTTCAGTTTTGCCATGGTGACCGCCGACCAGGTATTTGATTATTTGAATGCCATCATGCCAACTTTGAAAGGCTTCATTCTAACAATTTTAAATTTCTATTTCGATTTTGTTATATTTTTTTGGCTCGGGCTAAAAAAACTTCCTAGTTCCGCCATTGATCATAGACCAACGCAAGAGACTTCTGATTCATTATCTGGCAAAAAAATTGAAAGATGAACTCGATCTGCCAACAAGCATTGAAGGTCTTGTCCACACAACCTATGAGTTCCATCATATGGTTCAGGTTTACTAGCGAGGGTAAGGATGTATGGACTAAACCTTGAAGTAACTAACCTCTCTCGTTTGTTATTTGAACGAAAATGTAGAAAATTTACCAAAGAATGACAAATTTGATGATGCATCAGATTTTTAAAGCATCTCCATAATTTTTTTATTTCTAGTTTGTTTGTTTACTTTACTTTTTTTTTTCCTTTTTTGTTTTTTTTTTTGTAAACTTGTGATTACATAATCAACCACCAAAATTTCAAACAAAATGTATATACATTACTGTTATTAAGTGACAACCGTCACTTATTAGACTACCATGTAAATACATAATGATTGTACTTAGTAACCGTCATATATTGTCTCGCAAGAATGATAGTTCTTACAGTAAAACCATTCTGAAACGTTAGATGAACAAATAAATGATTTGTCTTCGAACTTCATATCAGAAAAACAACATAATGGTTTCTTTTAAATAACCATTAACTAAAGGTCCAAACATTTCCCCTTTCCCAAAGTCATGATGAGAACACTTTGTGCTTCTTCGTTCTTCGATAATAAACAGAGTTCCAAGTACCCTTTCATTACCCACCATTGTGCATGATTGCTCCTCTTCTACTTCTAATGTATGCAATGATGGTCCAAATCCGTCACTTCCAATTATATAAATTCTCAATTTCCTTATGTTTATCGTCTTCCTCAGTTCTTTCAATCATCAAGATGGAACGTCATACTGAATACTTTCTAGAAAATCCACAGTGCCATCCTTCTCCTCCACAACCATCACCACCTCCTTCTCTCCCTTCTCCTCCTCCACAACCACAACCTTTGCCTCTCCCTCAAGTGGAGGCAATGATGCAGTATGCAGAGCGCATTGACCATGTAGTAAGGAGGTTGGCCGGATATTCGTCGAGCAGGAACAAAAAGTCCAATCTCATTCTTAATGAGTATGAGATTGGCCACTATGTTCCTGACATAATCCCATATGATTTAGGGCACTCCTCTGGTGACGAGTAACATAATGATATATGGTTCAATGCGAATTTATGAAACTTTTAATTCATTTAAATTGAATGAAACAAAAGTTCCTAAGTCCGCAGCTAGGGGTGGGTATGGGCAAGGATGAGTAGAGCAAAACCCATGCTCGATGCCTAGCTCGAAGGATAAACAGGCTACATTTTGCAACCTGATACTCGAGCCTACCAATAGAAACTCTAACCAGTTCGGCTAAGGCAAGAGTAAGCTAGGCAGGGCGGGCTTCACTACCCAAGTGGTAACTCCCTAACCAATACCCTATGTAGATAAACTCCAATTATACCTAATCAATACTATTGAAAACTTCAAATACATTTCATAATTTCACACTTTGAGATATCTTAAAATAAATCTATAACTTGAGTCTTGATTTTTTTTTTTAAAAAAAACTACCATATATCTTAGCAATTACATGGATAATTATGAAGTAATATGTGTTTGTGTATGAATATTGTTTGATATTAATAGGTGCAATTGTGATAGAGACTTCAAAGAAACTAAATTTCTTGTCTTTGATCTCAATTTTTTAATGCTTTGTATCATCCATCCAAATCAAAATCCATGTCCATTCAAAAAGCAATAACTTATATGTAAACTGGGGTGAATAGATATTAAATAATAATATAAAATGTTTCATAAAAAAGAAATTATATATATAATTAGATAATACGTAAAAAATACTATTTATTTTATATAAGGTAATATATATATATATATATATATATATATATATATATATATATATATATATAATAAATTGTATATAATTTTTCGACCAGGGTAGTACTCTCTGCCTAATGTCAGCCCTACTCGATAGTTATCCTGATCTAAATATACCCTATTTTTTTCGAGTTACTTTTGTTGGGCTAGCAAGGCAATTTTTGACCAAGCTCGGATGGGAATAACGGGCTCCTGGGCACCATGCTCACCCCTATTCGCAGTAAGCCTTAGATCATCTATCAGGCAACTAGTGACCAAAGGGTGATTTTTTTTTATTTTTATAAAATATAAAATTGTAATTATCTAGGCACTAGCTGCCCAAATTTTTTTAAATAAATTAATAACATACCTCACGGTTATTAACTAATAACCATGATGTATGTATATGTTAAAGACAATAACATAACTCATGGTTATTTACAAAGAACTGTAATAAATATAAATAAATAAATAGCAATATTATCGATATAATTATATTATGTAAAGTCTTCGGCATGAAAACCCAAAAAATCCACCATTCCTCTTTTATTTAAGCGTCTGCAGCATAACACACTTTGGCATATAGTCTGTTTAAACAAACCCCCCCCCCCCCTCCCAACATCGTAACCATATTACTCCCTTTGTCTTTTTCAGCCTTGAAAGTCATTTTCAGTTGAGACCCACCATAAAAAACCTTCGTCTTACTTTTCAATGAAAATCGCGCTAGTCAATACCTTCACACTTGTCTTAACGACTACTAAACAAGTTGCTTTCACATGTCCTCTAACTCATGTTTTCATCGTTCATGAGCCCTAGCTAGGTTGCATTCTTTTGGTGCTCTGTTCTCCTTATTCAGTTGAGGTGCCTTTGTGAAGTCACAATGCAATAAGGATTCAAGGTGATATTAACTTACTTTTGTGAAGCTATTGTTTTTTTTTAAAAAACAAAACAAAACAAACCCCCCATTATTACTCTGATCAAATGTTCATTTCCTATTACAGGAAGTTGTCAACCCATTGCTTTGACTAAAGGTTCCTACTTTATTGATCTTTCTTGAAGTAACTTCTAGAGATATGATCCCTAAGGAAAATACTTCTCCTTTTTTGGAAGTATCTATATCTTCAGAAGTTACTTCAAAAAGTTAAATAAGTGTGATTAATAAACTAGTTCATATATATCGATGAGAATCATACATGAACAAGCTCTATGAATAAACTTTTCAAATATCCCAAGAGTTATACACGAACAAGTTCTGTGAATAAACTAATTTAGGTGACATATTGAATTTATTGTTGTAAAGGTTTTTTTTTAGGACATTCCATTATTGCTCTGACTAAAGGTTCGTCTCCTGTTTTTCTACCGAACAAATAGCATCAAATTAAACTCTATGAAATTCAATATTGTGATTACTCTTAGACTCTTCAATGTAAGAATTTCTGAACTACTTGGTCTCGTCATGTGCGCGCGTGCTCGCGCGCACACACACACACACACATAGAGAGAGAGAGAGAGAGACGAATAGTGATGCAATTTGGATTGATCAAGATTTTTTGGGCTTTGGGGCTGGAATTAATCGCCCTCATGATCTACATATATAATAATATAAGTGTTCACGTATACCTTGTGTCTCCTGACAATTAAGCTAGAAAGCAACGGAAGATAAGGGAAAAAAATATCCCTATCAGAATGGGTGCAAGGTTATGCAAACCGTTGAGCTCGAGTTTTTGCATATCCCCTCCTCCGTCTTTTTTGTTAGGGGTCTATGTTTTTCATAGAGTCCTTTACTTTATAGGGGTTAATTCCTTTGAAAAGACACAATTATATATAGGTCACCAGTTATATTATCACTTTTATACATCAACTATTGCCATTGATTCTCCTTACAAAGCTTAAAATGTCTTGATCCATGCTAAATTACATAGCCACAAGATATAGAAGGTACTACTATTCTATAATATATATAAAGGAGGACAACTAACTCAAAAACTCTTACTTGAAGAGTCTTATATCCATACATCACAATTATTCTATAAAAATCGTAATGTATTACAAATGTTTACGATTCTTATTTATAAACTATTGTTTATGTACTTAATACATAACAGTTGTCTAGGTGAGAGCCTTATTAAATTTTATTAAAAGTTAAAGTTCTTATATACAAATAGTTGTATATGCTATTGAATAAATAACGGTTGTAAATAATACTGTTATGTATCATGCAAGCATTACAATATATTACGATAGTTGTTTACGTGTGTCCATTAATTATTATCACAACAATGTGTAGACCATAGCTTTATTAAACTTCAATACATAATGGATGTTATATTATAGTCATTATAAAAAGTTTTGAATAAATGACAATTTGGAATCATAATTTACGTTGAGCTTTTTATAGTGCCCGCATATATAACAGTTCGAAACCGTTTTGTATAACCTTAATAATTGTCATATATCACATTTTCTCTGTACTAGTGATTTAATACTTTCTCCAATGTCTAAGATAATTTATTTTCAATTATTTTCCTAGAATAAAATAATTAGTTAATTACATCAATATCAATACAATTATCAAAAACTTATTTTGGTTTCTATCTTTACTATAAATAAATATCATAAATTTAAAAAATACTTATATATATGTTTAAAATGAAAAACACAAATGAAGAAAGGATTGTCATTCTTCCTTTACTATTATATGAGGAGTATTCCTCTAGTCCTATTTATAAGTTACTTGTAACGTTTAAAAAAAAAAAACATTAAACTTCGTGAACTCTATCTTAACATTTCCCTCTATTTAATATGTGTGATTGAGAACTCTAAAGACGTAAAACTACAAATAAAATTGTATATCTATATGATAGATTCAATTAGTATGTGGCATATATTAATAGGGTGAGACGATATGGGCATTGTCTTGGACAAAATCACAAAATACAAATAACCCCTCAACTTTGCTCTGTTGCATCTAACCTCTCGTTCTCCTTTAAACATTTAAAAATCACACATTGAACTTCATAATCTGGGTTGTTCCAAAAAAAAAAAAAAACTTCATAATCTGGCATTTAACCCCGTACCGTTAAAAAATGGCAATTGAATCTACTAGCAAAATGTATGTCAGATACGATTTAGTTGAAAACTATTTCGCAGATAACATGTACTAATAATTATTAGCTTCCATGATGTGCATGCATTATTTCCTTAGATCTATAGGTTAAAGTGTAAATTTATTCACAAGTTTTTTAGGTTTAATATTATATTAGTTGAAAGAGTATATATAGGGCAATGTTACCTTTCACCGTTAAAAAGTTAATGGTCAACGTCAAATTTTTAACAGTTAATTAGTGTTAGTTTTTTAATAGTGGCTACATTTTGAAACATCTAGGATGACATTAAACCTGGAAAAAAATTCTAGAAAAACATTACTCCTTAGCAAAATTTTTAGGATAAATTTGTACTTTAACCCTAGATTTATTTATCATTTTAACAATATGGAGTCATATAGCTAGAGTATGGAGTCATATAGCTAGAGTTAAATGCTCGACTACAAAAGTTGAAAATGCGATTTTTAAAATTTTAAAACTGACCCAAAAAAAATGTTAAAGCATTAATTTGTTTTGAAAATTTTTGTTAAGGAGCAATGTTATTTTAAAAGGTTTTTTTTAAGGTTTAATGTTACCCTAAAAGTATTAAAATGGAGCATTGTTGCCCATTTCTGTTAAAAAATTAACAGTCAACATCAGTTTTTTAACAGAATCGGGCAACATTGCTACTTTTTTTGTGAAATTTCCTTGATGATAATGAACCTAAAAAAATTTTGAGAGCAAATTTACAACTTAACCAAAAAAAAAGTAAGAAAGCCAAAGATGTGTTTTTGACTCGAGTTATTATTTTGTTCATAATCAAAATGCATTAAAGATCAAATGTTTGTACATCAAATTTCTGCGGTCATACAAAAACATGATTGCAGAATATTTCAAACATGACTATCTCAAGACTTTGAAAATAAAACGTTCATAAAATCAAAATGGGAAAGGAAAGATCAGAGATGTCCTAATATAAGATATTTGAATATCCTTTTCTAGCATCTGCAGAAATCTTTTGGGAGAATTCATCTGAAGGCCCATATTAACAACTTAAACCCAAAAAAGGCCCAAGGAATCTGCCAATACAAGGAAAGGCCCCAGGGCCCTTATAGGTATTAACTTTTAATGCAAAAATACATTCATGCCCTCAGTTTGAAGTTGAAGACAAATTAAAATCATAATCCCTAAATCATTCCAAATCGTCGTCTCTCTCGCGTTCTCAGCATTCTCTGATCTCCTTCTGAACCTAAGCCCTTCATAGTTCCCTTCGCTATTTCTCCCAAGGCCGGTTTGCCGATCCTGTCACTGGTGCCGTTTGATCTGTGCGTGTGTGCTCGGCTCTGTCTGCCTTCAATCTGTCCCTACGTGCTTGGCTGAGTTGGCTCCATCGACCGTCGCAGGATGCAGGTACAAATACGACAACGAACCTCTGTGGGCTGTGGCTTTTTCTCTGTGCGACTTGCATTTGCAATTTTGCTTTGTGTTTTGCATTTGCAACTGTCCAATGTCCATTTATTTTCTCTATTTGTGACGTGTGTGTGGCTGCAGTGCTTGTGATGCGTCTTCGGTCTGTGTTATTTGTTTTGCTTTTTTTTTTTTGGCCGTAATATGCTAACGGGAAAGAATATGCTAGTGCAATAGTGCTAGACTGCTAGTGCTATCCTCACTTTGTTTTCTTTCTTTTGTTTTTTTGGTTATTCGTCAAAAAACGCTCACTTTCCACTTGCCTTCATGTCCATGGCTTTATATAGAATCAATCATATATATCACTCAGTCAACATTCTTTGATAAGTGATGATATGTGACAATCTGTGACTGAGGTGTTGGATTTTCTGCTCTGGAAATATCATAGGGATCTACCACTTGGATAACTTTCTGGTTTTCCTTGTAACCTTATTCATTGAATATTAATCTTGCCTTGATCCATGGTGGAAGAATTGGGTTGGTTTCGAAACATTTGATCCACTTCAGACTGTCAACAACGTTTTGACTTCCTTTGGATTTGAAATGTACTGGGTGTAGAAGTCACCGAAGAGTTATGTTTGGGATTGAAATATATTGGCTGTTTGTACTGTGAAAGCATAAATCCCTGACTGTCATATTTTGGCATTATCAAAAGTATTGTACGGTGAGATTTAATTGTTGAATCTGTCACTATAGTACCATGGTTTTTGGATGGTTTGATTGGGATTTTGTGCTATCCTTGTAAAAAATTTTGTGCAAGAGCTTTTGGTTGTATATTTAAACTATTTGCTATTTTGGTAAGTCATTATTGTTGCCAAATCTTGGATACTACCTGAGATTACTATTGTCTTATTTTACATATATGTACTTGATGCTCTTGTGAATCTGAGCTTTAACTGAATGGTGTGAAAAGTTTTTTTTTTAAATGAGAAAACCTTTGAATTCAGATTTGCATCAAATTTGAATTTAGGACAAAGTTTTTGGTCTTTTGGATCATCAATTGCAGTTTCATTATTGAGAATCTGACCTTGTGGTTGCAGGGCATTGGGTTTGCTAAATTTGTTCTTGTAGCTACAGACAAGTCACTGTTATATGTTGTTTGTATATTGTCATCACATGTGCTAACCTCATAAGTAGACATCAACTGAATTTTCTTTACTTTGACTTGCATGAAATGTGAATTTTAGCTTTGCTTTTGCAATTATAACTGGTTTAGTCCTAAACTTGCATCCTGCCATTGCATAGTCATTGTTGCTACATGCCGCATGCTTGTCACATTCCACCCAAAAGCTTAAGCTATTAAGTGAAGGTTCTTGAATAAGTTTATTATAGTCTTTATCACATACTCACATGACAGTCTATCAGACTTGAGGTGAAGATAAAGCAAAGGCCCATTATACCTTGTGATGAAATTTAACTCTGATAAAAAGGAAATAATAAGAGGCAAGGATCAACATACTGACTATTCGGTTATAAAATCTCTTATACCATGTCAAGGACCAATGGAGTTCATAAGTTTAAACTATCAAGAAGAGAATGACCATGAATAGCTTTCTTATAATCTCTAACAATTCCTATATCCCAAACTTGTTGTTTTTACTCTTTTTAACGAACTTGAATGTTGAATTGAATTGGCCGAACACAACTTGCATGTGTTGCGCTTTAACGCATATTAATTTGCATATTGCAGTGCTGAAATCAACGCTTTACAATGAAACAAAAGGGACAGAAGAATTCTCAAAGGGACCCAAGGTTCTCTGGCTATAACTTGTACACAGAAGAATTCTTCAAGCACCATGTACAAAAACAAAAGGCGAAGGGCAAGGGGAAGGGGAAGAAAGCTATAGGAGCTGACCGAAGAACCTATGATGACTTAAGTCTACAAGTGAGAGAATCATGGAAAAAGTTGAGTTCAACCGAAAAAGACGAATACACCAAGAGGGCTCAAAAACTAAGGGGCCCTGGTAAAGTAGAGAAGTATGTAGTGCCATTCCTAACGAGGTGTGGACCGAACAGTTTCATTCATGTATGCCATAAGTTAAAGGAACGACCCGAGGCCATGGCAAGGCTGAAAGCGATTGGGTTTGATAGGTTGGTGGAAATTAGTTGCCGACAAATAAACCGTTCCTTAATTGCACAATATATGGCATGTTTTGACCCCCCAACAAAGCAAGTGTCCATTAGAGGGGAGACTCGAGTCATAGGGCCTGAACATGTGCATCAACTTATGGGTCTACCTGTTGGGGGTAAGGGCATAGAAGTTAAAGTTAGTGTGTGGAATGTAATATCCCGAATTTTGGGTCTAAAGATTTGGAAATTAGTCTATATTTGGAAGACTACTAGACCCAGTATTTAAATGTGACAAATTTGGGATTAGTATATTTTGGGGTGTTACAATTTTGGTATCAGAGCAGAGATTCTGGCATTTGGCTAGTATGCTCGAGTGAATAGTGAATAATACGTATACGTGAATAGTACCGTATACGTGAATAGTAACCAATTCTTAGATAATTCTGAGTGACAAGAGTGAAAATTATGGAAATTATCTACTCCAAATTTAGAAGTCCAATCTTTTTCTTGGTCCTAACAATAAGTTAGAATGACTTGCTTAAGTTTGAATTTAATAGATAAAGTTGAGTTTGGCAGAAAAGCTTGAAAATCCTTATGAATCCTAGAATAGAGATTACAAACATAAGCAAGAAGGCTAAGAAGAGTAGACTATATTAATTCAAGCATCAAGAACAACAGTTGGTACAATCCCACCGCAAGCTTCGACTATCTCAAGTTTAAGTCTATTAATTTCTTCCTGAGCGGCTGCTCTTGAGAGAGGACCATCAGGAGACATTGTTCTTCTCAATCTAGCTATTTGCTTCATAGTGCTTCGAATTTTTACATAAGGCCAATGCTTTATTCCTCCCCTATGGCATATTTTCATTAGAACATTTTTGCATAGGCGAACTTGTTGAGCCGCTTCTTGTTGAGGTAAATGGAAGAAGTCTCTAAGATCATCTATTGACATTGATGCACCCCTAATATTTTGTTCAGCTCTTGATCGGTATGGATTACTAGGTATGGGGACTGAAGGATTATTATTTACAACCACGAGCTCTTTTCCTTTATTGGATATATTTGTTGTATTTGTTGGAAATGAACTATTAGGGAGTTCATTTTGATTTTTAGTCCATTCCAAACCAACACAAAGGGCCTCATAGTAGGCTGATAGGGGATCTGACACCAGGACATACCCTAAAGAATTTTGATTCAAACAATAATTTTCTAGAAAATGTTTGACATCTTCTAAATTTTTCTTACCAAAGTCAAATACTTGAGGACTAGAAGAACCTCCTTGTACGTCCTGGTGAAAGACAGCGTGGCATATCATACCAATCCTCCCATGAACTTCAAGTTTATGGTATTGAAGTCCATTGGTATGAATGATCTCTCGTAGAACATGGCAGCAACCACATGAAAATGGATTAGTAGTCTCAGTCAAGCTAGAACCAGTATTCCTTGGTTGAGAAGGTACCGTGGACTCCATAAGATCTGCCCTATTACGACATCTTTGGACAGGTCGCCTTGATGGACCTGCTTCAGATTCCTTTCTGGTAGTAGTCGTAAAAATAGAATCTTGTATCCTTGGAGGAGGAGTAGGAACGTTAATCATTGGGGCAGATGAATGAACGTTCACACTTACGGGATTTTGGGGAAGTAAAGAAGAATAAGGGTATGATACATTGTTTGACAAGTCAGACAACATGTTAGTCTGATAGTCATGAAGTAAAGTTTCAAGAAAGAAAGGGTTGTATGAATCGGAAACTGGAATGAAGTTGCTTGAACCGGCCATGTTTAAGGATAATGTGGAAGAATATAGAGAAAGTTACGATGGAGAAGAAATGTGTATGTTGATGTGAAGCTTGAGAGGATGTGAAGCCTGAGAGAATTTTAAACAATTACTCTTGCTTTACTCGGTTTATAGCTGGGCTAGTAACGTCTAGATTTTGCTAAGCAGCATTGGATTCTCATCTGTCGCTGGCTCATAATTGTGCAGACTTTGTTGTTATGCGGAAATTTTATGGCACCGCACCCTAATACAACCTAATGCACCCTAACCGCCCTTATAGGTCGAAACCTTTTTGAATTTTGGTGCAGGCGGTAATCGACACAACATTTATTGTTAGTCATGTCTCAAGGAAATTAAGTTTGGACGTTTATACGTCACATGGTGGTTACTTAATGACCAAATCTCCAGGAAATCCGATTTAGGTATGCAGCTGTTTTGAGATGTCGGGACAGACATTTGAAAATGGGATTCTGAGTGTAAGCGTGCTAAGGCGATAGTAATCTCGGATAAGGTGATTGTTGACAGAGTTTGAAATTTGAAACTTTTTGATTAAAGGTCGAGTACCTTGTAGAGAGAAAAATTGGTGATCTTTAGGGATGCTAAGAAAAAGCTGATATGAATTCGTATAATTGAGGATATGCTTGAATATGGTCTAAGTTGAAATGTAACTAATGATTGCCTTTGAGGTAGTATTAGAACTTTGTGATAATATTGACATTGTGAGAAGAGCCTTTGTATGTTTTGAGGATCAGATTAAGAATTGTGAATCACAGTCCTAATATGTACAATAGGCAATATGATTTCTTAGCTCAGTTGATATTGAGGTTCTAAAAGTCAAATTGTGAATTTGATGATTGTTATTTTGGGAATATCTGAGGATAACATTTGATTGTTGTAAGCTATGAATCTTGATAATTCTAGCATGTGTATTGAGTATGGTCGAGATTTCAAAAATGGATTGGTGAGCCTAAGAATTGTTTGGGTATCCAGAAGGTTGCCACCAACTGAATTTTGATCTAAGAATCAAACTTGATGATTGAGTGATTCTATAGGTGTGTGAATCGACCAAAATAAAATGAGCTACTAGAATGTAGTACCAATGTATATGAATGGTTTGTGTAGCCAAGGATAAGGTTTGTTAGTGTTGACCATTTAAGAAATTAGTTGTCTGGTTCCTGGATATGTTTAAAGGTTGAATTCTTAAACTTGCCAATACACCCGCTGATTTTGTTGAAATTTGAACTTGTGAACTTTCGAAATTGAGTTTTCGAATGAAATGTTTTTCAACAAAATTTGAGACCAGTTTGAATGGTTGATTTGTGAAACATGTTGTCTCATTTAAAAAGGGTTTTGTTAGAACCTAAAATTTGAAATTGAGTTTTCAAATATGTTGTGGTAAAGGCAGTACGCACAAAAACTGGAAGAGTCCGAAAACTGTTGTAGATGTACACGGTTTATTGGATCTTATCAGATGTTTTATAATGTTTGAAATTGCTGGCCATTATTGAAAGTTCTTTCGAGGGGATTAGTTTTTGAAAAGCTTATTTTCGCACCAGCAGTGTATGCATCCAATCTGAGAAGTTTCGCCTTGGAGGGGCGTGTGTTTGCCTTGTTTGGTTGGGACCCATGCAGACGTTTGGAGCAGGGCTCCTGGACATTGTCCTTTTTCCCGAGGAGGGATTCTGGTGGGGTGGCCCATTAATGTGCCAGTGCAGACACTGGGTCTCTTATGGGGGGACGGAAATTTTCCCACATTGACCAACAAGTGCATTACCACTGCGGTGGTTTGTGTATGAAAGGATTGCGATATGCTGCTATACCGAAAGGTTGAAGTGGTGACGAGAGCTTTCAAATGTTGAATTTGTGAAAAGAATAATCCCACTCATAAATGTGTGTCGGTAGTAAAGTTCTTTTGAAACCGAACCGGCAGTGAATGTGTTTTCACTAATTTTTGTGGACAGCAATTATGTTTGAAAATGTGATAGCACTATTACTTTTTGGTTTAGTGCGGATTGTGAAATGTACTGAGACCACGGAAAATTTTCAATGTGTGAAAATTTGAAAACGAGACAACAAAATAGTTTTTGGTAGCAATGACATGATTGTCGATGCTATTGTATTGAAAAGAAAAGCGGTGTAGTTGGAGTTTAAGATATAGGAACAGAAACTAATAGAGAATTTAAACCAGATGGGTCAGATAGTAGTGGTCAGCTACAATACTTTGAGAGCTTGAATGAAAGAAGCTCAGATGAAACAGATGAGCAGAACTCAAGGCAGTAAGACTCGGTATGCAAGTTTGCATGGGGTAGAGTCCCTGAGCCGTAAGACCTATATATTAAGTGTGGTATTTGTTGCTTTGCATGGCGACTTTAGGCCAGTGTTGTATCTGGAGTAAATTTTGAGACTGACAAAATATTTAGACTGTACAGAGTTGTAGTTGAAATGTCTATGGCTGAGGGTGATTCCCTAAGCAGTAAGATCAGAATATCCAGTGCTGTGATAATTGAATGAGCCGGAAGGCTAGAATGAGATAAGCTGAGAGGCAAAATGTATCAGGTTGTGATGCCTGTGTAACCAAGCACTTGGAGAATGGACCAGAGAGTATATATTTGAAAACTACATACTGGGATAGGATGAATGATTGTGTTACGTGAATAGTAAGCATGCATATGGAAGAATAGACTGAAAGTCTAAGGTGTTTTCTCTCAGGTTGTACGTTCAAATTTCGAGGACGAAATTTATTGAACGGGGGGAGAAATGTAATATCCCGAATTTTGGGTCTAAAGATTTGGAAATTAGTCTATATTTGGAAGACTACTAGACCCAGTATTTAAATGTGACAAATTTGGGATTAGTATATTTTGGGGTGTTACATGGAACACAGTGTTTAGAGACTTTAGGCGTGCGTACAAGAATGTAAGGTATAAAGCACTCAGTGACACGTTGTTAGAAAAATTAGATGAAAATTTTGAGTATCTTTTTGTGTTATTCAGCCTAGGTATACTTTTGGCTCCAAGAGCATCCATCTATATAAGTGACCGTATGTTGAAGGTGATAACGTTGACTAAGGATGCACTTGGTCATTTTGATTGGTCCTCCTTTATTCTTGAAGAACTCACCCAACAGATCCATGAGTTCAAGAAAGACTCCCACAAGTCCAAGGGTAAGAAGAGCAAAACTATTGGAGGATGTGTATACTTCCTCATGGTAAGTTGTCTCTAAGTAAGATTGTATGTAAACGTTATACATCAATTGCTGAGTGCTGTTATTAATGCATTGAAATGTTTTTTTTTTCAGCTGTTTTGTTTGCAAAATTTTCCTTTGGGTGATGTGATAGCGGCTGAGCATGAGTCGGCCATGGCTTATTGGACTGATGACAAGATTAAGAGCAGAGTGGTGCTCGAGAAAAAAAGCCAAAGAGGCCTGCTGGCTCGCGCCTCTCGTCCTCAGCCATCGGTGACTTCGTCGGCCTCGTTTGACCCTGACACGATGCTCACTCACCCGGTAATGTGTGACAACAATTGTCATGGGAATTTAATTTCTTTTACATTATCTAATTTTGCTGGGTTCTTTGTGGGTTATGTTTGTTACAATGTTTCTTACAATTAGTTCATATAACATGTTCCCGCTGGCTCATACTATGTCGATGAGTTCTTGTATTGTCCTTTACTCAAGTTGTTGTCCATGGTTGATGATTTAACAACTGATTTTTGATTTTCCAGGAAGTTCGCAGCGCATATTTCAGGCTTGTGTCCATATTGGGACAGGAGATGTTGGCCCTTCAAGATAGATTAACATCGGACACCAAGGAAGATGAAGGGCCTCAACAAGGCTTGCATGAAACTGAATCACCCAACAACCAGCCCTCAAGTTCCGGGGACTCTGAGAAAGACTCTGAGCAAGAGAGTGATGAGGAAGATGAGGCTGAAAATATTGAAGACATTGATGATGAGGATGACCATCGTCAGGACACAGTTATTGTTGAAAATGGTCTTCACATGGAACCCACTGAAGAAGAAGTGGCCAAACCTGAAGCAGAAGAGGGAGAACGAAGTGAAGATCAAATTAGAAGATCCAAGAGGGTGATAACCCGGAGCAATGTGTTAAAATCTCCTTGGATTGATCCAAATCGCAAGGGAAAAGGAAAGAGGCCCTATGATGAGAAGGAGCAGCTGTACCAGTTGTGTATTACTCATCCAAGTCAAGATGAGGCTGAGGAGTAAGTATATTTAACTTGTGCACATGGACTTACGCATATTATAAAAAATGCATACGATGCTTAATATTGTCATTTGTTGGCATTTAGGGAATTTGTTGACATGCACGGCTGGCACCTCACAAAGGGAGAGCTACGTTGTCTGAAACCACGTGCTTGGTTAAGTGATACGGTATGGACTGTGCACTTGATAACTGCTGTAAGGCATTAGTACAAATGGATGTGCATTAGTAATTTTTCAATATTTGCTTTCGCTTGAATAAATGTGTTACACAGTACTCACGTAGTAACATTTTGTGCATATTCAGGTCATGAGTATGGTAGCCAAGACTTTAGTTGCTGATCAACTAGAGAACGGAGGGATAGTCACCAGACACATTTTCACTGCGCATTTCATGGACAAAATGATAAGATCTCCGCTGAATTGGTCATTGGAAGACAACGAAGCGGAAATCTTGCCCGAGCGTATAACATATAACATCGGGGATTGTCGTTTCATTTTTGGACCGTCGCTAAAGTCCATGTCCAAACAGATTTGTAAGTGTCTATTAAGTTTAACAATCATATATATAATATACAGATTACATGATCAGTTTTGTTAACACCTCTGTATAATTCTTGTTTTAGGGACTCGTGTGGTGTTCATGTTGTTTCGTGGTTGCAAATGTGGGACGGCAAGGAGCAAGAGGATGGATACACAATGCCTTACTACTCCGAGGATGAAATCCGGGAATTGAAGATTGGCTTGTTGTGGTGGTTGGTCAATCATGAAAAGAACACGCAGCGAGACAAAGTGTTGTCCATGATTGAGGACTCGCAAAAGCGGAAGATGAGCCGTTAGGAAGCAATCATATAATTTACATAGGCTGACTTGTTTTTAAGTGTATATAAATCTTAATGATTGTATGACAGATTTTATTAAGGCAATTGTTCCGAACTCGAGTTCATATTTAGGAGAAAGTTTTGTAAATTTCATGATGTAGGTGACATGACATTTTAATATGAATGAGAATGGCAATTGTTTTCTGCATCTCTGTCATTGTTGGTGGTATGTGTAGAAGGTGGAAAATGAGATACAATATGGTACCCATATGAACAACATCAGGACTCAATCACAACTATTTCAGACCTCACTAACAACTACATCAGCCCCCACTGACAACTACATCAACCCCCACTGACAACTATATCAGCACCCACTGACAACTACATCAGCAAAAAACTAACAACCATATCAGTGAATTCAGACAACTACATCAGCAACAAAATGACAACTACATCAGCAAACAACTGACAACAACATCAGCCCCCACTGACAACTACATCAGCACCCACTGACAACAACATCAGCCCCCACTGACAACAACATCAGCCCCCACTGACAACTACATCAGCCCCCACTGACAACTACATCAGCACCCACTAACAACTAGATCAGCACCCACTGACAACTAGATCAGCACCCACTGACAACTACATCAGCACCCACTGACAACTATATCAGCACCCACTGACAACTACATCAGCACCCACTGACAACTACATCAACACCCACTAACAACTATATCAACACCCACTGACAACTACATCAGCACCCACTGACAACTATATCAGCACCCACTAACAACTACATCAGCAAAAAACTAACAACCATATCAGTGAATTCATACAACTACATCAGCAACAAAATGACAACTACATCAGCAAACAACTAACAATAACATCAGCCCCCACTGACAACTACATCAGCACCCACTGACAACTATATCAGCACCCACTGACAACTACATCAGCACCCACTGACAACTATATCAACACCCACTAACAACTATATCAACACCCACTGACAACTACATCAGCACCCACTGACAACTATATCAGCACCCACTAACAACTACATCAGCAAAAAACTAACAACCATATCAGTGAATTCATACAACTACATCAGCAACAAAATGACAACTACATCAGCAAACAACTAACAACAACATCAGCCCCCACTGACAACTACATCAGCACCCACTGACAACTACATTAGCCCCCACTGACAACTACATCAGCACCCACTGACAACTACATCAGCACCCACTGACAACTATATCAGCACCCACTGACAACTATATCAGCACCCACTAACAACTACATCAGCAAAAAACTAACAACCATATCAGTGAATTCAGACAACTACATCAGCAACAAAATGACAACTACATCAGCAAACAACTAACAACAACATCAGCCCCCACTGACAACAACATCAGTCCCCACTGACAACTACATCAGCACCCACTGACAACTACATCAGCACCCACTGACAACTATATCAGCACCCACTAACAACTACATCAGCAAAAAACTAACAACCATATCAGTGAATTCAGACAACTACATCAGCACCCACTAACAACTACATCAGCAAACAACTAACAACAACATCAGCACCCACTGACAACAACATCAGCACCCACTAACAACTACATCAACACCTACTGACAACTACATCAGCCCCTACCGACAACAACATCAATAAAATCTGACAACTATATCAGCCCCCATTGACATTAACATCAAGATGAGGAAAACAATAACAATTACATCAGGCCCCTTGAACATATATTTGTCAACGTCATTTACATTTGTAACACAACATGAATATGTGTACATAAATGAGACTTGGATACAATTGTGACAACAATATCCAACGTTCATTTACAACACCAAATGCATCTACAAATTCATAATAACAACATCACACACCATCGCCAAAAAAATGATATGGTGTGGCTTTCTATGTAACGCCATATACAACAAAAGAGTGTGTGACGCAATGCCCAAAAAAGAAAAACACAAGGCACCATGAATGATCATGCTGGATTTGGATTCTTGCAAGTCTTGACGGAGTGTCCTGGCTCATGGCATCTACCACAATGATAAACCATCTTGTTTTGAAACTGAGATTCCACTCTTTTTCTTTTCTGTCTACCGGGTGGCCTTGTAGTAATTGGAGGCTCCAAGAAAGTCTCTGTTAGCATTTGTGTCACCGTTGGGGCATCTACACATGGACAATCATGTGTTGCAACTGGCCGCATGCTATGTGCATAAATTTTATCCTGTGCTGAAAGTGTAAAGCAATCATCTACGAATGTGTAGACATTACCATTAAGTAACTTAATTGTTGCACATGCGTGTGGGCAAGGTAGTCCACTCATTTGCCATGCTAAACAAGAGCATTCTTTTGCAACCACATCAACTTTCACATAAATTAAGGCATCACCGCGTCTACTCTCAACCAAAAACTGGTTATCCCCATAAAATGTAGCATGCATATTTTCTGCAAAGTTCACATTTTGTAGCAATTTTTTTTCTATGTTAGGTCCTACACCATTTTTCCAATTCAGCAAAGCCATCTTACTTGCAAGCAACTTCGCAGCCAACTTCTCCCTATGCTCATGTATTAACCTTGACATAGTGTGCGTCCTCTCTTTCACCATCCATGCATTGAACGATTCAGCAATGTTAGTGGTTATGTTATCCCACCTTTTGAAAGGAAACTTGCTTAAAGCCCATCGATCAACGTCCCCATGGGTCTCAACCCATTGTGCCAATAGTGGATTGAACATTTTCAATGTTCCCATCGCAACAGTGAATTCTTCACCCAGTCTTGCATACGCAATTGCATCGAGGAGGTGCAATGCAATATCCTTGCTATTCGCAGAGGTACGTGGCATCCCTCTCATGACTTTGAGGAACTCTGCACTATAATTTTCCTTTACATGCCTATAACAAAATGCATGTCTGTCGCTGCCAAATATATCTGCTACAGCCCCAATAATGGAATTATTCCGATCAGACACAATTGTTATCATCATCGATCTTGTAATCTGTTTTACATTATTTAGAAACCAAGCCCAATCATCATATGTCTCACCACTGACAATGCCATATGCTAAGGGAAACATTTGGTTGTCTGCATCATACGCACAAGCTGACAACATTGTTCCCCTATAAGGGCCACTCAGATGACATCCATCTATATAGAGTATTGGCCGGCAACCATCTGCAAAACCTTTAATAGAGCAGCCATAGGCAATAAATAGCCTCTTAAATCTGTTATCATGTGACCCTTCCCATTTTGCAACTGTATCAGGATCACTCTCTATGAGTCTGGCACACATCCAAGGAATAACCTTGTAAGAGTCCTCTACTCGTCCGTGTAATTGCCTAACTGCTCTTTCTTTCGCACCGTATGCTTGCCGATAGTTTAGCCGTACCCCGTACTCACTATACAATTCAGTTCGAATTTCATTAGGCGTCTTGTCAATATTATTTCTCAAACCATCAATTACAATTGATGATGTCAAGCTACACTTGGGTGGATGAGATACGATAAGGCTATCTTGTGCTTGGTGTATGTGTTCGCTTCTGTATGTTTTAATGATGAGGAACTCGGTATCTTGACGTTGTCCCGTTGAATATGCACCCATGTACCAGGGACAATCATCAACCTTGCACTTCACTATTATCTTGTTCGGCTTGTTCTTCACAAATGTGTAGGAAAACTTGTGTGCAATGCTATATTTGTACAACGTCTCACGGAGGGTCACAGCATTCGCAAAAATTTGTCCTTTTCCCATTATCAAATCCCTCCATTTAGAATGATTCATTTGAGGCCTGCTTAATGGCACACTTTGTGAACTACAAGGTAATGATACCAACTCTTGCGTTTCATTGAACATTTGAGGGGGCGACATAGACACCGTATTTGAACCTCCAAATACTTGATCCACCCTGCGACAAACAACCATTATTAGTGCAAGTAATGAGAACCAAGTAATGACAATTTATGTATGAACTAATTACATTTCTTAACACAACAAGACTTACACTTGTTCTTCTTCCATTTGAACATTCATTTGTTGTGCTCTATTGTCATTATTCTCACTTTCTTCAACATACACATGACAATATTCTTCATTATACCTTAACAAATGTTCTACCCCTTCATCATCTACAAGATCAACAAATGTAGATGTATCCATACTAAGTTTGAACTTAACGTATATTTTAGTATTTTCTTGCCCAATTAAAGACGCTATGATTCTTTGCAACTCCTCATACGTTGTTCCTTCTTTGATGGCTCTTGTTCTTACCATTCCACCAACATATTCACTTTCTTGTCCTCCCCCATGTACAAAGTTACCCCTTACATGGAAGAAACATAATAGGTTCTTCCCTGAAGCACTAGCCATCTTTAACTATGATCTGCAACATAAAGTTAGTATTAACAACTTTAACAGTCATATTAACAACTAAAACTGAAGGTATTAACAACTAAAACTGTAGGTATTAACAACTAGCACATATCAGCGTTTTCACATTCAATCATTCCCTCTAACAAACAAACCTCCCTCTGTTTCCATGCCCAAAAAACAGAGCAACCTACCCTACAGTGTTTTCACTTTCATCTCGTATTAACAAGTTTAACAGCCATATTAACAACTAAAACTGAGGGTATTAACAACTAAAACTGTAGGTATTAACAACTATCAAATTTCAGCGTTTTTTCAGCCTTCATTCCTTGATCACTTTCACAATTCCAGCTCAAATACAGACATTTGCCTCTGTTTTCAGGCACAAAAACAGAGCAACATTTTACTAACCCAACCCTACAGTGATTAAAAACAAAGTACCATTGTGATTATGATATCTTAATCAAAATCTTAGCATTTCTTACCTATCTTCTACCTGATAATAACATAAATGAGGTGAAGCTCCAACCTTTCAGTCACCCAACCTTGTGACTGGAAAAAAACGATGAGGAACAGCAAATACAAATTGCTGAGTTCAGACTGTAATGCAATGGATGATCAGAATACACCAAGGATAAACAAGGGAAGAGGGAAGAGGGAAGAGAAGGATCAAGGATCAAGGAGGTGACGAGCATTTTAGAGGAAACCCACGTTCTGTTTCAGCGCCAAAATAGATGGTATTTCATCCAATCTGTCGACTCGTTTCAGCGCCAAAAAATAGATTGTATTTTCTTTTTAACTCCAAGGGGCATGAATGTATTTTTGCATTGAAAGTTAATACCTATAAGGGCCCTGGGGCCTTTCCTTGTATTGGCAGATTCCTTGGGCCTTTTTTGGGTTTAAGTTGTTAATATGGGCCTCCAGATGAATTCTCCCAAATCTTTTTCCTCAACAAATTAAATCACCTGAAGAGTTTGTTTAGGCAAAATATTAAAAAAAGTTATATTCATATATCCATTGTAAGGATGCTTTAAGACTAATTAAGCAAAGCCAAAAAAGATGGGCAGGAGAGGCTCTTCCAAAGTAAGGATTCTATTGCTTGTCCTTCAAAGCAGATCCAAGCTTGACAGCAAGACTTCCTACAAAGCTTCCTTTTTTTCTGAGAAAATGGTCCATCTAGTATCATTGACTCTCCTCAAATTATAAGTACTCAGAGAAGGGCTTAACTCTGTAGCCTTCTTAAAAGAATCAACAGAGAAAGTAAAGGTAGTCAAAAGAGGAAGCGTACGTGAATAAATTCCTTAATGACCGTGCGGTTGGAGAAAGCCTTGATATTTTGATGAATGGCCTGATCCTTTTTATCCAGATAATGGAATTAAGTTTTATGATTTTGGTGGTCATAACCATATTCCAAGAGTTATTTAATGTAATACTGCTACTAAAATTAAATTTGTATTTCCTTGATTTCCTTGTCGTGGTCGGTTTGTCACTTTACTTTCCTTTTCTTTTTAGGTTCTATCGTGGTTTGGATTAGTTTTTAACGAATAACTTTTATCATTTATTTTTTTTAATTTTTATTATAAGACATCAACTAACAATTTTTAAAAATTAATAAAAACTGTTAAAGTTAATAAAATTTCCTATAATTTAAGTAACCTTCAATATTATCTCTACTAATTGTACTAAACTCTAATAATATTATACAATTATTACTCTAACCCACTACCTTTATTAATTAGAGGCAGATATGGAAACAAATAATTAATACTTCTTGAGAACAAGCAAATGCCTTATTGAAAGAACCAAATAAACTTGCTAGTTGGTTCTTTATAGTAAAGATCAGAGGGAGTATGAGGTAAGCATGTGAGAGGAGTTTTGTCTCGACTCGTAGAAAAAGTCTTCTAAAATTACGGTCTCAGAGTTATCACTTTGGTCCTATTTATAAGTTCAGTTTTATATAATAAATGAGATTGTGACAACTTTACCCATATTAATTGTACTCATGAAGATAAAGAAAAAATACTCAATTATCGACGAGCATAAAATTAAAAATTTTATCTCATAATCATTTAGTTAACTATCTCTCTTTAATATTTGAGATTTAGTTAAAATAAACTTATAAATAGGATGAAAATGGTATCGAAACACTTATTTACTTATTTAGTTCGAGTTGAGCTAACTCACTATTCATTTAAAGTCAGGGGTGGATCCAGGAATTCACAGGAGGGGGGCACCATTGGCCGGGGATGTGGGGGTTCAGGGGCAACGCCCCTGAAATTTTTTTTTTTACAGTAAAGCTTTAAATGCATTAAAAAATAAAATAATATAAAGGTAAAAGTAAGACTAAGTACTATTAAAAATAGCAAGGCTGGTCACCATATATTTTAATAACAAAAGTATATTACAATAAAAACAATTACAATGTCATCCTTCTATGCCTTATTTTTTGGAATTCTATCATAATTGCCTCATTATCAATACTATCAAATATATCTTTTTTAAAATAAGACACTAAACAATCATTCAACCATTTATCCCCTATCCGATTGCGAAATGCAGTCTTGATATATTTCATAGCTGAAAATGTTCTTTTCACAGATGCAGTTGCTATAGATAAAGTTAATGCTAACTTTAAAACATTTCATTTAGTCATAAAATATTATGAATGAAAGTTAGTAGATAAAACATTTCACCAGTGACTAGCATGTTAATGCACTTAAATATCCAGTTAAGTGAATGTTCCAGTTTTCAGCTTATTCACCATATATAACAAAGAGTTGGTCATAAATACTAATAAATGATGCATCACAGTTCAGTAATTTCCAGCAAATAGGAAAAAAAATTATCAAAAACTAATTAAGAGCACCACCACTCACTATACAAGTCAAACCCCATAAGAGCTTGTTGATCCTGAGGAATAGAAAAACTTTAAAAAAAAGTACATTATTATTATTTAAATATTTTTCTTTTTTAAAAAAAAAGGAAATTTCAAGGGCGGCCACGTGCCCCTATTTACGCTGTGTCCGCCTCTGTTTAAAGTGGTGGCGGTTGGTCAACCCACATGGTCAGTGACATTTTACTGTTTCCCGCTTCCTCATTGGCTTTTGACGAATCAGTATCGTGGGGGGTCCCCCACCCTATAGTTTCCTTCTCCCCTTATTGGGACTCACCCCACGATAAAGAATAACACGTGTCCGTTCCTTAGGGGTAGGAGCACGTGCTGCCCACTGAGTTCCCTGTATATTTAGCGTTCCACAAAATCTGCTCCCACTTGCTTTTGTTTTCTTCCTGATAATGTCGTGTTTTTTTTTTTTTTTCTTTCCTGTTCATTTTCAAGGTCTTTTCCAGACGCAATGATCTGGCGCGTGGAGAGCATGCAGTGGCCATAAGGTAATGCGCACGAGGGGGCATGGAGGTTGTGTGCTGTGAGCATCTGATTGGACCACATAGTCTACTCAGACTGAGCGTTTTTTCCGCTTTCCTTTTTTGACCTCAACTCAGCTTTTGTACTCTTGAAGTGAAGGCTGATTTCACCACATACATCATCCATTTCTTTTGAAGATATTTAATTCCATTTATATACAGCGCCTGAATTAATGGGGCGAAAAGTGATTTCTATCTGAATTTTATTGAATCCTATAGAAGATAAGATAAAAGTAGATTATAAATATGATTTAGTATATATATTATGATAATTGAAGATGAAAAATTAAATTTAAATTTGAAAAAAAAAAGTTAAATTATAATTAAAAAATAATAAACATTAAATTATTCAATAGATAAAATTGTATATAAATTAGAATGCATACAAATGTATATAAAACAAGTTGATATATACTAAATAATAGTACGTTGTTAATTGGATCACATATCCTTAAGAAGTTAGTCTCTGATTCTATCACGAACATAATTCATTTATTCATTTATGTTAAAGATAATTTAGAAATATTTGATAAAGATACTATGGATCACATATCTTTAAGAAGTTGGTCTCTGATTCTTTTTTTTGATAAATGTCACTGATTCTATCACGAACATAATTCAATTATTCATTTATGTTAAAGATAATTTAGAAATATTTGATGAAAATACTATATCATATCAAATAGATTATTATTATCTTCATCACCCATATTTTGTATTTCACCTCGAAAAAAATCCAAATAATAATTTCTCCGGCTAAGATCCAAACCATATGTGAACTTGTGGAAACATCCCGTCATTCAAGAAAAAGCTATACAACCAGGGACGGAACATAACAATGACTAGAGGGGGCCATGGCCCCCCCCCCAAAAAAAATTTATTTAAAATTTTTAGTGTAACTTTTTTTTTTAGTATTAGTGTAATAATACAACTTTGGCCCCTCCAAAGTAGTAAAATTAAATTTTGGCCCCCCAACTTCTTCTTCTACTTCTTCCTTTTTACATTTTCCCCTCTTTTTATATCTTTGGACTTATAATTCAATCTTTGTTCCATGTGGGGTCTTATATGATTTATGTTAATTTTGTCATTCTTTTCTATATTTTATTCTAATTACCTAAAATTTTTAGCTTATCAGTGAAATTTACTTTTGTGGTGTATCACTTACTATACTTTTACCCATTCTACACTACACTTGTAGATGAAGTTAATTGACTTAATTTTATAAATATATATATTTTTATTCTTTTCATTTTTAATGCATTTAAAACTTTCCTTAAAAAAAACCCCCAATCCCTACACTACTATTTGGCCCCTCCAAACTTTTCCTCCAAGTTCCGTCACTGTATACAACGCCATGACCTCCTCTATTTTGAAATCAAAGAACAGGCTGGAGGAAAGAATCGAGAATGAGGAAGAAGAGGGAGGGAGGAGGAATCGCATCTCATCACCATTATCGGCCTTCCTCCCTCTTTCCTCAAACCCTCCATCTCCGACGACCTTCTCGTACGTGAGGAGTGGACCTTCTCGTACGTAAGGAGTGGCGGGAGAGAGCTTGAGGCCGCAAGATTTGTTGGTGTGATTTGTATTGAGTCTATCGATGTGTGATTTGTTGGTGGGGAAGATGAAAATCAAATGGAGTGGTCGCCAATAAGAACCGTCGTGGCAATGTATGGATGGTGAAATCACAAGTGGGTGTTGCAGACTTCAAGGCCAGAAACCACCGTCGGACCTCCATCAAGCAGCATCACAACGCCTTCTCTCCTTGCCGGCATTCCTTTCTTTCTCACCACTGTCAACCATTACCACTAAAACACCACTATCGGCCCTCTTTCTCTTCTCTATCTGCAGATTCGTCAAGCGGAAGCTGCCTCTAATGGCGCCTCCTTCGAACCCTGAATGAATCCAATGCCAAAGGGCGGTGAAAAAAGCTATAGTACCGAGAAGCTTCAGCACAGTGAAAAAAAAAAAAAAAAAACTTACGTGACGAACTTCAAGTCAGAAGTTGCTTTTACCATGCAAGCCCATCTCACATGACGCCTTCTCAAACAGTAACAGTCACCATCGAGCTTCACCGAGCTTTTCCATTGCACTATGCATTTTTTCTTGCCAAACCCCTTCCCAATTAGGCTGATAGTATTCATATCTTATTTAGAATAACTTTTAACATATTTTTCTAGGGTAATAAAGAAAAAACTTTAAATTCAATTATTATTTTCTTAAAATTAAATACACATCAAAATTTTCCCCTATTTGATATGAAGAAATAATGAGAATTGGAAAGCATGAGAACAATTAATTAGGGGATAAAATAGTCAAGGTCATCAAATCTGGATCAAGACTAAATTAAACATGTTATGGTACTGGTCAATGGGTCAGATTGGAGTCAATATGGAGCTAATCCAATGATAGAGTGAAGCTTTCAAGGTTATTTATATAAAATTCTGAATAAAATTTCCAATCATAGAGTTAAGATTTCAAGGTTATTTATATAAAATTCTAAATAAGATTTAAAAAAATGAATTAATTTATTTTTTAAATTTAAAAAGTTTGAACCAGTCCAACTTACCTAGGTTGGACCACTAGTTGGACCGGTTCTAATAACACTGAAAATAGTACATTCGAATAATAATTCTCTATACCTTATATTATAATTTCTTTTTTATATATATCTCTCATCAATTTACACATGCATGTAAACACACAATTACAAGGAATATATATAATACGCACACTGTAAATAAATATCAGAAGAAAATTACATTTCAATAAAAGATATTCATCATAAAAACTTGATTTAATCTGTTTTTGTTCAATTTCAGGCAAGATATATTCTTTTTGTTAGATTCTATGACATATAATGATGTAAATACACAAAAGTAAAAATAAGAAGATCAGATTATTTTCAAATACATAAAAATAGAGAGAGGAGAGAGAGAGAGAGAGCCCCAAGAAGAACAAGGGAAGTTTTTATAACCAAGACTTTGGAGTGAATGATCTTTATATAGTTAATATAGAGACTTGCAATTTAGATAGCTGATCTCACTCAGTAATAATAACACTTGTTATATATTCAATTTTATTTAAAAAGAGGGGAAAAAAAACATTTTCCCTAATTTAGAAAAATTAACACACATACTTTAAAAATAGTGAACTTAACTAATTTACAAATATTTAACTTTATATTTATGATTGAAATGAGTATAGAATTAGGGAAGAAGTATAATTGAAGTGCATAAGATAATTAATTTGAAGCATGTGGTTGGAGTAACATGATCATGGGATGAGCGAACGCGAGCACACACATATATATTGTTTAGAATGGATTGAGTTAAGTGAAAGCAACGAAAGAGGGAAATAAAAATTAAAAAAAGAAGAGTATAGCTCAATTGGGAATAATTAGGGAAAGGAATTACTTAAAGTCTTTGTTTTGTTGGGAAGGTCGAAGACACATCAAGATTGATATGCTTCTTTTAATGGCGACAATATGGTGATCTGTATTCTCTGAGTTGTGTTCATTGAACTCTCTCTCTCTCTCTCTCTCTCTCTCTCTCTCTCTCTCTCTCTCTCTCTCTCTCTCTCTCTCTCTCTCTCTCTCTCTCTCTCTCTCTCTCTCTCTCTCTCTCTCTCTCTCTCTCTCTCTCTCTCTCCGTGTGAGATTTTCATTATCTTCTTTGAAAGCATTCTCATGATTTGGACACTTCACCTACGATCATTACATGTTCTTTCTAAAAGTAAGGGATAAGGGTAATGGAGGAGCAAAGTGTTTTCAATAAATAAATAAACAAATCATTGTTATATGTACATGGCGACCTCAAAAAAAATGAAGAATAAGAAGAAGAAGAGAGATATAACATGTGATATCAGTTTAAGACCATACGGATTTTTAATATAATATCACAATCGAATATTTGCTATTTTCACGTATGTAGTTGTTGTTAGCCTACATGGCAGATGGCACGTACACCATTATAACATTTCTTAAATCTACTTTTTTTTTAATTCAATTATTCTTATCTACTTTTTTTTTTTAATTCACATTTTCGGGCTCTTTTCTTTTAAGAATGGCACTTTAGAAATCTTACATATTCTTAAATCTAACTAGTTGAGAAAATTCTGTAATGTTGTTTGGCAGGACATCATCTCTTCAACAATTAAAGCCTTCTAACCACTAATACAAATTCATGAATATATAACACTAAATACTTAACGTTTAAAGTGAAGCACCGTCAATTATGGAGAGTCGAAGTCAGCAAATATGAATATAAACGACGGTTCTAAACAAGAACGTTAAGTATTTTTGTTAAATACTTAACAGCTAAAAAGAATAACCATCAAGAATTGGAAGGCCGAGTCCATGAAAACTAATAACTGACGGTTCTAATTAATAAAACCATTATGTATTATGTTCATATTATGCACATCCTAATCTCACTAAACCTTAATATATAATGTGTATTATATTATAGGGGTTTACTTTTCTCATGTTGCATGAGAGAAAGAAGATTCCTACACACACATAAAATGGTGGGACCCACACATATATATAATACTAATTATATATATATATATATATATATGTGCGGGTCCCACCATTTTATGTGTGTGTGGCATGAGAAAACATTTCTCCTACAACATGAGAAATATTTTTCCCTATATTAGAACCATCATTTATGCTAAAGAATATATCACGCTGTAAAACTGTTAAGTATTTGCGTTAAGAATATATAACGACACTATACATAATAATCATGATGTATTGTTAAAAATAACTGTGATATATGACCTTTTCTGTAGTAGTGCACACGTATCATCATGCTTAGCGCACAATTCCCTCGGGAGAACATCATCTCCTCATCTTTTTTTCTCCTTATCTCTCATCAGCCTATCTGGGCCGTTGATTGAAAAGATGAAAGAAAAGTCAAAATAGCATTGTAACATTTCAGATTGATTAGATGGACATGATTTGAAGATTATAAGGGATGATGAGAGAAACTCAACCCCAATTCCCTCGTCTTTCAACTTATTGGATTGAATTCTTGTCCTTTTTTCTTTGTAGAACTCTCATTTTACTTCTATTATAACATTTTATCTTATTAAATGATTAGTTAGTAAAGATCCTTACTCTTGTTCGTTAAGATCTTAATAAGGTGGTTAATCATTGTAAGATCCTATAAATAGATGTCTAATATATGGATTAAAGGATGAATGATGTTAGGATCATCACCCAAAATGGAAAGGTTAATGTATATATGTAGGTCCTCACCTCTTAGCTTATTAATCCTAGAATTTAAGGTCAATAGAATTACCCAAAAAGAATTAATTGTTGTAATGACATTGTGGCTTATAATTCTTAATAACATATTAATGTATTTCTCCGGTTATGGATTTATTAATATATACACACACATATAGATATACAAGATTTATTTCAATGAAAAGGTTGAACTACAAATTGAATAGGAGGGAATAATATTTTACCATCAAGTTGAATTTGCTTTCAAACTAAACTTTTGACACGTTAGAGTACTTATCACTGATTTTATGTGAACCTACTCATTTTTATGTAAGTATGGCAGGAAAAAAATATTTCTACAGTAAAAGCAAAAACACTAAACTCATATTTAAAATGTAAAAATGATGTCGGATATAAACTTCATCAAAAGTTACACTAATTTTCAAAGAAATATTTATTTACTTCAGGAGTGCCACCTCATCTATACTCTAACTAATTAAAATACAACAACTCATCTTATTTTAATATTAAATAGTAAATGAGTCATATAGAAATATTCAAATTTTATAATTTGAAAAAACATAAACTTTTTAATTTAGAAAAACAAAAGACACAATTCTCTCTCATCATCTCTAAAATCATAAAATTTGAATTTCTTCATATGATTCATCTGCTATGTAGGATTAAAATATGATAAGTTATTGTATTTTGATTGGTATCTAAGTACAAATGAGTTAACGCTCTTAAAGTATATAAGTATTTCTCCTAATTTTCATCATTTTTTACAATTATTTTGCAGAATGTCAAAAATAATCTACTGTTGATTATAGACATTCGTTAATATCAGCTTTTGGAAATTACTCCTCTTGTCTTTACTTCATCCTAACCTACTTCATCCAAATCAAAAAGAATCTTAAACTTTAATTCTGCCATAAAATATAATAATTTTTTAAGACCCAAATTAATTCATGAAAACAAAGTTTACCCAATAATAAATGAAGAGTAAAATTGTAATTCATTATTCCATCCACCATATAAGTCACTTCTAAAAGAACTCTTTAGTTCATAATTCTCTATACAAGTTATTGAGAGATTAATTAATGCTTATTTATCAAATTTTCCTTGGTAATTAATGCATCAATGTGAATTTTTATTTTTTTTCTTCTCCTTCTAAATTTAATATGGGTAAAGTTGAAAAACTTTTCAACTTAAGACAGATTTAATGATTAAACTATCATTTATAAACTCACATGAATTAGTTAAAGTGGCTTATATTATGAAAAAGAAGTGCACTTGTATAAAAAATTTAAATTTATTGATATGATTCATAAATAATAATTTTTTAAAAAAAAAATCTCTACATTAAAATAGGACTAAATGATTGGTTATATTAGCCTTTTCCATCTATGAAAGATGTCCATGTGATATATATATATAGACACGTTTTTGTTTTCCTTAGAATCGTTTATCCTATTTTACATGTGCATCTATACTTAATCAAACAGATTTACGCTTGTATTCAGAAAATTTTCAAAGACAACATATCCTAAATAGGAGAGCTTTATGGGACAAAACATAAAATAAACTATAACTAGCTAATACATGCAATCCACGTTCATGGCTAGTGGCTACCTCATGCTAAACAATTAGAAACTATGTAGTTGATTTTTTCGATGACAGTAACTATTTAATTAATTAATTAAAAAAATCATCATTCCTTTTGAAAAGCATCAATTAACTGAACATCAGAGAGACTTTGGGCTTGTTTGTTTTCCAATTCAAAAAATTTTCTTGCATTTCTTATCTAAGATTAATGCTTCATTGGATTATCCAAACTGCCTCAAGTCCTCCTCAACGTCTGCTGCCTCCCTAAATCACTTTCGTTTTTTTGCTCAACCATTTCACCATAACCTTCGGCTTGGATTAATCCGGATTCAACCCGAGTCAGGCCTAAGTTACAGTCGTGGGAAAAGAACTCTAAACACCATTTTCTCTATTTCCACGCTTCGAATTGAGAATGTGATTAAGGGAGAACAAATCTCTTTCCACTTAAATCACATTATTGTCATCACATATAAGAAGAATTTGCTCAATATAGTCTTCCTTCATTCCGATCTAAATGACTTGCTTCTATCTTTCTCCAGTTATTCTCTATATAAATCCAATGTACTTCATGCTTCTCATTCCCAGACCCTTTTATATTAACTTTAGCTGTACAATTTTGCTTCATTTTAAATATAATTAACATTTTATCAAAATAAAAGGTCAAGTGTCTTGAAAAATTTTTTAAAAAAAACTGTTTTTAAAAAATATAAAAGAAGAACATTTTTTATACAATTTCTTTTTCCCCCTTTGTTTTGTAGATTGAGCAATAAGTAGAGAGCCCTATTTTAGCACTTATCAAACCTGCTACTTTCCAATCTCAATCTACTCGTGGTCTCCGTGCTCATTGAAGTTGATTTAAGAACAATTATTCAAGTTTTTATATTTTTGTTGTCTTCAAATATGATTTTTCAGAACAATCTTTTTTTTTTTTTAACTTTCTTCTTCCCAAACTTGTTCAAGAAAACAATTTTATGAAATTATCCTAACAATAAGAAGGAAAAAAAACAAAGACAAACAAGACCTTTAACTTCAGTTATTTTCCAGTGATTTTGCGTATAATATAAATACTTAGCTTATAAAGAGCAAAGGAATTTTTGTCTTTAAGTGGAGGTAAACAAGCACTAAACAATTTTAGGGCATGATTTAAAGAACCCAGGACTTCTATGACAACGTTATGCAATAGATTTCGCAAACTTCTTAACTAGTGAAGACCGAAGACATCACCTTTTTCACCAAATTACCTCCAGGCAACTTTTTTAGAGAATTAAATTAGAGAAAATTTCACTTAGGTCCTAAAAACCAGAAGAAAAAAATTCAAAAAAGTCCCAATGTCCTATCCGCAACGAACTTATTTTATTGACAAATGTAACTATATTAACAAATCATACGGTGGTAATTGACAAGCTTACATTTGTTAACTAAAGTAGCTCTTGTTGACAGGTCATAAAATAACAATTGACAAATCTATCTATGTTAACTAAATCAACTATCGTTAATAAATATATATCACTATATTGATAAGTCATAGTGTAATCATTGACAAGCATGTCTATATTGACTAAAATAGCTTCTACAGACAAGTATATGTGACTATATTGATAAATCATAGAATGATAGAATGAACATAAACAAGTCCATCTATGTCATTGAGAAGCCTAGAGACTTTTTTGATAGAGCAGTCTATACTAGGACTTTTTTTATATTCTTTTTTCTGATCTTTGGGACCTGAGTGAGATTTTCCCATTAAATTAATATGACCAACATATTAATAAGTAAAAATAATTGCCAGACTATTGATTAAATTAAAAAGCAAGAGCCATGTAGGAACAATCTACTTTTACCATTAAAAGTATTAGATTTCAACTTAAATAGAAAAATCTCTCAAAATAACATTTTATTATAACACTACAAATAAAGCTCAGGCCTGTAGCCCACCGAATGATGTCGTCTCCACTCAAAGCCCCTCAAAGAGCCGCAAGTGATCTTCAAATGTTTCTCCATGTCTGATTTTGGCCACAGTTCCATCATCGTCAACCTAAAATATTTTACAAAATCGAATATTGACCATATCATCTATGAGGGTAAATTGTGATTTTCAGGACAAGGTTTTTTTTTTTTTTTTTTTTTGTATGAATTGGCTTACAAGGGTGTAAACTATAGAGCTTAGAACATCAAACATCACAGTATTTGTAATTACAAGGGGAAATCATTACAAGGTCCCTAGGATGAAATGTAGTCATCACAAAGTCTTGCAAATAACATGTAATGACAGGTTCTAATACATGAAATAATAATAGGCCCATGTTATTCACATGTTACTCGGACTTTTTGTTTCCTACATTCATTCCTTGTGACCTTAAAGTGATTATCTCTAATTACTCCCTCCCGTCCTTAATATCAGGTATATTTAGGAAGTTAATCTTGATCCTAAACATAAGACAAAGTTTTCATATTTATGAACTTTTTCCTAATTTATCTCGATTGATACTCCCTCAACAAAAATCAAGAGAGGGAATGAGGAATTGAGGAAAACAACTATGGCTTTTTTAAAAAAATGCATATAATATTAATTAACTTAACTAACTTCCTTAATCAAATCAAATTAAGTAAATATGTCTTATATTAAGGACGAGAGAATATAAAGCTAACAACACTGTAGACAAGTCAATAGTTTATCTAATGTTCACTTCCACAGTAAAATTAGCAGCAAGCTGGTGTTCACCCCAACGAATAGCTCCTATATTTTCATTTCAAATATATATTTTACAATTATAATTATAATTTTCACATAAAACAGAACCGTACCCAGTACTCAGGAGGCCGCATCTTAAGATTGTAGGTTGATGCCATGCTCATGCAGTAAGCGCCAGCATCATGAACAACTAAACCAGTACCCTACAAAATGAAAGCAATTCATACAGTTGAATTAAGTTGGGAAGAATCATGATCATCATAATGTGGCAGATTGTGAAACAATATTTTTGCTGAACTAAATAATTATGAGGTCAATTCATTACATTACCTTGGCTGGAGTTGGAAGTACTCTTTCTTTTCCTAAGAAATCTGCAGACTCACAAACAGGGCCAACCACATCAAAAGTTGCCACCTCAGCATTTTCTGGTGCAGGGGAAACCAGCTCTATATGCTGCAATTAAACAATGAAAATTCAATTCCAGAGTGATCTTTTTTAAAACAAAAATTCAAGCCCACATTTATAAAAAAGGAAGAAGAAGAAATTGTATCAAAAGAAAAGACAGAATTAATTGACACTTGGAGCACACAGGGCAGCATATGATATCTTCATCAAACTTCCTAGTCTTGCGCTAAAGGCCATTGCACAGTCCATTTTAGAATGTGATCTTTAGGAGCAATAAACAGAATACAAGAATTGTTCTATCGAGTAGCTCTCTCAAAGGCATTTTCTGAGAATTGTTCTGTCTCCCTTTCCCTTGATTTACTCCCATAAAGTGGGAGACTGGGACACGGGTTAAGGAATCAATGTGAAATCTATTGTGCCAACCCATCCAAACTAAAAATACATGCATCCAGAGGGTCAACATGCTTTTGCCAGCCTTTCATATATTAGAGGAGGAGCCATTGCACCAAAAGATCTAATGAGAAACAAGCTAACAATTAAAAACCCACATCAGAATCAATGTAGATGAGTCATAGGAGGACTTGAATAACTACCTGGTAAGCATCATACAGACTAGGACGGATAAGTTCAGCCATACTTCCATCAATCACAATAAAATTTTTAGATCCATTAGTTTTGACCCCTGTCACCCTGTTTACTAAGCAGCAAGTGTTTGCTATGAGTGATCTCCCTGGTTCGATAATGAGATTAAGATCCCGTGAAAGGACAAGCTCCCGTACCTATACAATGGATTAGTGCACAAATATTGAATCAGCAGGAAGATATTAAGTATGCAATGAAATATTTTTTTAAGAAAAATTCTACCGTTTCACTTATCAAAAAGCATTTAACTATTCTTACTATGTCAGCAGCAGAAAAGACCTGATTTCATGGAATGGTCGTCACATTATGAGTCAATTAGAAATTTTAAGCAGTAACAGATTTTCTTCTACATATGCTAATTTAATAACACCCAAAGATGAACCAAAAAATACATAAGCATATGCAAGCATATCACAGCACATATGAAGATAAGAAATTTGGAAACGGATGATTACAAACAAGAATGCAGCTGACGCTCAGATTTAGTAACCTATATGACTCACTCACATTCAGTAGGGAAGCATACATATGCCAAGAGATGATGTTGATCATGTCCCTCAAAATTTCATTATCAATATAATATTGTAGCAAATGCACACAAGACACAGTTCTTCAGGCTAATTAACCACAAATGCCTATATATCAAAGCATATACGATGATGCAATACAAATATGTGAATTGCAAAATAAAGCGTTCCAATTTCTCAATTACTAGCCATTCCTTATTTTCTTAGGAGTGGCAATTTTAATCATATTAAATATGGGAAGATGAGAAGAGATGTCAATGATGAGTCCTCACCGTATCAATGAGATCTCTCGGTGTAGGAAGGACAGCATCAGAATGATAATAATCTATCCCAAGTCCACCACCAATATTTAAATAATTAACTTCAAAACCTTGAGCTCTAATTTGGTCCATGTAGTTGACCATGATAACAGCAGCATCCCGGAAGATGTCCACCTGAGAGAAGGAAAAGAAAAGTGCAACATTAACTTCAATATTTATATTTAGACTGGGATTGAGAAACAAACCAAGCTATCCAGCAATAAAACTTAAGTGCCAAGGTTACTGAAGAAAATGATGGTAAAAAGCACCCTGAATAACAAAATAACAGTTAAAAATGATTAAGCAAATCAAATGATAATAATAACGACTTGGTAAGTATTCTTAATTTTTAGTCCATATTTATCTCCTCATAATTTAGAGTTTTTTTTTTTTTTTTTTGGGGGGGGGGGTGTTGACAAGAAACATGTAGAAGTATTGTGGATCTACCTTGGTAATTGTTGACCCAAGATGACAATGGGCCCCGACAAGCTTTAACTCATTAGGATGTTCCTTTACAGCATCCAAAAACCATTGAAGCTTCTCATTTCTAATGCCAAATTTGGAGTTTTTGTTCCCAGTGGCAACATAAGGATGGACCTACAAAAATAACAAAAGATCAATGTAGAGCCAAATTTTGAGAGGTCAGCATAATTAAAACCTGAATTTGCATAGTCAAATGACAGCTGGGAATGTAGAGTTCTCAAGTTGAGACAATAGTCATGGCTGGAAAAAAAATGGCTGAGCCAACTGTGTGTTGTACACAATATTCAGGTGTAAAAAATGAACACGGTTTTGGGGAAACAGTTGGGGCTTAAAAAAGTAGAAATAGCAACAGGAGAGCATCCAAAATTATTAGAGGACTTTATAATATGACAAATGTTTCAGGTTATGTATTTATGACAATTTGTGGAAGAAAGAAATCATAGGACAACAAATCGCCATTGTGAAAAAGGTAGCTTTTTATCCTTCACATTATTAAAATTATGAGCAAAGTGATGAAGTTTCAGTCAAATGTTATCATTAATACACCGACAAGAACTCAAGTAGATGTTATGGCAAATAAAAACTTTCAGCTCCAAGTTCCTAATGGAATTGATCTGTTTCAGTCACATTAATGACCACGCAGGATGATCTTACAATTCAAGTATCCTAGCCAAAATGCAATATCTATTGAAACAAAGCCAAAGAATTGGTTTGTTTCTATAGAGAAGACAATTTTGAGTTATGTGAAGGAGGAGAGGAAAAACAAAGAGAACACTCAATAAAGTTCTTGAATAGAGCCTACTAATTATCAATATATCCAAATATTTGATCATTGATACAGCACAATGGCATCATGCAATTCATGTAACCAGGGGTGGATCTTATAAGGGTCCCAGGGGGGCCATTGCCAGCCCCCCCCCCCCCCCCCAAGAAATTCATAAATGAATACAAGAGAGAGAGGACAATGGTGGGAGTTACGGATCTTTAAATTAATCATGCAAATGTGGGACCTTTTGGTTTAAGAATGTGGGAATTGGTCAACCAATCATGTCAAAAATCCATTAGATCACTCATATCATTTTTTCTTTTTTGGGTCAAACCATCACTCATACCCTTTGGCGTAAAACATGCAATCTGGATTTAACAATTGAATGTATTAATCATACTCCTTTTTTGGCCAAAATTAATCATACTCCTTTGTCCCCCAATTTTTTTAAAAACGGTTCCCCCCCCCCCCTTTCTTTTGTCATTCCCTCCTGCAGTCCGCTCATGGCTTCTATTATTCTCCTAACCTTCCTTCCCTTCATAACTCAATAATGAGAACAAGAGCAAGGAAGGCACCTGCTAATCTCCCAATCTCCCTTAATAACTCATTTGTGATTTTTCGACTCTTGCTTGCTATAGGTAAATTTTCTCATCTTATTTCTTTGCTCTGCTTCAATTCTATATTTACTTTGTCTAGCCTTGATTTTTTTTCTAATATAAGAAATTTCCTAATCAGTAAATCTCGTAGAAATCGTTGAGTTTAATAAATTATTTTCTTGTTTCTTTCTTTATTTCCTTCTCTCTTTTTCATTCTTTGATTTTGTTTGTTGTCGATGAGAAATGATAATAATAAATATCTTTATTCTCTTCACAACTCAAACTGGATTTTCACTCTCTTGTATTTGCCGGTCTATACCGAATATTATGATCTTGGGATAAACATTTGGCCCCCCCAAATATTTATCCCAAGATCCGCCGCTGCATGTAGCCAACCCTACCTAGTGGAATAAGACTGGTTGCTGTTGTCAAAAGCAAAGCCAACATTTATTGAGTTTCTCCCTTCTTTTGGATATATTTTCATCTCAGTTGTGTATCTATTAGTGATATATGCTTGAAAAAAAAAAGGTTAAACATGTTATTGGTAAAAGTTAAACAAACTTTCAGTTCCTATATCCTACTAAACATAGAATCTATATCAATCTTATCAATGTCCATCTAGGACATTTTATAATTTGGCCAAAATACCGCATCAATTTTTCAGTCGTATATGATTTCATCTCAGTCAGGTATTTATTAGCAATACATAGAAGAAATTAACATGTTATCAATAAACAATTTAGCAAACTACAGGCAGCATGCAACAATACTTTATCACTTAGAGAAAACTCTTCCTGTAAATACCTGTGGGTCCACATCAGGATTAATCCTAAGTAAGACATTAACCCTTTTACCAGCAATTCTTGCTGCTGCTACAATGTTTTCCAGGTCAAATTCACTATCAATATTGACAAAAACACCTTCTTGGGCAGCTAGGACCAAATCCTCAAGGATTTTTCCATTCCCGTTAAAGATGCACCTATTCATCCATAAATCATGAAAGAATCAAACTGAGTGACTGACACATATAAAATAAAAAGTAAAATAAAACCATTAATTACTGAAGAATACCATAAAATTCCTTGGTTGTGCAGAGCTAAGATGGCATTCTCAAACAGATTGTTGGCAATAAAAATATTATAAATAAGTGCAAATAGATTAACACATGTACAAACATTCATGAGCGCACTGTAATCTAACCTTGTGGGATCAAACCCAGCTTGAAGAGCCAGTCTTAGCTCATTTCCACTAACAAGCACCGCTCCACAACCCAAACTCCTTAAATGTTCCAGAATCTTCAAATTATTGTTGGCCTTGATAGCATAACCAATAATAGACCTCAAGCCTTCCAAGGCCGACTTATAGGCTTCAATATTTCTAGTAATTTGAGGCTTACTGTACAAGTAGAAAGGTCTTCTTTCAACTGATTCCATAACTTCCTGCACTTTAAGCCCCTCACAATACAGATATCCATCTTCAGACTTGGAGAAACAATGCTGAAACTTAGTTGTCTTAGGGTCCTGCGTTGAAGTTTTACCAGTATTCTGGGACAAAACCGCTCTAAGAAGACATGGTCTAGCAGTACGTTTGAGGGATAGAGTTGGGTTTTGGGTAAAACGGTTATGGTTTAAATGGTAGTTTTGGGCTTTAGAAAGTGAAGCAGAAAAAGAAAGAAGGTGTGTGGCTGCCATGATTGTACTATGCAAATGCTCGTCACCAAGGCAAAAGATTTGATGCTGTTTTGGGTGGCCTTAATTGAGTTCCTGAAAAACAATTAACAATCTTAGCTATCGCTACCAATCCAGAATATGCAAAACAGTGTATGCTCCGTTTTACGAATTTCTCACTGAACTAACTTCACATTAGCTACCATTGGACTGAAAAAACTCAGATACTTAACATGAAACATTTAATAGGAACAGGGCTAGGAATAGATTGGGGGCGCAGGCAATAGAAAGTGGCAACATCGTTCAAGTAAAAATTTCCCGTTTTTATGACGAAGTATGTCTAATTAAATTTGTGCATTTAGAAGAAACAAAACAGAGAAAGAGGCCGATTGTGTTACAGGGGAGGCCTAGAACAAAATATAGACAATACAAAGCTGAAGAATGGTTACGCCATTCTTACTTTCCAATAAGCTAGGACGACGACGGTCACGGAGGAGAGGAAGCTCGGAGTCGGAGGGGCTGCATGCTGCGACGAAGCTCGAAGAAGAAGGAGGAAACGGTGATTTGGGGGAAATGACCGTTTGATTAAAGAGTGAAACAGTGCGAAGAGTGAGCTTCAGGTGCAGCCGACAAAAGTCAACAAATGAAGTGTACGGTTTAAAGCGGAAGGGTTCCATTTTTTCCCCTTAACTATGTTTTGTTTGGGCTTCAGTGGCCAACTATGAAGGCCTAGGATGAAGGCCTAGGCCAACAAATTGTGTTTACAAACCAAACGTATGACAGATTCAATATCCACTTCGGCCAGTGAGAATGAGAATTTTGTTGGTAAATCATCTGTAAGTACATTTATAAACACAATCTGACCATAGTAGAATACCGATATCTACCCCCACCTAAACTTTTTTATAGAAAAAAAAATCCAATAAACAAAGGGAAAATTCCATTAAAAACTTTGAAAAATATACCAAACCCAATAAGGGGACTCAAATTTCAATAAGGCCTAGGCCCAGGCCCAAAAAATTATTTTTGATGTTATTAAACCCAATAAGAGTACTTGTCAATCCCTTCTTTGTTAAAGCATCAACAATCCTTATATCAACAAAAAAAAAAAAAGCATCAACAATCCGCATTCGATCATTCGTTTGATCAATGATGGGAAATCTAGATAAGGTGGTGACCTTCTTTGCTGGCAAATCTGGAGATACAGCAGTAATGACTGGAAGTTAAAGTTTAATTTCATTCTTAGAGAAGGGAATATGGTTGCCAATTTGCTTGCTAAGAGAGGTATCGCTGCCTCTACATTCCTAGACATGTGTCCTCTTTTTTTGTAGGATTTGATTTGCATAAGATTTTGGGATTTAATTCCCCTTTGTAATCTGATCTTTTAGTTTATAGTTTTTCTTCTGTATAAAAAGAAAAAAAAACACACATCAACAATCCTATTTTGTTCTCTTTATGTAACACCCCCAATTTCTAACAGTTATAATAACAAAAATTTAAATAATTTTTATAAATAAACTAATGAATTTCGAAATAACAATCTTGGGGAGTATTACCGCCGCACTTGTACTGGGACAAACGCAAGGCTACTTATTACATAAATGTCAACTAAAACTTAAATAGAGATGTCTTATCCAAATAATAAAATAAAATAAAACAAAAAGAAACTAGCTAAAGCTTTTTATTATTCTTCCTCACTTATCACTGCTAGACCCAGCGGCCCCAGCTTGAGACCTGTTTCAATGAAAATCTGCTCCCTCGAAGGATCATCGCAGCCCATGAACACACACATACATCAGCAAACGCGAGTAATCCTAATAGTTAAAAATAACACAAAATAATAACAATAGTAACCAATAAACAAATAAATAGTTAAGTTAATTACATATGATAGGGAAAATACCTTATATATATTTATAATCCACAAAATCAGTTTCTCATATTCATCATAGCTATACATTATCATTGACTCAGATATTATTATTTATCATCTTTTAAAATTTCTTTAGACCTGGGAAACCCTGCCAGTCTATTTAGTTTAGTGGGAAGAGAACCATGGTAAACCCGGGAAACCCTGCCAGTTTACCTTGTGACCCGGGAAACCCTGCCAGTCACAATCAATCAAATTGGCCATCAAGTATATCAAGTATTTCTTCCTAGTGTGCACACCTCTTCCCAAAGTTGCTACTAGTGTCCCAGGAAACCCTGCCAAACATCACTTTGGGAAGAACGGATATCTCAATTTTCTCATCACATAATATTTCGAGGCATAAAGCCTAAGGGTTGTGTTCATCACTTTGGGGGTACCATCCCAAAGCTATCCTCCCACTATTAAAATATTTTAAAACACACACATAATAGACTTCTAAATTATGTTTATTGTTTACTCATCTTTTATATATATTTTTATATTACTTTAATAAAATATAGACATAAGGATATTTTTAAATTAAAACTTGTTGGTATCTTGTCTTATTGCACAGGGGATATTAATTTTAGTATTGTATAGGATTATAGAATATTGCAGATTATTGTCTGTCCTATAGCATATTGTAATCTCATAAAAACCAACCAACAATTACAAAAGCAAAAAAAGAAAAAAGAAACGCACAGGAGGCCTAAGAAATCAAACAAACTCAAGAGCAAAACGTACAGGAAGAAACAAACATGAAGAGGAATGAACGTACCGGATGTATATTCTTAAAGAAAGAAAAACAAACCCGCACGGAAGTCGAGGCAAAAGAAACAAAAAGAACAATTATTCAAGAAAACACAACTAATAAGTTCAGGAGACAATTTTGGCAATCCGATTAACATACCTATGTTGGCAATTACGAGGCGAGAAAAACAAAAAGAGAAAAGAAGAAAAAAGAAATTATCATTCAAAGGAAAAGCAACGCACCTATGGAATATGTAACTGTTCAATCAACCATTAATTTCTATGACCTAGAGATCAGATTACGATATAAGACTACCCTAAGGCTCATGGGATTAGGATTATCTGGTCTCCGTGTTTGCTAACCTCTAAGAAGAACGAGAGAAAAGTATGACGAGAGAAAAGTATCGGGTGTTTTTTTTTTTCTTTTCTAGGTTTAAGCGGCCAAACCTGGTATTTATAATTAAATTTAGGGTTTTGGCTATGGGCTGGACCTTTTAATTATTAGATATATTTTGAATCCGATAATGAATTCAAAAAGATTAAAATTATGATCTGATATAACTAATCCTAGAATCTTGGATCTAATCTTATAATATTATTTACAAAATAATATGGTTATCACCGGAACAATACAACACCATTAATTTAATTATTTATTTAATTATTTATTTATTTTATTATTTTTTTTATATTATTTTAATCTATCATTATCATTTCTATTTCTATTATTATTATTATTATCATCATCATTAAAATTATTATTATCATCATTAAAATCCAGGGTATTACACTTTATGACACATTTGCAAAGTCCAATCAAACATAATCATATTATGAATATGTAACGATAGTATCACCTAGGAAGAAGCAAGACTTTATCTTGTCTTTAGATTGCGGAAGCCCAACCCTTTTCCTAAAATTTCAGTATTAAAAAAAAAAAGAATGATAAAGATGACATTGTTGTTTTGTTATTTGCCATTAACATATCAATTAAATTCATCTCTTTTAAGGCTTAAGGTACAAAAATAGACCTATATTTTACTCCGATAAGCACCCAACGCCAAATTCATTTTTTAGGTGTAAAAATGCACTTATAGTTACAAATTCGGTGCAAAAATACCATTTAAAAGTTAAACTTAACTTTGACAGTTAAGTTTGACTTTTTCGTTAAGTGGACGACAACGTGACTTTCAAAAATGCAAAAATACAAATGTGATTTTGTCAAAAGAGCGCCAACACCAAATGCTTTTTTTAAATCTAGTAATTTTATTTCAATTAAAGGAAAATTATTATTTCTCTAGGTATAATTCTTGGGAGGCCAATTTTTTTTTTCTGATTTATCATTTTTGGAAGGAGGATTTATTCAATAGGTAAAAACGATAAAAATTTTATTTCCATAATTTATTTTCTTTTTTAAAAATCCTTATTAAATTTTCTATAATAATTGATAAACGAGTATTTATGCATTTAAAATTTGATATTATAAATAATATATTTACTTAAAAATAATTTTAATTTCTTGAAAAATAAATAGTTAAAGAAATAATTCATTTACTTTGAAAAAGTCAAATCTATAACTATAAGTCTATAGCATTCCTTGATTTATTTTCATTCATCATATAAATAGAAGGGTTTTATATTTCTCCTGTTACAGGAGAAGAATTTTTCTCCTGCAAGCTAAAACGCCGTCGTCACTATCATTATCAGGATTTTTTTTCCCTCTCTTACTTCATTCCATTTGCCCTCCGTGCTCAGCTTTTCTACCAGATAAAAAGTCGTTTCAATCAATCTCCTTGTTCTTCCTTCATGGTTATCTTGGCAACTAATTCTCTCTTTCTCCACTATTTTTCCGTTCGTTTGTACCTATTAGTTTCACTTTCATAACCATTCCCTTGTGGTGGGTGTGTATTAGCTTATATAAAAGATAACCACTGTTGGAATGAGAGGGCTTCTCCTTGCTGTCGTTCGTGTGGGTTTTTCTCGGTGCCTTTTCTCAACCCGATAAATTTAAAGCTTCTCCTTGCTGTCGTTCGTATTGCTGTCGTTCGGTTGGAATGACTCAGACTTTGTGAAGCCGCAAGCAGCAAGAACTGCGTCGCTGTCGAGATACTTGGAGTCCAAGAACACCCGAAAGCAATCATTCCAAAAAACAAGGTAGCATGTGACGACAGCGTTTTAGACTTGCAGGAGAAAAATTCTTCTCCTGTAACAGGAGAAATATAAAACCCTAAATAGAAATAACTCATTTAGAAGTACAAACATTTATATTGCATGTTTTTTAATGCAATAAAAATTAAACAATATTGTTCAGTTTTGATTGAAAGATTATTTAAATAATGTTTGGTTCAATTGGTTAGATAAAAAAAATTAATTTTTTTAATTAAATATAGTAATTTTAATATCAAATTTCAAAAGTATAAATATTCATTTATTAATTATTAATTTGAAATTTTAATAAGGATTTTTTTAAAAAAATAAAATAAATTATGGAAATAAAAAATTTGGCCTTCCAAAAATTGTATCTAAAGAAATAATAATTTTCTTTAATTGAAATAAAATAATTAAATTTTTTTAAAAAAACTTGGTATTGGGCACTCTTTTTACCAAACCACATGTGTATTTTTTTTTTTCACATTTGAAAACCACGTTATGATCCAGTAAGCAAAAAAAAAAAAAAAGTCAAACTTAATGATTAAAGTCAAGTTTGACCGTCTAACGATATTTTTGCATATAATTTATAACCACTTATGCACTTTTACATCTAAAAATAGTATTTGATGTTGGACGCTCTTCGTATGCATTGTTGCACCAAAAACCCTTTCTTCTAATTACTTGCATAAAACTGGTTATCCATTGTTTTTCATTATCTTTTATATCCCCACCACAACTAGGAGCGGAGTTTGTTGCAAATATACCACCATCCATATTTAATTTAAACCAAACACACAGAGGAGGTCGCTAAACGAAGGCTTTTTTAGGTGTAGTGACATTCAATACATCAACTCAATAATGAACATTAACCAAACTTTTCCAACTATATATGATCTATGACATTTGTAGGATCAAATGGTTCTTCAAATTGATTCATCCAGTTTCATAATTTCCAACTATGTACTTGTTTTTGGCCCAAAAAACTATGGATTTTCTTTATTATTATCCTCCACCTACTTCTTAAGAAGACGGGTCCTAAGGCTTTTTCTTCAATTTTTTACTTAAAACAATCGTATTGAAAATAATTTAATAGAATGGTACTTGGCTTCTTGTGATGAAAAGCAATAAAAACAGGCCTACACTCTTTTTTCTTTTTCTTTTTTTTTTTTTTGGGGGGGGGGGGATTGCATATAGGTCTCATGTAAGACATGACACTTCTACAAAGCCCCCCTTAAAATCTTCAAATTACTAGCAAATCCCAACGGACATTTGAATTATATATATATATTTTTGTCCTTATTATAAAGTATTAACTAACAAGTATGTTTGGTCCTTTTTATAAGACACTTGCTTGTTTTCGATGAGCATTAATTATTCTTTTCCATGTATACCCAATTACCCATCATTAATAGGGGTAGTAGCTAGTAGGTGAGAATAATAATAATAATATAAAATTAGAGTTTAATGTAATTAGTAGGGAAAATATTAGAAATTATTTAAATTTTAAGATAACTTTATTGACTTTAACTGTTTTTATTGACTTATGTGAATTGTTAGTTGTGTCATAATAAGGATCAGAGTATATTCAAAATTTCCAATCCTTATATCACGTGCAATATCTCCGTCTCTACATTTGTGGAAGCTCTTCACACTCACCATCATAATGAGAAGCTAACCATTGCATTGCCATCACGTTGAAGCTCTTGGTTGTGGTTGTCTGGTTGAAGGTGTTTCTCGTCGTCATTGAAGTTCTTCAATTCCTTGTCGTTGCTCATGGTTTTCAACATCACCGTCACTCTGTTCATCCCTTGTCTAAAGCAAACTCTTTTAGGTTTATTATATATCAGAACGTCACCATTGAACTTTAAACTCTTGGCATGAATGCTTGTTTTAAGATATAAAGTTGGGAATTATGTCTGGGACCTGGATTCTAATCCTTCAACTAGCTTATTACATATCAAAACTAAAAATTAAGTGTTTATCAGCAAAAACTAGGGATTATCCTGAAGGAACTCAAGTTTTCTTTCTTTCTTTTTTTTTTTTGGTTAAGTTACATTGCTAAAGCCACCAGCCTGCTATTTACATTGTTTGGTTGAGCATCTTTGTAATATCTTGAACTATTGTTGAAATTTAATCATGATACAAAGATTTTCTCAAAGGGTGCGTTAGTTATTGAACAGCTCAGTTATGTTATTATCTGTAATCTGTAACTAAACAAACTCCAAAGCAATATTATACTTCTAAATGTTAAAATTCTAAGCTTGTTGAAGAGAAAAGTTAAAAGAGTTTGCTTTAGAAAAGGGATGAAGAGAGTGATGGTGATGTTGAATACCATGAGTAAACGACAATAAGGAATACCTTCAACTAGACAACAACAATCAAGAGTTTCAACACGACGGTGATGCGATGGTGAGGCTCTCATGATGATGGTGGTGATGAAGAGATTCCATGAATGTAGAGACAGAGATATCAAATGTGATTTGGTTCAATGAGGGGTGAAACTCAAATTGTGGGACATTTAATCAGGCCTCCCTCAGTGTCTATTATTAATTGCAAGAGCGTATTTTTACAATTAGAATATATAACCCATATGTCCTTTGGGATTTGTAAGTAATTTGAAGATTTTAAGAGACTTTACAATAGTATTTTGTTTTACTTAGGATGTAAGTGCAATTTTTCCCTTTTTTTAAAATACTTTTTTAATGAATTTTGAAATTAAGTAACTCACAAGAGTTACAACAAGAAACATATAAAATCTTGGGATGGTTTGTTTCTGTTTTCCATTTTCTGTTTTCAAAACAGTTTTTATTAGTTGTCTTTAAAAATAAATTTTGAAAAAAAAAGTTTAGATAGTTGTTTTTTTAAAAAATATATTTTTGAAGTGGAATAATTAATTTTTTTTTTAAAAAAAGTCTTTCTTTTTTACGAGGTACAATTAGAAATTCATATTTATTTGTTACTGAATCGATCATAGACATATTCTCTTTTTATTTGAGAGTCTTAAATACACCCATAATTTTAAGCTACATGTTACTTACCCTAAGAGACATGTTAGCTTCAAAGCATCCCAATTCGATTGAATGGAATGATAGTTTCTAGCCATGTGATATGGCGGTGGTCAACGAGATGGTGTGATGTCGCTAATGTACAAATGACGACTTCAAAAACGAATATATATATATATATATATCCTATGTGAAAGTTTAACTAACTAGTCAACAATGGAAATAGCTTCCCTAATGACATGAGCAAAGATAATGCCTCAGTCCTTATGGATAAGAAATCTAACATCATCTACTAAGTCTTTGAAAGAATGGTTATTTCCCCATCCTCTAGTAGCCAAGGGGTTATGTTTCTCTCATAATCTCTTTTTCATTATTCTTCATCATCTCTAAATCATATCCATCCAATCAATTACAATACTACTTTAACCTTTCTCTCATCTTTCTAATCAATAGTATAGATGGAGCTAATAAGAGAAAATGAGAAAAATAATTAGAAGAGTATCCTCTTCCATAGCGAAGTTGGCCGCTTCTGTACAATAAAAATCATAGACGAACTTTCCTAAAACCCTTGTCCAACACAAATGAAGGCAAGAAAACCATGCAGGACCCCAATTATCTCTGTAATGGCAAAAAGAACACTTGTTAGATTACAGTTGAAACCACAAATCTAGTGATCTTCTCTATCTCAAATAACTCCACCACATCCACTTTGCCACTCTTCAAAACCATGATTTGGATAGAATATCATGGTTTTAGGGGGGGGAAACAATTCAAGCACCCTCATTTTCCACCAGAATCATGGTGCTTTCTTTTCTCCACAATACATTGTTTTACAAGAAAACCATCGTTTAAGGGTCGATCAGAAGTCAATTCTTTCTGCATTTTGAGAAGGTATTGTCCAAAAACTATTATCTAAATTTTTTTTTATCACTTTTCTCTAGAAAAGTTATTTTCCAAAAGCTAAGTATTTGTTTGGATTAGCAATATAACATACTTTTATAATTTGATTTACGGTATATAAGTTAAGTTTGTAAGAAAAGTTTTATCTCAACTTTCCCCCCCTTTTTTGTCAAAAAATTTTAGAAAAGGGGTTGAGCCCATTCAGAATCCAAGGGCATGACGAAATCTTCATTCCTTTTAGGTGATACCAATGTTGGCTAGGATGAGTTGTCTATTACCTTAAAACATTTACCTAGGCACCCAGGAGCTATGATGCTTCCCCAGCTCCTTAACCAATTTCAGGATTGAACCCCTCTCTTTGGTGAGAATGTTCGACCCTTTTGCTAGTTGAACCTAAGGACAAGGGTAGGGGTAAGCATAGTGCCTAGATGCCCTATACGCTCGCCCAAGTCCAATAAAAAATTGCCTTGCCCTGCCTTAAAAAAAGTGGCTAAAAAAAGGGCAGTTTTGGGCTGGGCCAATTACTGGGCAGGGCCAGACATCGGGCAAGGGGTCATGCCTTGCCCATTTGGCTTTGCCTGGAAAATTAAATATATTTAAATAAATTTTATTCTATATATACTGTTTTATTTAAAATGTATCATATTATTATGTCTAAAATATATTATATTATACTTCAGGTATTTCTAAAGCTTTGAAATTTTGTGAAGTGTGAACTATAATTTTCATGGAGTAGGGTAGGGTGTCACTACTTGGTAGAGCCGACAAAACAAGCCAGGCCCATCGGGCCGGCCCGTTTAAACCCTGACCCTTTAAGGGTCGAGTTTGAAAATTGGAGGAGTGAGGTGATGTTTGGCCCTGAAAGGCCAAGGGCTTACACGGGCCAGCCCTGGAGGGCTACGGGCTGGCCCATCGGGCCCTTCAATTTTTTTATTCTTTATTTTTTAAAGTTGAACACTTGTTGAAGTTGGATCCTTCAATAATTTATATGTATTTTTTATTTGTTATAGAGTTATTTATCCATTTAAGTACAAATATATAATAACTATACTCTAATTTTATGATTTGATTTATTATTTGTTGTAGATAAAGATTATAGATGTGTTCATGAAGCCAGAAAAAAAATTCATGATATTCTTACTCATGAATCAGAGTTTACTACTTAAAGTGAATAACAATAAAATGTCGTTGAAATTGATGATAGTGGCAAAGATGACGACAATAATAGTCATTATATTAATGTCGCTCAGTAGTTAATAGTAGGCTTCTTATGTTTTATATGAGTTATTTGTGAATATAGTTTGCTTTTTATTATTAATTAGTGACTGTGTTTATTTATTAGATGATTTATGTTGTAATTTATTAATTATATTTCTTTGAAAAAAACGGAAAAAAAATAATTAAAATTTGGAATAGTAATTTCCGGGCCCTGCGGGCCGGCCCTGGCCTTGGTGCTCTAGGGCCGGGCTTTGAAAAACATGTGTTTTTCTTACTCCAGGCCCTGTTAAGCCATGTCCCTTCACAGGCCGACCCTTATTGACAGCTCTACTACTTGGGCAATAGAAGCCCGTCCTGCTCAGCCCACACTTGCCCAGCTAAAAAAAGATTAGGATTTTTATTGGGTAGGGCCGGGTATTATGCTGCAAAATGCAGCTTGTTCATTTTTCGAGCTGGGCATTGGGCAAGAGTCTCACCCTGCCCAGCCATGCCCATACTCACCCCTAGACGGGGGGTTATCTTGGCTTGTTTGAACAGATTTTTGAAACTCTAATTATTCAAATGGGTCCAAAATATGCAGCAGATCCTGATTCAAGGCCCAGAGTTAGGCCCACAAGGCCGTTGGGTGGTAGCCATAGCCCATACCCCTCGCGAACGAAATTCCCGAATAGAACAGACGAGAAACCCAGGCTGTTGATGGGGCACTGCACGGTTCGAGTGAAACGACACGATAGGGAAGCTCAAGCTCGCATCGGAAAAATTAACAGTCGTCTGGGTCACCGGAGTCTGGCGAGACTCAGTACTTCCTCGTAATTACACTCCACAATTCACCTCAACTGAAATCACGACAACAATCACATGGCGTCATCGTCCTCTTCCAGCTCTGATAGCTCCTCTTGGGAGCTTCAGTGCGTTGGAACTCTGGAAATCGTCACCCCCAAACCTGTAGGCTTCCTCTGCGGTTCAATCCCGGTTCCCACCGATAAATCCTTCCACTCCTTTGGTTCCGCTCTTCTTCCTACCCGTCAAACGTACGCATACCCTCCCTGTGATTATGTCTTTGGTTCTGTAATTTTTAATGTGTTTAATTATTCAAATTTGGCCTTGCTATTCTTGTGATTGTCATTTTTATGCCCAGTTTACTAAGCAATCATTTTGCTGCTTTTTTAAATCGTTCATGTGTTTTGTTCATTTCCGTAGAGTAAATGCTCCGCGGTATCGATACCGGATGCTTCCGACTGAGACTGATCTCAATACGCCTCCACTTCTTCCGCATTTCCCAGAAAAGGTTCTTCCTGTTGGTGCTGTGCAGTCAAGGACCACTGGAGGTACTTATTTCGGACTAGACTAATTTTCACTATTAAACACTTCGCAATTTGAATGGTGGAAGATTTTTTTGGACTTGTGATCGTCACCAAAAGAACTATTGGCTATATATTGGGTTATTAAGTGAGTTCAAATTAAATCACTACCATATGATCAATGAACATGCAACGCGACAACGACAAGATATTCTTTGTCTTGTGAGTATCTGGCTAGACTAAACTAAATGCTGATTTTCTGGATTATATTTACTCGTTTATCGATGCCTCCTAATCCCATCAATGCAAAGCCCTTTCCCAAGAGAAAACAACCTGGCTGTATTATAGCTTCTACTTATATCATCACATCCACGATTATATTCCAATAAAATCTAGGGTTCAAGCAAGAACAACATGGTGCTTAGCTCAAGCAAGAAAAAGGTATGATGTTGGCTCCAATCCAAACAAATTTCATTCCCATACTTTGATTAACCAAAATGTTCCTGGTCATGTCAAGGCAGGTTCTTCTAGTTCTTTGTAACTGTGCATTATTTGTGGGGAATAACGGATTAGAGTGGGATTAATTGTTTAAAGTTTCCCATTTTATGTTCATTGAATTTGGACCTCTGGATTTCCTTAGAGTTCTTATGGGGTCGGGAAGGTGTCAAATTATTTTGACGTGTGATCATGCTTTGAGTTTTGTTTCATATCATAAATAAACTTGAACACTCACAAAATCTGGTGCATGGACAGATTTACACCTCTTATGACTAGGTTGCTTGATGAGAGAAGCCAATGCTTTTGGAAGTTCTGATAAAATTAATATCATCTGCCACTATAATTCTTTGAAGCACAAACACCTTTTGTTATTCACAAATGTATTGCTGATGCTTCTGACATGTGGCATGCGACAGATTTACCTTGGGATGGTGCTGCTGTTTCTTCTAATCTCACCAGAAAATGCGAGGCACTTGCCGTTTCTGGTTTGGCAGAGTATGGAGATGAAATTGATGTGATTGCTCCTGCAGACATTCTGAAGCAGATTTTTAAAATGCCTTATTCAAAAGCTCGATTATCAGTTGCTGTTCATCGCATTGGTCAGACTCTTGTTTTGAACACCGGGTGTGTATCTTAACTACTATTGATCCTTTGTTTTGGTTGCAGTGCCTCCACTTTTCCTTTATTGAAGCATTAGATCATAATTGCTGTTGAGAGATGTCTTTTTGGTCCATGGAAAAAATTCCTGATTCATTTCATTTCACCACCACCATCATTTCTTTGTGATTGCGGTGGTTACTCAATCATTAGAAACATGAGAATTTCAATTTGAAATTTGAGCATTCATCCTTCACCTTTCCTCGAAGCAAACTACATCATCATTGTACTTTATGTTCCGAAGAAAAAGGATAGCTGTAGTCTTGTAAATAATCAGGGACTTGCTGATTTCAACAAGAAAAAGCAATGGCCGGAAAACTTAATTTATTTTAGCTGACGAGTATGTTATGTATAATCACATGGAGATGTTTCATTGTAAGATTCAGTCATTCAAAATTAAAAAGGGCTTCAACTGATTATTTCAGCATTTTTACAGATTTAATCCTTTGTTACTTGTGAAGGTCATGGCTGTACCGACAGTTTTTTCTTCTTTAGCTGCTGTTTTGTTATGATAATTATCGAATTTATTTCATGTGACCATATATTATCTGAAGTGCAGCCCTGATGTTGAAGAGGGAGAAAAGTTGATTAGAAGGCATAACAATCAGTCAAAATGTGTTGATCAATCATTATTCTTAAATTTTGCTATGCATTCGGTCAGAATGGAGGCTTGTGATTGCCCTCCAAGTCATCATGTTTCATCAGAAGAGAAGTCAAATAATTCTGTTCTTCCTGGAGGAAATACTCCTCAGATTGTGAAACAACATGATGATGTTGTTCGAGCTGAAGGATACAGTAGTTTTAGTGATTACTCGGAGGTTAAGCAGGACAGTTTTTTGTGGGGAAACAAGAAGAATAGAAGAAATAGGAATAATAATCCAGTCAATAAGGTGGCATCACAAGTTGGTGAAAAACCTAGGTCCTTCATGCAAGAGTCTGAGAAACAAAGAAAAGTAGGCAGTGACAACTTTTTGAGGGTTTTGTTCTGGCAGTTTCATAATTTCCGTATGCTACTAGGTAGTGACTTGCTTTTGTTCAGTAATGAAAAGTATGTTGCTGTGAGCTTGCATCTTTGGGATGTTACCCGCCAGGTGTGTGCACTTTTCTAAAATCTTGCATCCTAATTTATGATCTGCAAATTATTCATTGTTATTATTATTTTTTTTAAAAAAAAATTTGACAGGTAACGCCATTGACATGGCTGGAAGCTTGGCTTGACAATGTCATGGCAAGTGTGCCTGAGATGGCTATATGTTATCATCATAATGGTGTTGTTCAAGGATATGAGCTTCTGAAAACAGATGACATATTTCTATTGAAAGGGATATCTGATGATGGGACACCCGCATTTCATCCTAATGTTGTCCAGCAAAATGGTCTTTCTGTTTTGAGATTCCTTCAGGATAATTGCAAACAGGATCCAGGATCTTACTGGGTACTTCTACTGTATCTTTCTTGCCTTTTACTTTCTTATTATTTTTCACAATTTTTTTATTGCTTTATGCTTCCTATATGCAAACTCTTTTAAATTTTGTTGCGCTTTAAAATGCTAGCAAGCCTGACTTGTTTTGCAGCTTTATAAAGGTGCAGGTGAAGATGATATACAGCTTTTTGATCTTTCTGTTATTCCTAAAAACCACTCTTCTGATGGCTGTCATGATCGTTCAAGCTCCTTGCCTACTTTAATCGGTAGAGGTAGGAGTGATGCTGTGTATTCACTGGGAACTCTCCTCTATCGGATTGCCCATCGCCTTTCTCTTTCAATGGTGTGAAATGATCAAACTTGTCTCTAGGCTAATTGTGCTTTATTATATTTGAAATAGCTGGTTTCTAACTATTTTTGCTTTTGCCACAGGCGGCTAAGAATAGGGCAAGGTGTGTGAGTTTTTTCAGGAAATGTTTGGATTTTCTTGATGACTCAGACCATCTGGTATCTGTTTTGGAAGATATTAATTTTTTCCTTTTCCTTTAATTTGTCTTAATATCTTGAATATGATAGCATTGCTAATTGGTGTTCTGCTGAACAGGCAGTACGAGCAATTGCTCATGAACAATTTGCCAGGCTGATTTTAAATTATGATGAAGAACTGAATTTAACATCTGAATCTCTAGCTGTAGAATGTGATCCGATTGTTACTGAAGCTGAAGAGTTATCCCTTGATGCTGAAAACAGAAGTTCTGAGTCAGTTTTCCATGAAGAGGTATTATCTCATGATGAATCATGTGATCAAGGACAAATACTTGAGGCCTTGGAATCAGATCCTCCTGCTGACATGACGTCTGCTATGAACACTGGGGAATTATTGGTGGTAGGTGACATGAAATTAAGCACTCAAGGAGTGGCTCTGCCAAACTCTGCTGATGATAAGAACTTCTCTGCACGTGAAGTATGTCCAGTTCCTGCACCTGTGGTCCAGACGGTAGCTGATCCTGTCTCATCTAAATTAGCTGCAGTGCACCATGTGTCACAAGCCATTAAATCTCTCAGATGGATGCGGCAACTTCAGAGCAATGAACCACAGCTAATGGATCAGTTTAGTGAAAATCGTAATGGGCAACCATCCTCATTTAATGTGTCTGTTTGTGCTTGTGGAGATTCTGACTGTATTGAAGTTTGTGACATTCGGGAATGGCTTCCAACATCCAAGTTAGACCATAAGCTCTGGAAGCTAGTTCTTTTGCTTGGGGAATCTTATTTGGCACTTGCAGAGGCTTATATAGAGGATGGCCAACTGCATCAAGCTTTGAAGGTTATACAGTTAGCATGTTCTGTTTATGGATCAATGCCTCAGCATCTTGAAGATGCAAAATTCATTTCCTCAATGGTCAGTAATTCTTCCTTACGGAGAAAATTCTCCAAAAGAAATGATAAGCCTGCATTGTTAGATAGCAATATAAAAGATGAGAATTGCATCTCTGGTAATGGGTATCTTGCTAATGAGATGAAGTCTTCTACTTGCCTATTTTGGGCCAAGGCATGGGCTCTAGTTGGGGATGTATATGTTGAGTTCCATAAGAGTAAAAGTAAAGAATCAATACAAGAATTGAGAAAATCTGCAACCAGAGAATTGAGAATGCCATCTGAGGTTGTGAAGGAAGTTAAAAGGCTGAAGAGTAAATTAACCCAGTTGAGCCAGAATTGTAGCTTATGTTCCCTGATAAATTGCAGTTGCCAGGGTGATAGAGCAAGCAGTGGAAGCAGTGCTAGCAGTAGTAGAGCAGATATTAGTGTTATGGGTTATGGTAGAAAGCATAGTAAAAGATCGTATAATAAAAATGTCACATACTTGCCCCCGAAAGACACAGAAGAAGAGTGCATGCATGACGACATTGATGATAGAAAAGAGTCAGGGATGCATGAATCTTGTTCTAATGCTGTCACTCAAACTCAATTTAATTCAAAAGAAACATCAGAAGTAAAATATGGTGGAATCTTTGAGTACTTAGATGGTCCTCAAGTTGGAGAAGTGGAGCACAACCTCTCAGCTGCTCTAAAATGCTATGAAGAAGCTAGAAAGTCGGTGATTAAAATTCCTTCTGGTTTGTCGGATCTACAATCTGTAGTTAAAAAGAGAGGGTGGGTTTGCAATGAATTGGGTCGAATCAGACTTGAAAAGAAAGAATTGAATGAAGCTGAACAGGCATTTACTGATGCCATAAATGCATTTAGAGAAGTTTCAGACCATACCAATATTATATTGATATATTTAAACTTGGGCCATGGCAGACGGGCTTTGGCTGAGGAGATGGTATCAAAAATTGAAAATCTCAAGTCACATTCCATCTTCCATAATGCATACAATCAAGCATTAGAGACCACAAAACTGGAATATAGAGAATCTCTTAGATATTATGCAGCTGCAAGGTCAGAATTGAATGCTATCAGTGAAGATGATGATGGTTCTGTGACAACCAACTTAAGGAATGAGGTACATACACAATTTGCTCATACTTATCTGCGTCTTGGCATGCTTTTGGATAGAGAAGATTGTACTGCTGAAGTGTATGAAAATGGATGCTTTGAAGATACATTTGTAAGCTGCACCAATGCCCATGACAGAAAAGTCAGGAAGGAACTGAAAAGGCATGAGCTTTCAGCTAATGAAGCCATTAGGAAAGCGTTATCTGTGTATGAATCACTGGGTGAACTACGTAAACAGGAGGCTGCATATGCTTACTTCCAGTTGGCTTGCTATCAGAGAAATTGTTGTCTAAAGTTTATGGATTCAGGTAGTAAAAAAGGTGGCTTGTCTAAAGGTGAAAACAGGATTCTGCAACGAGTCAAGCAATATGCATCCCTGGCTGAGAGGAACTGGCAAAAAGCTATGGACTTCTATGGAGCAAAAACACATTCTGCCATGTATCTAACTATTCTCTTAGAGAGATCGGCTCTTTCACTCAGCATTTCAAGCCATTTGCACTCCTATGCGGTATTTTTCTTAACTTTCACCAAGTTTTTCCTTTCTGGGTATGACTTACACCTTTACTATAAACTTGCAGAGATGATTCAACTGGTCTGTGTATGGATCAATACATCTAATATCTAGTACTTGTATTTGTTAAAAAAAAATATAGGGAAAACTGCACCTTAGTACTGAGTAAGGGAAAATATGACAAAATGGTCATTTGAAATCTCAATTGCGGTGAAGTCCTGTGGGACTTTTTTGTAATATTTTTCATATGTACACAAATGCCTCCATGGAGGCTCATTGACATATGAACTTGTCAAAACATGCTCATAGGCTTGTCAAAATAGGCTCATGGACTTGTTCAAACATGCTCATTTGTCAACATATTCACATGGACTTGTTAAGACGGGCAAATGAGTTTGTCAAAATATGCATGTAGACTTTTCAAAGAAGGCTCATAGACTTGGCAACATAGGCACATGGGGGCATTCATTTCACCGCAATTTTTAGATATCAAGGGACCATTTTGTTGTAAATTCCCTTACTTGAGACTTAGGTGCAATTTTCCAAAAATATATGGTACTTGTATTAATTACGGTTCGCTGTAGGGTAATGTACAACGGAAGAATATGGGTGGAAACTTTCACAAACCCTGATATGCCATACATAAATTAACATGTGAAAAGAATAACTATCTTGCCACGTTTGGCTATGATATTTAAAGGTTGGGCTAGGTTTAATGACTTACTTTGTTTTCTTTTCCAAAAGGCACGAGTTTCAGCTCAATAACTTATTATAGATACTACCTCCGGTTTTAAATATAAGACCTAATTGACTCTTTCTTTTTTTTTTAGAGAGAGATTAAAGAAGTTAAATAAATTACTTAATTATATGAGATGTTATATATAGTTAAATTATATCAGTTTATAAATATGAATACTTTAAAGTAATTTAATTAGATTCCTTAATCTCCCCAGAAAAATCAACTAAGTCTTATATTTGAGACTAGAGGTAGTAATATTTGTGGGAGACGTTAGATTATTTTAATAATAATTCTAGGTAAAGATCCTCAAGTTGTCTGCCGAATCCTCTTGCAAAGAAGACCAGTTTTCAACCTTTTGTTTCTGTATTTGTCTAGTTGCTGAATCATCTTGAATGCTCTTAACTCTTAAAGGCATTCTTCGCATAATGGTACCCGTTTGTATGAAAGATAATGTAGGAGAAAAGAAGGCTGGGATGATGAAGTATTTTCAACTGCCCTTCCAAAATATGCGAAAGTCCTTTTTCTTTATGTTTTAATGTTCTAATCTGGGAAATTTTAACAAGAGAAAGTCTCTTCAAACAAGAGGAAGGTATATTATCATTGAACCATCCCTCCTCCTCCTCCTCAAGATTCCCTGAATTTGCTAAGCCATTGTCTCTCTTTTTTTCCTGCTTTCACTTTGTGATCTGCTTCAGTTATAGGCTCATTGGTGGTGCTTATGAATTTTGTTGCAGATGTTGGAATCCGCTTTGGCTCATATGCTTGAAGGGCGTCATGTTTCTGATACATATAGTGCCAGCGATCCTGAGCTTGAAGCAAAATACTGGAGGCAATTGCAGATGCTTCTGAAGAAAATGTTGGCCACCACACTTTCATCAGGTACCAATAAATCGCAGCCATCTTCAACATCTAGCAAATCTGGTGATGGTGGAAAGATCAGGGAACTCTACAAGATGTCTCTGAAGGCAAATGACATGGCCCAAGTGCATGCAATGTTCAACTTGTGGATATTGTAAGGCGAAAAAAACTCGTTTTCGACTTCAGTCTTTATGTTTACTTCATCTGACCAAAGAATTGTTCTGCCCCTCCACTTGATTCCGTTGCTCTGATATTTATGCTGGGGGCTAATTTCATTTGAATCTCTTTTGGTAGAAAAAGGATTCTTCTTCTAGTCCTCTTCTTTGAAGAGGCTGCTGTGTAATTGTAATTGACCTGAAGTAAAGTAGTTATGTTGGCTGGATATTGCACTAAAGTTATTGGCATCCATGAGTATGGTTTATTAATCTCAAGGGTGATTATTCAAGTGAATGGTTTACTTGATCATTTTCTTTGTTTGTGAGCAAATATGGCAGCAGATTGAAAAGTAGCACTTGGACGGTTCGACCCTTCCTTTTCAAGCCCTTTCTGAGCTTTAGTTGGAGAGTGATTACGGGGTAAGAGGAGGTTTTGACCTCTTAATTTTTAATTTTTTAAATGACTTATAAATATATAATGTGCATGGGGTAATAGATTTTGGGGTAAAGGAGCGCTCAGTACCACGAAGTTTGCCCCAAGGAGCGCCCAGCATCATGAAGTGTTTTTTGGAGCAAAAGTACACACAAGTTACATTTTGGGAGCAAAAGTCACACCACCATTAAAATTTTGTTGTAAATACAGCACTTCTTGTTGTAAATCTAGCCTGTTGTAAATATGACTTTTTTATTTATTTATTGTAAATGACTAGATTTTAAATTTTATTGTAAATACAGCACTTCTTATTGTAAATCTAGCATTTTTCTGTTCTAAATGACATTTCTATGTTCAAAATTTAGGTGTTTAAATGTTGTTGTAAATATGGTATTTTCTGTTGTAAATATGGCTAAATTTTAAATTTTGTTGTAAATATAACATTATTTTTGTTGTAAATGACATTTCTATGTTCAAAATCCAGGTGTTTAAATGTTGTTGTAAATATGACATTTTCTGTTGCAAATGCACCGTTAACGGTGGTGTGAGTTTTGCTCCCAAAACGTAACTTCGTGTGTACTTTTACTCCAAAAAAAACTTCGTGGTGCTGGGCGCTCTTTGAGGCAAATTTCGTGATAGCAAGCGCTCCTTTACCCTAGATTTTGAAATAAAAAAATAGAAAACATTCCAGAAAAATACCCTAGAAATATTAAACTCCAAACAAGTTTTGCCTCCTACAATTCATTAGTTATTATTTACTACTTGTTGAATAAATGAGAAGACATTTTAGTATGAATTATTGATTCCTGATTTTTGGGATTTTCATCTGAAGGTATTTATTTAGAGTTTCTCTTTAAAAAAATGTGTTTCTAAACATTAAAATGACATGAATTTTAAAAAACAAAATTATCCAAGTATCCATTTTTTATGGAAAAATATATTTCCTTGAAAATAGTTCTTTATTAAGAAATGAGGATATTAAATTAAGTGCGGAAAAAAATGGAAAAATTATTATAGTTTTGCATAAACAAGTTAATCACTAAATAGTTTGTAAGAAGTGAGCAACATACAACCTATCGGTATTTTTTTTAATTATATTTTAAAAACTTTTTAGTAATTATACTATTTTTATTTTTTAAAACTTTGGCCAAAAGGAGGTGGGTGAAAAAGGAGAAGACAAGCTTGCCTCTTGTGAAAAAAGAAAAAAAAAATGAACAAAACGTAAAAACCAACACAGAAGTAATCAATGATGTTGGCATCGATTAGCATGACGTGTCATTCCGATAATATCAACGTGGCAAGCCAACGTGGAATACAGAAGCGTTGACGCGTAAACAGAAGGTTGAGAAATGACAAATGCCTCATCGCAAAATCGCATTGTGCTTTCTTCGTCCATAACCATAAAGCATTTGAAAGGGTCTCGAGGAGACTTCAAAGCCCTATATATAATCCAGAAATAATCACTCAAAAATGCACGCGCAATCGTTTCGTTCTCTCTCAATTAGCTCTTTGATTCTTCTTGTTTTACTGATCGTTTCTACTGCAATGGCCGAATCCGCCCCCAAATCCGTTGATTCCGCTGATTCTTCTACTCCTGCCGTTCACATCGTCTACGTTGAGAAACCCGATAATGAAGAGCCTGAGGCCTACCACATCAGAACCCTCACCGCCGTCCTTGGCAGGTTTGTTATTCTGATTTCTTTGTCGAGATAAGAAAATTGGGGTTTTGAAATTGATCCTGTGGTTGATTATGTTGGTTTGTTTGATTTGCTTGATCGTAGTGAGGAGGCTGCTAGGGAGGCTTTGTTGTACAGTTACAAAAACGCTGCTAGTGGATTCTCGGCTAAGCTAACTCCGGAGCAGGTCTCTGAAATTTCAAGTAAGTTTGCTTATTCTGTTTTCTCAATAATTTTAAGAAATCGTCGTATTTCTTTAGATGTTTAGTGTCGAAAACAATTATGTTCGTGGTGAAAAGGAAGATTCCTTGGCCTAGATTCTTGAGGTTCCATGCTTTGTTTATGTGAAAGCTCTGTGTCCTTGTTATGAGTCCCATATGGGAGCGAAGCTCTTAGAGTAAGATTTATAAGTCCATTAGGTTATCCCTTCTCCTCATAGGCTAGTTTTTGGGGATTGAGCTCTCTCTTTGGGCTTGTACTCATCACATTGGTGCTTTCATTAAAAGCCCGATGTTCATGGAAAGGGCTACCTACGGAGGGTTCTAACTGGCAAGGTCAAGTGAAGTGTCGTGGAGTGGAGCCACTGGAGACGTCAGCTCTTAAGGGGGTGACTATGTAATCAGTCCCACATCGGAGCTCCAAGCTCTTGGAGTGAGATTTATAAGTCTATTGGGTTCTCCCTCCTCATAGGCTGGCTTTTGGCGATTAGGCTCTCCCTTTGGGGGATTAGGCTCTCCCTTTGGGCTTGTGCTCATCACAATCTTTTTTTTTTACAAAAACAAAAACAAAAACCATGGCATATATAGCTTGATTCTGTTTCCCCCTCTTTCATACATAGGTTGGTGCTGTCTTAAGTTAACACGAGGGGGAAAGCTGTTATGTTGATTTTCTACTTTTCAAATTAAAAAACTAAAAACTCTGGTTAACGTTGCCTTCTATTTTTTACTAGTTGGAGTAAATTCTAATCTGACATGAAATTGACATGATGGCTGGCTGCCTGAAGTTGGCATTGTGGTGGAAAACGGAATATGTACTGTATTTTGAAGATTGATATTTTACTCTTATGATTTGTCTAAGAATATAAAGCCCAATTGTAGATCCTGCCCACCTCTTGTGATCTAGTGATCCACATCTTCATGAGAGAGATTTGTTTCATTGCTTTGTTTTGTGGGTTCTCATACATGCTATATACTATGTAATGATGCTCTTGATTATACTCTTGTCTCGGCCGTTTTATCTTAGTAAAGACAGCCGCCACATATATACTTCTATTTCTATTCCTCTGTAACGCTCAGAAGATTCGAAATTTTGGTTTATGTTTTCTCTAGTTACATATTATTTATTTAACCTCTTGTTGTGATGTAAAGCCTTATGACTGCTTAGATTGTAAGATTATTGTCACATCAATAATCTGCTTATTACCGTTAAAATATATGAGTACAATTGTAGTTTGATTGTTCATTCTTTACTTTTGCAGAGCAACCAGGTGTTCTTCAAGTTGTTCCAAGCAGGACTCTTCAGGTTCATTCTGGTCCAATGCAACTGCATTAAAGGATATGAGTGGATTGTAGGTGAATCTTTCAAGCAGTTTCCTATACCATGTATAAAATAGTTTTACCCAACCTATGTTTATGTGTTGGCCAAAAATAAACCTATGCATATGTGGAAGTTAAGAAAAATATCTTGTACAAGCTTATGATCACCTGCAATACCCTTTTCTGGGCTGATGATGGATGGAATAATAATGGTTAGATGCTTTGAAATGTAAAACACAGTGTAACACATCTCTATCTGTATTACCTTATTTAGCTCACTGCATACGTATGATAAAAAAATATTACTCCCTCCGGTCCTAATTATAAGACATAGTTGACTTTTTTGGAGAAATTAAGGAAGCTAATTAAATTAACTTAGAATATTATTTTTTTTATTTTTTCTTCAAAGTAATTAGTTTGACTCACATACTAATATATAATTTAAAGATATACAAAATATAAAATGATTAAGTAACTTATTTAGCTTCCTTAATTCCTCCAAACAAAGTCAACTATGCCTTATAATTAGGACCGGAGGGAGTACTACCTCTAGTTTTTTATAAGAGACCCACTTTGGTAAAGAAATTGAACTACAGACTGATATTAAGGACCAGAGGTAGTAATAAATATAATACAAATTTTTGAAGTGTTGGAAATATAATAATCGTTGGATTGCAGGAGCCATTCCTGTCAGCCAAGGCTTGCAGGTTGAGGTGTGGGAGATGTCATACTCCTGTCTGTTTTCCAAAGTGAAGTGTTTGCTTGGATCACTTTATTTTAAGTGATTTTGCACATACAAAATTAATATTGAAAGGATTTTTGTCTCATAAAAGTCACCTATTTTAAGTGATCTCAAACCCGCAATGTAGTGTATAAGTTCGGAGGGGCAGTTATACACATGTTAGCACCTGCTCTTTTGAGAGCAAGTCGTCCCTATTCTCGCACTTCAATCTTTTGTCTTGCTCATGTATTTCCACAGCTACCATATGAAATGCTTGCAAAATCATACTCATCCCAAGTGCTTAATATGAAAAATATTTATCTAATTTGATCAGACAAGGAAAGTTAGTTGAGTTAGTTAATATGATAAATATTTTTTAAAACACCCAAGTCATTTTCTCTTTTACCCATTCTCATTCCCTCTCCTCTTTTATCATCATTGATGGAGCATTAATAAAGGGTAAATTAGGAAAAGATTGATAAATATGAAAATTATGTCTTATAAAAATAATTTGACATACCACTCTGGTCCTATTTATAAGTCCATTTTGACCAAATCTCACATACCAAGAAAAGTTAGTTGACACAATGATTATGAAGTAAATTTTCAACTTTACTCTCATTTATAATTGGGTATTTTTTTTTTACTGTTTCTTCTCTCTCTATCTTTATGGGTACAATTAATATGGGTAAAATTGTCACAATTTCATTTATTTCTGAAACTGGACTTATAAATAGGACTAAATTTTTTTGGTCAAACTGAACTTATAAATAGGACCAGATTGGTAAATATGAAAATTTATTTTATAGCATAATTAGAGGTGATATCACATTTCAAAAGAAAAAAAAAGTATTATGAGCCAGTTTTGTTCAACCGCTTGCATACTTGTATAATAATCATAATTGTATTATGAAGGAAAAAGTGTTTGGTTATTCTTTAATACGATAATAGGTTTTGCCATGGTAATGCTAATTACCAAAAAAAAAGTGGTAATCCCCATTTATACTTCTCTTATAACCACCCTCATTGAATAGTTGAAAAGTCCAATTTACTTTTTAATTTTATTTGTCTTTATTTCACTTGTCTCATTCCATCCATCACTCCATATTATCACCACTGTTGCTGCCGCCACAACTACTAACAAAACCAGCGCTACCATCACTACCGCTGCCATCCCCACTACCAACAAGTCATTCTACATTTCCAAAAATCTCGTTTGGTCCTTTTCTTTTCTTAAACTAGAGTGTAACACAACCATGGTGGATAGAACTGGGGGCAATGGAGTCAAAGACAACCAAGGGCAATGGCGAGTTCCAAGAGCTTTGTGGAATGATCAACATGATAGTTATGGTGAGATAGCGTGATAACTCTTAACAATTTTTCTATAAAGATTATGTTAAGAGTAAAGGCCTTGTGTATTATATTAATTTTAAATAGTTATTTCAAGATAACCCATTGTACCTTGCTTAAAAATCAAAGCAAACACTAACTCTATAATCAATATTGCATTGTTTCACCATTACATCACATTGCACAGCACTACAAGATGCAATGAGATCAGATCAAACGGGCCTTTTTGGTTCTATCCTCTTATGGTTGAGTTTAGGAAAAGCAAAGAAACAGACTAGATATTTAGAAATATAGAATGACTTGTTGGCTTTCATTTTAAATTTATTTATGTTTTTTAAACTAATTATAATGATATTTTTATAAGATGCTAAATTTAAACCATTAAAATTTTAGTCGAATAGTGATGAAGGGAAAATGAGGGTAAAGAGAGAAGCCACCCTCAATTTCTCCTCCCTAGTGAATTTATAATGGGCATATTTGGTATAACATATAGGAGGGGCAATCGAGCTTATTTACTATTTCAATTAGGTTTATGGTTTTTTTTAAATTATTATTTGGATGAAAAATGTGGCAAATCGAGCTTATTACCCAATTGGAGTTTATTTCAAAAGCTTGATTTTCTGGCTTATCAAAAGGAGCTTTTTTTTTTTTTTTGACATATATAAAAAGAAAAAGGAGCTTATTTGAAAAGGTCATTGTTCTCCAAAATGCCCACTGTGCAAAAATTTTGGGGTGTAGATGAAGAGTCTTCCTCGATTGATTCTACTCAGGAATATTCAACCCAAAATGAATTAGTCATCTTTAATTGAAATGAATTAGATTCATGACACAATTAGAGACCAAATTGTACGCGGCCTAAGTTCCTAGTTAACTATGTACTCCCTCCGGTCTTAATTATAGGAGCAAATTTTGGAGTTGGCTTTGATCCTAATTATAAGAGCAAGTTTTAACTTTTGTCAATTTTTTTCTATAATACCCTTATTTATACTTTCTTAATAATAATTAAGACAATAATAATTTAATAATACATCTATATATTTTATAAAGTAAATAATGTTTGCAACTCATTAATATCATATACACTTAAATTATACTTTCTTATATAAAATAATTTTGAGCAATTTTTGTCATATTTTTCCCAATCACTCTACTAATACTTCTTCCACAATAATTAATTTAATAATACCCTTATATTCTATAAAGTGAGATATTCTACTTTGTTTTTTATTTTTAAATAAAATAATTTTAATATTCGTTTAAGAATATTTTTTTAACTAATTTTATTCTGTTAATTAATGTTGTTTCTTTTTTTTATTACAATTAATTTTATGCTATAGACACATCAAGTATAATACATTATTATGCATGATATGTAAAATATACGTAAAATAAATGACCTTAGGATATGAGTAATCTAATATATATATATATATACAGTATATATATATATGTGCATGAAACGTGCCAACTGGAGCAAGAATTGGGAGGGGAGTAAATTCCAATACTAATTGATAGAACACTCCAGACTTTTGTTTTTCCTTCTTTTTGTTTCGGTGCACAGTAGTAGGGGAGTAATTTCCAATCAAATTCCTATTCTATATCATTTACTCCCTTCTTTTTGGATAAGGGTATTTTAGAAAAATATACATAATTAACTAATTTAACTTCCTTCCTTAATTCTTCTAAATTCTGGTAATTTGCTCCTATAATTAGGACTGGAGGGAGTAATATTTATTTGATCAAATTATGTATTTTAGCATTGTCAAATTTTGTAATTTAGCATTTTTCATATTTTTGGTAATTTTGATTTTAATTTTTCTCTTATAATTATCTCAAAAGTCACTTATTCATAAGTCATTTCAAACAAGTTAATTTCATAAAAGTTACTTATATAACCACTAATTCAAATATAAATCACATTCACAGTCGGACTTATACCCAGTCGGACTTTTCTTTAAGTCATTTTGCATTTCAAACAAGCCCATAGTAAGCATGATAGGCTGTTTGGATTCACGATACAGAGGTCCAAACATATGATTGTGGCAGAAAAAAGTCATTTTGATTTCAAAACACATGTTACCCCTCATCCTTGGACTCAACTGGTGTAACACCTCAATTTTAATACCCGAAAACTTGGCCAAAATATTTGGAATACCTCAGATGTAGGATATTTAACATCCAAATACATATTTTCAATATGGCCAAAGGTAAAGATCCATTTATACAGGGCCAATTTAAATCCAAAATAGTATATCAGAGTTTTTAAAATGCGGAAGTCTTATGGTCATGACAAATAAAAATAACATAACATGAGCTTTCCATATGTGCCTTCCCTGATTTCCCTACTAAATTATTCACCTGAAAAAAAAATAAACATAATAACCGTAAGATCCAAAGATCCCCGTAACCATTGGTTATTCAGAAATATACATGCAAACCAAGTTCGAGAACATATTTATAAATTCACAATAATTAAAATATATGCTTTTATATAAAAACCTTTCACAAATGTTCTCTACTCGGTTACCAAAACTTCCTCCCAAAAAGGGTTCCAAAACATCATAATTTACTTTCCAATATTTCACAAGAGATCTCACATATGCAATCTGCCAAACAAATATTGATGCATGGATCATCCTTATCACCCTGATCACCTCTTATAACCGTTGACTGGAGCCATCTAACACATGACACATCCTCAAACAAAACATATCCATTACTCATAACTATCCAACGAAACATATCCATTACTCATAACTTCAACATGGCTCCCCTCCTTGTAATCACAATTAAGGAGGTGTCAAACTGAACCCGGTTAAAAGAAAAGTGATACCAAGGGATCCAAGAATATCCAATCTCATCAAAATAACTTTATTAGATTTCAAATCATGCCTTCCATAGGCACAACAAATCCCAAAACAGTTAATAAATATGAATATATATATATACATTTGACAAGTATATAAAAGAATAACCAAGGTTACCTCAATTCCAAGCTTATTTTTACCATACTCCAATGCTCTTAATACCAAATAATTTCTATCATTATTCTCCGACTCTCCTTCCTCCTCTCTCTCTCTCTCTCTATGTGTTTTGAGTGCTTGTATTGTGAAAGAAATGAGAAGGGGTGAGGTATTTATAGAGTTTGGGTCTCAACTACTTTTCTAAAATCACATGTCCATCTACTACACATCTACCATTTATCTACCATTCATTTGTCCATCTACTACTCATCTACCATTTATCTACCATTCATATGTCCATCTACCATGTAACTACACATCTCCATCTACCATCTAACTACCATTCATATGTAGCTACCATACATATCTCCATCTACCATCTAACTACCGAATACTCATCTTCCGATCAAATATCACATGCTTATCTACTTCATAACCATCTACCATTCAAGTTAATATCTGATTTCTTTACCCTGATTGCATCGAAAAATACTGATTATCAAGAACCTAGTAGCTTTCTTATTTCAAACTTATTCCTAAAATTAATTAGTTACTATTAGAAAAATTGGGATGTTACAATTCTCCCCTCCTAAAAAGGAATTTTGTCCTCAAAATTCATCATCTTCCGCTGCGCCACTCTGATAAAATATCAAACCTTATTCACAATCAAACCTTAATCACAACCTCAAACCATCAATCCTCATTAACAATGATAGATACCCAAGAACGCTAGACAGGTTAAACAATTAACCAAATAAATTTTCAAATCTAAATGTAGGGAAGTGCACACATTATGAAATTTAATTTGCCATGACCTCTTTTTTTTTTTTTTTTTTGAAAACTGTTAGGAAATCAGCAAATTGGCCAGAACCTTTTAGCTCTGATACCAAAAATGTAACACCTCAATTTTAATACCCGAAAACTTGGCCAAAATATTTGGAATACCTCAGATGTAGGATATTTAACATCCAAATACATATTTTCAATATGGCCAAAGGTAAAGATCCATTTATACAGGGCCAATTTAAATCCAAAATAGTATATCAGAGTTTTTAAAATGCGGAAGTCTTATGGTCATGACAAATAAAAATAACATAACATGAGCTTTCCATATGTGCCTTCCCTGATTTCCCTACTAAATTATTCACCTGAAAAAAAAATAAACATAATAACCGTAAGATCCAAAGATCCCCGTAACCATTGGTTATTCAGAAATATACATGCAAACCAAGTTCGAGAACATATTTATAAATTCACAATAATTAAAATATATGCTTTTATATAAAAACCTTTCACAAATGTTCTCTACTCGGTTACCAAAACTTCCTCCCAAAAAGGGTTCCAAAACATCATAATTTACTTTCCAATATTTCACAAGAGATCTCACATATGCAATCTGCCAAACAAATATTGATGCATGGATCATCCTTATCACCCTGATCACCTCTTATAACCGTTGACTGGAGCCATCTAACACATGACACATCCTCAAACAAAACATATCCATTACTCATAACTATCCAACGAAACATATCCATTACTCATAACTTCAACATGGCTCCCCTCCTTGTAATCACAATTAAGGAGGTGTCAAACTGAACCCGGTTAAAAGAAAAGTGATACCAAGGGATCCAAGAATATCCAATCTCATCAAAATAACTTTATTAGATTTCAAATCATGCCTTCCATAGGCACAACAAATCCCAAAACAGTTAATAAATATGAATATATATATATACATTTGACAAGTATATAAAAGAATAACCAAGGTTACCTCAATTCCAAGCTTATTTTTACCATACTCCAATGCTCTTAATACCAAATAATTTCTATCATTATTCTCCGACTCTCCTTCCTCCTCTCTCTCTCTCTCTCTATGTGTTTTGAGTGCTTGTATTGTGAAAGAAATGAGAAGGGGTGAGGTATTTATAGAGTTTGGGTCTCAACTACTTTTCTAAAATCACATGTCCATCTACTACACATCTACCATTTATCTACCATTCATTTGTCCATCTACTACTCATCTACCATTTATCTACCATTCATATGTCCATCTACCATGTAACTACACATCTCCATCTACCATCTAACTACCATTCATATGTAGCTACCATACATATCTCCATCTACCATCTAACTACCGAATACTCATCTTCCGATCAAATATCACATGCTTATCTACTTCATAACCATCTACCATTCAAGTTAATATCTGATTTCTTTACCCTGATTGCATCGAAAAATACTGATTATCAAGAACCTAGTAGCTTTCTTATTTCAAACTTATTCCTAAAATTAATTAGTTACTATTAGAAAAATTGGGATGTTACAACTGGCAAAGGGGTCGGATACTTTCACCAAAAAGAATGGGTTCGATCTTGGAGTTAGTCAAGGTTAGAGCTGGGAATCAGGGCCGGCCCGTCCCTACAGGGCCTGGCCCTCCAGGGCTTGGGTCCTACAGGGCCTGAGATAAGGAAAACATCTGTTTTTTAAAGTCCGGCCCGATAGTACCAGGGCCAGGGCCGGCCCTACAGGGCCTGGAATTACTATTCGAAATTTTAATTATTTTTTTCTAGGTTTTTTCCAAAGAAATATAATTAGTAAATTGCAATCATTAAAGTTCTAATCTATCAAATAAATATTATCAACATTAATATCTAAACAATACAAATCATCCAACAAATAAACACATTTATTAATTCGTAATAAAAAACAAACTATTGTCCACAATTGACTCACATAAAACTTAAGAAGTATTAAACTAAACAACATTAGATAACTCACATAAAATATAAAAGCATATTACTATCATTGTCAATTGTCACCTTCTTCATCACTCTCATCAATTTCATAGATATTTGATTGTGCTTCACTTTGAGCAGAAGGCTGTGCTTCAGGAGTAAAAATGTTATGAATTTCTTCTCCCGCATCATGAACACATCCATAATAATCATTATCTGCAACAAATAATATACCAAATCATAAAATCAGAGTAAAGTTATTATGTATTTATATATGTGCCTCATAGCCTCTTCCTCTTGGCACTCTTTGACTAATTTTTTTTCATTACAAAAAAAATGAAAATGCTACAGTAATAGGGCTTGCAGGGCCGGCCCGATAAAGCCCGAGGTCCTACAGGGCCGGCCCTGCAGGGCCAAATTCAAATTTCAGGCATATTTTTCAAGCCCGAGCCCTACAGGGCCAGGGCTTAAAAGGGCCGGCCCGATTTCCCGGCTCTAGTCAAGGTGCTGAGGAAAACATCTTAACTTTTAGATGTCTATGTTAACACCTGAGGGTAATAGACGGCTCGCCCTGCCTAACATTGGTATCACTTAGAAGGAAGGAAGATTTTGTTCTGTTCTTAGACCTTGAGTGAACCCAACCTATTTCCTAAAATTTTTTTACAAAAAAAAAAAAACACATGTTTGGGACAGCGTTGATGCAATTTGACTTTTGAAGCAAAGGCAACTTAAAAGCTAAAGCTGCTTTTAGGTTGGGTTGTCCAAAAACCTTGAGGTCTAGTTGGTCCGGTCTGATCCAGTCTGACCCAACCCGGTCTAGAATGGGAAAAAAAAAGGTCCAAAACAATTTGACCGAACCGGTCCAGACCAAACTGCTCGGATCGGATTGGACTTCGGGTTTAGGGGCTTAGACCCCCCTGGACTAGTCCTGTCTAACCCGAGGTCCTTTTTTTTTTTTTGGGCAAATCACCACTTCATTGAGCTATTCATTGGAGTTTGAACATCCTAATGTGTTTTTTTAATTTATAGGAATCACTTTTTACTATGTTATTTTTTTATTACTTTAGGAAGTCAAGTGAAACCAAAGCTAAAATATTGTATCCCAAGAAGACCAAAAAAACTGGAAAAGAAATTAAAAAAAAAGACTGGACTGGCGTTTCAGTTCGGTCTAGCCCGAGCTCAAGTGGTACCAGACTGGACCAGAGCTCAGGCTGATTTTTCTAGCCCGAGCTTATATCGGGTCAGACCTCAGATTGACCTCCAACCCGATGTGACCCGATTTTTGGATATGCCTACTTTTTGGAGCTTCTGGCCTCAACGTTTGCTACGGTGGCTGGCTGGCTGAGAGAAAATGAAAGCAAATACTCTCTGAATATTTATTATTGGGTGCATAATTCATGGTGTCTGTACAATTTTCCTTGCCTCTCTCTGTCTCTCCCCCTCCCAATTTCATTTCCTTCTTCAAATTATGTAGCACTGTGAAATAAAACAATTATAAATTTATAAAAAATAATTGGACTGTAAGTTTAAATTTTCATTTTAATATTGTAATTTTGAACAATTAGCTTTTCATTTCGTAATTAGAAATTTTAGTTGTTGATTATTAATCCTATTTAAATATTGTAAAAATATCGTGATTTGAATTAAGACCTACATTTTTAAAAAATTCCTAATCAAGCTAAGATGTCTAATCTTTTTTTTTTTTCTCAAAATATAAATATAAAATATATATATATATATATATATATATATATATATATATATGTGCGCGTGTGTATGTGTGTTATTTGATAAGATTCTTGTTTTTTCAGTCATTTTGTACCTAATTTTTTCCCAATAATTATCCAAATAAATTTTAGTTCGAAAAAAAAATCACTTTTATTACTGCCAATCTAAATATAAATCATATTTACGATTTGACTTTTCCCTTATCTTTGATTTATAAAGGGAAAATCTCATATAAAGACAGTTGAATTACACAAATTCTAATTTGGGTTACTAAATTTAATAAATTATTAATTAGGTTATGTGACTCAATTATGAATTTAGAATTTGATCCAAATTACCTCTATATCCCTTTAGTATTAAAAAATAAAATTAGAGACAAAATAATATTGTTCGTGGGTGGTACCTAAGAACCCTAATAATGAAAAATTCATGGAAGGCCTTAGAAAATCAGTAAAGAAAGGTAAATAAGTTGGTTCTAATGTTAAATCTATATTTCCTAATTCCTTTTAGTTGATATATGTATTGGAGGTAGTACAGCATATTAGTACAATTGGAGCCACTTTTTCCCAAAACCATCAAACATTTTGCAGATTCAAACCCAAGTGAGATCGGAGCCAAATTTTCCGCTCGTGTTCTTTCCATTCAAGTGTCGAAGCAAGAGAAAAAACTGGTATGTGACCTTGTCGTCAAAGAAGAAGGTAGCCATCATCGAAGGGATTCATCGGTTGGTTGGGGAATGGTGAGGATGAATAACTGGGGAGCCATGAAAGCTGGTGCTAGCTATGACAGTGGCTGCTTTTATCTGCATAAATGGTGAACTTTCACCTAACAAGAAATTCACATGGCTGACTATTCCTTTCCTCTCTTTTTTAGGTTATCGGTTAGGGGTATTTGTGAAAAATAATTCATATTTAAATATTCTAGATTTAGCCATTGACTCAATTTAAGATTTATTGAGTTTACCAACCTTATATAAGATTTTCCTATTTCAACCGTCTTTATATGGGATTCTCCCATTTATAAAAGTCGGATTAAAAAAGAAAGTCATTTTTATTCGACCAATTTTCTTTTGACCAATTTAAGGTCTGGTCCTAAACTTTCAACATCCTAGGAAGAAAAAAAATGACACTGGTGACGCCCACCCCATCATCTTGTCATGATGCTAACGCGGGAGCGGGAAAGGGAAAATAGTCCTACAATATTGGAGAACAGCTATATCATTCGTCCTCCTCCGGTCGTTTCCAGCCCTCCTGACCTGTCATGCGGCAACTTCTCATCCAAGAAATCAAAAGCATCCAATATAAAAAAAGTAAATGGGAATTTTTGTCATTTGAATAGAGAGAAAGTGAGAGAGAACGGAATTTTCAGAATTCCAGAGAGGAGAGCATGAGAGAGAAGGAGAAAAAATAGAGTGAAGGTAAGGGAAGGAGAAGAAAATTAGGAATAGGATCAAAGTTCAAAACAAACCCATTGGGAAAAAAATCTCATTTACTTATCATTGAATTGAGATTGAAATGAAGAAGAATAGCGTTCCTTCAAAATCTTCTTTAGCAAAATCCTTTTCGGTCTTGCCGCATCAAACCCAAAGACTCAGAGATCATTTCCTTCTGGGCAAGAAGCTAGGTCAAGGCCAATTTGGTACGACATATCTCTGCACCGAGAAATCCACAGGGAAGCAATTTGCGTGCAAATCGATCCCTAAGCGAAAGCTATTGTGCAAAGAAGATTACGAGGATGTATGGAGGGAGATTCAGATTATGCATCATTTGTCGGAGCACCCTAATGTTGTTCAAATACAAGGAACATACGAGGATACTGTATTCGTACACTTAGTTATGGAGCTTTGCGCTGGCGGTGAGCTTTTTGATAGGATCATTCTGAAGGGGAATTATAGTGAGAAAGAGGCGGTTAAGTTGATAGCCACCATTGTTGGCGTTGTGGAAGCTTGTCACTCTCTTGGGGTCATGCATAGAGATCTCAAACCTGAGAATTTCTTGTTTGAAAGTCAAGATGAAGATGCCAAGATGAAGGCTACGGATTTTGGGTTGTCTGCGTTCTACAAGCCAGGTTGATTTTTTTGGACCTTGTCTTCAATTTGAAAATGCTGTCTGATCTCTCACGTTTGTTGGTTTATTTCTGATGATTGTTCTTGTGATTTTGATCATTAGGACAATCGATGGTTCCTTTTTGTAGCTGTTGTTCAGCATTGGCTGATCAATTCGCATTCTATTATGTGTTACCATTGTTTCCGTTGCAGAGACACTTGATTTTCCAATATTTTGATGGTCGTTTCTCTTGTTAAGAACACAGTTCTGTGTGTTCTGAAATACGCAGCTTCTTTCTTGGGTATCCTCTATCCGTGCTGTGGTCCCATTGTTATTGTTAAGTTTTTTCTTTTTAGTATTTTGAAATCGTTTTTTGAAGCTTGGATAGCTGATGGATTTGAATTATATGGTGGATTTCCCTGGACCTAATGGATTATGGTTTGTGATATGCGTCAGAGCGTCGTTCTTCCTTGAATTCATGAAATAGGAGTCTCATTTTAATTCCAATTTTTGATTCATTTGTATTGATGTTTGTTATGTATGTCCTTAATGCAAATGCCTTAGTTTTCGTGTTCAGTGTGGACTAAGGGGTTAATTGTTTCTAAAAGGAAATTCTTCCCCTGATGCTTTGGTTATCATTATTGTTTAACAATATTTCATCAATATTTTATTATTTTTCTGTCAGGATTTAGTTTATAATAACTTGTTTTTGTTTCTTCTTCTCCCTACAGGACAATACTGTTCTGATATGGTTGGGAGTCCCTATTATGTTGCTCCAGAGGTGTTGTGCAAGCATTATGGACCAGAAGCGGATGTATGGAGTGTTGGTATTATCTTATACATCTTACTGAGTGGGGTCCCACCGTTTTGGGCAGGTAATGATTTTAATGTGTATCTGTGGTTATCTTGGACTTGCAGATGTAGTTTTCTTTTTGTCCATATAGAATCTCACCTACGGTTTTATGATCTGTCTTTCAGCTGCATTTACTTTTTCTTATCTTCTGCAGAAACTGAGGCAGGAATTTTCAGACAGATTTTACATGGAGAGCTAGATCTTGTGTCGGAACCATGGCCAAGCATCTCAGAAAGTGCTAAAGATTTGGTAAAACAGATGCTTGAGAGGGATCCCAGGAAAAGAATCTCTGCACATAAAGTTTTATGTGAGTTCCTTGCCTTTGTGTAGCATGCACGTGAATTCTAGAATCACATCTCTGTATAAACCTAATGACCATGGAATTTATGTATTCAGGTCATCCTTGGATCGTCGATGATACAGTTGCCCCTGACAAGCCTCTAGACTCTGCAGTTTTGACACGGCTGAAGCAGTTCTCAGAAATGAATAAACTTAAGAAGATGGCACGACGTGTATGTTATGTTATAATGCTTTTCACTCATAACTGTTTGTTCAGTTTTGATGGATATGGATAATGATAAGTATATTTTCTATAAGCTTTGTACTGCTCAACCAGTCAAATGAGATAAGATCTTCATTAGCTTATGGCATTGTTTGAAACAGAAAGGTACTTTTTCTTTGTTTTCTATGTTTTTTTTAGTATACTATGAGTTATCAAGAAGAAGAGTATTCACTTTTGTGGTTTGATCAAACTAAAGTAATTTGGTTTCTTATGAAAGATCATGGCTGTCTCATAGTGTAGATTATAGAATGCACAAAGGCCTCATGTGCAATGTAGGATTGCAATCTTAGAATATCTTTCTATCTGATTATGTTGAGAATTGTATATTTTTAATGTTGGTGACTTAATTGCCTCTTATTTTAGAAGTTCATGAATTTATTATCTTTTGCTGCAGTGGAATTTTCTACGTGTTTTACTAAAACAAACCAGAAGTTTTTGTAACTGATTTCTCATCTTGCTAAAAAAAATATTTCAGGTCATAGCAGAAAGACTTTCAGAAGAGGAAATTGGTGGTTTAAGAGAGTTGTTCAAAATGATTGACACAGACAACAGTGGAACAATAACATTTGAGGAACTCAAAGAAGGTCTCAAGAAAGTTGGTTCTAATCTGATGGAAGCTGAAATCAAATCCCTTATGGAAGCGGTAGGCATATAATTTTTAAAAAGTTGTTAAAAAGGAAAGACTTTTTTCTTAAATATTAATTCAAATAACTCAAATCTCATTTTCATTGCCGGTCTTTTATGTTGATTTTGGTGACCCTTGATTGCCTTCCCTCACAAATTTTGGTAGGCCGATATAGACAACAATGGAACAATAGATTATGGTGAATTTCTTGCTGCTACACTGCACTTAAATAAGATGGAAAGAGAGGATAATTTGGTTGCAGCCTTTTCCTATTTTGACAAAGATGGTAGTGGTTACATCACCCTTGATGAGCTTCAACAGGCTTGTAAAGAGTTTGGCTTAGTTGATGTACATCTGGATGAAACAATCAAAGAGATTGATCTAGACAATGTAAGCTTTCAAACTTTATGTCTCATCTCTATAAATCTATCTCCAACTTGTTATGGTTTCATTTTTAGGGGTGATTGGTGAAAATCAAATTAAATTAAAGGAATGTTAAATATGTTTCAAAGAATTTGTATAGAAAAATATTGTCTAGCTAGAAAAACACTTTGCTCCTTTTGAATTGGTATGAGATTGATAATATATATTATGAAAATAATTTTCTAGTCACTGAGCAGGCTTGATGGGAATAACTTTTGATTTATCATTTGAATATCCCTGGTCTTTTCAATATTTAAAGAAGACTTGATTATATTTGTAAAATGTTTCAAGCACTATCACCAAGACAAACTTTTACCTTAGCTTTTGAATGCTTAATTTGCTTTCTTCTAGGATAACATGGGTTATTCGCATCATTTCTTGTCATTGCAGTATTCCTTGCCCTTGCTTTTATAGCTTTCCCTTCCTCTATGAAAAAAATTTCTTCGATTACAAGAAAATAAATAATATATGATAGACCACATTGGTTACTTCCGTTGGGAGGTTAGGTTGGTTTTGTGAGTTGTGATTAAAGTTTGAATCCCTCTAATATAGTAAGAAAGAAAATATAATAAATAACAGGATTTTGTGTTATATTCATTGGTATTTAGTTCAGCCAAGTAATTGATGGGTGGCTATTAGACCATGATTTGAAGTTGGTAATTTTGATGGGTATAGATTTTCAAGGTAGCTAGAAGCACTTATTATAAAACTTATGCCACGTTGCTTATATTTATTGGGTCAAGTTTTCCAACTACATTTGTTAGTTGTTAAAATGTATATGTACTTGTAAACTCACCAATGAATACCTGTAAATTTTTGCGTAATATCTTATAATGTAAATTACCATTGGCAAGTTTTCATATGAACAATTGTTATTTTGCTATAGTTAGTTGTTAAAATGTGTATGTACACTTGTAAATTCACATATAAAATATAGACACTTGTTATTTTGCTATTATTAGTTGTTAATATGCATATATATATATATACACGCACCTGTAATTCACCTATGAACACTTGTGAATTTTTGTGTAAGCTCTTATATTGTAAATTACAATTTGTGAGTTTTCACATGAACATTTGTGATTTTGCTATTGGTAGTTGTTGAAGTATACTTGTAAATTCATGTATAACATATGGACACTTGTTATTTTGTCATTATTTGTGGTTAAAATGCACGTGTAGTTGTAAATTTACCAATGAATTTGATCTAATGAATATAAACAACTTGCCCTAAGTTTTGCTGCTTTGACTTCTTTTAAGGAGTTTGTGTTAAAGTTTATAATGAAGTTATCCTTAGAGACTCTATGGTCTAATAATAAACCTAAGGTAGACGAGTTGGTGCTTTATCAACATTTTTAGTGCAAAAGACGTTTATGTGGGTTGGTTGTTTAAAACTAAAATGAAAGCTACTCGTAGAACTTTGCAACATAAGTTTGAGGATCAAAGTAATTATTGTCTGTCCTGGTGTGATAAAATCCATCTTTGTCTTACCTTTTTTTGCAGGATGGGAGAATTGATTTTGCAGAGTTCTCGGCGATGATGAAGAAAAGCGATGGCGGTGTTGGGGTTGGAGTTGGATCGAGCAGAACCTTGAGAGGCAATTTAAACTTCAATATAGCAGATGCCTTTGGAGGTCAAGACTCATCCTGATAAGCTAACATAGACCTATATCTTTTTGTACAGTTAGAAAGCAAGGGACACAGAAGAGAAGTCTTAGTCTTAACCGCAGACAGCTTCAAGATTTATGTTGAGATGTTATATTTCTTAAACTCAATTAATGGATTTCATAAATTTAGTCTAGTTATCAAATCGTTATCATTTTGTGTATCTATTAAATTGAATTTTCTTCATTTATACTTAACTAACTATCTGTGAGGCTTACGCATCATGTTTTTCCCTTTTTGAAATGATTATAAAATGCATTTGCGGTTATGAATATAAAAAAGATGGTAAGAAACTGGGTTGGTATTTCTAACTAAGATTTTTAGACTCATGAGTTTAAGTAAACTCATGATAGTGATATAAACTCATATCCCGAACTTAAATCGTAAACTGAAAAGAGTTTATTTTTATTATTAAATAGGTATTACTAGTGTATAATTAAAATATAAAAATGACAACAATTTGATTTAAATATATTTTAAATCCAAATAATTGAAATTAAATCCACCAACATTCCTCATTTATTATATTTAACAAAGAAATTTCTATAAAATTTACATATAAGGCTGCAAAAGATAATCATATTCAAAAGGTTAATACGAGTTTAAGAATAAGTTAACACATTTTTGTAAGTTAGAAATGTAAAAACGGTAAACTTGGTGTATAAATTCGTGAGTTCAACTGAGTTTATAACTGCCATGAGTTTACTAGTGACTCAACTCGTTTTTGTAAGCTAGAAATATAAAAACGGTAAATTTAATAAGTTAACCCATGGTTTGACAACAATGTTGCTAACCTATATTGAATTCCTCTATTGGATGAACATATAAATGAAGAGAGTTCTCAACTATAAGCACAGTGAATGGTGAAAATAGATTCCATAACTGTGAAATAATCTAATTGACTTCTGTAAAATTAGATGTTACTGTCTTAGATGTTCTTGTCATTTGATAAATAATATTTTAAATTATCATTTTGTTTTATTCCAAAATTAAAACCATTTAGGTAATTTTGTTGCAAAATTTAATTCCAAACTAATTCTTAGAAACTTCATTAGGTTACTTTAGGATCTTGAACTGGGATTTACATATTTAGTAGAATTTTTGTGCGTTTTCCCCTAGTTTAAATATCCATAATGTAATAAAAATATTTCATATATTGACCATTCATCATTCAACTCGTAAAAAGAGACTGTATACTTTCAAACATCATTAAAAATGTCTGAGGTAATATATGGGTTGGTATAAATAATTTGGTGCCTTTCTATTAAATTTTGTCTAAAAGATAGAAGAGAAAATTTCAATTCCTGACATAAAATGATAAAAGCAATAAAAATCAATATATTCATATCATAAATTTATCATTATACCAACATATAATAAAATAATTATTCCGTCCGGTCCTTAATTATAAAACTCAATTGATTTTTTTAGAAAGATTAAAGAAGTTAAATAAGTAACTTAATTAATATATATACAGCATATTATTAGATTATATATTAGTTGATAATAGTAGCGGAGCCAGAAATTACAATTAAGGGGGAAAATATTATAGAATAGAACCCAAATTTTTATAAAATTATATTTCAGCCCTAAAAATTTCAATATCTTCATTTTAACCTCTTCAAGAAACAAATAGTATAGACTAAAATGAAAATACTGAAATTTGTATAACGCAGAAATACAATTTTCTAAAATCTGGGCACATTCTATAATTTTAGGAGGGCGGGGGCCACCCCTAGCACCCCGTACCTCCGCTCTTGATTGATAAGTCAGGTAAACCTTAATTTATAGTATAAATGATAAATATTAATACTTTGAAGTTATTCAACCTTCTTAATTTCTTTAAAAAAAAAAAAAAGAATCGAATGAATCTTATATTAAACACAAAAAGAAATAACTACCATAGCTAATTCTAATATTCTTGCACTCCCAAGAAAATCTGCGTCTAAGATTCAGCTAATCTGTAAGTATGTAGGTAATTATATATAGGAGCATACTTTTTTTCTTTTTTTGGGGGGACCGAAATACTAGCATACAAGACTATTCTTACATTACATTAGGTTAATTATATCATTACATCAAGTTTTTAAATCAAACTGATATGTGTCCTGTTTTTTAATATTTGTTTATAGTTGAATGATAATAACTCAAAAATAGGACATATGATTATGTATGATTAGAGAACTTCACTATGGGGAAGTACTCCATCAAGTCCTAAAAATTAGACATAGTTGACTTCTTTTTTCTTTTTTTTTTTGGGTTATATTAAAGAAGTTAACTAAGTTATTTAATAATATTATATGTCGTATATCATTAAATTATATATTATTTTATAACTTAGGCAACACATTTGGGAGAAAAACAATAAAATATAAAAATTTTAAAATAATTTAATTAGTTTCCTTAATTTTCTCAGAAAAATTAGCATTTACAGATTTTATTTATGTGTGTATATTTATATAGGGTTTAATATTTCTACTTTTGTTGTAGATTTTTTTTTGTCACACTCACATAAATGTAAGTGGATCCCATTATAATGAGAAGAGAAAAAAAAATATTAAAAGGATCTACTTACTTTTATATAAGTAGAGCAGAAAAAAAAAATTCTATAATAAAAAAAGAAGGCTAAAGTATACATTTGGTCTTTTATGTTTGTCTCTAGTATCATTTTAGTCCCTTAAGTTTGTAAAGTACATGTTTGGTCCCTTAATGTTAACACCGTTAGTCTCACTTAACGAAAAATACTGACTCAACAATTTTAAGTGATGACTGTACAATTAAATGTAGATTAAGTATGCTAATATGTTAATATTTTAATAAATTAATATTTTAAATCTTATTAATTGACAAATATTTATTTTTCTTCAACAAAAAAATATTTATTCTTCACAAATTTTGAAAAACCACAAAACAATATGTGAAGATTAATTTTTTTTAATTAATAGGATTTAAAATATTAATTTATTAAAATACTAACATATAAGCATGTTTGGTCAGCATTTAATTGTAACGTCATTGCTTAAAATTGTTGAGTTAGTATTTTCCATTAAGTCAGACTAACGGTGCTAATATTAAGGGACCAAATGTATACTTTACGCGAGGTGAGGGCAAATCAGTCTTTTCACAGGAAACGGATAGGATAGGCCCTTTCGGGGTGTAAAGAAGATCGCGTTCAGGAGAGCGAGACACGAAGTTCTCGTCTCTGTTCTTGGAGACTGAGAGCGTCTCTAAGCTAAAAAATGGCCGCTGCTTCTCTTTCCTTGTGTGCTTCATTAGCGTCCAACCTCACCATCTCTCACAAACAACAAGCGTCTTCATTCCCCTCTACTTCTTCTTCCTCTTCCACACGCTCTCTCTTCTCTCGCCTTCCCTCTCCCAAGCTCTCTTCTCATTCATTTTTCTCCTCACGCCTTCCCTTCCCATCCCTCCCCAAATCATCGGAATCTGAGACCGCACAGGCTGAGCCTGAATCTCCAGTGGCTCAGGTTGAACCTCAAGCACCGGAGGTTGGAGCCGTCGAAGCTGTCTCAGCCTCCCCGCAAGAGCAGGCTCCGAAGCGGGAAGAAGTTTTTGCTGTTGTAATGGTGAGTTAAAATTGTCAGAATGAATAGTTTATTCAATGTGGTTTGAAATTGTTGATGAATGATGGCGAACTCTGTAATTTTGTTGGTATTAAGTTTCGCCCAATATCGTTTTTCTATTGATTAAATTATCTATTTGTTAGCTAGATTGTTAGGCCCATTTGGTTTTATTACCTGGAAATAAAGTGTATCTAGTCCTTGTGCGAAGTGGTGAGAATGGCTTAGGATTAAAACATGAATATGTCCTTGTTTTTTTATTATCTTTTAGATTTGTGCGAACTTATGAGTTGTGGCCTTTTCAACTATTTCGACCGTTCGGTATTTTGGATACAGCTTTCAGCTGACATAGCTGATAACTGGTATCTTGTGTTCTTTTACTTTCAACTAATGATCTTTTTGCTTTGTTCAGATTGGCTCACGTCAGTACATCGTTTTTCCCGGGCGTTTCATTTATACTCAGAGGCTCAAAGGTGCTAATGTCAATGATAAGGTACTGGCCTTGTTTGCTCCTATCTAATTGCTGCCAAATGACTCCTAGTAATCCGTCATTTACTCTTTTTTCCCCTTGAACTATTGCTCTCCGTCGTTCCTTCATTGAAACCAATGTTTTTTGCTCCCTATTTTGGTTGTGAGCAATAGCATTGCCAACTCTCAACTAGGGATTTCGCTTGGGAGTTGACATTTATGAAACAACTAAAGCTGATGCTATTATTCTGTTATTATAATGAGGTGGCCGGGTGGAAATTATCAACAGAATAGCAGCAAGTTAGCATAGATCATCATGTATACATACATAAATTACTATATGTTATTCTTGCTATTATCTCTATAACCATCGTGGATGATTCCTAAGAATGTGGAACTTTTCCAACTGCCTTTTGTTGTTGTATAAACCAGGTGATATGGTTCATGAAAGGATTAGTCCCCCAATGCAAAGTAACAGTGCTCCATAAAATTGTTCAGAAATTGATTATTATAAAGGACTGCCTAAGACTATATGCTTCATGTTTCTTAATATAAGTTAGACCTTATGGCCAGGCTAGTAGCTTAAGATGTGTCAGTTTTTCTAAGGGATTCAAAGCTAAAAAAAATTGACGAGTTTATTAGACCTAAAATCTGTCAAACCAACTTATGTATGTATTGTCAGTCTGCTGCCTCTGTTAGAGCAATGGTACAATATGTATGGATGCGTTTGATCTTCAAGCTTTGTTTGCTGTACTGTTAATTGGAATTAAGCTCTTTTACAGATCACCCTGAATAAGGTGTTACTAGTTAGCTCAAGGACAACTACTTATATCGGTAAACCAGTGGTAACAAATGCTGTTGTTCACGCCACTGTTGAAGAGCAGGTACATCTCTTTCACTTCTACTCGTGCAAATGGTAAAATTATTTCTCTACCCCTTTACTTATATAATCTGAATGCAGGGTTTAGATTCCAAAGTGATTGTCTTCAAGTATAAAAGGAAGAAGAACTACAGGAGGAATATTGGCCACCGACAGGTATTGCAGTTTTCTCTTTACCTTCTTTCAAGTAAGCTATTAATGAAAAAACTTTTGCAATTACATTGGGCCACTTCAAGTGGCTTCATAGTGATTTCAGAGTTTGGCACACGTGTGAATTTCTCCCATGTCAAAGATTCTGAGAGACTTGTGGATTTTGCAAGTGTGCATGACTGTTAGGGATGGAGATTGTGTTTTTAGCCGAAACTAGTCCATGGCAATAAGCTGTGATGATGCATACTTGCAAACTATTTTGATGTATACATCATGCATCTACCATCTCCAATCTTCAGTATTGACTTTTTTTTTCCCCTCTTGCTTTATTATTATAAAGTTACTCTTCATAAACTCAACCAAGGATGCAAATTTATACACCTTATGAGTTATGATGCTGCCGTGTTAGTGCTTCTGTTCTTATCTATATATTGTTTGCGAATTTTGATTTCTATTGATTATACAATAAACGGGAAAGTACAATCTCTCTCTCTGGCATTTTTGCTGCATATTAGATCTTTCCTTCTATACATGAAAATGACAGAACACAGTGCTATGTATTTTCTCTGGGGGTAGAATCTGGTGATAAGGGATTCGAATTCTAGGAAGCACATTTGTTAAGAAGGCTTTAATCTTAATGCTCTCTGCCTGACAGAGATTAAGCTCAAATGCAAAGTGACTTGGGAAAACTCTGGGTTCAGACCAAAAAAAGAATCTGCTGATATGGACTGGCTGAGCGTTCCAAATTGCTCTTTAAGGAAATCCTCACCTTTATGTGTTTTGAACATGTTACGGGGCAGTAGAATAATAAGCCACGGCGTAGTAATAAGGTCTCTAACTACTTGCTGTTGGAGAGTTGTACCAGAACTAGTGAGCTGTAGAGCATTATAAATAGGCAATAGCTACACCTGTAATCACTAAAGAAGTGTTGAATAAGAAATTACTTTCAGTTCTTCTCTCTTCCGATATTTCTCATTGGTCTGTACTCTGTACCAGAACATCACTATTTTACTAGTCTTCTGGAATTCTGGGTTATAGTTTATCTTTCTAAAGGAAAAGTTCATGCTGATGATAATCAGTTCCCATCCTGATATGAAAAATTCCTACTGTATCCCAATTGACGACCTAAGAAGGTTGTAAATTTAATTTTAGTCCACGTCCTGGAATAATTTTGAATATTTTTTGTTCTTATATACTAAATGCTTAATATAATTCGTCTTATGTTGTTTGACTTGGGTTTCCATCTTTTTGTTGCAGCCAAATACACGCATAAGGATAAATAGCATCACGGGCTATGAGGACTACCCAGCAGTTACCATGGATTCTCTGAACTCTTAGGATATTATTCAAATATCTACTTTGCCAATGTTTGTATCTTCCTCAGTGTTATGTTTAAATTTTCTTCAATTAGTTGTTGCTTAAAGTTTGTATCTTCCTCAGGGTTTAGATTCCAAATTGATAATAAAGTGATTTCCTTTTGCTTCAATCGCAGTAGGGAGAACGTAAATTTTACCTAAAAACAAAAAGAGAATGAAAAATCGTAAAATGTAAAATTGTACCATAGTAAAATCGTAGAAAAATCGTAAAAACTTAAAAGCGTTTGGAAAATTAGTAAAATCGTTTTAAGGGGAAAAAAATCGTAAAAACGTAAAATCGTAGTGATAAATCGAGTTTTTAACTACCATGTTCAATGGTATTATTCCAGCTATTTGTTGTACCTCAATTTTCCGTTAATTCGTTTGATCTATAAGTTAGTTGGCTACTGTTCATCTGTTAATTTGTTTGCTTCAATCTGGACTTGAAGACTTTTTCTAATATGTACATTTACCATTCAATTAGGTCAAATCAGAATGATAATGAAGATATTTTAGTATATCTAATCGAAATGATACCTCTTGAGTTCATAGGAGTTAGCACTTGTTACATTAATGATTGAATTCTTTAAAAGCAGATTATAACATATGAGGTAGATATGTGAAATGAGTTTTATTTCAATTTTCATGAATAAACATTTTTGAAGACTCTCAAGGTGATCCTATACAAGCATTAGACAACAAATTGAGAGACTTTCCATAAAAGACCCCTAAAGGGACATAATCTGGCATAAAATACTTCAAAATTTCACTGCAAAATTAAGAAATTTAACATTATATTTTATGATCAATTGCCAAAATGCTCTTCACTAATTTTTTTTTTTTTAAAAAAAAAAGATGAAAATCATCATCCACCATCACTGTTATTAAACTTGTTAAAATCTTGATTGAACTTGTCATTTTAGTATCGGCATATGGTTATTTTTATCATTTTAATAAATTTATTTAGATTTTTACTACTCCCCCAGTCTTAAATATATGATATACTCCCTCCGGTCCTAATTATATGACATATTTAACCTTTTTTGGAGAAATTAAGGAGAGGAGTTAAATTAGTTAATTTTACTATTTTTCCTAAAATACTCTTATATAAATTTTAAATGACAAAAGTAAAAGTAAATTAATAACCTTACCATATATCTCTCTACCCTATAATTTTCCTTTCCACATGTTTTCTAATTGAAATAATAGTCTTGTTATATAATTAATATATGTATGTATGTATATGTATATATATACATACACACACGCACACACACACATACACACACACATGTATATATGCACACACACACACATGTATATATAGACACAGGTATACACACACACATATAAATATATATAAACACACACACGTACAAACACACACACACATACACGTACATATATGTGTGTGTCTACACACATATACATATACGTGTGTATGTGTCTATATATATATATATTGGCAAATTAACATTCATTGATTGATAAATAAATTAAAATCCAACAAAAGCTTCATTGACTAGAAGAGTTTACGCACTTATATACATATATTCACTAAAAATCAAACACACTTGAGAACAAAATAGGGGGATATTTTAGGAAAAAATTGACAAAACTTAGAATATTGTCTTATAATTAGGACCAAAATGAACCTCCAAATGTTGTCTTATAATTAGGACCGGAGAGAGTAATTTATAGTAGTCATATATTTGGGACAGGATATAATATCATTTGTCTATTTGTCAATTCGTTATAAAAAATCAATAGGTACATGGTTTGAAACTTAAAAAATAAAAACTAAAATGAGTACAAATTTAAGAATTAAAGATTATGAACCCCTTTGGATCAACAAAAATTTGGTGAAGGAAATGGAAAATCAAAATTTTCCAGTGGCGGCAATCATTTGGCTAGATAATTACTAGAGTAAATACCTTTTTTGCTCCTTTACATAAAACGTGATTCCTATTTTGGTCCTTTGCAAAAAAAAAAAATCGACTTTTATTCGTCCTTTTTATAGACTAAAAATGACTTTTTGAAAATTCATAAGAGATCAAAATATCAACCAATTGAATGTATTTTGAATTTGTGAGGGACTAAGAAACTTTTTTTTTTTTTTTTGGATAAAGATCAAAATAGGCATCGTATTTTTTTTTTTTGTAAAGGACCAAAAAAGATATTTATTCTAATTACATTACTAGTATCATTTTGCGACAGGAAATCAACCTGCTTTACATAAATGAAGCTGAACTTCAGGAGTATTTACTATTTAGCGTATAAGAAAATAAATATTTAATTTAATATTATAATAGTAAAATAATAAGCTGAGTACAATAACAAATTAACAATTAAACATTTACTGGCCAAAAAAAAAAACAATTAAACATTCATATGTGACGATAGAATTTGAATATGAATTTTCTACCCAAAAAAAAGAATTTGAATATGAATTTACAAGTAGTATTCTTAAAACCTCACTTCTCCTATCCTGACAAAATTGCCCATGGCAGTTTTTTAATATTCCAGTACTACCCTCCAGGTTTAAACGGTTACACCTTCTTCCCGGGTCATTCTCTTCTTCAACGTTCAGTTCTTCACAGCTGTTCGTCACCTCAGCGCAGTGCATGAGCTTTGTGGCCGCTCGTATTCCCATCATGTTCGCAACCCCTTGGTCCTCTAGCCGTATCCGCCGTCGCCGTCGCCGCCGTCGCCGTCTCTTCCTTCTGATTGATCGTAGTTGATCGTGGCCAGCTTCTCCGCCGCAGTTCGTTTGTTCTCATCGTCGTATTCGGTTCAGGTGAGGGTCTGAATTCGTTCTCCTTGGTCTGGTAGATTCTTATGTTCCTTTGTTATTTTTCTTCAGCTCATTTTTTATAAAATTTCATGGTTTGTCATGCCTGCGTTGTGTTATGATCTTAAAAAAGTAACCAGAGAAAATACAGCCGAATCAGATTAGAAAATCCGTTGAATCCATTCCATTCATATATTATCAAGTATTCTTGGATACTTATACATATATACCACTGGGAATATTACTGCTGCAAGAATAGCTAACATAATAGCTCCTTTCCACCACAAGTATTTTACATTGCTACATTCCCTAAGTTGAATATATATTGTCTATTTCAAGTCTTTCTTGAACATCCTCAATCAATTCTTGCAACCATCTCTCACTATCCTCTGTATTGTAACATGTAGCGCTTGAAAGAAATTCAAGAGAAATTCCCCATAAAGAAACAAACAGCAATTGAAGTTCACATTTAGCAAAATTGAACTCTGGACAATAGATGCAGTGTTCAAAAGGGTTCACATCACAACACTCCAGTCAAGCACGTATAATCCATAGGACAAATAAAAAAAAAAATATGGGTGGAATAGAGAGGGCTAGCATGACCAAAAATATTTTTAGCAAAATAGCTGCAACTTAGCTTAGTCACCAAAAATATTTCTAGCAAAATAGTCGGAACTTAGCTTAGTCATTCTTGTAATATTCAATAACTCAAGCCAGCGTCTCTTCGAAGCATATATGGTTGACATGTGGTTAATAGCTTAGTTATAGCAATGTAATTATCAGCACTAAATGACCCAAAGATCAAGTTACCACTGCCATGTGTAATGAGGAGGAGAGCCAAAATACTGGTTGAAAGGTGGTTAATAGCAACTTCCGCAATGATACCCTATAGTTTTGTATTTGAGAAAGTTCTTCTCTTAGAGTAAGCCATAGTTACAGAACAAACATAATAGCCACGCACAATTATAATGCTAAGCCCTATCAGTACGTGTTATTGACTCATTCTCGTCGATTCTTATATGTTCTCTGTCCCTGACCCATTCTGACTCATTGTGATCTTGTTATATGTTCTATGTTGTTGACCCAAACTCTGCCCTCACAGGCTTCTTCCCATAATATTTACTCCACAAACAATAAAAATCTGACTTTGGACCCGACACCTTGGACTCATCTCCTAACTAAATGTGCATTACTAGATAAAATTAACTGGAACTGATCAATCCCATTAATCCATCATGAGAACCTGTATAGCCTGCTGTGGTAATAAAACTCGGAAGCTGGATGAACACGATGCCATTGGGAGAAGCTGAGGAAGACCCAAGGACGCCATTGCTGCCGGTGGTCCTTCTCTTCTTCTTGGGTGCAAGAGTGACACAAGCAAGGGAGGGGAAGACTAAGGTTGTCGTTTTAGTGAAAGAGGATGGGAGAACAGTGCCCACTTTGGTGAAGATGAGGAACTCAATGGTGGTTTACTTTCTGTCTGTTAGGTGGGGGTGTTAATTGCTCCATTTTTAATATATGAGGGCCAGAATTTCACCCTTAAATACTTTGGGATGCTCAGCGAAACTCCAAAAATAGTTCAGGGTGTTGAGCACACCTTTACCCTTTAAAAAATTAAGAAATAGTCATTTTGATACAGATATTATAAAAGAATAAAGAAAAAATCTAAATAAAATGGTAAGTGTATAATTGCCAACGTATAATTGGATCCCCTCCTCTCTTGAATCAAACAAGAATTATTAAAATACCTCCCCTCATCTGGAATAAGGGTTTGAACATTCAGCAATGTTCTTTTATATGGAGCATAATAATCACCTGGATTTCTGAATTTCATTTGCTAATTTTGTTTATTGGTTGGGTATGTCTCAGATGACTCTTGTGACAGATTCTCCTGAAAATTCATCGAGCAAGGATGATTTTATTGCGCATCTGGATTCTGTTCTAGATGCAAGTTCACCAGATGCTGCACCATCAAGTAAAGAAGTTGAGAATCAAGATGACTCTGAGACTAACAGGTTCTGTTTACAAGCTGTTTAATTTTGTTATGTAATCCTAGAATGAGTTGTTGGTGTTAGCCTTTTCCAGTATAATTTAGTATACTGTAGCAATTTGGACCTTATTTCCAGATTTTCTATTTGCTTGCTAGCTTGTTTCTATCTTTCCACACAAATGATTACGAAATCACACTTAGCTATTTTTGAATCAGTATTGATGGTTTTTACATATGTAAATTAATGAAACCTCACTTGTTGCTATTTTGTATGGCTTTTCTATTGTTTTATATTTTGGTCAAATTACATTGATATTTGTTTCAATTTATAAATTGATGCAGAATTAAAAGTGGTAAAGTTGAAGGCACAGAGGAGACTCGGGGGTCTACTTCACATGGATTTGTGGAGGAGAGTTTAGGTGAGTTTGATGATCTTATTTGTCGTGTTCTTTACTTTGCTGAGCCCAGAGTCTTACTCATTGTAAGCCTAATAAAGTCTAACTTCCCGGATTTTTATATGCAGTACCTTTATTTTTGAAGGAAAATTAACATCTAAGAGATATGTGGTGACTTTCATAGTTTTTTTGTGCATCTAAAGCACCCTCAAACAATTTTGCTGGTTTGATGTGAAGGCATTTGCCTTGGGTCAATGTCTGTAACATCCATTTTAATCAAACTCAAACAGCCAAATCATTGTTCTCCGTACTTCATAGAGAAAATCAAATGAATTTGCTAACAAACCATGTAAACTCGATCAATTGTTTCATTACTAGGATTAAAAAAAGAAGTGTATATTCTCATGTAATGCAGATTAACCAATGCTCAGTTTTAGTCTTTAGAATACAACTCAGTCGCTTTGGCTTAGAAATCTTATGACTTGGAGGTTTTTTTCCCCTTTTTGTTGATTGTTGTTGTAGAGGTGACTGTGAAGGATGATGTATGTACACATCCTGGTTCGTTTGGAGATATGTGTATACGTTGTGGACAAGAGTTAGATGGAGAATCTGGCAAGACATTTGGGTACATACATGAGGTATGGATAGTCTAAAATTTATTTGTGTGGTAAAATGTTGCTATTCTGAACAAAGTTTTGCTGGGGCAATCATTTACATGTATCCAAGTAATAAACTTAGCCCATGCCTGATTGCCGAAGTTACCCGGCTGTTTGTTGATTTGGTCACATTTGTTACAAGGCATAGGTGAAAAACTGAAAATAAAGAACATTTATTTGATTGTTGAATTGTTTAGCTATTCAAAATGGCCTCAGTCTGCAGCATAGCTAACAACTGAAGGGTTTTTATGCTGTATGGTAGTTTGAAATACGAAGATTCTTTCATGTTAGATTCATTATATTGTATTACTTTATTTTTTTGGGGTAAATTGTATTACTTTAATCTACAATACATAAATCTTTTTTTGAAATTCATGATTTGATTAGCTGATGGTTATAGCTTGTGACTGGTGTTCAGGGGCAAGCCAATCTAACCGGTCTTAGCTGAATTGTCATCCACTAATCATTATATATGATGGAAATACTTCGAATTTGCAGGGATTGATATTTAGCGATGTGGAAATTTCCAGATTGCGCAGTACAGACATGAAGAATTTATTACGCTATAAAAAGCTGTACTTGGTTCTTGATTTGGATCACACATTGCTGAATTCTACTAATCTTGCTGAGTTGAACTCAGAAGAGGTGTATTTACTGATCCAGACAGGTTCTCTGACAGGTTAGTATGTTAATTGTGTGCTTTTGCTTCTGACTCTTATTGTTTATATTATATATAGTGGTTTTAGTAATGCATCTATGAATAACTTTCCTTTTCATCCTCCTTTATTGTTTCAACTAAATATCAAGCAATGTACCTTAGTGGCTGTAGTTCTCATTATAACAGAAGAAACCTTGATATTCTGTTGCCATTTTATTTTTAAAGTTGTTGGTGACCTTGTTATTGCCAGGAAAGAGTGGTAGAGGAATGAATGTGTCCCTTCTTTTAACCCTTACTATGAGAAATGCTGGTCACAAATGTGTCCTTTTTAACTTACATGCTGAGTGCATTTTGAAAATTTCCAACAAAACCAATATGCTCATGTAGGCTTTGTACAATTTTGATAATTAATATTACTTCCGGTCCTAAATATAAGACATAGTTAACTTTTTTTGGGAGAGATTAAGAAAACTAAATAAGTTTCTTAATTATATCATATGTTATATATCCTTAGATTATATATCAATTTTTAATTTAGGTAAAATAGTTTGGAGAAAAAATGACAACTACAAATACTTTAAAGTAATTTAATTAGCTTCTTTAATATTTCAAAATAGTCAACTTTGTCTTATATTTAAGACTAGAGGGAGTACTACTTTGAGAAAGCTAGTCCAATAAGCTTGGTGAACCATCAGAAAATGAGGGCATCATTCTTTTAAAGACATCAGGGTATTTGTGCCAAACGTATGGTAATTAGCGTCCATCACATAGAAAAACACAATCATGAATATGTTAGAATGTTATACTGAATTTGTAATTTGAAAAAAATATGACGTATCAAACTTGTGAATATCCTAATCGTGTGGATTTATCTTTTGACACCCTTTGCAAGATTTCATCTCACCTGTAGTGTCCCGGTGTTTTCATTCCTTTCTATATATGTCACCTTTCTAAATCTTTACATGATGAAATGAATAGATGTTTCTAAAGGCAACCTCTTCAAGTTGGATTATATGACTATGATGACCAAGTTGAGGCCTTTTGTCCGCACATCAGCGACCAATAAGGCTTGAGAAGAGACCATTGCAACGATAACTTCATCATCACTGTTTTCATCTCTTACAACCAAATTTACATTTGGCCTTAGAGGATTTTCGTCTCTTTTACATTCTGGCCTTTTTCCTACACTTAGCAGCAAAATGTCCTGTCTTGCCACAGAAAAAACAACTACCGTTCTTCTTGAATTTGGGGTTAGAATCACTGGGTTTGTAATCAGATTTCTTTTGTTTTGGTGTTTAGAATCGTACCTCTTGTTGTGCGGCTTTCCTTCCACTAGATTGGCTTTTGCAGTAATCTGTTTTCCCTTTTCTGCTTGTATCGCCTTTCTGTTTGTATCTTCTATGATGATGTGTGTAATCAGATCTGACAGCGGCAATTGTTTCTGCTTATGCTTGAGTTGCTGCTTATAATGATTCCATGTCTCTGGCAGTTTTTCAATCAGAACTCCTGCCACAAATTCATCTGGCAGATTGATATTTTCAGCCCGGAGTTCCTCTAGCAGTTTGTGATACTCGTTAATCTACAGCTTTATGTCTTTGTCTTCAACCATTTCCCATTTATAGAAATTTCCCACAACGAACTTTTGTTTTCCGGCATCTTCAGCAGTGTATTTGTGAATGAGTGACTCCCAGATCTTTTGTGCCTCCTTGTACACACAATACACATCGAACAGATCATTAGACAGAGTACTTATGAGGGTGTGTCTGCAAACCTTATTGGCATATGTCCATGCATCCTTCGCAGCCTGGTCAGATTCTAGCGCAGGTTGTGGTTGATTGAGAGCAGTAGCCACACCATGCATGTCAAGGACTGAATGAACTCATTCTTGCCACCGTTTGAAATTCTTTCCATTGAAAACCTCAATCTTGGATGTATCAGGAAAAGGTATGGGAAGCGGCATTGCCAAAGGCACCGATACGACATTGAGATTAGGAACATCGTGATTCTCAGGAACGTTGTTAGCAGCGTCGTTGTCCATGCTCGCTGTATAACTCTATAGATTGTTGAATAAATTAGGAGCAATCTGGAACAAAACCGGTATGAGTGATCTGAGTCGCGTATGGGAACGCTGTCCTATAGAGTTATTCCGTAACTACCGGCAAACTGGAAACAGTACTCCCCAGGATTAAACAGACCCTTCTCGCTCTATGTCAAGGCGGCAGAACTGGCAAAAGATAATGGTAATCGACAGCAAGAAAAATAGGCAGAGGAGAAAAGGCTGTGTAAAAATCGTTCCAAGCACTTCGTCCGACTTCCTTTTGTAAACGCCGTCCATAGAGAGCCAACGGACGTGAAACCATTCGGACGACGCATCCCTCGCGACCCAATAGACGTTGCCTGAAAGATCGAGTCTACTCGTTGACAACGGTAAAGTCGTCCGGATAGGCGCTCGGCCGTTGACAACTATTGGTCACGAAGGGTTCTCAACTTTTAAACCCTAAATATGGAGCCTTTTCGGTAAGCCTCCAAAAATTAAATTATTATTTTAGTAAACTAAAATAATATTTCTTTAGAGCAAAATATTTTCACAAAAGTGCCGGTGTCAATATATTACTCGCGCGCAGGGGGGAAATCGCCGGATTTCCACTGCGTTTGCCTCTTGGTGGCCCATTGTTGTGCGCATGAGCCCACTACTCCTCAAGCCTCTTTACAAGCCCAATATCATATGATTCTATATATAGGCTTGTACTCTCCTTTCCCCAAGCAATGTGGGATTTTGTTTCTTTGACACACTCATATGTTTACAACAAGAAGAACGAGCAATTAACTTTATATAACAACTTCTTAAGAAAACGCTCTGGGCGTATCTGAGTCATGACGTAATCTCCCACCTCAAACTCCTGATGATGGCGATGGGCGTTGATGGTTAGCTTTTCCTCGTTATTGCTCAAGGATAACTTGCAGTTGACCTTAAGATGAATGGTGTGAAGACGTTCGGCAAAAGCTTTTGCAGATTCAAAGGTACATGTGGCAAGAGGGGTAGGCATAAGGTGAATGGCTTTTTTGGGTTATAACCTAGAACTACTTGAAATGGATTCTTACTAGTGAACCGATTGATTGAGTTAATATAAACAAACTCCATTTTAAACAAGAGGGAATCCCAAGTTCCAGGTTTATCACCAATTAAGCTTCTAAGCAGGTCGCCTAGGCTATGATTGGTTACTTTAGTTTGACCATCAATTTAAGGGTAAAACGCATAGGAGAACTTTAAATTGAGTAATGGAAAGCTTCCAAAAGTAGCCTATGTAGATGGACAACAAGTCCAGTTTCTCTGCCCATCTCACCTCATCTTCAGATCCTCGCCATTGAAATTGTAATCTAAGGGTCCAGATCATATTTTTTGAAATACTGCATGCGGTAATTTTTACCGCATGCAATATTTCGAAAATATCATCTAGATCATTGGATCAAAATTTCAATGACCAGATCTGAAGATGAGGAGGGATGGGTAGAGAGAGATGGGGAGAGTATCTGCTTCCATGGACAACCTTTTGAAAGAACAATTTAGCAAAATGTGAAGTGTCAGTAGTTTTGCAACATGAAATGATGTGAGCCATTTTGAAAAACCTATAAAAAACAACTAGGGCAGAGTCATGTCCTCATGTTATCTTGGGTAATCCTAAGACAAAGTTTATGCTAATATCCTTCCAAGGCGCCTTAAGGATTGGTAAAGGTGTATACCATCCAGTGTTTCACTTCTCTACTTTAGTGGTATGGCAGGTGTGACATTGGGAAAGGTTCCTAGCTATGTCACGCTTAAGGTAGGCTATAGTCTACTAATAAGGATTTGGTTTAGTGAAAGAGGTTAGTTTTTTATAATGTGGCGAACCAAGCTTCGAATTTCGAATCTTAACTGGGAGAGGTATTCACATTTAGTGCTCTAAGAAGTGAGTGTCATGTCCGCAATCCCATCAAAATATGCTTTTTAGTAATTTATTAGCTAAACCATCGACCTTCTAATAATAAAAATGACAAGAAAGAAATAACCTGTTAAGATAATTTGAATACAATAATACATGATAAATAACAGTGATGTCACCTAAGTGAGTATAAAACATATATATATATATATATATATATATATATATATATATATATATATATATATATATATATATATATATTTTTTTTTTTTTTTTTTACGCCATGATTCATGCTAATCAATTATACTCGTTTTTTTTTTCCGCTACTATTTATACTCGTTTTTATAGATAAGGTTGAACACAACCCAGTGTGGCCCAATTTACACTTTGCGAGCCTGAACTTGGGATGACTTGGCCCAAAACTAGTAATGGGCTTAAGTCATAGGATTCTAAAACACAACCCAGTGTGGCCCAATTTACACTTTGCGAGCCTGAACTTGGGATGACTTGGCCCAAAACTAGTAATGGGCTTAAGTCATAGGATTCTAAAGTTTAAATTGAAAATTAGGCTAAATAAATATGGAGGCAACCTTAAATTTGTACTCCTTTTGTCTTTAATATAAGACATATTTTGATAGTTGGTCTTGGTCTTAAATATAAAACATAATTTCATATTTTTTAATATTTTCCTAATTTACCTCTATCGATACTCTCTTAAAAATATTCATGAAGGAAATGAATTGATAAATACGACTAGAATATTTTAAAAATACATGTTAGTATAACTAATTTAACTAACTTCTCTAATATATTCAAAATAGGTAAATATATCTTACAATAAGGATCAGGCAGAGTATTAAGTATCAAGGTTCATCAACTCGAACCGGCTACTAAATCGGAGCTAACACGAGGCCAAATCGGTGAGAAATTGAAGATTTCATAATTATTAATATGAAATTCTAAAGTATTGAAAAAATTGATTTTTTTTTTCAAATAACGAACCGGGTTGATGCTCGAACCAGTTTAACGAACGGTTTATTGGTTCTTGGTCCGAATTTCAAAACTCTGGTAAATGTTGACTTGGTCCAATGAGAAAGGAGAGACAAAGATAATAAAAAGAGAAAATTTAAACATATTTTTTCAGTATTTAATTCCAAAATTACCATTTAAATTTTTAGAGTCAACAGTTTCCATTAAATGAAACTATTTTAGTGTTAATGTTGATTTAAAGTATACTTTTTAAAGTTGAGATAAAATGAAACCATATGCAAATTTAAAAGACCAAACCTATACTTTAACAAAAGATATTTAAAATACTTATCTTTCTATTTTGCATCAAAAAATCATATTTTATTTTTTAAAAAAATTGTGGGTTTTTTTTTTTGGTAAAATATATTGTGGGTTAAACAAATCAGCCCTTGTAAGTTTGATTTCCCCTTACACCCGGTACAACACAAGCCCGGTCCTTAACCTAAGCGAGCTTAAATGGGCCCGATTGGCCCATTATAAGGGCCCAAGCATAGACATGCCGGAAAATGGCCTCGATAAATATTAAACAGATGCGTGATAAAACGAGTCTTCCGTGCCAAAAGCCGTCTTCAAATCTCAAATCTCACATCGCAAAATCTCTATTGGTGCGTCCCTGTTGAGTTCGAGACCGACCATCTTCGCTCCCCTCCATCTCTTTCTCTCTCTAAATTCGTCTCTTTTCGCCGGCGGGAAAAGATGTCGGGGAAGGGCGCGAAGGGTTTGATCACTGGCAAGACCCCTGCCGCCAACAAAGACAAGGACAAGAAGAAGCCTACTTCCCGCTCTTCTCGTGCTGGTCTTCAGGTCTTTCTCTAGATTTCTGTCTTTTTCTTATTCCTTTCTGGATCTTCACATCCTTAGGTTAATCGCCTTCACTCAGTGTTACTCTATACGATTCTTGTTTGTAGGAGGAGGAAAGAAATATAAATGTTTTTGTTCTGAAACTTGTGGCTGTGCTTCTTTGTTGATATAACTGTGTATGAGCGCGACATTAGCATTAAACTTGTTCATGTGTTTTGATTGTTTAATTACTTTATTATGTGTAGCTATAACCTTTTGTATTTGATTAGTGGTTAGTAGCCGTTGGAAGGCACGACTGTTGAAATATGGTTCCCAGTCGTGCTGTTACTTGCGCTGTTGTACATCTTTGAACTGAGCGGCAGCTTGAACTCTTAAATTGAATCTTGATTTTCCTTAAATATTTGTAGTTTGCCTGCTACATTAATGGGTGAGTTAATCTTCCAACTAAACATGGACATCTTATGCTTGATGGTGGAATGGAGAATGGTTGGGTAGGGATACAATTAAGTTATTAGACCAATCAATGTCTTGTGATGTCTAATATGCAGACAAATCGGTCTGAAAGAATTAGTGGACCCCCTGATTGGGTATTTTTGGGGGTTGGGGAGAAAGGGAGGTAGGGTAGGGGTTAGCTTGAACTGCATTACAGCCTATGAAGCACCAATACTCTAAAAAAAATGTCTAATGTATCGGGAACGTATCGGAAATGCCATGTCGGAATGAAGCCAATAGTATTTGAAGTAATGTATCGACATTCCGTATCAGGAACGTGTCGAAAATGCCGAGACGGAATCGGTGCTTCATAGATTACAGAACCATTGATTTTGAAATTAGTGCTTCCTTGCTCACTGCTGGAGGGGAGGCTAGATATTCTGAAAACTATTTTTAATTTTATGCGACATATTTACTCTCTTTGACAGTATTTTTGGGGGTTGGGGAGAAAGAGGGGCTACCTTGAACTGCATTGCAGCACCATTGATTTTGAAATTAGTGCTTCCTTGCTCGCTGATGGAGAGGAGGTTTTTGACTTTTTTGATAAGAAATAAGAACAAAGATTCATAGTCATTAAAAAAGGACAAAGGCAAAGTCACCGTGTGTCATAAGCAAAATTGAAGGTTCTTATGTTCTATTTACTGTTTGGTAGTGTTTTGTCTGATACAACTGTCTCACACATGTTGGTGTATGGCAAGACTTTTTTGTCTCACAAGTGTCTTTGGTTTTTAGGTATATTTGCAATATTGCAGTAGTTAGCTTCATTTTGGTTGGGGCAGGGGGTTAGTGGGGAGAGAGGTTCTATTGCAGCGTGATATTTCTTTTGGACTCTGCTAAACCATCAGACATGGACTATAGAAAAGAAAATAATAGGCAGACTCCTTACTAAAATGAAACAGATAGTGCTGGTGGTTTTGTTGATTGTAACAATTGACATACAGGCTTCTTCTTGTCTTACTTTTGTTTCTTTTTATGTGCAAAATTTGCAGTTTCCAGTTGGACGTATCCATAGGCTATTGAAGTCAAGGACAACAGCTCATGGTAGAGTAGGAGCCACAGCTGCTGTGTACTCTGCTGCTATCTTGGAGTATTTAACAGCAGAAGTTTTGGAGCTGGCTGGGAATGCTAGCAAGGATCTTAAGGTTAAGCGTATTACTCCCAGACATCTACAACTCGCTATCCGGGGGGATGAAGAACTCGATACATTGATAAAAGGAACAATTGCTGGAGGAGGTGTTATTCCTCATATTCATAAATCTCTTATCAACAAGTCTTCCAAGGAGTAAATTACAAAGAACCATCTAATTGATTAAACATTCTCTCTCCGCTAACTGTGCCTTTGTTGATGTTCCTTTTAAACAGTGGGGCAAAGAAACCTACAGTTGTCATTTATCATGGATAGACTTGAGTATGCTGTGGATATTTGAGTTTGATTTTCATTTCTGTCTTAGGATAGCTGTTTGATACATTGGATAAATTGATTATTATTAGAACTTCTTTTCCATTCATACCAATGGAATCACGCCTCTTGCTTGTTGATTAAGTTCTCATTGGTGGGATATGTTTGAGGTAATGCTTTTGCACCCATTTTTTTCATTGGGTTGGACTTGAAACTTTTATCCTTTTTCTATATGCAACTGCCAAGTGTCACTTGTCGTTCCCCTTTGGATCAAGAACAGAGGTTTCAACAAGCTGGTTGTTTTTGTTGTTGTTGGTTGGTTGTCTTAAAGCAACATGATTGTGATAAATGAAATTGATCATGGTATGATTATTGTGGTTATGATATATTACTGTGATGATCGGTGTGATGGGATGATGAATTTATCTTGTTTGTTGATCAGCTTGAAAAAAAAATTGGATTTTCTCAGATACACTTTCACACTCTTAAGCAGATTGGTTTCCCTTTTTCAACTCCAGCATGGTTTGTGTGTAATAAGAAATTAAGAATTGAAGATGCTGGAATATTCAGTTTTAAATCCCTTATAAATTGTATTCAGAATGAAGGACCAAAGCTCCTAAAACATATGAAATGACCCATATGCCCTTTAATCTCATCCCGACAGTGAAGAGAGAGATTTAAGGAATGATCACTCGGTTTCTGCCACAGCCTACATGTACAGTCCTAGACCTTCCACATGACTGTGCTTAATATTTTCCCTCAGACGTGCAGAACACAGTATATCATTTCATTTACCAAAGAGCTTTCACCCTATTAGATGACAAAACTATTTGATCCGGTGATATGTTAAAGCTCAAGTAGTGTTAAATTTTGACGTTGATTAATCAAAAGGAATAGGGAGCTAGTCCCTAATAATATGGTGAACCAAGGTTTGAACCCGTGCTAGGAGAGGTAGGGCCGCACATATAAAATGTTTTGAGCAAGATTGTCTCTCATCCTCTTTATTGGTAATGGTAGATCGGTATTGCCCAGAAAACAGAAGGAAAATGAATTGAAATGGGATTTTCTTCCTCTTACAATTACCAAGATTAAAACTTCCATTTTTCGCATTGGAAGATGAACCAGAAGCAAGCAGAAGGCAAAGAAGCCATGAGCATGCGATAATGCCGGGAGTACGAGTCTTTTTTTCCCCAATATCTTAAGGAATTTTAGGTATTCTTATATTTAGTCCATCAACGTAATTCTCCCTTTATTTTTCTCCTACAATCTAAGTTTGAGAATGTCTAATGAACCAGCAAAATAGAATAGTACTATCTCCAATTTTAAAGGGGTTCACTTTAATCCTAAATATAGTGCCTTAATCCATTTGCCTCCCAAATTTATTTTTTATTTAAAGTATCTTTATTGATTACGCATGTTATGGGGCTCAGTTCCCATATACATTATTAAAGAGGATAGTTTAGAAAAATCAAGATAAATTTATGACAAACAAATAATTTAATTAATTTCCTTAATATTTATAAATTAGTTATTTAGTCTTTCTATTAAGGATAGGCGATAGTATTTGAACTTGCAACCCCATAAGCAAAGACTCGTCATTTGTATATATCATATTGATATTTTAACTTAATTTGTTTATATTCATGAAACTTAATGCACGTCTTTCAATTGAAAAAATAAATAAATAAATAAATAAAATTGAACAGACATATCGAGACGTAAAGATACGGTTTCTTTACACAATTTAAATGCATACACAGATACAAAAATACCAATACCAGGTTCAAAATTGTTGCGTATAATGTCGAGTCATGCAAACCATATAGGATTAATTTCCCATATCGAGACGACATGATTTTACAAATTTTCAAGCAAGGAAGCTGCTGTTTGGGATTTGAACCTTGTTTGGAAAGCTCCAAGCATTTTACAGTTAAGTTAAACAATTACAGACCAACAAAATGATTCTGAGACAAATCCTTATAATCATATCTCAACCACCAATAACAGCAGTAAAAACTAGCCCACCACAACTAGCACCTACCACCACTCTGACAAGCAATTCCTACAATCCTATCTCCAAAAGCAGTCATAATGAATTAAGAGGAAACCCAAGTAAGATAATTCAACAGGCAAAAATAGCCACCATCAAGGGGATTCACGGCATGTCAAGCCTGTGAAGTTCCTTGCTTTGTGGTTTATGTATCGAATTAAACCACATGCTGCACTGAGCAATAGAATCTATTCCTCGTTTAGATGGTTGACACCCTGGGAACATCAACAGGGAAGTTGTGAATCTCATTCATCCAAGGGTTCTTCTCCTTCTCCGGCTTGATGGTTCTTAGTGCCTTCCAAACTGCGCTGTTACACTTAAATCCAGAACCAAATGCTATCTGCCATGTTCTGTCTCCCTTCCTTATCCTCCCTTTGGCTTCTGTGTAAGCCAATTCGTACCACAGCGAACTGCTAGATGTGTTGCCGAACCGATAAAGGGTCATCCTTGATGGTTCCATATGCCAAGGAGACAGCTGCAAGTTCTTCTCCAATTCATCTAGCACAGCTCTACCTCCAGCATGGACACAGAAGTGTTCAAAAGCTAGCTTGAAATCTGGAATGTAAGGTTTTACCTTCATCTTGAGAAGCTTCTTCCCAACTAAGGTGGCAAAGAATAGCAGCTGCTCTGACATGGGAAGGACAAGAGGTCCCAGTGTGGTAATGTTGGTTTTTAAAGCATCACCTGCAACAGCCATGAGATCCTTTGACAAAGTGACACCAACCTTGCCTTCATCATCTTCTTCTTGGGTAACACAGGAAAAGCACTTGTCATCAGAAGCCTTGTTAGTCCGAACAGTATGGACCAACCGGTACTTGGATCTTCTCCTGTCAGAGGATTTGTTTGAAAGCAGAACCGCAGCTCCTCCCATACGGAACAAACAATTCGAGACAAGCTTTGAGCGGTCATTACCAAAATACCAATTTAATGTGATGTTCTCCATGCTAATGACCAATGCATATGAGTTGGGATGGGCCTGGAGAAGATCTTTGGCAAGATCAATTGAGATCAGTCCTGCACTACAACCCATCCCACCAAGATTGTAGCTCCTTATATTCCCTCGTAACTTGTAATGGTTGACAACCATCGCAGACAGCGATGGAGTTGGGTTAAAAAGGCTGCAATTCACAATCAGAATTCCAACATCCTTAGGCTTTACAGAGGTCTTAGCAAATAGCTCATCAATAGCACCAAACATCACAACCTCTGCTTCTTTTCTGGCCTCTGCCATTGAAGGGTTGGGAGGAATGTTAAGGACAGCCTCTGGAAGGTAAGTGTTTTCACCAAGACCAGATCTCTCCAGGATCTTACGCTGGAATGCAATATTTTCCTCAGTAAAAGAACCAGTCATCTGGGATTGATGTACAAACATCCTTTTCGTGCATCTTCGTGATTCCTCAGGCTTGTAACAGGAGAAATTGACAAGATAAACTGGTCGAGGGAGGGTCATAAAGTAGAGGGTACACAGAAAAACGAGGAGTGTTGAGCAAATAATAACAGATATTAAATTGTATTGTAGATGCTCCCAAATATCATAGAGGTCTTGGATGGAGAAAGTAGAGAGCTGTGCTGCAATTAGCACCACGAGAGGGGAAAGAAAGAGGTACATCCCATGGGTGATGAGATAATGATAACCAAGCTTGACATACTTCAATTTAACAGACTTTTTGAAATCAGGAAGTTTCCTTGATGATGGTGGCATCAATGGTGTATCAAGTTTATTCTCCGTCATGTTGCCTGTTCAAAAAGTTAAATTCATCTGGTTAGATATCTTCCTGAAATGAAAGCATCATCACAAGGAAGATTAAGACATCCCCAGAGATTAATAGCTTACAAAAAAATCCTTCAAAAATTCAATCCAGTCCGAAATACTTTCTCTACACCAGATTTATAGAACCAGGTTAGGAAATCGATTTGTGGCAGATTGGAAACATGCAAGCGAAAAAGAAGCCAAACATCATCATCTCAACACATCAGACAGCGGCATTCCCAGATCTTCTCAAATCAAAAAAGAATGCCTTCACATTCATGCAGAATATAACCAGATTGAATAATGCTCAACATAACAAAGCGGAAATCACAGCGAGATTTCAACTCCCAATAAAGTTTCAAGAAACTAATCGCAGTAACAAGTATCACTTACATAAGATAATACTTTTCAAAGCATCGGAAGGAAGAATCCAATCACGAAATGAAACAGAACCAAGTTTTTTTCCTTTTAACCAAGAAAATAAAAATGGTTACCTTGTAAGCAAATCCGATTACAGATCTCACAGGAATCTCGCAGAGAGATAGAGATAGGGAGAACAAAGAGGAATGAAAACAGACGCTGAGTCAAAAAAAAAAAATGGAAATGTGGCAAAAAATGGGAGTGTGTTTAAGGCTTTAAGGGCGGCGTAGTCGCGTATTGACCAGACGAGTTCACAACGAAATTGCCGTTGGGGACGCCGCCAGCCTGCACTTGTCTGGAATTTGGATTTTCTCCGTTTGATTCTTCCATAAATGGTGAAGGTTAAAAATATACTTAATATTAAAATTATATTTATTTAATTTGATTATATTAAAAATATTGATTAAATTAGTTAATAATGATTTATATTTTTTAAAATACTCCAATCATCTCCTTTAATTTTCACATTGCTCTATGATTATTAATAAAAGAGTATTCATAAAGATTTTATATTTTATATTTATATTTAAGATTAAAATCAATTTCTGAAAATAAATTCAATATTAAATATTTTATACTCGTTAAGGAATCGGAGGAGTATTAGAATAATAAAAATAATAAAATAAAGAGATCGTGCTGCTTGATGCTTCCCTCCACTTTCGTTCTAAAATTCGTATTCTAGAAGGTCCAAAGAAGCGTGAGTGTTCACATTTGGCTGGAAAATGCTGTTTGGAGATTCTAACGTTGTTGATTTTTATTTTCCCCAATAAGCTTTTTAAAAAAAAAATTATTTCCTCCAGTTATAAAATTTTAAATGTGGAAATTAACTAGGTAATTGGGTTTTATTTTAAGTATAAAAATTCAATTCATTTGATCTCTCAAAATTATAATTTTTAAAGGTGTCTTTCTATGGATGGTGTATCAAAGGAAGTTTTTATAAATAGAAATAATAACTAAATGAGTTATTTTATAGAAATTATTATAAATAACTAATTTAGTTAATTAATTATATTAATTAGTTATCCATAAATATTAACTGTTTGTACATTAGGGTGTAACTTTACTTTGAGGGAAAAAGTTTCTTAAATTAACTTGGCATTTTTAACTTGTACTATAAATATTAGTATATTCAATATTAAAAATTAATTTTATTGAATAAACGAGTTGTTGGTATTTTTTCTTGATTGATTAATCAATCAATTAGCCGTACAATTGATTCTTTAATAAGTATAGATATTTTCCTATTAGATTTAATCTTCTTTAAATACTATCAAACACTAAGTGTAGGTATATTTTTTAAGGAAAATTTGAGCCTTGATATGTTATGTAATGAAAGAATAGCCCATTTTTAAAGAATAGCCCTTTCCTCTCCTTTCCAGATCTGATATGTGGAGGTAAGATTTATCTATTTTTTTATTACTTTTCTGTCATATTGGGTTTTCTGGTGGTGTTTTTGTCTCATGAAATAAGTAGATCAGTAAAATCTATGTTCAAATCCTCGGTTGGATGATTGTATGAACATTATAAGATCTAATTCTCCCTTTGGTAGTTCGGATCTGCATTCCTAGGGTATGTCTAAAGAGGCGTTGCTTGTTGTGTGGTCAAGATCACCAGATCTGATTCAACAAATGAGTTTCTTCTGGGCATCATGGGTCTTTTTACGTCTAAGGTCAGGTTTTTTGTATTCTTAACTCCAATATGTGGTACCTGTACAGCTGCTCTCGTTACAGCTAATGCTTATAAGAAGGTGTGCCCATTTGGATGGGTTTTACAACCATCACTTTCTTTGTTGTCACTTCTAACCCCAGATTAGAGCCGGGAATTCGGGCCAGGCCCTTTTAAGCCCTAGCCCTGTAGGGCTCGGGCTTGAAAAATATGCCTAAAATTTGAAATTGGCTCTGCAGGGCCTCGGGCCGGCCCGTTAGGCCCTGTTAGTGTAGCTTTTTTTTTTAAAACAAAAAAATTAGTCAAAGAGTGCCAAGAGGAAGAGGCTAGGAGGTACTTAACTGGTTAACCCTAATTTCATATCTATTCTCGCTATCTCAGTCTCTTTAGTCTTTATTGCTTGTATTTCCTTCAAAAATCTTAATCTCAGATTCGCAAGCTCACCTGCTAGTACCGCTCAGTCGCTCACTCAATCAGATTAGCCTCCTCCCTCTCTTGGTTTCTCCTGTTGCTACTAAACGTCGGCAGTCGCTAGCTATCGCATCGTCAACCGTCGTTGCTCTGTAATCGCTCCAAAGGTATTTTTACAATTGTACATAATTAGTTCAACAATAGATACTTTTCTCTAAAAGTCATTATCCCTTTATCAGGCTATCGCACCTGGTTTGTTTTTTATTACGAATTAATGAATGTGTTTATTTGTTGGATGATTTCTATTATTTAGATATTAATGTTGATAATATTTATTTGATAGATTAGAACTTTAATGGTTGCAATTTATTAATTATATTTCTTTGGAAAAAACCCAAAAGAAAAATAGTTAAAATTTGGAATAGTAATTTCCAGGCCCTGACCCTGGTACTATTGGGCCGAGCTCTGAAAAATAAATGTTTTCCTTGTCTTAGACCCTGTCGGGCCGGGCCGGCCCTGATTCCCAGCTCTACCCCAGATATTGAAGGGGTTGCTTCGTCCAGAATTCTACTTCTACTTTTAAATATTTTATATACGGTGATTTGGCTGTTTTTGTTGTTGTTTTTGTCTTGGATGTATTTTAATATACTGGATTTGGCTTTACTTGTATCCAGATATTGTACTTATTTGTAGTAGTATTAATATAAATATCTTTCCGATAAAAAAAGAATAGCCCATTTCACACACACATACACACATACACAGCTTCAAACAGTATGAGCTAATGAGGATTGACACAGTTGGCTAAGGCATCGGTCTTCACCTCAAAAGGGAGGAGGTTCGATATCCGCTGGTCGATGTGAGGGTATCATTTGTGGGCGATCTGTAAATATCTCTGTAAGCGCTCTTTGAGTCTGGAGGCATATCCTGACCCTGATGAGTTACTGGTGTCTATACTCACTTAAACTTTCTACGTATCAAAAAAAAAAAAAAACCTTCTAACCGTATGAGTTCCCGAAGAATGAGAAAAAAAAAATCCAGGCCCCAATAAAAAACCAACAAAGTGTACAAATTTTGAAATGGTCAATGTTGATATTTTGAAATACATTGAATAATACATCAACAAATGGAGTTGGAAGCATTAAACAAATGAGGCAACGACAACCATGGTAGTTAAAAACTCGTTTTATCGCTGTAATTTATAAGTTTTTATGATTTTTTTTCATTAAAACGATTTTACTAATTTTCCAAACGTTTTTAAGTTTTTACGATTTTACTACGTTACGATTTTACGTTTTACGATTTTTCATTCTCCTTCCGTTTTCAGGTAAAATCTACGTTTTCACTACCATGACGGCAACAGTTAATAATCAATAATTAATAAAATGTAACTGAAAAGTGAAAAGTAACAAATACTCCATTCGATCCTAATTATAAGATCTAATTAACTTTTTTGAACAGATTAAAGAAGCTAATTAAATTATTTCAGAAATTTTTTATTTTTTTCAAACTAATTAATTTAACTAATAAATTAATGTATAATTTAAGAATACACAACATATAAAATGATCAATTAACTTATTTAACTTCGTTAATCTTTTCAAAGAAAGTCAAATAATACAAGTTTTGATCGTCATTGAGGGTGAAGAAGTGAAGAAAAATGTCTTCATCAACTGTGACTTTACTCGTAGAATTGATAAGGGGTCGATCAAGATACAATTTTAAAAAGTTGAAAAGATAATTCAAATTGTATATGTTGGAAATAAGAGTATAAGATAAATTTTTTAATAAACATATTCATGTTATATATATAGAGAGAGAGAGAGTATGAATGTTTATAAATTTAGAAGAGAACACCCTATATATAAGCTGAGACATACATTTCTTTTGGCATAACTTATAAGATAATTTAAGATTAACAAGATACACTATTTATAAATTAGAAAAATAATATGATTTATATTAAAATTTATACCGTGTCAAAAAAGTTTCTTGTTTATCAAAATAAAACTACTGTAATATGGGAAAATTATATCAAAATTAGGTGTGAATGGAATAACAATTATCATGAAATGATAGCCACGGAAATCTCAATGCCTCACACATATTTGATCATGAAATATTATACTGTACTTACTTATGTTGTTGATACATGACCAAATTTATTTAATTTCATTAAATTAAAAATATTTTTTCCTTAATTACAAGAAAATCTACTAAAAGGGTAAAACGAGTTACCCAAAAAAAAAAAAACCAAAACTTAAACCTACTATGATTTTAGGGTATGAACTCAAGAATTGCTATATATTACTTCCGGTTATAATTATAGAAATACTTTTATACTATAAAAGTGTTCTTATAATTAGAACTGGAAAGAGTAAATCACAAGCCCGGTCCATCATATGTAATAGAAAGAAACTAGCAACAAAATAAACAACAACGAGCTTGAAAATGGAAGATATATGCATGATACCGTATTCGATCTCCACACTAGGTTCAATAACTAAAGGTTGAACTACCTCAAGAATTGCTAGATAGATCACGAGTCCACTCCACCATACACAATGGAAAGAAACTAGCAACAAAACAAACAACAACGAACTTGAAGATGGAAAAGACATGCAAACAAAGGCGGACACAGGGGGGGCTACGGGTGGCCCCCGCCCCCCTAAAAAAAAAAAGATGTAATTTTGTGGAAGCATGCGTGGTAGAATCGAGCTTGTAATCTGTGAGGTGAAAGAATTATACTCTAACCATCCAGCCACATGAACCGCGAGCATAACTAGTGCACTTTGATATATACTTATCTAAGTTTACTTTATTGGATATAGGATATTAAATACCTATTATTTATTTATTTATTTATTGTTTTATGTCGCCTTATAGTTTCCCTTCTTTGTTTGTTTGTTTGTTTTTTTTTTTTCTAATGATGTAATTTTGACATGCATATTAAGAGATGGCATTTAATATATCCCAACCCATCGAAATATGGCTATCGGAATATAGATGATGAATAATAGTTAATTTTAATCAGTTTAATTTTGTTATTATTATTTTTTTTAAAATCATATTGTTCATAAAATAAGTCATGTTCTTTGTCATGAAGACCAATTTTTTGATGATTCTTTGATTATATACATTGAAAAAAAAAAACTCCCCAATTTCTTGATGATTCTTTGATTACATACATTGAAAAAGATTTTTTATTTTTTTATTTATTTTTAGCACAGATTCAATTATAGATGAGTTTAATAATATGAAAACACATAGAGTAAGAGTCAAGTGAAACAATCTTAATTTTTGTAATAGATTGTTTTCAATTTTTTTATATATTAGGTTTATATCGTATTTCAAGTACTTTTATTTATGATGTACCATCTTTTTATTTTCACCCCCTCCCCCCTCAACAAAATTCTTGGGTCCGTCCCTGCATAGAAAGTACCATATTCGAAGTCCATTCAACAACTAAAAGTTGAAGGAATGGTTAAATCCTCACTCCAATGGAAGAAATTGGATAGAAAGAAGTTTCCATAGGAGTTTTTTTTTTTTTTATCAGATTCCATAGGAGTTGAAATATCACATACTAGAGTATATAGATTGAGAGAGAAACTAGTTCTGAAACTTACTTAATAGTGAAGGACAGTACAATGTATTTATAAAGCGAGATACAGCGATATAAATTGTACACGTGCACAAGTGTGGAAGTAAACTTTTAACTGTATGTCACCTAATGAAAACTAGCCACAACTTTTTTTTTTTTGCTCAAGAAAACTAGCCACAACTAACGGAACCCATATTATATATACATAATTTTATGTGCTTCTACCTTCATAGAGGTATAAGCATATATTTTTTTTACTTTTTTATATATTGTATTTATTTAGATTTAAATTAAATAATATGTTATTTTTTTATATGTTTTTTCATCTAGTATCTCAAATTAATTTGTTTCCATGATATTAATGTTACAAACAAATATTTCTGAATGCAGAATTGAAAACTAATTAATTTGAGATATTTGAGATAAAAAACATCTCATAAAATAACATATATTTAAATCTAAATAAATACAATATTAAAAAATTAAAAAAAAAAAAGAGGTATGAGCACATAAGAAGGACATAAGATATGTGCACCTAATGTGGATGAATTCACATTAGGTGCTTAGAGTTTATGTGTCCCTTATGCACTTATACCTCTATTAAAGGGATGACATTTTTTTAAAAATAAATATATTGTATTTATTTATATTTAAAATATATGTCGTTTGCTAAAATATTTTTACACCCAATATCTCAAACTAATTAGTTTTCATGACACTGATGTTACAGACAAATATTTCTCAATGTAGGACTGGAAACTAATTAATTTAAGATAGTAGGTACAAAAAAACATTTCAGAAAGCAGTATATAATTTAAATATAAATAAATACAATATATAAAAAATTTAAAAAATATGTTTATACCTCTATACGTGACACCTAAGCTCTAATCACCTAATGTAGACAGATGGACTCATCAATACTCTAAGGGCCCGTTTGGTATGAGGAAGATTTAATAAGGGAAAGGAACTTAAAAGAGGGAAAGGAATGGAAGGGAAGATTAAGAGGGAACTTAAAAAGTTGAACTGTTTGGTAGACATGGGAATAGAACTTAAGTTGAAGAAAATAAAATGTTTGGTAGAAAGAAAATGATGATGATTAAGTGAGAAGAGAGGTAAAATACCTATAATACCCCTAAAAAAATAAAACATCACTCGTCTCTCACTCTATCTCTGCCTCTCTCACACTTGTCTCTCACTCTCATCATTTATTTCAAAAAATTTATATATTCTTCAATTTACCTATATTTTAAATTTAAGTTTCTTAGTATTTAATTACATAATTATCACTCAAGTTTACATACTGGAGTTTGCATTTCCCGTCAGCCAAATTAACGATATTAGAATTACATGACTAAGAGTATACTTTATAAAGTTAAAGAATAAACAGTATATCTCATGTAAATTCAAAAATCTAAAAATATCCCTTAATTTACAATTTTATATTAAATATTTTATCGTGGTTAAGGAGGAGTATTATAATAATAAAATAAAGAGATCGTGACGCCTGACGCCTGACGCCTGACGCCTGACGCCTGATGCCTGATGCCTGATGCCTGATGCTTGATGCTTGATGCGTCCCTCCACTTTCGTTCTAAAAATTCGTATTCTAGAAGGTCCAGAAGCGTGATTGTGCCGTTTGGAGATTCTAACATTGTTGATTTTTCTTTTCCATAAAAAGCAAAATTTTTTTTTAAAAAAAATATTTCCTCCAATTCTAACATTTTAAATGTGGAAATTAACTAGGTAATTGGGTTTGATTTTAGGAAAAATTATGATAAAGGATTTAAGAAAAATAATATTTATTAAGAAGGATCATAAAAATAGTAATTATTTTGAAAGACCAAAACTTAAAAGATTAAAATAAAAAGACTAAATTGCCCTTGGTTCTACAATTTTTGCATAAAGGTAAGAAATTCAGAAAAATATTTTACTTTTACAATTCCAAATCTCTGTGCTTACCGTATATTGCCTCAGGTTTTGAAAAGAGATCAATTCATAAAAATTCACAAATTTAATAATTCATAGAACACAGGGGAGGAGGCCTGGGAGATTTTTGTCAACGGAATAACCTACCGTTCCTTTACAGAGAGATAAAAAAATTACCAGTAGAGATTCTAACTTACATATTACAGATTCTGATTTAATCTCTATTTATCATTTTCAATCAATCACTTCAGATTCTGATTTAATTAGATATAATATAGGAAATTTGACCAAAGGCAATTTAGTCTTTCTATTTTAATGTTTTAATTTTTTTTTCCTTTAAAATAATTACCATTTTTATGGTCTTTCTTAATAAATATTATTTTTCTTAAGTCCTTTATTATTATTTTCCCTTGATTTTAAATTTAAGATTTCAATTCATTTTATCTTTCAAAATTATAATTTTTAAAGACGACTTTCTATTGATGGTGCATTAAAGGAAGTTTTCAAAAATAGAAATAATAACTAAATGAGTTATTTTATAAAAATTATTATAAATAAATAATTTAATTAATTAATTAATTATATTAATTAGTTATCCAATAAACATTAAATGTTTGTACATTAGGGTGTAACTTTCGTGAATACTTTACTTTGAGGGAAAAAGTTTCTCAAAAGGTAACTTGACATTTTTAACTTGTTTTTTTTTTAACCATGACATTTTTAACTTGTACTATAAATATTAGAATATTCAATATTAAAAATTATTTTTATTGAATAAACGAGTTGTTGGTATTTTTTCCTAAGCCGTACAATTGATTTTTTAATATACATAGATATTCTATTAGAGACAAACTTTTTTAAATACTATCAAACATTAAATGTAAGAATATTTTTTTTAAAAAAAAAAGTGAACCTTTTTTTTTCTGAATCGTATACGCGGTTTCGAACTCTTGACATGAATGGAGGAGCTAAAATGTTCCCCATCAAGCCGAGAGTTCAAACGCAAGAAAAAAAAAAAAAAAAAAGAACCTTAATCTGTCATACATGGGAAAAAAAAAAAAAAAAAGCCCATTCCACACACGCACACGTAAACGCATACCGACATGTACACACAAAAATTCAATTTTTTATTGTAAAAAAAAAAAAATCCAGACCCCAACAAGAAGCCAACAAAGTGTACAAATTTTGAAATGGTCAATGTTGATATTTTGAAAGAAAACACTTTTCATTTTCTAGGAGAAGTGTATTCTCATGTCACACATGTAAAATGGTGGGACCCACATACACACACATATATATAATTAGCATTATATATATGTGTGTGTGTGGGTCTCACAATTTCATGTGTGTGTGGGAATCTTCTTCTTCTCATTCAATATGAGAAGTTTAAACCCCTTAATTTATTCTCATAATCTAATTATTTACCCCATCTATATCTTCAATTTAATGAATCTTAAACACAAAGAGCACGCAACTAGATTTGTTTAAGGGAAAATTCCATTAAAATACCAAATAAATTTGTAAAACTCCCAGAAGTTCGTCGAATTTGCAAAATGATTGAAAGGTGATAAGGACCTTTGGGGGAAATGCAAATTCGAACAAAATGACCATTTTGCCCTTAGTTGTAAATAATTAAAAAAAATTAAATACCCCCCGCGGTGGGCCCCACCACTGGCAGCCACCACCCTCGCCACCGGCCAACACCGGCCACCACCTCTGCCGCCGGCGACGACCTCCATCGGCCGATTAACAACACAAAAAGCATAAATTAACTACAACTTCTGAAAACCTTGAATTTGTCATGTCTCACTTCCAAAGGCAATTAACAACACAAAATGCATAAATTAACAACACAAAAAACATAAATTAACCACAACTTCTGAAAACCTTGAATTTGTCATGTCTCACTTCCAGAGGCGATTAACAACACAAAATGCATAAATTAACAACACAAAGGAGACCTCCTTCTCAGAGACATTATTGGGGACATTAGAGACTTCCTTCTCCGAGATTGGAACGTCGAGGTTCACTATACGTAAAGAGACAACATTACTTGTGCAGACTATATGGCGAAACATGGACATGGTGCTCCAGATGGAGCGGATGTGGTTCTAATACCAACAGTTCCAAGTGGCTGTCTCGAAGGGTTTTTGAAGGACCTAGCGATCTGTTAATCCTAGTTTCTATTGATGTACTTTATTGTATTATGGGATAGATTATCATAGTCTTATCCCTCATACTCTTTCAAACTTTAGCTTGCCTCTTTGTCTCAAAAAAAAAAATAATAACAACACAAAATGCATAAATTAACCACAACTTCTGAAAACCTTGAATTTGTCATGTCTCACTTAACCGCTGCCGGCGACCACTGCTGGTCACCGGTAGCCGGCCGGAGGAGGTCGCCGATGGCCGACGGTGGTCGGCGGTGGGGGTGGTGGCCGCGCGGCGGTGGGGCCCACCACAGGGGGTATTTACTTTTTTAAAAAAATTATTTACAACTAAGGGCAAAATGGTCATTTCGCGCGAATTTGCATATCCCCAAAAGTTTTTGTCACCTCTCAGTCTTTTTGCAAATTCGACGGACTTCTGGGAGTTTTACAAATTCATTTGGTATTTATTTAGAATTTTCCCTTTGTTTAAACGCTTGGGAGGACTAGAATTGAAGAATTCATGCGTGATTAATTAACACTTATATTTTTATAATGTCAAAAATCATTTTAAAAAGTTCCTTTTTCCATTTTGACATGTTGAAATGTTGAATTAACATACTTTTTAAAGCAAATTACAGGGTAAATTTGCGAAAGCAAAAAGATATTTTGAATGAACCTTAGAGTTGTTATATACTCCCTTCGGTCCTAATTATAAGAATACTTTAATAATACAATTTTCTTATAATTAAAATCAGAGGTAGTAGATCACAAGCCCAGTCTACTATACACAATAAAAAGAAACTAGCAACCAAACAAACAATAACGAGGTTGAAGATGGAAGAGACATGCATAGTATACCATATTCGACCGCCACATTAGGTTCAACAACTAAGGTTAAACTAACGTAAGAATTATCAGATGAGTATGTAAGAATGGAAGAGACATGCATTGTACCTTATTTGAGCTCCACACTAGATTCAACAACTAAAGGTTGAACTAATCTAAGAATTGTCAAATACGGAAGCGGATCCGCTCAGTAGCCTATTTTCTCAGTATCTCTCAGAAACTCATCTCAAACGTTGATTTCATTAAATTGTAGCCGTTCATTTTAATGCTTTGAAAATAGATCAAAACCCAAGGCTTCAACATTATGCAGCTTCTATGCTTCGATTCTCATATCAAAGAAGCACCTGTACGTAAAACCAGAGCTCTTCTTCCTAACTCTAACAACTTATTTGTGTTAGCCAATGATCACCAACTGAACTTATTATATCTTTTCTGCAAGAATAAGATTTTCCACCTCAAAGATGCCATAATCAAAGTTTTATCAGAATAAATTCAATTGAAAGCTTTGAACAAGTGCATTTACACAGTTCTTACATGGCTGCCCCATGGAATCAAACATAGACAAGCTATTAAAATGGTTGAATTACAATTTTCTCAAGTTCATAGGAGGCCCAGAATTTTCCATCACTCTAAAATGGTAAACCCAAAAAAAAAAAAAATCAGTTCAGTTTCAAGGCATCCGTTTCACTCCACGGTTCAAGTTAATCTATCCAAAGGCCGAACATTATAGCATGAGCTTCAAGTGATAGGAACAATGGGGTTCTTAGCAAAACCCAAATCTTAGCAGAGGTTCTATCCCTTTCTCCCATTGCTATTTTTGGCTCTTTCTATTGCAGTGATGTTCGATTTGAGTTGAGAGTTTTTGTTTCCTCCATCAAGATTTGAACTTTGCACAAGATTCATGTTTTGCACAGGATGTTGATTCGAACTCAATGCTAAAAAAAATAAAAACATCGCAAGGAGCTTTACCAGTGCCGAAGATGATCGGCGAAGGCGGCAATGGGTGTCAGGGATAGGGATTTGGCAGGAATGGACAGGTGATATTATAATTAAAGAGAAGGTGGATATGCTTAGAGGACAAATTTTAACGCTTCTGAGAGAAAAGGAGAGAAACGCCGCTGAGACAAACCTGACCCGTCAAATGGCAAATACACCACAAGCCCATTCCACTATACACAATAGAAAGAAACTAGTTGTTCTGTTTGTAGAACATAAGTGTCTAATTTTAGGTGGGTTAGTATGTTGATATAGGATCTGTAGCTTCCTCCTAAATATCCATGGATGAGATATCTAAGAGGATAAAGGATCACAGAGTACATATACGAGGGTTTTCATGGAATGGGGTGTGTACTCTGTATAGGCAGAATATATATAGTATCAGACTGAGTTTTTAAGATGTGTACTTTTAAGGTTTACCATATATTTATAGAGGGTACCTTAGGGATAAAATTTACTTACCTCTTATTAGGTCATACCTTAGTTGGGCCTACTATAAAACAAACAACAACGAGCTCGAAGATGGAAGAGACATGTACAATACCAATAAATATATTAGACTTGTAGGGGCATAGAAGCTCAGTTGGGGAGATGAGCTTCATTTTCCCTGTTTGGGATAACATCAAACTTTAATAGACTTGTAGGGGGAAAAAGAAGCAGCAGTTTATTCGATTAATATTATTAAATATCAACTTATTTATATACATTTATATACTCCCTCCGGTCCTAATTATAAGAGCTAGTTGACTTTTTTGGAGAAGTTAAGAAAGCTAATTAAATTACTTTAGAGTATTTTTATTTTTATTTCTTTCTTCAAACTAATTAGTTTAATCAATAAACTAATATATAATCTAAAATATATAACATATGAAATGATTAAGTAACTTATTTAGTTTTCTTAATCTCTCCAAAGAAAGTCAACTAATTCTTATAATTAGGACTGGAGGTAGTACATTTTAATTAATTTATATACAATTTTATTAAAAAAATATATTTAATTAAGGACTTTAGCGTTTTTAAATTTTATATTAAATATTGTATACTCGTTAAGGAATCGGAGAGTATTATAATAAAAATAATAATAAGATCGTGCTGCTTGATGCTTCTCTCCACTTTCGTTCTAAAATTCGTATTCTAGAAGGTCCAGAAGCTTTTGACCAAAAAAATAAAATAAATAAAGAAGAAGCGTGACTGTTCGTATTTGGCTGGAAAAGGATGTTTGAAGGTTCTAACATTGCCTTGACCAAAAAAAAAAAAAAAAGTTCTAACATTGTTGATTTTTCTTTTCCATAATAAGCCTTTTTTTAAAAAATATATATATATATATATTTCCTCCAATTCTAACATTTAAATGTGGAAATCAACTAGGTAGTAGGGTTTGATTTTAAGTATAACATTTCAATTCATTTTATCAGTTGAAATTATAATACTTAAATATGTCTTTCTATTGATGGTTTATCAAAGGAAGTTTTCAAAAATAGAAATAATAACTAAATGAGTTATTTTATAGAAATTATTATAAATAACTAATTTAATTAATTAATTAGTTATACAAGAAGCCCAAATTTACAGCTTCTGAAAAAAAAAAATAGTTTATCTCATTAGCAATGTATTATTATTTAGTATCAACTTATTTATATACATTTGTATGTATTCTAATTTATATACAATTTTATCTAGAAAATATATTTAATTAAGGACTTTAGTGTTTTTTAATATTTTAATAATCATTTAATTTTTATCAAATTTAAGATTCCTACCCACATGAAATAATGGGACCCATATATATATATATATGTGGGTCCCATTATTTCATGTGGGTAGGAATCTTTTTGTTCTCATGCAACATGAGAAGTTTAAACCCTATATATATATATATATATATATAATATTTAATCATATTCATGCTTTTTTTTTAGTTATTTTCTATCTCAACTGACTTCTCAAATAATAATCTAAATAAGAGTCTATTTAAAAAAAATGTCACTTTTATTGCTCGCTGCTATTTTAAATACAAATCATATTAACAATATGATTTTTATTATATTTGTAAAAATCAAATTAAAAATAAGTTATTTTGTTGTGAGGACCATCTCAAATGAACCCCTGCAATTTCCTCTGTTGCTTGGTCAGAGGAAAGCACGTACGTAGCCAATCTGAAGTAAGCCATCCAGCTGCTACTTTGTCCGAAGGGAAATGAAGATAAACTTCCACGTGTTTGCAGCCATTAACACAACTGCTCCTGAATTATCACCACCAAACAATAGGCCACTGTTTCTAGCTACAACAGTTCCATCAAGACAGTGATAATTGAAACGATCGGTGAAATGATAGCCACGAAATCTCAATGCCTCGCACATATTTGATCATGAAATATTATAACGTACTTCCTTCCTTTTTTAATATATGATTTATTCATCTAATTTAATTAAATTAAAAAGTTGATTTTTTTTATTATTTAAAAGATAATTTATTGAAAAGATAAAACAAAAGTTATATAAAAAGACCAAAATCTATTGCGACTTCAATAGACGAACCCAAGAATTGTTACATAGATCGGAAACCCAGTTCACTATGCACAATAGAAAGAAGGAAAATTAAGGACCTATAGCAGATAATATTTATTGAGAAGGACCGTAAAAATTGTGATTATTTAGAAAGACCAATTAATAAAATAAAAATTTTTAAATTACTAAATTGCCCCTAATCAAACCTCCTACATTTTCTCTCACATTCTATATTTAAAACAAATATGAATTTCTAAATTTAATTAAATTAAACACAATTTCATTTTTTCTCACATTCTATGTTTAAAACAAATATGAATTTCTAAATTTAATTAAATTAAACACAATTTCTCTCCAAGTAGATATTTACAGAAAAAATAACACAAACATATTTAAATTATATAATGATAAAATATGTAATGCATTTAATTTTTTATTTTAATTGATAAAGTTCCTTTGATAGAGCTTTTTTCCTGATTTATATAAAATTATGTAAATAAAAAAATGATATAAAAGGGTTAAAAGGCCAATATTTACTTTACGACTCACGAGTAATAATTAAATGATATGATTATATAGATATTAGTTAAGGTTAAAAAATGACGATTTTGGTGGGAAAAAAATTAAATTACTTTCAAGGACAATTTAGTATTTTTAAATTTATATTTTAGTAATTAGTCATTCTAAATAATTATAGTTTTTACGGTTCTTCTCAATAAATATTATTCTCGATAGGTCCTCCAAATTCTCCTTAGAAAGAAATAAACAGCAACAAGCTTCAAAATGGAAAATACATGCATAGTACAATATTCAAGCTCCACATTAAGTTCAACAACTAAAGGTTCAACTAACATAAGAATTGCCAGATAGATCACATGTCCAGTCAACCATATTTAAGTCTTGAACTAAACTCTAATTGTGTCACAACTAAGAACAACTGACTTAATAATCTAATTTGACCTAAAGTAATAAAAATTCAAAGGCATAGAAATCTAAAGTACTCATTGATAACGCTGCCTTGAGATGGCCAAACCAGAAGAGGAGATCAAACAGAAAATAAAAGGACACAAAAAGACAAAGTGATGCAGCACTGCAAAAAGTGGTTGACGATGGACTGCAAATCTAAGGCCCAAATGTGAAGCCCAAGTGAGCATGCCTCAGCCGATAGGAATGGGGACCCATCTGATGTAACCACACTTGTGGCTTGCCCACGGCCTTATATATTTTAGGGAAAATCCCCCCCAGCCCAAATAGGCAAAAAATTGTTGAAAAAAGATCCAGAAAAAAAGTCATATGTCAAAAAATGCCCTAAGACTTTTTCTGATATTATTTCATAAACGTTAATAATTAAATTAGTACAACAGTAACAACTAAATCAGTATACGTTAACAACAATATCCTAATAATTAAATTAGTATATCCTTAATAACTATATCACTACAACGTTTTCTGAAATAATACCAATTATGACATCTAACTTTATTTTGGGCCTTTTTTGACAATATTTTGATAACTTGAGTCCTGATAAGGATTTTCCATATATTTTGACATTGAGGGTGTAGATTTCATCAATGCTTGGAGGGAAAAAGTCCCTCAAAAGCTAACTTTACATTTTTAACTTGTAATTTCAGGGGTTCTTATAAGGCATTAACTAACAATTATATTTGTCATTTTTATAAGATATTTACTTGTTTCCAAAATGCATTAATTATTATTTTTCCATGTATGCCCATTATTAATAAGGGTAATGGGTGGAAATAATAATTAATATAATATTAGAGTTTAGTGCAATTAATAGGGGTAATATTGAAAGTTACTTAAATTGTAAGACAACTTTATTGACTTTTATTGCTATTATTGGTTTATGAAAAATGTTAGTTGGTGTCTTATAATAAAGACCAGATGAAGTATACATATTAATATATTCAACATCTTTTTTTTATTAAATAAATGAGTTATTGGTATTATTTTTTTTCTTGATTGATTAATCTATCCGTACAATTGATTTTGAAGAAAGGCAATAGAACTCTATTTTTTCTTTTTTTTTTCTTTTAAAAAAAAAAAAGCTTTGTGGCCTAATGATACCGAGCACTTGCCTTGATTCTTTCTTAAACGTCAAATTGTTGATTAGTTCGACCTTTATATAGATATGTTCCCTATTCAAAAGAATGAAAAGAAAGAAAAATAATCCAGAACCAAAAAATCCAACAAACTTTGAAATGGTCAATGTTGATATATAAGTTTGAAAGAGATTGAATGTAACTCGAGGTTGACATGCACAAATCGAGTAGACATTGAATATAGCTAAACAAGAAATTGAGGAGGAAGCATCAAACAAAGGGGGAAAAAAAGAATGGCAACGCTTCATAATCAATACTTCCTTCGGTTCTAATTATATGACATATTTGTCTAATTTTAAAAGAGATTAATGGTAGCATTAAATTAGTTAATTATATTTGTCTTCACAAAATGTCCTTATTTTAAATTTAAAATGGCATTCAATTATTCTGCTTCTCTTTTTTTTTTTTTTTTTCTGTTGGACCTCTAGTACCTCATACATGACTTCTTTGAGCTCTCACATAGTCCAGCATTGTCGATCTTCTTCAACAACTTCTGGCTATTCTTGGAGGTTGGAAGTGTAATTTAATAGTGATGTCATTATTAAATATGCAAAAAGTTGCCCAAAATTATTTTATTAAAAAATAAAAAGTAGTAGGATTAAGGTGTATGTGTCATGAATGAGTTACAAGCATTACTCACTTTATATTAAATTAATATTTTGTTTAATTATTATTAAGAAAATATCAATATATAGGGTTATTTTGGGAAGAAATTGACAAAAATTAAAACTTTGTCCTATAATTAAAACTAAAATCAATTCTTAAATATTATCTTATAATTAAGACTAGATAGAGTAATTAATAAATATGATTGGAAAGTGAGAAGTTAACAAATTATAAAAGTTTTCATCATCAACAAGTGAAGGGCAAATGTCTTCAACTGTCACTATACTCGTAGAATTGATGACGTGGTTGATCAAGATTGTAATTAAAAAAGAAAAGATAATTGTAAATAAAATATATTAAAAATCATTTTATTGCAATATTTCAATCGATGATTGACGATGTTGTAAGCAGTAACCAAGTTGACAAATGATAAATGAACGATTGGTGAAATGATAGCCAGTCTCACAAGGATATATTTAATCGTGAAATACTTCCAACTTACTGATAACACCTTTGTGTACTGATACTACCAATACCATCTTCGGGTATACATATACCACCTTTGATATATTGATATCACTAATAGCAACTTCAGGTATACTGATACCACGTTAGGTAGTCGATCTTCACATATCATTTGAATTAAATAGAAAAATAGATAAATAATGCTTTTTTTTTTTTGGTATTACTAGACAATAAGAAAGTGTCGGTACTAAACATCTCTCATTTAAAACACTAACCACGGGATAAAAACAAGTAGAATGCGATAGACTGATACTAAAGTATAGCATGTTAAAGTTCAGCAAGTTCACAATTTTTCTCTCCATATTCGGATTACTGCAACTATGGTTAAGGCGATTAAGTAAATGAGAAGCAACAGAATCCAAACCTGTGCTTTCTCATCTATTCTAAAGTCTCAACTTAGTGGAGCCTAAAGCTTCTAGATGTACTGATAACACTCCTAGTTTACTGATACCACTTTTGGAGTGTACCAATACCGCCTTCGGGTCTACTGATACCACCTTTGGTATCATTGATAGCACCTTTAGATATACTGATACCACATTCAGGTATTTGATCTTCACATGTCATTTGAATTAAACCAAAAAATAAATACAATTCAATAATAATACCTTTTTTTTTATTACTAGATAATAAAAAACTATCATGCTAAGTCATTCATAAATGGAACTCCTCCATACCTAAGAAATAGCAATAAAATTACATCAGAAAGGAAAAAATTGAAGCTCAAATTTAACGAAGCATCCTGAGTAGACTCTAAGGTTTAAGATATGGACAAAAGTAAGCAGAATGTGATAGACTGACAACATTTTGGAGTTAGCAATGAGGGCACCATTTTTCTCTCCCTATTCAAACGACTATAGTTAAGGCTCCGGCTATCAAGCAAATTAAATAATAGGTGATGACTATGAGGGCCATCCTCAGCTCCAATTTGCGAGTGAATCTTTTGGAGAGATCATCTATGATGCCTATAAAAAACAAAAATCCTACTGTATTCCTAATCATGAAGAGGTCAAACAGTGCCCAATTTTTTGTCGCCAAGAAGACCAACGTTGTTCGGATCGTCTGCTGACTAGATACCAGCGGGGATTGAATGCAGCCTGATATGTCGCAGATATCAACAGCATAGCCACGGTGAGTATGACATTCCGGACATTACTGTGCTTATCTCTCCCTTTCTAGTATTTGATGTCTTCCACTAGCTCTTGTGCTATATCTTGTGCTTCTAGATCCTCTCTTGTCTTCTTGAATCTGATCAGCAATGGTGTGTTGGAAATAAACACAGAAGAGGGATACCTTAGAATTCGATGATGAAGAAGAAGATAAGCTCTCAACCTCACCCAAATTACACCTTTACATGCTAAACACAAAGAGATAGATATATATGCAGGTATCCCCAGTTTCTGTATACAGAAAGAGGAGGAGAACTTGCTAAAAAATGTTCAACCTTTTGTTGCCAATATTTCCCATGTATCATTCTTAGTCTATTCTGCTATGTTTTTCTTTTTTTTTTTTCACTATGTTGCAGGGGCTAATCCCATAAATTCTTATCGTTAGCATGTACATATGACTACTATTTATACATCTTAGAAAGATGGTGCTAGCTGTATAAGGGCATTCAAATTTTGTCTTTTTAGGCACCCCTATTCATGTCTTTTCATTTGCTTGAGCACCCTCGTCATAGTTTAAGTAGTTTGGGTTCGGAGAGGAATATGTTGTCCTAAGCTTTAGTATCTTTGTCTAGTGGTTAGTGGTGAATGTTCCTACAATTTTTGTGTGGTTTTCTTATGCTCTTGTTGTATTGAAGAACTCTTAGCTATTTGTTTTGGGGCTTATTTTCTCATTATATGTGTTTGGTTGTTGTAATTTTATTTATGAGACATTGTAACTTCGTTGATTGTAATACTATTTGTTCTTTGTTGGAAAAAAAAAAAAGAGTTGTTCCATAAATGTTCTTTCAACTATATTCCAAACCTGTCTTACCTTTTCTATCCCTAGAGTCTAAACTTAGTAGAGCCTAAACCTTCTAGATATACTGATATAACCCCAAGGTGTACTGATAACAATTGTGGTATACTAATACCACTTTCGGGGTGTACTGATACTACCATCGAGTGTATTGATACCACTAATACCACCTTCAGGTGTACTGATACCACCTTCAGGTATACTGATACCACGGTATTTGATTTTCACATATTATCTAAATTAAGCGTAAAAATAAATATAATTCAATGATTTGCAAAAGCTCGATAGGAAAAAAGTTAGATTGTAAATGTGATTTGTATACGGATTGCCCATTTGGCTTGTACAGAAGTGACTTTTTTTTTAAACTGACGATTGTTTGGATTATTATTTAAAAAGTCAGTTGAAATAGAAAATAATTGAAAATAGCATGAATCATATTGTATACTACATATACATATTAGTTGTATATATTGAAATAATTGAACATATATATTCAGGTTTTTTTTTTTCCTTGGCCTTGGTTCTTCATTGTAGCTGCATGTATTAAAATCTTCTCTAAACCTATTCATTTTTTCTGTGAATAACTTCTTTATATTCAGAAACATATAAATTCCCAAATGTGTTTATGGTTGCTCCTTGCGAGAGACCTGCATTAAGCAAAGGATTCTTACTCCCAAAAGGTATATATAATTATTCCCATGACAACTTATCAGTTGTGAACTTTGATTTGTGAAATTCCGGTAAATACATTATATGCTTCGTGTGTGAGCAAAGGAGGACATATGCTTATTCCAGGTACTAATGGATATACCAGGTCCCCTAGAAGTACGCTGCTATACTTTGAATTAGACACTCCTTTGCATTGTGGTCTGTTTGTCCCTTCATAAATCGATTAATGTATTCTTTCATTTTTGATAGCCTCTTTGAGCATCATATGAATTTTGCAGGGCTCCTTCTGTGAACTGTATATTGGTTTTGATACCTTGTGTAGACATCAAATAGGTATAATAATGAATATAGAGAAGTAAGTTATTTTGTGTTTTGATATGTTATACATTTACAAATATCCTTAAAAGTTGAATTCATGGCGGGGCACCTCATTTTGGCATCCTGTTTGTATCATCCTTATTTTTATTAGCACTTAGAGTTAGTTGTTGCCTAAGTCTTGTTTAGTCGAAGAATATATAATTAATAATGAGAAGAGTGTATCTTAATTAATAATTTATAAAAAATATCAAGTTGTAATATTTCTTCAAAAAAAAAAAAAAAAAGAACTCTCTCTCTCTTTGTAATATCAAGAGTGTATCCTAAGCTTTAGTATCTTTGTCTAGTGGTTAGTGTTCAATTCTTCAAGTATCGTACGCATCCTCATAGCTTTCTCCTGTGGAATCCATCTTTTAAAATGAACTCTCTCTCTCTTTGCATAAAAATTTGGAAACCTGTTTCTCCATAGAGCTACTATAAGCTATGCTAAAAGCTTGATTTGCGGATTTTCTAAGTTCAGCCTTTCAGCCCCCAATTTTCTAAGACTATATTTGGGAGTTTCATTTTGGAGGGAAAGAAAAGGGAAGGGAGGGTTTTGGTAGTCCCTTCTCTTGTTTTAAAAATAAGATGGGAGAGAATCAGAGATTTTTACAAATTCCCCAAAACCCTTGTTCTTCTAAAAAATAAAGTTCCCCTAATAGGGGGTTTTAAGAGGGGAAATGAGTTAATTACTTCTTTACCCTTGTTCACAACCACCCTCACCCTCACCACCACCACCACCACCATCGCCGCCACCATATAAATAATTTTTTGAATATAAAAATTACATAAATAATTTTTTTTAGAAAATTAAAATTTATTTGTAAAGTATAATAATTATATTAATTATTAAAGAAAGGGACAAAATGGTAAAAGTAACTCATTAATCCTCCATCTTCCTCCTGTACTATTTTTTTAACTCCCAAATAAGGGGAGAAAATATCCTCCATTTCCCTTCCATCTCCTTCCCTCCATTCTCCTTGCATCCCTTTTCTTTCCCTTCCTTCCAAACTCCCAAACAAAGCCTAAGAGTCTACAAATGATTCTCATTTAGAGATTTTGAGGAAGCCATTTATAATTGTCAATGAGCTTAGCTTGAATTACAGGTAACTCTGAATATTCTCCAATATACTTGTGAATTGTATATGATTGTGTATAAATATATTTTATAAAATAAATGGACTGATTTATATTTATATGTGTACGTATTGTAAATTACTAAAATATAGTAGTATGTGTACGAATTGCATGTTTGAGCCCATGGTACGTTAATTTGGTCAAGATATTGGGCTTTTTGACTAAAATAAGAAGATTTTTTTTTTTTTTTTACCAGATTAAAGCTGATTGGAAACATTTTACCAAAGTGATGGAGTTGGTGGCGCAAGGACAGGTCACGCCACTAGTGGCGCAAATAAGGTTCACGTCACTGACAGAAAAGCGTACTTTTGTGTCAGAAAAGTGTACTTTTTGTGTCAGTGGCGTAAAGAAAGTTCACGCCAGTCTGTCAGTGGCGTGGGACCCTCTCACACCACTTTTGGCGCAAGTCTGTCTGACGTTTTCAACAGCATTAGTCCAGTAAATAGTTTCAAAAGTGCATCAATCTAGCAAATTTTTTTAAAAAAATAATTATTTTGGTCAATTTCCCCAAGATATTGTTATATTATGACTTTTGAATGGCAACGTTCTGTTCTAATATATTACTGTTATTATCATTTTAGTATATTATTATAGTAGTATAGTATATAAAATAGTTGGCTAAATAATTATTATATTTTTCCTCCTTGGCGTGTTTAAATATTATTATAGTTTATATAAGTGAAAACAGGATCAATGGTTATTTGGCATGACGGCTGTATTTGTAATAGGTTGTGTAGGAGGGATATGTCACGCACGCACACAGTTATAAATTAGCTTAAATATCAATTTATAAGTAAATTAGTTTAAGAAGTTATAAATATCATAAATAAAATAGATAGAGGTCTCATATTTAAAACCAACATTAAAATTCTAAGTAACTCCTATAATGAGGACTAGAAGAGTATCATTTTGTTTTTCATTTCTTATTCATATTCCTTTGACAGGTGTTCGGTGAATCAATGACCGTTGCATCATTTGATGTCAATCTTGTATTACTTTTAATCTTTAATATAAGATCTCATTTGTAAAGCAAGTTATATTAAGAATATAGCATTATAAATAGGAGGGGAAAGACTATTTTGATAGCTAATTTGCAGCACTTCGCAATCATGTAGAATTTAATTGTGGTATGTTTAGTATGTTAAAGTCAAGGGTATTTAGGGATTTAAATGTACAAACATACGGTACAAATAAAGGAAGAAGCGTATGAATAGTATTTTGCTTTGTTGGATGTTTGAAGCTTTTGCCTTGTATCAATTGGCCTTCAGTTCATGAAGATCAGCAGCACAATTCATTACTCAAATGGGGAACTACAAGTAGTTAATGTGTTTGTTTGGAATAGTGATTGGAGCCTTCAAAAATAGTTTTTCAATTGCGATTTAAGGTATATGAGATAAGAATATAAGATAATTTTTATCTCAATTTATGTAAATAAGCACTTTTGGGACCCCAAAAGTGATCCTAAACAAGCTTAAAAGTTGAATACATTGATATGAATATAATTTTTTGACCTTCCCTGCTACATCCTTTTTCAACTAACTAATGATAATACAGAGGAAAATCAATAAATTCCTCAGCTACAAAACATATAGTTTTGAGCCTACAGGACAGTATATAAAAAGGCGCCCACGCCATCATCATTGTACATTATCCCATATAATTCATATATCTAAAGGGTACACAATAGAGTCAAATGATCAGGTAACTCGCCTTTGATATGAGAAGCAGGGTAAAAATGAGGTTTCATTCGTAGATTCGCTTCCTTTTCAGCAGTGCAGGAAACATGGAGACTAAACCAATAAGGAAGAGAACTGATAATGTCTTAAAATCATATAGATCCTTCACTGAGTTTAGATCCCCAAGAGCAAGGCCAGCCTAAATCAATCAACAAGAAAGGCAGCTATAAGCAGAGTGAGAGAAATGCAGAAGAATAGCTTGTAGTCTGTAGATTTAGTAAAGAATTACAATGAAACCATGGAAATAATCTATTTAGCTTCCTTACGAAGAAAATTTGAATAATTCTTTTTTTTGGTGAAATAAGTGGGACACATTGTTTGACAAGGACCAACAACAAAGAAGGAACACAATTATAGTAGCTGTGTTAGTAGCCTTCTTGAACCAGACAAGTTCATCATATCCCTTCTAGAGTTTGTTCAATGTAAAGGAAGAGCTTTTTTCCAAGTGTTAATTCCCAATTAAGTAGTTTCTAGAAATCCATGGTTGATAAATGAAGAGCCCTCTTCTAAATGTAAACCCAGTAAAATCCTACGGCGGGGTTTCTCAAATCTATCAGACCATCATAGGTCAATACTCAACAAACAATCTTAGTTATTGAAAGCAGTACATCTGAATCATTTAATTCCTATCTTTGGAGCCATGTGAAAAGTGATAGTGAACGAAAGATGAAACTAGAGAATTAAGCATGCTCCTTACACTATCCCTATAGGAGAACTGTCCCGTTTCATAAATTACAATTGATAAGAAATAGAACTTTAATCTGATACAAGAGTTGATGCCTAAGGGAAAGCTTGTATTCTGGACAATAAGGAACTAAGAACGCATTAAATGAGTGAAGGATCTTCTATTAGTCTCACTTCGAAGAACTTCTAGTAGAGTCTGACCATCAAGACCAACTAAAAAATTAAAGTTGAAATTATTTTAGAAGGACTTCTTAACCAACACAAATACCCCCGGGAAAAAACTTCACTACTTCAGGAAACAACAGGATATTGGCCAAAAAAAGTAACATCAGGATACCAGCCAACAAAGCAATTTAATCTTATAAGAAGTTCCTGATGCAGAAGTCAAAGAGCAACCATAAAGAAAATAAATATGATCAAGTATAACAATCTGAAAAAGCTAAACATGGAGTTCAGGAGAAAATATAACGTGGAAAATTGACCGTACATTATGATAAATGTAAGATGGGTAGAAGAGCCTTACTCTGACAGTAATATAAGTGGCTGGAATAAGACCAATCAATGTCGCTGAGAAGAAGACTTGAAATGGTATATCAACAATTGGAGATGCCAAATTGATGAAAAGGTTTGGCAATGTTGGGGTTATCCTCAGAAAAAGCATGTAATTCAGGAGCTTATCCCTGCGCTTTGATATCTGATTGAAGAACAGAAAATCAGGTTAACATTGTAGTCACCATGATTGTCTAATAGTTTGTCTGGTCGAAATTAAAGAATAAGATAAGCACACCTCAGCTTGGAAAAATCTCAACTTCTCAGGCCACAACCAAGAAACTAAAGGCCTGCCAATTAACTTAGACAAAAAGAAGCAGGATGATGCTCCTGCAGTGGCATTGAAAACAACTAATAGAAGTCCTTGAAAAACTCCAAAGAGGGCTCCAGCTAATAAGGACATGAAAATTGTTCCAGGAATCATAAATGTCTGCATGAAAATGTAGGTGGAACAGTAACCAAGAATGAATTGAGCAGGGTGATCTTCTGCATATGCTGCAAAGTTATCTCTGTAGAAAAATAGGATAAGAAAAATATTGTTAAGAATAACAAACATAATATGGGGTAATGGACATATATTAATGAAGTAGAGGTAGTTGAGGTTAAAGCTAAAAAAACCATCGAGCTGCCAAAGATTACAACGAAAATTTTGACAATTCTTATAGTCTAGTGTCCTCATTTCTTTCAACCCCAGAAGAAAGCATATTTAGTAAGCCTCCCTAATAATAGTAACATTAGTCATTAAGTGACCAATCAAATAATCGGAGAGAGGAATGCACAGAAAGTTTCGGGAAAAGACATTAATATCACTTCTTTTTTTTTTGTCCAGAACTGAATTCATCTACAAAAGCCAGAAAGAAACCAATAACACAAACCTCGGTAACGCTAAAAATTAATCATTAAAGACACTGACAACTACAAAAAAATTGGTTCCATCAAACGTACTTGAGCATGCGAAGATCTGAAATTGTGCGCGGCAGCTTAATCTTTCCGTACTCCGAAGCTGGCATTGTCAGGTAAATACAAAACAAACCAGCGGAGAAAACGAAGAACACGCCGAGAGCAGCAGCGAGTTCCCAACTATTCAACGGAGACCTCTCCAACTTAGGCTTCTTTCCGGACGGCGAATAGTCGTCCTCGGCGGTCTCTTCATCGTTCAATAACCTCCCAGTATCGCCTATCAGATTTCTCTGAGCCGCCATGAATAGCACGAACTAGTGATATGAACTGCAAATCCAGAAAGGCTCAGCAATCATAGCAGGAAAGTGATATCGTATTTTGGAGAGCAAAATGGAGGCAGAACTGCGATGTTTCAACGAAGAATCGGTTGGAGAATCACAACAACCAGTCAAATGATGATGATCAAAATAAAAATTTGGTGGATCAAGAGTGTGTATGAAATGTACTTGAAAAAGAAAATTGACGATTTGTAGATGAAGGAGCAGTAACGCGTTTCGCTTGAGAAGGAGGAAGGAACGACCATGAAAGACAATGAAGAGGAAAGTGAGTGAGTGAGTGGGATTGGGAAGGCACTTCGAATGCCAAGTGAGTTTCACTTTTTTGTTTTTCAAGAGCCAAAGAAGTGATTTTTGTTAATTGAAAGTGGTTGAAAAAGATAGGTGTAACATTGAAGTATAAAACTCAAATAACAAAATCAGCATGTGTAAAATTATCAAACTTATGATTTTAAGTAAACGGGACGAAAATTTTAATCATGAATTCAAATCTTAAAATAAAATTTTATTTTTATTCATAAATAGCTATTAAAATATAGAAAATGAAAATAATTTGGTATAAATATATTTCAAATTCAAATACTTAAAATTAAATCTATCAATATTCATACTTTATTATATTAAACAAAGAAACGTTTATATGTAAAGTCACTAAATGATAAAATTCAAAAAGTTAGTACAAAAGTGAATTAATGGCACAATTTTGTCAACAATAAATTAATATTAGTCTTTTAATAAAAATAATTATATTACAAAGTTAAAAATAAAATGTTCAAAATATAAGTACAAGAATTCCTTAAAAAACAAAGAAATATTCAGAAACTAGAAAAGAAACATAATTTTTTTTTTAAAAAAAAACTTTTGATAAGAGCAGATATCCAAAGTAAAGTCATCCTGAGATATATTTTAAAGTTCTATTGGATCAAAAAATTTGAAACCAACACGCCAAACTATGAGAGAAAGCTGCTAATGATGATAGGAAGAAGAATAAGATAACAATCATAAAATTAATATTCAATATATGCATAAAACTCATTTACATGGAAATTAACATTCATAAATCCATGAAACTCATTCACAAGGAAACTCAATTATGTCACTTTAATTTATTGTTAGTGGCACATTAACTTGTCATTGATGATATTATGACTTATCATAATCTAACTTGTTAATTATAGCACTATTTCTTGTCATTAGTAGCATGTTGCCATATCAATTGATGAGCCCTTACGTATTATTGGTTTGTGTCACTAAAGACAAGTGATAAAGTAGTCTTTTCACAATTTCAATAAATCCTTCACAAATCCCTTAAAATTTTATAGTAATTTGATTGGAGAAAAAGATAGAAAAATATCATCAAAATTAATATAAAATAAATAAGTATGTTGAATTTCAATAATTCCAAAGGGATTGATTCAGAATTTTGAAATGTTGCAAAATTTGAGAAATTACCTAACTATCCTTAATTTTTTTTAAAAAAAATAAAATAAAAAATCCTCAACATTTTTGCCAACCACTAGAACTCAGGCTTTAGTGCTTAGTAGCGACCACTGTCATTGGAGCTTCAGTGCTCTTACTGGCAACCGACTGCTAGAAATCCAGTGAATATTATTGAAAACTCAAATATCTATATTACCAATATTAGTCTGAAAAATTTTAAAAAAGATATTAGCCGTCGGAGCTCTAATTAAGGTTGCTAAGAAATATTCAACAAATATCATATTTACAAATTTAGTATTGCTATTAACGACTTAAGTATCTGTATTGACAACAAATTTAGCCTAAGAAATTCTCCCCCCCCCCAAAAAAAAAAGACCATCAGAGCTATGGTGAAGGAATATATATTTTTGAATTTCTTAAATAAAAGTTACCAATATAAATACTTAAGTTGTTAGTAACAATACTAAAGTTATAAACAAGATACTTGTGAATATTTTCTAATAACTTTCACCAAAACTCTAACAGCTAACCTTTTTTTAAAAAAAATCAGACTAAAGATGTTAATAGTAATACTAAAGTTGTAAAAACGATATTTATTTAATATTTCTTTATAACTTTCGCCAAAGCTCCAACGGCTTGTTAAGCTAATTAATTTTTTCTTAAGCTAAAATTGTTAATACAGATACTAAAGTTGTTAATATAAATACTTAAGTATTTAATAACCTTCACCGGAGCTCCAATGGCCAATATTTGTTTTGAATTTATGATACTAAAATTGTTAATATATATACTTGAGTTGTTAATAACGATACCAAAGTTGTAAATAGAGTATTTATTGAATATTTCCTGATAACTTTCACCGGAGCTCCATCAGCTATTTTTTTAAAAAAATTTCTCGGGTTGAAGTTTTTAAAACAAATATTTAAGTTATTAATAGCAATATTAAAGTTGTTAATAACCTTTACTGGAGCTTTGATTATTGATATATATTTTTTGAATTTCTCAAACAAAAGTTGTTAATATAGATACTTAATTTGTTAATAGTGATACTAAAGTTGTAAATAGGGTATGTGTTGAATATTTCCTAATAACTTTCACATGAACTCCTGCGACTTGTAATTCTTTGTTGTTGAATTTTTTGACTAAAGTTGTTAATATAGAAACTTGAATTGTTAATAACTTTTATCGAAGCTCTCGCGACTAATATCTTTTTTTAAATCTCTTTGACTAAAGTTGTTAATATAGATACTTGAGTTTTTAATAACTTCCTTCGGAGCTCTGGCAGCTAATATCTTTTTTTGAATTCCTCATACTAAAGTTGTTAATATAGATACTTGAATTTCTAATAGTGATACAAAAATTGTTAATCTAGAACCATGCGTTGTAAATAATTTTCATTGGAGCTTTGGTAGCCCGTCCCTGACAAAGTCACAGAGCTCTAGTGAGTGGTGACAGCCACCACCTCTAGTTATGGTGCCTGGAAAGAGGTCTGAGGATCTTTTATTTTAAAGAAGTATGGGTAGTTAGAAAATTTCTCAAATTTTACGACATTTTAAAATTTTAAATAATTTATTTTGAAATTAAAATTCAACATATTTATTTATCTTTTATTAATTTTGATGGTATTTTTCTAAAATTTTTCAATTTGATTATTTCTTTAGTCTTGTTGTTGTGTGAAAATGGTAACTCGGAGTGGTAAAAAAAAAAAAAGAAAGAAAGAAAGATGGTGGGAACTCGGAAGTTAGCCTGTCAGCTCGACCGGTGGGGCGTCGACCACCCTCACCCTCTTCGATCGTCTCTGCCTCTCTGCTCTCATTATTAAGTTTATTCTCTGAATTCGTATCTCTGCTGCCTCTGCCTTTCGTCGCCGTTTGGGTCTGTGTCTGTCTTTATCTCTGGCTCTCGTTCTTCGCTCTCCGTTGGCCGTTAGCGTCTGTATGACCGTGTCTGCATCTCTGTTTTCCGTCCTTTTTCTGGGGGTCCAGTTTCATCGTCGAGCATCTGGGATCTCAACCTGAGTTCGTGTATTGGTGTGGTTTTGGCTCCAGCCTCCCGGTCTCCAATTTTAAATTCACTTTCTGATTTTTGTTGTGTGATGTGTGCTTGAGATTTGGCCCTTGATTGGCATCCATGAGCTCAGGGTGTTTAATTTTCGTGCTCTTTGACTTCTACTGCTTTGTTAGTTTGCTGTGACTGTGAGTAATCTGAGTATTTGTTCTAGAGCAATTTGAGTATCGTAGTATAATGTATTTGTTTTACAGTAATCTGTGACTTACTGGTTTGCTCAACCTACCAAACTGATGATTCTGAAAAATCTCATGACATTTATATACCTCTGCGACAAAGTTCTTTTATCAGAAAAGATTACCAAATGTACCAAGCTGTTGAAGATAGTCTTTGTAGCGAAATATCATTACATTTGTCTGTTAGAAGTTTGTATAACTCTGCAACAAAGTTCTCTACTTCTCTTATCATAAAAGGAAGAAAGATGTTCCCTTTATTCAAAAGAGGATTTAGCAGCCAGACTCCATAGATTAGACTATGCTTTTGGTATTCATTTTGTAATTGTTATTAGAATTATTGTGACTTATTACAAGGTGTGAAGTTCCCTACGTTTTATTTTGAAAGCCATTTAAGATTTAAGTGTACTTTAACACATGAAAGAACTAGCTTCTGATTAACAAAGTAATGAATTTAAGGCTAGTTATTCAAAAGGTAAACAACACTGATTTAAGGCTTGACTTTTTAAACAACACTGGTGTTTGGATATTTGGATAATTATATATCAAGTTGCTTTTATGGCTTGACTTTTTATCCTTTAAAATTTAAACGTTATGTTTTATGTGGATTGGGAAGGAATATGAGTAACACACAATCTCCTAGGGAAAATGTGAGAGAAAAAAGAAAGAAGAGAGAGAAATACTGAATAGTTTCACTGTGATTACTCACAAAACATAACATCTGATTTACAATTTATCCCCTTTACATCGGTGCTTACTCCTTTCATTCTATAACAGCTAGTCAGCTATATTCCCTGAACAAATTAAATAACTACCCTATTCTTTATTAATTACAATTCACACATCATTCTCTTTTTAGCCAAATATAGAATATAACCAGTGCCAATACATATTTTATTTTCATCATGGATAGAGCATGAACTAACAGAACAAATTCCAACCTGTGAAACTTCCAACTCTTGTGGGTGAGTGCATGACTAGTAAATTTTATCTATATGTTTGTTTATGCTTTTGAGGAGTAGTGCGTTTAGTTCAGGCATGTCAACTTGTCAGCTTTCCTTCCTCTAGACTGTAAGTAACCCTATTATGCTTGACTTAATTTGATTATGCTTACATTTTCAATGCTCAAGGTTTTATTAGGAAGACCTTGTTATGGCAACAGCAACATATCCGCCTCCGCCACCCTATTACAGGCTCTACAAAGATTATTTACAAGACCCTAAATCAGCTCCAGAACCTCCCCCTCCTATAGAAGGGACATATGTTTGTTTTGGAGGCACTTACACGGTAAGAATTCACACTCTGTGTGACTGACTCCTTTTCCTATCTTCACAAATATAGTTGGTGTTTTAACTCTTTAAACTGTGACTAGATGTTATATTGTCTTATACTCCTGATGCTATCCAGTGTAGAAATAATTTGCTGCTATTATTTGTTATCAAATATAAGGAACATTGCAGAGTTCACTGAATATGTAATGCCCTTTTTCTGAAACTGCCATTTACTACTCTATTTTCCCATCTAATTATAGACTATAACTCAACTGCTTTAGTGGTTGGTAACACAGGAAAAGGAAAAAAAAAAAAAAATTCAGACACCCATCTACTTTTAAGCATGTTTTTGATAATGTATGTACCAATATGCTTGTTCCTTATATCTGTTCATGGAGGGAGTATTTATCCGTTTATTTTAAAGGTTTATAAAGTTTAAATGCGGTCTTGGAAACCTCCCTCATTTATACTTGCTCTTGCTACAATTTTTTTTAATGCCAAAAGCTTTTGCTACAGTTGGAATACAATTTTTGATATATTTCATTTGTTTTCTATTGTGTTTCTGTGCGTGAATCTTATTGACATGTCCCATTAAATTATTCAATAATATTTGTAGACTGATGACACTCTACCAAGTTTGGAAGAGCAGGGAGTACGACAACTCTATTCCAAGGGCCCTGATGTTGGTAGGCTATGTTCTGCCTCATTCTTATTCAGTTTGAGAAGTCTTTTGAGTGAAACATGATTTAGAGATTGCATATCATTTGTTCTCATACTGCCAGCTGCTTGTCATCTGTGGTGAATATTCTGCACTTCATTTGAGGAGCAATTCTTTTTCTGTCATTTTTGTCATATAATAAGCATCGCTTCACTGTCACTTTTGGACTCGTGTCATGAGAAAATCCCTTTCCTGGATACTTGATCAGTGTAGCTATTGCTTGCAATCTTGTTAATTACTCCTTTGGTCCTTAATTAGGACTTAATTGGGAAGCTGATATCGGTCTTAAATGTAAAACCTATTTAACATATTTACCAATTTCCTCCCGAAATTTGCCCTATTGACATTTCCTCAACAATAATCAAGTAGGAGAGAGGGAGATAATTAAGGAAGATCATTAGGGTGCTTTAGAAAAAAAAAACATGTCCTATTAACTAATTTGACTAAGTACCTTAACCTAATCAAATTAGTTAATTAGGTTTTACATTAAAGACTAGAGGAGAATAATTGAAGTGCATTAAATCTTATGTAAAAATGATTACTTATTTTTAGAGTAGGAAATAATTTGAGATTTGAACCATAATGAGAAAGCGATTGGTTTTTATGGGGTTAAATGGTTCATGATTTTTGTTTTGTTCCCTTAATATCATTATCAGTTCTACACTTCTACTGGGATGTGCATATGCTGGAATCTGTAGTTTTCTGCCTAATAGAAGTAAAATGCCTTGTGTAGATTATAAGAAGGAGCTGAGATCACTTAACGGAGACTTACAGCTTCACGTTTTGGAGCTTGCTGATATTCTCATAGAGAGACCATCACAATATGCTAGGAGAGTAGAAGAAATATCTCTCGTATTCAAGAACTTGCATCACCTTCTAAACTCACTGCGTCCCCATCAGGTTCTAAACATAATTTTCTACATATGCACATATATTTGCCTGCAGGTGTGCTGTTACTTGATAATTATATTTTTGTATTTTCAATCTGTAGGCAAGAGCAACGTTGATTCACATTTTAGAACTTCAAATACAGCGTCGTAAACAAGCAGTGGAGGACATAAAGAGGTATATATGTTCGACAAGTTTAGTAATTGCATATGAATCTAAGGAAGTTTGCTTTCTTATTATATCATGTTTTAATATTGTGTTATAGCAGAATGACATCTGTTTAGACAGTAAATTTGGTTTGAACAAATTGATGAAGTTAGTTAAAATAAGTTATTTCTTGAATATATATATATATATATATATATATATATACTATGTTGCACGGACACGGCAAAATCTGAGAAATTAACGAGTCGGACATGCGAATTTGCTCGACACGCGAATCTGGTCCAAATACGCGAATTAAGCTAGTCAAAGTTTCCAATGGCATTTTTGCAATTTTATCCAAAGTTGAAGGCATATTTTGTAACACCAAATTTTCACCCTAATCATCTCTTGGTCGAGCAGACCACCAAGCAGTAGCACCATTGATCCCAAAATCATTTCTCTCGGTCGAGCAGAGCACCAAGCAGTAACACCAAATTTTCACCCTAATCATCTCCCGGTCTGTGGACTGTGATTGTGTTTCAATGTTTCACTCTGAGGTAGTGAGGCTCTCTAACTCTTTGCTATTGACAAATCTGAAATCAAGACGGCCTCCCCTGTTTCCCTGTCATTTTCTGGTTTCGATTGTAAATAGATTATTTAATACTAAGACGTGTCGGAACGTGTCGAAATATTAGTATTTTTGAAGTAACATGTCAATGTCACGTATCGGTAACGTGTCGAAAATGTCGTATCAGTGTCGGTGTAACATAGTATATATATATATATATCAAAATTACCTTCAATAAAAGCGATTAGTTGGATAAGTTTGGTTAATTAGTTAAGAATGCTAGATGGAATAAATTAATGGCTTAAACAAACATGTTATGTTATGAAACATGCTAGAGGTGTTTATAATAAGGACAGAAGGGAGTAGATTAACAACCTTGTTTTACATTGGGAGGTAGTTGCTGATAGTGGTTTTCTAAGTATGGTAATATCATTGTCAGCATGAAGTTTCTGACATTATCTTGTCATAAATATTTGTTAATCCAATTTTTCAATGTATTATATCTAATTTTATTTCAGAAGGAGAGAGGAAGCACGGAGACTTCTTAATGAGGCCCTAACAACACTTGATGGCAATTAGACCTTCATTCTTTTTCTTTTTTCCCGTCAAGTTCTGTGTCGTGTAAATTCAGTGGTTCCAACTACTTAATGTAATTGTTGTTTCATCCGGGGCTGTCGTAAGAAAGAAAGAACCACAGTAGGATCTGCCTCAATGTTTTAAACAGGAAAAGAAAGGATTTATCACATTTTAGAACTTTCTTTCCAGATGTTTGTGGTCTTTTGTTTGACTTCGAATGTCAGAATTGACAATCTTGTTCCCATGACTGTGAGATTGGTTAGAGTCTTTTGCTCATACTGTTCTCTTTCTATCCTCTTCCTCCTACTAGTTATATCGGTTTTTAGAGTGAAATTTGAGCAGTTCAGGTTTAATGTTTATAAAACATTTAAAAAAATATGAAATTATAAAAAATAATTAAATAAATTCAAAAAATGCTAAATTTTAGTTATAATAATTTAAATCTCTAAATTATTTAAAAATTATATATATATATATATATTGAAACATTAGATCTGAAATGTTCAAATTTCAATATAAATGCTAAGATGAGCCGTGGAGGGGAAGAGGAAAGGAAGAGAGTGGTAAGAGCAGAGGGGGAAGAGGAAAGGAAGAGAGCGGTAAGAGCAGAGGACCGTAGCCAATTGCCGAAGGAACATCTATTTTTTATGAATGATACTTCTTTATCCTTAATATTTATATAATTTGAGTAGATTACAAAAATTTAATAAATTACTTAATTATAACACACATGATCTTTCTTAAATTCTTATGCATGACATTAAATCATATATCAGTTTATAAATTATGCAAATTAATTTTAAAAGGAATGATAAATAAGAAATAATAATAATAATAAATCTTATATATAAGATTAAAATTTACTTTCAAATTAGATCTTACATTAAAAGATTGGAGGAGGTACTTAACAATATCATAAAGTAAACCCAAAAACAAAGAAGGAAAATGAGGGGAAATTGTAATGGTTCATTAACTTCATTCGGTAGTATTTGTGAGATAACTTCAACTAAAGATATAAGATAACTTAATTTATAAGATAAAAATACAAAAAAAAAAAAGATAAATTAATTTATGGGGTAAAAAAGAAAAAACCGAGACCTAAATTGGGATTAGGATCTTAAGGGTGACACTAGGCCCCATCCCGATCCTAGTCCTGGAGGAGACGGGACATTTTGGGATTAAAGTGTGATCGAGTTGGAACGGGACACTTTGAATGCCCCTATCTCTATCAAAATCCAATCAAAAAGAAAAAGGAAGAGAGAAAGCTGAGGCCAACCCCACCCCACAATTCATTTAAAATTGGGCCTTTGACAAAAAAGTCCTTATGATACCCTAATAGGGCCAATGTGCTGTTTATCTTCTTCTTCTTCTTTAATTAGTGCACATATACTCCCATGAGAGGCGATCATGTTCAGAATACTATTATCTCGTCCTTAGATTCTTCTTCTTCTTTAATTAGTGCACATATACTCCCATGAGAGGCGATCATGTTCAGAATACTATTATCTCTCGTCCTTAGATTCAATTGGCGAAGGGATTAGTGCACATATACTCCCATGAGAGGCGATCATGTTTAGAATACTATTATCTCTCGTCCTTAGATTCAATTGGCGAAGGGGTCGGATTCAATCACCAAAAGGGAGGGGGTTTGATTCTGGAGTTGGTCAAAGCGTTGTGGGAGACATTCTAGGGGGCTACGAAGCAGTGGAGATGCTGGAAAGAGGTGGAGGCATGTGTACTCTCTAACCTAATATACCCTACAGACTGAGCTCCAAGCGTCTTGCTCTTGAATTGTAGGTAAGCTAATCCCTTTCCTAAAATTTTTATATATAAAAAAAATGTTCGGAATACTATTGAGGATTAAATGTGAACACTTTTCCCTACAAAAATTCAAATTTTAGTTTCTTTAACAAAAAAAAAAATAAAAATTCAAAGCCCTTCCAATTGGACCTAAAATGGTGATGGCTGCAGATTAGCTCTTCCCTTGGACCTAAAATGGTGATGGCCCAAAATGCTGCTAAACAGACAATTTTCGGAAAGCTGCCGGCCCAGGGTTTTGTATTCTAAATGTAGCCGTTGCATCCGGGATTTCAGAAAAGCATAATTTTAATTTTAAATTTTAAAATACAAAATAAACCCCGGTGCTTCTGAGTTCCAATTATAGCCGTTGGACCATTAAGTTCACGGTGTGAACTTCACGCAATCAGAACATTTAAATTCCAAATAAACCCTACATAACATTCGACCTACTTTATCTGCAATCTCCATCTCCTCCGGCCTTTCCCTTCCTCTCTCCGATCTGGCCTCCTCTTTTCAGGTTCATTTTTTGTTAGTTAATCACTGAAATTACTTTTTTCTGTGAGAAATCTGTGTCTGGGTGCTTTCCCCCCCCCCCCCCCCCCCCCTTTTTTTAAGTCAGTGTTGATACACATTTGACAAAGGAAGCTATACTTAAATCCTACAAGCTTCAAGCATTTGTTTCTGGTTATTCTAGTCTACATTCTGTGATTTCTGATGCAATTTTTTATTTCTGATTTTTTTTTTTTTGGCCTTATAACAATCTGTTCTGCTTTCGCTTTCTTTTTCAAGCATATCTCTATGCTCCTTTTGCAGTGGATTCTTCTCTGAAAGCTTGCACTTTTTTTTAATACTCTTTTAAACTAAGTGGACGTTTTTGCAACATTTGGAAGTTTGAGTTAATTCCAAGGACAATTTTGAATGAGTAATTTGAATTTCTGTAAGTGGCTTCTCTCATCTGATGATAAGATGAAAGTAATGTCGTGTGGTTCATTTGAAATTGAAAATAATATGTAGCTCATGCTTGAGACCATTCTTTGGTGGTGGTTGTTTGTTTGTTTTTTTTTTTAAATATCAGATGCTACGTCCCAACTTTTTGTTTTAGGCCCATCATTATTAGCCACATCACATGTATTCTTGCCATTTGCTTGTATCTAGAATTAGAATATTAGTTACGTTAGAATCACATGCAAAACCGATAGAAATATCCTGCAAGAGATAATGAAACTATAGAGGATTAAACGAACTCTTCCAGATAAAAGACCGGATGACAGAACAACATAAATTAAATAGTTTACTCAGCAGAGTACATGAGAGAAGAAGAGTGAATAACTTGAAAGTCCAAGTTTTGAGTATATGGAACTTCATTCTCAAATTCCTATTTATATAGGCCATAGTTCATAAGTAGATAGGAATGTAATAAATGAAGGATAAGGTTGCCAAGCCAAATGGATAAGATTGCCAGATCATGTGAATTAGATTGCCAAGTAAAATATGTATCATCAATAACTTAGGAAAGAAGAAATGCTGTGATAAAATTTTTCTTTACCTGAAAAGAAAAGAGAGAAAAAGTGATAAGAATTTTTTCTATTATATTTTGACATCTTTCGTAGAGTATGAATAACTTTACATAAACCATACTTATAATCTTATAACACACTTACAAGATACCTTATCTATTTATGCTATTCTACTTTACAACATATAAGACAAAACTTATTACTACACAAGACAACCTATTATAAGAATATCTTACAACATTGCATAAAGCATTTCAAGATACTATGTACTTTTGTTCACTTTTCTTTTTCTTTTTCCTTTTTTTTTTAAATGTCGGCAGAACATATTCTACACGTTCTACTTCTTTCTTCTTCTCTTGCGGCATTGTTGGCAAGCTTCCTTATCTTTTTTCTTTTTGTCTTCTTTTATTTCTCTTTCCGTGGGCAACATCTTTAGAGGACACTTATATCAATTTATGGTTCATGGCTTTCTCTTTCTTCACAGTATCTGCATCTATGATTTGAATATTCTGACATAAGATTACAAATCTTTTTCTTCTTTAGAATTTTCCATTTTATTGTTTTCTCAGCCTATCATACCATCGATAAAACAACAGTTTATTGTTTCTCAGCCTATCATACTATTGTTTTATCAATGGTATAACAGGTTGAGAAACAATAAAATGGAAAATTTTGAAACAAAAGGAAAAAAAAATAGAGATCATGTTAGAATACTGTGAAGAAAGATAAAAGGCCATGAATGATGTTGAAGAACAAGAAATAGATATAGGTGTCCTTTAAAGATCTAAAGATGCTGCCGACAGAAAGAGAAATAGAAGAAGAGAAAAAGGAAGAAGACAAGGAAGCTTGCCAATAATGCCACATTCCTGACAAGTTGAAGAAATAAAAAGCAGAAAAGAAAGAAGTGGGACATGTAGAATATGTTTTGCCGACATCAAAAAAAAGAAAAAAGAAAAGTCAACAAAAGTACATGTCTTGAAATGCTTTACGCAATGTTGTAAAATAGTCTTGTAATATAGATTGTCTCATGTAATAATAATTTCTATCTTATATATAAAGTAGAATGGTATAGAGAGATAAGGGTATCTTATAAGGTATCTTGTAGTCTTATATAGCAATAGTTTTTGTCTTTTATATAAAATAGAATGGTACAGAGAGAAAAGGAATCTTGTAAGTGTCTTGTAAGCTTGTAAGTATGCTTTATATAAAGTTATTCATGCTTTATTAAAGATGTTAGAATAGAATAGGAAAAATAATTAGAGTCGGGTTGGGATGCCATCTCTTTATAAGGCCTTGTAAGTTTTTATTGTAACACACCTCGAGGAAAATATTCTCTTATATTCAATTTGCTTCAGAAATAAAAATTTGAGTTTTAATCATTTGGGAAAATTACATTTAAATATCAGTTGTATTTGCTAAACCCCCAGAAGCCTACTGAATTTGTTAAAGGATTGAGAAGAGACGTGGTAATGAAGGATATGCAATTTGGAATGAAAAGTCCAAACTGCCCTTTCCTTGAATGCCACCTACGACCTCTGAACCTTTCCTTTTCTCGTCTCTCTTTGTCTTCATCGCCTTCGTTGCTCTCTTCGGCATTTGGCTCTCCTCACCCTCTCTTCCTCTTTCTTACCTTCTCTGATTCTCTCTCTCTCTCTCTCCCCCCACCAGCAAGTACGTTGGGGGCCCCAAGGGGGATGGATTGTGAAATCCAACATTGATTGGGAAGGCGAACAAAGCATGTTATAAGGTTGCGGAGACCTTTCTCTTGTGGACGCGTTTTGATGGGCTAGGCCCAGCCGAAAAAACAAACCATGAGGCCTTGTGTGCCAAAGTGGACAATATCCACAAGCGAGCGTTGATGGTTGTGGTTCAATGATGCATATTACAAGTTTATGCCCTAATCACCATGAGGAAGTGAATGCCATGTATCAGGGAAGGTCTAATCAACAATAACAAAGGTGGGATTCTAACACAACCACCTACAATGAAAGTAGAAGACCTAATTCTAATTTTGGTTGGAGAAATCAAGTCCAACCATATGGGTCAAACCGTGGGCAAATGGTGTCTATTCAAGAGTCTAAGGGTGATGAGAAGTACTCAATTGTTGAAGAGTATGGTTTCTCAACTTACTAGTATGAACAATCGGATAATGGAAGATAAAGCTGTGAATGAGATTCAATTCTCTTCTATTTCCAATACCCTACAAAAGCTACAAAGTGATATGGCAAGTGATAGTAATCAAATGGCTTATGTGTGCAAGAAGTTGGAAGAATTGGACTTGAAGCATAACAATGTGCAATCCCACTTGACTTAACTCTCTAATTCTGTGAGTGATGTACATGCTAAGACAAGTGGTTCTATTCCTTCAAATACAGTCATCAATCCTATGTCTCTCAATGCTATTGAGTTAAGGAGTGGTAAGAAAGTACATTTCCCTCAAGTGGATGAAGAAATAGAGGTTGATAGTCCACACCATTAAGCCCAATAAAGCTACCTCAATCTTAAAGCTTCAAAGAGAAGGCTATCCTTAAGAAGAAGAATAGCAAAGCAAATGAGCAGCCTCAAGTGAAACAACAACCACTTCTGAGAGAGGTTGGCTCCAAGGAAAGAAGCACTTTTAAGAAAGGTGAGTCAAGTGAGCAAGGCACCTTATCTAATACCAATGGTAAGGAGGTAAAAATTTCTCAACTCTCTTTTCCTAAAACTTACTTTCAAGGAAAGAAAATACATGAGGAACAAAATGAAAAAGAAATGTATGATTTGTTTAGCAAGCTACATATCAATGTTCCTTTCTTCCAATTGGTTGAGTTTATGCCTAGTTATTGCAAATTCTTGAAAGAGTGCAAATTAGACCTAATGAGAGAGGAAGTTTAGGCCTAATGAGAGAGTTTAGCTCCAATGTGTCTACCCTTTTCAAACCCTAACTCCCTGTTAAGTGCAAGGATCCTGGCTCATTCACTATACCTTGTACCTTGTACCATAGGTAATGTGAATGTAGCTCAGGCCTTGTTAGATTTAGGTGCAGCCATTAATGTCATGCCTAGGTGTAGCTCATGCCTAATATCATGCCTAGGTGTAGCTCATGCCTAATGTCATGCCTAGATTTAGGTGCACCATTTGCCCACGGTTTGACCCATATGATGAACCTTCTACCTTTATTGTAGGTGGTTGTGTTAGAATCCCACCTTTGTTATTGTTGTTGTTGATAAGACCTTCCCTGATACATGGCATTCACTTTCTCATGGTGATTAGGACATAAACTTGTAATATGTATCATTTAACCACAACCATCACAACTAGGTGCAACAAGAGCTTGTGAAGTAGGGGAAGGAGGTTCTCATTGAATACTTTGATTATGAAGTTTAGATGTGATTAAAGAAAGTTGTGAAGTGACTGTATCCATCTTGGACTCAAGTGAGACCATTATTTGGTTGGAACCGATATCACAAACTCCTCTTATCTCTCTCACACTATATTGTTGAGTATTTCTAGCTCTCCCTCGAATTTGATTCCATGCCTCTTCAGCCGTGCAATCTTCTAAAGAACCTCCAGCTGAAGCATTGAGAATGCCCTTCTCATTAGGACAAAGACCATCATGAAAGTATTTAATCAATTGTTCATTAACAATTTGATGATGCCACACTTATTTAAAAGCTCCTGAAAGCGACTCCAATATTCATAGAAGGACTCCAAAGGGTCTTGTTTAATAGAGTAAATCTCTTTCTTAAACTCTGCAATCCTTGAATCAGGTAAGTACTTTTCCAAGAAGGCTTTCTTCATATTAGCCCATGAGTGAAGATTGAAGAGCATCATTAACATGCCTAGGTAGCATCATGTACCATTCTTGAGCCTTCCCCTCCAAAGTAAAATAGAACACCTTTAATTTCACATCATCTAGGCGAGCACCAACATATTTGAGCAAGCCACATGCAAAGCATTGAGATGGCTATAAGGGTCTTCCTTTTCAAGTCCATGGAAACGAGGTAATGAATTAAGCAAAGGACCCTTAAGCTCAAAATTAACCTCAAGGTTAGGGCATGCAATGTTGAATGGATCATTAGTGACATCTGATCTTGTTACATTCCTTATAGTTCTCCTCCTTGGTTGAGCATTGTTTTCACCTTCCATAGCTGTACCTTGTGAAGCACAATCACTTAAGTCAATGAAAGAATCAAGATTAAAAGAATTATTAGATTCCCCCTCAAATAGGTCGAGCATATAAAGCTGTTAAGCAAGCAATGAAACAATGGAGTACCAAAACTGTCTTGCACAAATTTAAAAAAGAAAATGTGTAAAATGGAAGGAGTAGAAGTGTTTGTGAGTATGTATGATGTGTATGGACAAGTAAAAATGCTAGGATGCAATGCGAATGCAAAAACAAAGAAAATCAACATATTTGGTTGGTTTTCTCAAAAATTTTGATGCAAGAAAACAAATTTTGAAAAATTTTGAAAACTATAAAAAAAAATGAAAGAAAACCTAATAGGCTCATAAGGGCAAACCCCGGTCAATCTAAACTAATTGACACTTAGTAAACCAAAGGAGTCAAAATTGACTCCTCGGCAACGGCGCCGTTGATGAGGGCCATTTTGTCTTTAGCCTTGGGATCCACAATAAAAAATAAATCAAGGATTGCGTGTAGGCAAACCTAGGATCGTTCTCTCTTTTCGAGAAGCCTTTTATTGAATCCTAAATAATCTAAATGACATACAAATGTAATTAAAACAAGAGGATAATTGGTTTTGGATATTTCAAACTAAAACTAAAATATGATTGCAATTTAATTAAATGCTACCTATTATTTTTGGTATTTTTATAAAATTGGTCAATGAGTAAATTAAATGATATGGAATTGAAAATATGGATGATGATGCTCTTGGTGATGAAGAAATGGCTATCCTTGCTTAAAAAGATTATGGGAGTTAAAATCCATCAAGTCTTTAAGAAAAACCCTAAGATACCACTTGAGTCCAATATTCTCAATTAATAGTAGCTCCTACAAACATAGCTAACCATTACCTCTTGAGAAATTGTTAAAAACCACTTGATGTGCAATTAAAATTGGAATAATGCAACATGAGTCTTCTTAAAATTGAGTATATAACAGTCCCTCAAAGGGGCACAAATCAACCACATTAACTAGACAATAACACTCTAATTAATATAATCTCATTGCAACCACAAGAAATTAAAACACATATAATTTTCACACTACAAAATCCAATCTCAACTACAATTATTATCAAACCAATAGAGACAATTAACATTAATCTTAGTTTCAAAATTATATACAATAATTCCTAAAACTAGGCAATCTAAATATATAATTTTAGACTAATGAAATGATAGAAAAAACTCCCCTATGTAGTCCATTGAGCTCAAGCACAAATTTCTACCATCAAGTAGCAAAGGAATTAGCCACACATGCCCACTGATGGTGGGTTCGACTAAGGAGGATGGGTTGCTGATGGATCCATCAATTGTGGTGGGCTTGGGGCTTGGTGATTGCGTTAGTCCAATGAAGGCAGGAGTACATGCTAACTATTTAGTGGATCTCTCTGGAGGTAGTGACCAGGCCCTTTATAATAGCTCCCACCAGCTTGGGCTCTCGCCTATCTCGTCTATGACTTTAACCCTTAATCGTATTAATCTTAAAAGGCCTGGGGAAAGTGACGGGGACTTGGATAGGGGGAAAAGACAGAGGAAATTAATTTTTGAGGAGCCATCACTGCCTGGTGAAGCTTCAATATCGGGGCAATTAGTTCACAGTGGAAGACGACGTAATTATCAATCAATCAAGGCATAGATTCGCAAGCGACATGCTGTAAATCCACCAGTAGTTTCGGTAGAGTATGCTCCTTCAGCTGAGATTGAATTTCCAGAAAGCTGGCTTACAGGTACGGGATCTCATGAGTCGTCTACTTCTCCTTCTGATCAGAAAGCCGGTGGCTAGATGGGACCAGCCATCGATTCGCCATGAATGCGCTAGTTGGAACTGTTAAGGCTTAGGGGTTGCCTTGACAGTTAGAAATATGAAGGAAGAATGCTTTTGGAGAAAACCCCTAATTGTGTCCTTAATGGAAACTAAGCAAAAGGCTAAATATGTGAGGAAAATTAGACGTCGATGTGGATTCCAAGAGGAATGGTTAGTGGATCCGGTAGGTAAAAGCGTTGGTCTAGCTATTTGGTGGGTTGATTCTGTTAAAGTAGATGTCCTCTTCTCCTCTGCTAATATTATCCACACCCGGGTATCATCTTCAGTGGTTGATTCTCCTGATTTCGTTTCTTTTATTTATGGGCCCGATCAGAAGTTGTGTTGGCAGGAAGTCACTAGGATTAGCAAGAATATCAATGGATCTTGGTTATGTATGGGTGATTTTAATGATATACTGTTCTAATCTGAGAAGATGGGTGGTGGTCCTAGAGCGTGGAGGAAAATTTTGAATTTTAAGTGTTTCATTGCAGGTTGTGAGCTGGATGATTTAGGCTATACAGGGGCTAAATTTACATGGTGTAATAAAAGGGATCCTCTTGACACCATCTATGAAAGAATTGATCGAGCGCTGGGCAATTGGCAATTAAGGGAGCAATTTCCCAATTTGCTAGTTTTTAATGTTGAACCAATGGGCTCAGATCACCACCTGCTCTATGTGCAATGTCTTCTTAATTCCCCGAGGAAAAAACAAACCTTCAGAGTTGAAGCTGCATGGACTAGCCATCCTAATTTCTGTCAGTTGGTTGGGAGTTGGTGGAAGGACTCTCCTAGGAATGGTTCTTCTGACATAGAGGGCTTTGTATGTAATTTATTGAGGTGTAAAGATGGGCTGATTAAATGGAGCAGGAAAGAATTTCCTAATACTAGGAAGTTACTTGTTGATCTGAAGGACCGACTTGCTTCTATGTCTTCGGCGGGACTAAATATCAGTAATTTGAAGGAGATTAGTGATGTTAAAGTTGCTCTGGAGCGCTTGCTAGAAATGGAAGATAAATTTTGGCTGCAACGTTCTAGGGTATCTTGGCTCTCAGCGGGAGACAAGAACACGCGATGTTAAAGTTGCTCTGGAGCGCTTGCTAGAAATGGAAGATAAATTTTGGCTGCAACGTTCTAAGGTATCTTGACTCTCGGTGGGAGACAAGAACACGCGATTCTTCCATCTGTCAACCATAAAAAGAAGGCAAAGGAATAGCATTCTTGGGCTGAAGGATGATGCAGGGAATTGGTTACTGGAAAGTCATGAGATTGCTGGAAATATTTCTAATTATTTCAAGCAGCTGTTCTCCTCCTCGGGCCCTTCATGCTCGGATTTTGTCTTGGGGTTCATTGAGAAGAAAATTTCAGCTGAGATGAATCAACGACTTTTGCTGCCTTTTACGAAAGAAGAGATAAAATGCCACTTTCAGCCTTGATAGTAACAAAGCACCTGGCCCGGATGGTTTCTCAGGTATGTTTTATCATAACTCTTGCTCGGTAATTGGTGATTCCATTTGTCAATTAGTTGAGGATTTCTTTGATGGGAAGATTGAGTTAGACAGGATTAATGAGACTAATATCACTTTAGTTCCTAAGGTTGACAGGCCTGATCATGTTTCTCAATTCCGCCCTATAGGCTTATGTAATTTTTCTTACAAGATTATATCTAAGCTTATGGCTAATAGGATGAGGCCTCTCCTTGATGGATGTATTTCTCAAAATCAAAGTGCTTTTGTGCCTGGTAGATGCATTCATGATAACATTATCCTAGCTCATGAGGTTTATCACTATTTGAAAAGGAAGAAAGATAGTGGAAAGTATGAATTTACGCTGAAAATTGTCATGAGTAAAGCATATGACCGAGTGGAATGAGATTTTTTGGAGATGACCTTACTTCAGTTTGGTTTTTGTGCTAATTGGGTTTCTTTGATCATGAAATGTGTATAGTCTGTTAAGATGAATATTTGTGTTTCGGGGGATTAAGTTAGCTCCTTTTCTCTAACTAGAGGGCTGCGCCAGGGGGATCCTCTATCTCCATACTTATTCATTTTAGTTGCAGAAGTTCTTTCATGTATGATTTCCAGGAGTGAGGAGACAAAGAGACTATCAGGTATTAAACTGAGTCTGAACTGTCCGGTGTTGACACACAGTTTTTTTTGCGGATGATGCTTTGTTCTATATGAGTGCTTCTAGGGGTCACTGTAGTTATCTAGCCTATCTCCTGCGCCAATACTGCTCTGCTTCTGGGCAGCTTATTAATCTTGATAAATCATCTGTTTTTTTCTCTGCTAATACACCGGAGGAGGTTAGATCTGCAGTTGGTAATATTCTTGATATCCCGGCAACTGGGGATCCTGGCAAGTACCTTGGTATCCCGAGTATATGGGGTAAAACGAAGCAACAAGCCTTAGCATATATTCGAGAGCGTGTTACGAGTAAGATTGAAGGTTGGGGTCATTCCTTCTTCTCCTTTGCGGGGCGTGAGGTAATGATTAAGGCAATTATTAATGCTATTCCGATTTATTCTATGAACTGCTTTAAATTTCCTTTCAAAATTTGCAAGGAAATCCATGGTTTGATTGCTAACTTCTGGTGGGATGGGAACGCCTTTGGTAATAGAACTCATTGGAAGGCTTGGGATTTTCTCACGAGAGGGAAGAACTAAGGGGGTATGGGTTTTAAAGATCCAGTTATTATGAATGAAGCTTTGTTGGCAAAAACGGCTTGGCGGTTGATGTTGAGACCTAATGAGCTATGGGCTCAAGTTCTCAAGAGTGTATACTTTCCGGAGAGTGAATTTCTTGATGTGGATAAAAGAGCTAGAGCTTCCTGGTGTTGGTCAAGCATTGTAGATGGAAGAGAATTCCTGAGGGCTGATCTAAGGTGGGATTTGGGTTCTGGTAGAAATATCCGAATTTGGGGGGACAATTGGGTGTCAGGAGCTGTTTTTCCAAAAAAACCCACTGAATGTGATGACCCTATAGTCACTGATGGGAGAGTTTCCTGAGTGTATACTTTCCGGAGAGTGAATTTCTTGATGTGGATAAAAGAGCTAGAGCTTCTTGGTGTTGGTCAAGCATTGTAGATGGAAGAGAATTCCTGAGGGCTGATCTAAGGTGGGATTTGGGTTCTGGTAGAAATATCTGAATTTGGGGGGACAATTGGGTGTCAGGAGCTTTTTTTCCAAAAAAATCCATTGAATGTGATGACCCTACAGTCACTGATGGGAGAGTTTCAGATCTAATTGTGGATGGTCTATGGAATCTTGCCCTAATCTCTCAGTATTTATCAGATGAGGTGAAGAGTGCTATTCTTGCTATGCCTATTCCCAATAATGGGTTAGAAGATAGATTGGTGTGGACTTTTGCTAAGAAGGGTGACTATATGGTGAAATTGGGGTATATTAGTAGGAAGGAAAAATCTCCAGCTGATGTTAACAAGGCTGGTTCCTCATCAGTTTTACCACTATCCTACTGGAAGTTTATTTGGAAGGTAAAGGTTATGCCTTGGGTGCAACACTTCATGTGGCGCATTTTTAATAATGCATTGGCAACTAATGCTGCATTGTATAGTAGAAAGCGCTCCCGAGTCAACACCTGCCCTATTTGTGAGGAGGCTGAAGAGACTACTGAACATCTCTTTTTTCTGTGCCCATGGACCTGGTGTGCGTGGTTTGGCTGTAGCCTTGGTGGCCATTTTGATCCTACTAATATTTCTAATTTTAATGAGTGGTGGCTGCAAATTTCAGGTTTGGATCTACTTAATTCTCATGACATTTCACTTGTTTGTTGGATGCTGTGGTTTATTTGGAAACAACGTAATGGTTTCATTTTTAATCATATTATCCCTAATCCTCTTGTTGTGGTGGAATTTGCAAAGAGACATAATGCTGAATTTTGGGGTAATTTGGAGAGTACTAAGTCGGAGCAAGGTTTGGAGAATAGGGGTACTTCTGTGTTTACTGGCTGGTTTCCCCCTGATCCGGCAATTGTTAAGATAAACACTGATAGGGTCTTTAATTCTGAGAAGGTTCCGGCTGCTATTGGTATTGTATGTCGTGACTAGTATGGCTCCTTTAAATGGGGGTATGTTGATAAGGTTAAGTCCATCTCAGCATTTATGACTGAGGCACTTGATAAAGCTATTTTTCAAACTGATTGGTTATCATTGATTTCCTGCTTAGATGCTAAATCCCCGAATTTATGTGAATGACGAAGTAGGAGCATTGTTCATGATATTATTTGTCTCTTATCTGATGAAGTTGGGTTTCGTTTGTCTTTTATCTCTAGAAGGGGTAATCGAGTTGTTGATCTTCTTGCAGCAAGTGCTTATAAGGAGGTGTGCCCAATCGGGTGGGTTTCAAAACCATCACCTTCTTTGTCTGTTCTTCTAACCTCAGATGCTAGGGAGGCTAATATTGTTGTGGTAGATGATCCTTTTCCCTTTATGTAAACGAGGGGATGTTATTTATTTCTAGTTTAGTTGTGTTATTTCAGCGTGTTTGTTTCCGCATTCGGGTAGTTCTGTATCACTTTTCTGTATGTTTGATTTCTGGACTGTATTTCCATTTACTTTGTATTGCTCGTCCTCTGTACTGGTATTATTTCTAGTGGAATAGATGCAGTTATCCTTGAGCAAAAAAATATTCGAAGGGTTAAGGCACATATTTACCAACGAACTATTACGATAGTAGCATCTAGTACAAAAATTAATTCAGCTTACAGTTAAAAAGTGTTAAAAAAATTAATTGAGGTTACAGTTAAAAAGTGTTAAAAAACACAACGCGGTTAGATGATTTTTTTTAATTATTTTTTTTACGGACGTTTATTTGACTGTCAACATGTCCAGGTGGTTGAAATTGTCGACGTGGATGGTGAGAGAACTGAGGATAAGAATTTGAATGTGAAGGCAACTTCTGGAAGAGGAAAAGGCGAGAGTCCGTTGAACGAAAACGGGTGAAGCCATATCCGACAAACTATGCATCTACCTCCGTGCCATTTTTAAACAATGTCAGCCTTTACTTCTTTACCGCCAACTTAGAATTTGAATCTTCCCTTCCCTTATACCACATCTGCACATCACTTCTGAAAATACTCCTTTATTGTATTTACAGTGTGAGAGCACGGAAGAACTGATCTGAGCATATCCAACAAAAACTTCATTGGGTGTACTCTTCTCCGTTGAGTACGTTGCTGTTCGACATCATTCTTGGGCTTCTCATGTAGGCATGAACTTCTTTTATGTAGTGAGTTTCTATTCGTTTTGGTCATGTCGTTCGACCCTATTCTGTCACTTTCTTCAACTTAAACATGAATGCTCTGTCTTGCCTCTTCAACAGGATTCTAAAACAATGGGGGGATTGTTCTTCTACTGTTAATCACTCTGTTACTTCATTTATTGTCATTGGTGAGTTTGGTGTAACCATAATGGCAATGTAGTAAATCTCTCATCGTCTCACCCCTGTTCTATATATACGAAGCAGAGTGAGCCTTCATTTTGCCTGCTCATCAAGTAGAATCTTTTTTTTTTTTAAGTCAGCAGAGCAGCTAGGTGCATAAACTAGATTAACCTATTTACTCGTATCATAGAGCTCTGATTTCAATTTAAATTAAGTGTTTGCCCTCTGTATTTGAAACTATAGAAAGGACCCGTATTTGTGACGGAAGAAGTCATATGGAAATTTTCTTATTTACTTCGATTTCACCTCCGATGGGTTTCGCGGATATCGCCTTTCTTTCTTTTCCCTCAGCTCTCTCTGCTTTTCTCTTCAATTTTTTCGTTTTGTCCTTCTCTTCCTCTCTTCTTGTCTTTCTCGATTTGTTCTTCTCTTCCTATCTTTCTGATAGCTTTGATTCTTTGAACAAAAATAAGGCAAAGTCAATTTTTCCTGACACAATATTGCTACATTTTCTTTTTCTCTTCGCCACATCATCAAATCCCATGAACTAAACGGCGTTGTGTTTTTTAACACTTTTTAACTGTTTGTTTGTATTTAAGTTACATTCAATTAATTTTTGTGTCGGATGCTCGTATCGTAATAGTTTGTTAGTAAATATACACGGTGAACCTATTCAAAGACATCAGTCCGTTGGTAACTATTGTACACAACCGATATAAAAGGTTTGTTTTACATTCAGTCCCCCTATCTCTCTATAGACGTGGCTGCACCCAGGCAGGTTTCATCCTGGTGCCTATTACCAACACCCCCCAAACAAAAAGAAAACAAAAACAATATAACACGCACAAACACACACATCTGTTTTATATTTCACGCCCTGCTTTTTTTTTTTTGGCCTTTTAATTTCTCCTAGTTCCTTTTAACATTACTTCTTTGATAATTTGTGTTGGTTATTTATTAATCAGTTTTAGTCATAAATACATGAAATTTTTTTTATAAAAACAAACATAACTGCAGTTTATTTTGCTGAGAAAGATGTTTGTTTAGGTTTTTGGTTTTAAGGGAAGGAACTATAATTCAGTAAGTTAAGCTGGTTTATTGGTTACTTGTTAACTCTGGTTCGGGCTGTATTCTTGATATATATATTTTTTAAATTTCAATTATAATTTTGTGCTATTCTTGTTTTATTTTTGTTTGAACTCCTTTCTATAATTTACTGATATGGAGTTTTAAGTAGCTTATGTAACACAGATCAGAATTTTAATTGTATAATTTGAGCTTCATAAGGAAGAGGAGTGTAATTTGGTCACAGAAAAGCCAAACAAAATTATAGTGAGCATCGCATTGGTTCTCAATTTCTTGAACAAAACATTACTGGTGAGTTTCTTAAAGGTCAACAAGACATGATTAGGTTTTTTATAAAGAGAATTTCTCTGCGTGATCCATTTTTATGGAGAAAGAGCTTTACTTTTGTTATTTGGTTTCATATTCCTTTCTCTTAGTTCTTCCCAACTAGCCAGACTGAATTTTTCCTTTTGATGGTCTCAGCAATCCGAAGTTATGGGTGTACTTTCTGAGCATTATGGCTATGGAAGTAGTGTAGGAATCTCACCAAAAACGCGGAAGTGTATCGTATGCGATATAGGAAAAGTCAAAACCTTCATCTTTTTTTTACCTGGAAAGATGCAGCGATCTGAAGCAGCGATCTGAAAGCTTTTCCACAAACGGTCCTCGTATCTGAAGAGTGATCTAAAAGCCTCTCTACGAACAGTCCTCGTCCGCTCTATGATCGATCTTCCAGACTATCTCTCGAGGGGAATAGGATGGTTGTGTGGGCAACCGTTCAGATGATGAACGTCTGTCTCTAGGGTTTGTTTCTGATGAGAGCCTCCTTATGCGTCTGTTACTCTCAAGCAGGTGAAAGTAGGATTATATGCTACTACACCCAAGACCTAACCCTAAACCACATGGGCCATAGAGTTCTTGGGCTGTAGTCTCAATTAAGCCTTCTTGGGCTTAAATGACTAAAGAGCACATTAACCCAACAATCTCCCACTTGCTTTTTAAGATACAAACTTGAGTTCGTAAACCCAAGACCATGTGGCCCATAAGCCATCATCATCTGATTATATACCCTATCCCTTGTTTCGAGCTAGCCTGGGGATCTACCATTTGTCATTCTTCAATGCTCATGATAATCTACAGAAGATTATCTAGTTTGGTGCTATTCCACTAAAAGCCCAAACGTGATCTTCAAGAATAATGACACTTATAACAAGAATATGCATTACCCCTTTATAGAATGTCTATAATTGACTAGTTTTCTGTAACCCAATCAATTATTTATTCCCTTGACTTTAACAGTTCCTCTAATGGATTACATGCACTGGCCAGTGTCTTAAATATCCAAGTACCGAAACATATCAAGGGGACATTTCCTATAAATTCCATGTTGTTGATCTCATAAACATCGATAACCAAATGGTCTCAATCCCAAAATACCGAGTTATTGGCCGTCGTATAGATCAAACCTCACCCGTTGGTAAATCAAAGAATGAAAACCATTCGACTACCTATTTAAAATAAACTCAGGATTAAGAGTAACTACATGACTATAGTTATCTGGAGATTTGATTCCTTATGACAGAAAGAACAGCCTTAATCAAATCTCTCATTGATCCATTCAATGTAAGTATTAACTCACACCAATATTTCATAATGATTCGGATAAAACCATTTCATAAAATATTGCAGCCTAAATAAAGTGCCCAACTTAATTTAATAGCTGTGAACCAATTCATCAATTGTGAGAACTTATGACCATGTCCTCTATGAACGTATCCATATGATCATATACTCCGCAATTGATCCGGACCTTAGAGTTTGTAAATAGTGTGCAAAATAAATGAAAAACACCTCATTTATTAACATTCAGAAAAAATGCAATGTCATAATGTCTTGCTCAAAAGGCACAAAATAACAAAGTGAAATAACAACTACCTAAAGCTATAGCAAATCTGGAATCCTTCTAAGACCCATAGATGAAACACGCCTTTCGAACACACGTTCAGGCAAACTCTTAGTAGAAGGGTCAGCAAGGTTCTCGTTTGATTCCTTTGCAGCCTCAGAAGCAGCTACATACTCAGCCTTATTGGCAGAGTCAGCCACACATGATTGTTTTACACTTCTCCAACAAATGGCACCGCCATTAAGAGTGTTCACATATCCCGAGGTGAACTTACTTGAGTCAATATCTCCTTGGAAATCTGAGTCCGTATAACCAATGGTTTCAAGACTCCCACTTGAATAGACCAACATATAATCTCTCGTTCTCCGTAGGTACTTGAGTATATGTTTAACCGCTACCCAGTGTTCCTCTCCAGGATCAGATTGGTACCAGCTTACTACTCCCACTGCATAGCAGATATCTGTCTGGTACATAGCATAGCATACATGAGACTACCTATTGCTGAAGCATAAGGTATCCTACTCATGCGTTCTCTCTGCTCAGGAGTTTTAGGAGATTGCTTCTTAGAGAGATGAATCCCATGCCTGAAGGGTATAATTCCCCTCTTGGAATTCTCCATGCTAAACCTGGAAAGTATTTTGTTAATGTACTTAGCCTGGGATAATGCCAAAACCCTATTCTTCTAGTCTCGCAAAAGTTTAATACCAAGAATATAATTGCCTTCCCCTAGGTCCTTCATATCAAAATGCTTGCTCAGCCAGGTTTTTTATGCCTAACAATACCTTTGTATCGTTTCTGATAAGGAGTATATCATCCACATAAAGTACCAGAAAAGATACCGCATTACCTTGAATCCTTTTATACACACACGGCTCATCAGGACTTTTCTCAAAACCATAAGACTCAATGGCTTGATCAAATCTGATGCTCCATGATCTGGACGCTTGCTTAAGTCCATAAATGAACCTTTGCAACTCGCATACCATTTCTTCTTGTCCTTTGGCTATAAACCCTTTTGGTTGCTGCATATAGATTTCCTCTTCCACATTTCCATTTAGAAAAGCAGTTTTGACATCCATTTGCCAAATCTCATAATCAAGATTTGCTGCAATAGCTAAGAGAATCCGAATGGACTTGAGCATGACAACCGGCGAAAAGGTTTCATCATAATCCACACCTTCCTTTTGGGAGTACCCTTTTGCCACCAATCTAGCTGTGAAGGTTTCAACCTTCCCGTCCGATCCTCTCTTTCTCTTGTAAATCCACTTACACCCAATAGGTCTTACCCCTTTAGGTGCATCTAAAAGAGACCAAACTGAGTTGGAATACATAGAATCCATTTCACGATTCATAGCCTCAACCCATTCCTGAGCATCAACATCTCCTAGTGCTTCATCATAACTCGTGGGATCACCATCTTCATCAATGATGACATCCTGATTTGACTCACCCAACAAGAGATATCTTACAGGTTTACGAATCAATCTATCACTATGACTTTGTCGCACTTGATGTTGTGCATCTACAGGGTGGTCCACATTTTGTGGGTTAACGATTTCTAGATGAGGACCCTCATTAAGTGGATTAACTAATTCATGATTTTGTTCTTCATTAAGTTCATCATCATGTTGAACTTCATCATTATGCTGAACTTCTGGTTCTGTCTCTGGTTCCTGTGTATGTTCAGGTACATTTTCCCCTCTGTGAACAACCACAGGAACAAAAGCTGGAACCCATTGAGGTTGTGGTGAAACTTGATCTGAGACTAGCTCATCAAGAATATCCTCACTCCTTGGCTTATAATTTGTCATATAGTCCTCCTCTAAGAAAGTCGCGTGAGTGCTCACTATTACCTTCTTTTCTTTTGGACTATAAAACAACCAACCTCTGGTTCCTTTAGGATAGCCTATAAATATGCATACTTCAATACGCGAGTCCATCTTATCTGGTTTCTGTTGCAAGACATGTGTCGGAGCACCTCAAATCCGAATATGGTTCATGGTGGGCTTACACCCTTTCCATAATTCTATTGGTGTCTTTGAAACCGACTTGGACGGAGCTAAGTTCAATAGATACATAGCTGTTTCTAAGGCATATCCCCAGAATGAATTAAAAAGAGATGAATAACTGAGCATAGATCTTGTCATTTCTAAAAGGGTTCTATTTCTCCTTTCAGCAACTCCATTCTGCTGGGGTGTCCTTAGAGAAGATAATTGTGAAACTATCTCCTCTTTTGTCAGTTAAGACCTGAACTCTCCAGATAGGTATTCACCCCCTCGATCAGATCGAAGAGTCTTAACTTGAACACCTAGATGCTTTTCTGTCTCAGCCTTGAACTCTTGAAATTTTTCAAAAGCTTCAGACTTGTGACGCATCAAGTACACATGTTCAAATCTAAAGTAATCATCAGTAAATGTGATGAAATACTGATACCCGCCTCTGGCTTGGACATTTATCGGTCCGCATACATCAGTATGTACCAATTCCAGCTGAAGTGTGGCACGTTTTCCCTTGGCCTTGAAAGATCTCTTGGTCATTTTACCCTCTAAACAAGATTCACATATTGGTATTGGTTCAAAGTTCAAGGATTTTAAAATCCCACTTTTGACCAAACCTTGTATCCTGTTAGAGTTAATATGACCCAATCTCAAATGTCAAAGATAAGTTTCATTGGAAACTTTTCGTTTCTTTGATGAATTAATATGCTCAACATCTTTTAATTCAACATGATTAACTTCACAGGGAACTTTACACTAGAACAAATAAAAGAAGATGAACTTCTTATTGAAACTGAGGAATTAAACTGAACTGTCTAACTATGTTTATCCAAACAACTAACATAAATTAAATTCCTCTTAAAATCTGGAATAAATAAACAGTCTTCTAAAACCAAAGTCCTACAATTATCAAAAGATAAAATAACTTGTCCCACTGCTAGTGCAGGCACAAGCTCCCCAGTTCCAAGCTTCAAATCTCTTTGTCCTTTACTTACAGGCAAGCTATGTTTGAACCACTGCAAAGAGTAACAAACATGGTTAGTGGCTCTTGAATCAACGATCCATTTATCATCGTGATTCTCCACTAAACAAGCCTCAATCACATGTAAATTGCCCATACCTGGTTTATTCATACGTGGGCAATTTTTCTTCCAATGCCCCTTTTGTCCGCACTTGAAGCACTTGCCTTTTGGCTACTTTATCGCAATTGTTTTGACAACTGGAGTACCTGATTTCTTCTTTTTCTTGTTCTTGTTCTTTCCCTTGGGTTTCCCCTTAGGTTTCACAGAACTTTCACTAGCAAAAAATGCACTTCCCTACTTGACTAGAGACTGTTCAGCACTCTCAAGCTCGTGCATCAGTTGAGTGAGGTCAAGATTCATCTTGTTCATGTTATAATTCATCTTGAATTGATTGAAGTACTCAGGCAGTGATTGTAAGAGAAGTTCAACTTTTACTTCTTGTTCAAACTTGATGCCATGGTCATCAGCCTTCTTGAAGTTCGCTATCATTGTTAGACAATGATCCCGCACACTTCCTCCCGACATTACTGTCTTGGTGACTGAATTCAACGCATTTTGCCTAGCAGAGCTGCTAGGCGTAGCAAACATGCCATCAAGAGTCTGGAGCATTGTTGCTCCACTCTCAATCATGCTCACTTGCTTCTGAAGGTGATTGGCGAGACTGGCCAAAATGTAGCAGCGAACTGACACATTCGCCTTCTCCCATCTATCCTTCTCCTGTTGAAATCGAGTCCGAATTGCATCAGACGCATCTGTAGCAGGTTGCACTGGCATAGGGGTAGTGAGAACAAAGTTGAGCTTTTCATATTGAAGAACAATATCCAAATTAGTTTTCCATTGTTTGTAGTTTGTACCATCCATAGGTTTTTGGCTCAAGATTGTAGCTAAAGGATTGAATGAAGACATTTTTCTTAAAATAAGGAAAAAGCACACTAATTACAAACTATAATTAACAACAAACAAATATAGCGCTAGTAGATTCTAATAACTACTATTCGTTTATTGTTTAACAATCCATTAGTTATCTTTACAAGGCTTACAATGGGCAAGATTCTTGTAAAACTAATATTGTTAATTTAGGCCTTCAGTTCCATTGCCAGAGCCTCGATGGGAGGGTTAACAATTTTACCAAAGTTAAATGTATTTAACCATTGTTTACTTTCAAAATTATCTTTAGTGTCTAAGTGTTGCTGACGATGGGCTGTACAAAACTTTACTAAAATTTTGAAAATATTAAGGTTTAATCTAGCGAAATCCGATTATCCTTATCCGATGGGGCTTCAGCGATAACCATTTCACTAATAAACCCACAATTGGGGCCCGTAGGTTTTAAAATTAAATGCTTAATTTAAAACCTTCATCCATTCAATATTTTAAATTTAGAATTTTCAATTTCCAAGAATTTGTTCAATTTAGAGTAAATTATTAGGTATCTAAAAACTAGTCATGATTTGTCATAGTTTGCGTCACATGACCATTTTAAATAACCTACAAATTACTCCAAAAGGTACAATTCTTTTAGGAAATTCCTTGGATTATTTGTCTAGATTTTAATTTAAAATCATAATAATTGATAATTAATGTCTAGATTCTAATCCCATAATTAATTAATCCAATTATTATTCTAGATTTTAAAATCATAATAAATGATAATTAATGCAGAGATTTTAATTCCACAATTAATTAATCCAATTATTATTCTAGATTTGAAAATCATAATAAATGTCTAGATTCTAATTCCACAATTAATTAATCCAATTATTATTCTAGATTTCAAAATCATAATAAATGATAATTAATGTAGAGATTTTAATTCCACAATTAATTAATCCAATTATTATTCTAGATTTCAAAATCATAATAAATGATAATTAATGCAGAGATTTTAATTCCACAATTAATTAATCCAATTATTATTCTAGATTTGAAAATCATAATAAATGTCTAGATTCTAATTCCACAATTAATTAATCCAATTATTATTCTAGATTTCAAAATCATAATAAATGATAATTAATGTAGAGATTTTAATTCCACAATTAATTAATCCAATTATTATTCTAGATTTCAAAATCATAATAAATGATAATTAATGTAGAGATTTTAATTCCACGATTAATTAATCCAATTATTATTCTAGATTTCAAAATCATAATAAATGATAATTAATGTAGAGATTTTAATTCCACAATTAATTAATCCAATTATTATTCTAGATTTCAAAATCATAATAAATGATAATTAATGTAGAGATTTTAATTCCACAATTAATTAATTCAATTATTATTCTAGATTTCAAAATCATAATAAATGATAATTAATATAGTGGACAATCTAAAGAATCTCGCATAATAACTATCATACTAGTCAATTCAAGGCATAATAACTACTATGCATTTATAACATGTGATTATGCAATAATATGGCATCTTCCTATTCTATATGACATGTTATTTACAAACATCATGTTGATCGCATATATAATTCATACAATTTAACAAAAGCATTAAATAATCAAACAAATAACTTTAATCCATGGCTTCCTTTTAAATTTGACTATTAAATCAGTCAAAGACCACACATGTTATACCTTGAAAAGGTCAAACTTGGAGCCAGAGAAGGAGATCCTTGAGATGTTGAGCTCAAGGCGGCCAGAATTTGTGAAGCCGAACTGGTCAAAAGGACTGAAAGGTCGACTGTCACAAAACCCAAAGGAAGCATCACTTATGATTTAAGCAAATGATCAGTTTATACAAACGTAAATATTATCACTATTGATTTGTCTTACTGAACCAATTTTAGGAACAATTCATTTCTCGTTTTGCGTTTTATTTGCATTTTGTGACAGACCTTTCAGTCCCTTTGACCAGTTCGGCTTCACAAATTCTGGACGCCTTGAGATCAACATCTGAAGAATCTCCTTCTTTGGCTCCAAGTTCGACCTTTTAAAGGCATGACATGTGTGGTTTTTGACTGATTTAGTAGTCAAATTTAATATTTGGGGACAGAAGGGCAAAATTGCTAGTAAAATTGCTACGTTTTGTAAACTTTCGGGCAAAATTGCTCTTTAGTGAAAACTTCGGGGCAAAATTGCTCCTCAGCGAAAACTTCTGTGGAAAAAAGGATACTTCCGGGGCAAAATTGATACTTCCTGTTAACTTCCATGACATTTTTTGTCCAAAAAAAACTTCTGTCTTATGACTATTGCTCCTGAGCGAAAACTTCCATGGCATTTAAGACCCTTATCCCTTTTTCAATATGACCCATGGAAATGCATCCGTGGTTTTGAATGCTGAAAATGTAGGTATTTAGTCAATTTAAAATGTTTATTTTTTAAAAAATTTAATAAATTAAAAATGTTCATTAAATGAAAATGTGTTTTTTTTTTGGTTGTGTTACGGACCGGCCCAACAGGCCCAGGTCCGGACCTCGGCCCAACCACGCTAGGGACAGAATCTGCACCTTAATAGGGAACAATACGAGATCCCACGAATGGGGAATCTCATTAAGAGGGGATCTCCTACAATCATGGCACCAACAAATCAGCACCTAACGACTCAATCCCGGATATTGCTCATTAGGGCAAAGATATGCGCACCAGGCTCCTCTATAAATACAAGGAAACCCTAAACAGGTGCACACGTTCTATCTCATGCTCTATTTACCTACTGTTACACAGAGCACACACCCCACTCCCCTGGCTTCACGCCTCCAAGTTTACTGCGAACTACGTGGACTTTGATCCCTTCAAAGGGTACGTAGGCTCTAGGCTTGACAACCTAGTCAAGTCCAATCTCTATATTCTTAGAACAGAACAGGTTGTTTTTGGGGTTGGTTTGTGATTGTCCTTCCTAAAATCCTCACTTCCACCCGATGACAGATCTGCGAAATCCTTCCTTTTGTGACTCGACTCGACTCTTCTCTTAGAAATGGCGTCTCATGTAAGTCTCTCTTGAGTCTTCCAACTTCTGCACCCTATCTTTCCGAGTATTTTCATAGCACTAATCTTGCTCTGAACACAAATCGTTATGCAGTACCAAAACGTTACGGATACTTTCGAGTTTCGATAGTTCTGACAAAGGTCTAGAAAAGAAAGCAAACTCTAGGGATCTGACATTGAAGCATTTGATGTTAGAATGGATCCTTAGAATTATAGAAATTTATTGAGCCTGGGAATTGATTTTCAAGTCATCTATGTTCTGTTGATAGTTTTTATCTCTTGGTCTGAAACGATTGGTTGGATCTGTAGTTGCCTTATTTTAATTATTTAATTCTTCTGGGAAATGGGGTCAAAATCTGGGGGATCTGCTTGTTGTTCTTTCGGATCCGCTTAGAACACTAGTAATGTTTATATATCTGATATACCTATCCTGATAATATATCTGACATATTGTCTTCTTTCAGTTCCTGTTACATGTAGGGATGTTTGTATAATGATGGCTAGCTTTTTTGGTTTAATCTTTGTTCAAAGTTGACTAGTGGGAAAGTTGAAAAGTGGCTAAAGATAAAAGCATACATCCACTGATTTGGTTGGGTGCGGTGTTTTTGGTTACTGACACAACTTCTATTTGTTATGATTTCTTTTAAATTATGACCCTCTATCTTGTATTTAATTTGTCAATGAGTTTGAAAACGTTTCACTGTTAGCGCTGTTAACGGAGGGACAACATTGCTATGTTGAGACTTTTGAGGCAACATTGAGCCCCCAAAAACTTTAGGGACAAAATTGCTCCTGGGCGCATACTTAGAGACAACATTGCTACGTTGAGACTTTCGAGGCAACATTGAGCCCCCAAAAACTTTAGGGGCAAAATTGTTCATGGGCGCATACTTTAAGGACAAAATTGATACTTAATCCTTTATAAGCTTTATTCTCTCAGTCATCTCTGCTTACAATGCACGAGAGGTTCATTAATCATTTGCATAGATAATTTCGCAGGCAAGTGATTATTGTTTGGAAAAATACGTTTGAATTGCCTGCAACATACTCGTTTGATCTTCTATTCGGACAAATTCGTTATTTTTTTTGTTTGATTTGTTTAAAACATTCTTTGTGGACAAATTCCGCAGGTGAATGATTATTGTTTGATTGGGGAATGCCTGCAATGGAGGACGCTATGAGGGAAGAAGAAGTAGGCTATGTTTACTTTTTTTGAAAAAAAAATTTGTCACCTCTACCCCCTCTTGTCATGATTATAATTATAAAGGATTAAGGAGCAATTTGACCAACGAACTTTTACTTCAGGAGCGCCCAGCACAAATAACTTTTAAGTGGACCAAAAATACTCAAAAACTTTTAAAAATATACAGTTAGCACAAAAAAATTTTACTTTAAGAGCACTCAGCACAAAAAAGGTTTTACTCCAATTTTGTGCTAACTATACATTTTTAAAATTTTTTTGGTATTTTTGATTCACTTAAAAGTTATTTATGTTAGTCGTTCCTGAGGTAAAAATTCGTTGGCCAAATTGCTCCTTGACCCAAATTATAAAACATTGCTACGTATTGAGATTTTTGGGGCAACATTGAGCCCTCAAAAATTTCAGAGGCAAAATTATTCTTGGGCGCGTATTTTAGGGACAAAATTGGTACTTAACCCTATTTTTAATTCAAATAGAAAAATATTATATTAAAATATTAAGATGATTTTCAATGTCTAACTGTACCTTCAGCATTTTTGTTAAGCATGTTAAATTTGAAGGACTAAAAGGAAATTTGTGGCAAATATAAAGGATCAAATATATAATTTAATGGGAAAATGCATTTAAGGGCTTTTTTTTGGAGAAAAAATCCCAAAAAATGCCCCATGATTTTGAAAATCCCAAAAAATACCCTTAGGCCTTTTCTAAGATTTTTAGAATCTACGTGATTTATTAATGAGGCTGATATAGTTGTTAACCGGGGTTGATATTGTTGTTAATGTGACTAATTTTGTTGTTAAAATATTGTTGTTAATGCGACTGATTTAATTATTAACGGAGATTGATTTTATTGTTAATTTGGCTGATTGAGTTGTTAAATTTTAATGAATTTATACCGGAAAAGGCTTTTAGGCCTTTTTTGAGATTTTCAGAACCTTGGGGCCCTTTTTGAGATTTTTTTTCCAAGGGCCCCAATATGGATTTTCCCTAATTTAATCTTATATGTGTGTATATTACTTGGGTCGGGCGGTCGGGTCCATGTTACCCTGTTTCTTGAATGATCCATCCACCTTCTCTTCCTACCTGTGCCTTCATGAAAAGTTCTTCCAGGTCGTTTCCTTCCTCCATTGGATGAAGCCTAGCTCCTTCTTCCCTCGCTTGAAACCAATTTCATCCTACCCGCGAACAAGACTTTGCGAGGTCTCTTCATCTTTCTTCTTATTGTTGTGAATTTTCAATGCGCTGATCTATCAAATATCCAAATTTTTTTAATGTTGTCACGAAGCCAAACGTGAATAAATTTATGTAAGTTTATCGAAGTGTCGCTCGTCTTCTTTATGCATTTTATGTTATTTTGGGAGGTTGATTTATCTATACTGTCAGTTGCTGAACTTGGAAGCGGGAACTTTATTGGTACCATGAATATGTTGCGCCGCATTTTCCATTTTTATGTATTTTTGTACCCCTTGACCCTTGTCTCTGGATTTTTAAATTGTTTCTGGTAAATGAACTGAATTTTGGAGCTAGCATAGTTTCTGCTACTCACACGTATAATTATATTAAATCTTCTCCATGAATTTTGATGGAGAACTTGAAAATGTGGGGCTGAATCGAGTTTATAAAATTCTTGTCCATAGATAGTATTTTCAGCCTACGAAATGAAAAGAAATCTCTTGTGACTTTCAAAGTATGCATTTTAATTTTGGTATTTTGTTTTGTTAATTTTGATTATTATATTTCAGTATTGAAATGGCTGAATTGTTGCAAATTGCAATGATTCGTACGTTTAGGACCACTCTTGATGCAGTTTAGTTACATGCTCAAGGTATAGCTTCGCTTAAGTTTTAAGAACCTTCATCATCCATATGTATAAAAGCTGAAGAATTGAACAGTGTGGCTTCCTTCCTCTGGCTCCATGCAATGTGTGAGACTTGATATTGTGAAATTCATAAAAACTCTCAATGCTATATTTATTCATAGGAAAGGATTACACTTATATAAGCTCTAGGAGAGATATCAAAGGCAAGATTAAAGGGATTACAACATAAAGGACTGATTACGATCAGTCAGAAATCTTTCCTAAACTAATACAACTAGAATCAAGGGATATCATGGGATATGATAGAGCTAGGATCATGGCTAATATCATGGGTAATAATCTGATTTCCAACACTCCCCTTCAAGCTGGAGAGTATATGTCGATCATACCCAGCTTGCCTCGAAATCCTTCAAATATTGTTCTTCCAGCTTCAATCTTAAAAAACTTTAGGCTTGTACTTCTTGAGTCTCAGCGGCCGATTTATTTTTGTTTGGGCTTGTACCCTTCTTGAGTCTCAGCGGCCCATTTATTTTGTTTGGACTTGTACACTCTTTTAAGTCTCAAAGGTCCCATATTGAGTAGTAGAACTTGCCCAGAAGAATCTCGAGTCCCATTCTCTGTAAGTCCCAATTGTCCTCTTCCCTTGTTCGACGGTGGCTTGAGGTGGCTGCGTTTGGTTTGATTTGCAGCTTAGCTTCCAGTGAATCTGGACTTCTTTCCTTTTTCCGGCGGTGAGATCGAGGTTGTCTGACGGTGAAGGTGGCAATCTATGTTGCTCTGGCAATTGCTGTTGCTCTAGCAATCTATGTTGCCCTGAGTTCTCCTTTTGCAGCGCTCTCTTCTCTTTTCCTCTTTCCGGAACGCTCGCCTGAATTTGGGAATATCATCGGCAACTCTGTTTTGGTGATTTGTGAATCTGACTATGGTGGTCTTGTTTGTGTTCTCTAGTTTAACCAGAGTTGTGTGTCTCCCGGCGCTGTGTAACTCATTGCCTCTCTAAAACTCTGAATAGAGCAGCAAGTCACCAGCGCCGGAAAACCAGAACAAGACTGTTAATTTTCTTCAGGAATTAATCCTGCTCTGATACCATGTGAAAATCATAAAAACCTCAATGCTATATTTATTCATAGGAAAGGATTACACTTATATAAGCTCTAGGAGAGATATCAAAGGCAAGATTAAAGGGATTACAACATAAAGGACTGATTACGATCAGTCAGAAATCTTTCCTAAACTAATACAACTAGAATCAAGGGATATCATGGGATATGATAGAGCTAGGATCATGGCTAATATCATGGGTAATAATCTGATTTCCAACAGATATCAAGTTACATATAGTGATATAATTTATCAAATTTTGTTGTTTATGAATCTTACAGGATTGACTTTTGAGGCTTCAATCTACAAATTGTTGTGAAGTTTCATTCCCAATTTATAATCTTCTCCTTCATATGCAGACACTTGCAGTATAAGGAAGTACGAGAGTTCATGGAAGAATATAGCAAAAGCAGCGTGAAGAAGGCAAAACTGCAATCAATGCTCACTTCCCTGCTAGAAGATCCCATACTTGCTGATGTCCCAAAGAAGCCAACGTTGGCTGATGTGGACACGCTGATCAACCTTGAGCTGGGTAGTGCCATGCGCATATCTGTTCTCAAACTAGATGGAACATCATTTGGTAATACTTTTCTTTGATCCCACACCTTTTCCTTTTTTGGGAGTCTACTTACTCTGCTTTTTCACTTTGTTTTCCTGCAAAATGAGTGAGGAAATGGGAAAGAGTTAATGCTCAATTGGTTTCAATCTTTTAATTTTGGTGGTGAAGATGTGGCAGTGATGAACTCAGCAACAGTCAAGGATTTGAAACTTGTGATTATGAAGAAAGTGAATGACATGGAACAATCCAAGATGGGTCACCGCCATATATCTTGGTGAGATATTTCCTATTCTTCTATAGGCAATGTTGGAAATTCGTTAGGAGAGAAAAGAAAAAAAGCTAATATTTGGAGATTAAGTTTCTGGATAACTCTATATTCCGAAATGTTTAGTCTCTGGTTAGGTAAGAAAAGAAAATGAGAGTAAAATGTTGACATTGTTTTTAATTTCTCTTTTCCTGTGAAAATGGTCAAATCGCAGGAGGCATGTCTGGGCAAATTATTGTCTGTCTCACCATAATGAAAAGCTCCTTGATGATTGGTCTATGCTTCAAAATTTTGGCATTCAAAATAATTCTCAGGTCTGCCTCATAAACTGTGTCAGAGGAACTTTCTTTTTCTTATAACTTTGGTTCATTGTGGCATTCTCTTTTTTAGTGCATTGAAACTTCTAATTTCATTAAAATCTTGAAAGAATCTTTTTCATTTAATGGAATTATGCTCATTCTCATATTCGTGGGCACAAAAACATTGTGAAAATTTCATATATAATTTCAGTCCTAAAAACTGTTTTTGATTTTTTTTACATTTCACATTCTGTTGGCAAATAGGGGTATGCCATTTCAAATAGTTTTGTTTCATTTCTTGTATTGAAGTGCATACTGATTCAGCTCAACTAAACCCATCATTTTATGGGGTTGCTGTAGTCAGGATTCAGTTGGTATGCTGTTTTCATTTCTTCACTTTTTCTTCCTTTTGTAATGTTAGTTTTGTATGAACATTTTTGTAAAGATATTCTGTTTACAGCTTTTGGCTGTAAATTTGAATATTTTTAATTAATTTAATGTTCGTTCATTCTTAATGATATCACATGTCTTGAAGAAATAGAGTGGAGCAATATTGTAATAAATTAGTGGTATCTTGTGCTCATACAGGTACATTTTGTACCCTATGTCATGACAAAAGAATCTCGGAGGCACTCGAAGAGGCGAAAACATCGTTTCTTTCATGGCCTTAATAAGCTTTCTTGATCAAGCAATTGTATGTTCTGGAATCTCTCTAGTGAATTTGTTGGGTGATGGACTAGAGAGTTTCATATCAGGATTCTGGAGTGTGAAATTTAGGAGTGTGGGGTTTGTACAGCCTTTGGTTCTTTAATCTCCTGAACTAGCTCTTGAGGTTTGTTTCCCTAATTTTTATATCTGGTTCTATCTTACTAACAACACTAGGTTCTATCTTACTAACAACACTAGCCACATGAAGATTATTTGGCATCACAGCTTCAAAGTTTACCGTTGTTTCAACTTATTTGCAACCTCATGGCCTTGTGAGACCTGTAGCTGCATTATTCAGTGTTGCAAAAAGCAGTGTTTGAATCACACCGTAAACGTAAATGGAAATTTTATCCCATGGCATGAAATATGCTGATGCTGGTGTCATGTTTAGATGACATAGCCTGAGATCTTTGCTGCCTGAGCAAACTTGGCTGTGAGGAAGAATTTGCTTTCACGAGTTTGACTTTGACCTGATAAGACAGAGTTCTACAATGAAGTTAAACTTTCAGTGTTAATGATGATTCTTCAGGTCTAAAGTCTAAAAAAAGATGTAATTTTCCCTGTCAGGTTCCATTATCTTCACCTGATTTTAGTAATCCAACACTGTCTGGGTTATGATGTAGTTGTTATGATTTCAACGTTTAGCTGTTACTTTTATATGAATTATATGCCGTTTCTGTGTATTGAGCTATCAAGATGTCAAAATTCTGATTAAATTTCTGTGCCCAAAGGGGAGTTCCCTTGCTTAATGGGGACACAATTAGGTTTGCTTGACTGAGAAGGTTTTGATTTGCAGGATGAATTTCATTAAAAATCTCTGATTTACAAGTGCTTTATATTGTGTGTTGAATGACTCTGCTTTGTTATTCTTTAAATTGTTTTGTATCTGTTAATGTTGTACAATTATAGTATTCTCGGCACATTAATTAATGATTTAACTTTCCGAGCTTCATGATGAGATTTCAAAGCATAATAGTGCAGAACTTAGACAGCAGAAAGTTAAGTATGCCGTAGAATTCTGCTCTGATACTACATACTAGAAGCAGTTGGTTTATAAATTTATTTATTTGGTTGTATTCAGAAATAATTCCACAGGCCACATCTTGGTTATCAACTAGAACTTTGGGGCAAAGGCTTTTTTTTTTTTTTTTTTTTTAAAATATATATATATGAGTTAGGAAATAGGTTTATTTTGGTCTTAAATGTAAGACAATTTTTTTTTTTTTTTACATTTATAATTTTTTTTTAGAACTATTGATTGTAGATATTAATGGGTTTTTCTATTAATGAAGTTTCCAATGTAAATTTTTAAAATGGGTACACACTTTAGGAAACTAATGCACACTTCTTTATAAATAATTGATTATATATATTATTTTAATTTCTATAAATTAGTTATCTAACTCTTATGTGTAGAATGATAGATAATAATTTATTGCCATTTGAAAATGTAGCTTAGGCTATGTTGAGCTTAGCTCACTAGCATGAAACTTGCACTGTAAAATTATTTTTTCTTTTTTACATAAATTCCATTTGTTATTATTTGTGACATTTTTTCTAATGATGGTCCACGTTTTTTAGGAAATTATGATAAAGGATTTTTAGAACTTGCATCGTTTTGAAGTCAAATTTTAGATGCCATAAACTAGATATGCTCTATGTTAATTTTTTTGAGGGTCAAATGGCACTCACAAAAATATTAATCTTTTTCAAAAGGACTCTTTTTCTTCCTATTAGCAATGGAGGATTGGATCTTCGTCTATTTTTTTTTTTTGGTTAAAAAAATTTTAGGAAAGGGGTTGGGCTCATCCACAGTCCACCTCTACTAGCGTTACCACTGCTTCCTAGATCCTTAGGATGTCTCCCCCAACGTCTTGACTAACGCAGGGGTCGAATCCTCTTCCTAAAGGTGAGGAAGACCGACCCCCACGTCAGTTAAATCTAAGAACGAGGGGGGATCTTCGTCTAATTGGGTGTATTAGAAAAGCCTCGTTAGCAAAATAAGTTTGGCACATAGTGACTACATTGCCCTCTTCTTTCTTGACTCAAATCTCTTCATTTTTTAGAGTATCAAATCTTTAAAAAATCATTAAAAAAAAATTGAAAGCTACCCCATTTTTTTGCCCATAAGACATTAAAATGTCACTCATTCATGTAGAATCTAATAATAAAAAGAAACCGGAAAAAAAAAATCTGGGAAGGCCCCATTTTTGGGAAGTAGCTAGGAGGGGAGCATGTATGAGAGAGGCCATCCTCAAAAATTTTTTCACTATTCTCAAAGCATTGATCCGTTTTAGAAATTTCTTTGGTTCATCTCCTTGCCTTATAAATGTCTTCTCTTCACTTAGAAATTGCTAAATCAAGCGGTACTATCATCAAAAGACATTCTCAAGAAACATCATCTTTCTGTCTTAGGATCTTGCACTTTTGCTTGTAACAAAGAAAATTCCTTAGATCACATTTTCATTGCTTTCCCGTTCACAAAATCAATATGGTTTGGACTTTTCTCTATTAGACTACATGTTTTCAATCTTAATGGCTTTGCCTGTTGGTTTAAGACTACACTTTAGCTTCATAGAGAAAATTATAGATTGCTTTGCGGGTAAAAAAAATCCTATCAACCACAAAAATGGTATCTTTTTTATCTTCTATTAATATCAATTGTCTTTTATGTACACAAAATTATATAAATGGTCTTTTTAACCAAAAAAGGATCAAATTTTTCATGTTATTAAAATTGGACTAGATTGGCCAGATTAACCACGAAACTATCGAACGCCTGACCAGTCTAATCGGTTCAATATTTATTCAGAATTCTCTAATTTCAAAAATTCATATATGATTCCACTTACTTTTAAAAATTATAAATTAAGACTCTATGAAAAATTTGAAATGTCTATTTTCTAAAGGAAAAAAAATCACTAAAAAATATTATCATTTGATATTCAAAAATTATCAAATTTCAAAACTATTCCAAAAAATATTATTGTTCAAGTTCGCTTCCTCTCTAGTCTAGCCTTGGTTGGCCTTTATTTGACTCTAATATGACCCAATGACTCTTGATCTACTACCTATATCGGTTCAATGGCCGGTTTGAGTTTAACAACCTTTCAAATTTTAAATATTTGAAACATATTCGCTCCACATGGCACATTTTATAATTCCTATGAAAATTCATTCATACTGAAATTTAATTGGAGCACATAAAGACCATATCAAACTGTTAGTGGATCAAGGTTGCCAACTTAGTACAAAAAAATGTATGTAAGCAAACCCAGAACCTAATCCAATATATATCGGTTAGCTTTGGTTAGGTGTATTATAATTAAATTACAAAACCCCCAAAAGAACTATATTTATGCCAAGTTGTTATTAAATACTATATAAAGAGGTATGGGACCAAGAGGTCGCAGACAAAAGGTACAATAGCCCACAGATAATCATATATCTATAACGTATACATACATATATAACCCCATCAAATTCTTCATTCACATCCAATAATTTAAACCAACAAAAAAAAATTATAATAAAAAAGTGCAACAACATAGGTTGCGACAGAAGGCATGTCGCTATCATGCTTACCATGTCAATTAATTTTAAGTTAACAAATTACTAGAAGGTTAACTTTGCTAATTAAAAAAAGCACATACATAATAAGCATCCGTGGCCAGCCCTTTATCGCTTTGTGCGTTGACCCGGAGCGGGGATTAGTCTCATGACTACCGGCTGTAGAAATACCCTATAGAAGCAACAAAAAAAAAAAAGCACATACATATATCCATTTGTGGATACAGTGAATTCAAAAGGAGCTATTCAAAAATAGAATTATTAAATAATTGTAGTGCACCACTAACTGGGTACAGGAGATTTATTTAATACATATACTCAATACCAGTGTTAACTCTAAGTAGCCAGCGCCTTAGTAGCACAATGGCATGGGAGCCAGTATTAACTGGCCTCCCTCCCCTATGTCCAGGCTTCAAACCCTGCCCTCTCCCCTACCATGATGTATCAAAAAAGTATTAACTCTAAGTATAGTATATTGTCATATTTATAAGCTCTTATTTGTTGATTTTTAACACAAGACTCTTTCGTTAAATTTAATGAAATATTTGTAACATAGTTTTAAAATACTAAAGGGAGAACTACATACAGGTCCCAATAAAGAGAAAAATCACAAACATATCCTTTAAAATCATCAAATTATAATGAAATCTTAGAAAGAAAATCCTATAATTATTAAATTGCTGAAGACACTTGTTTCACTCTCTTTCTTAGCAACCTTGCAAGAACTATAAAATTAATACTTGTTGATTCTATCCCCGATTTGATTAAGTTTGTTTGAAATCACTTTTAGGGGTCTCAAAAGTGTTTGTGCGCACAAGTAAATCTAAACAATTTTTTTCACATACTTATTTCATATACCGTAAATTACAATTTAAAATTATTTTTGAAGATTTCAATCGTTATTTCAAACTGTACGATGATAAGATGAGATCACATGATAACCTTGATAATGATGTTGGGGGCAAATAAGAGCTTCGTGATTCACGTGTATCACTAACCATTGTTCCACATTTCTTTTAATATTAATTTATTATTCATTGTTAATTAATTAATATGATGATGTTCTCCAAAAAAACATTACCATGATCAGTTATCCCTGACCCAATTATTCGTTTTCAAGTATGATACAAGATTTTTTTTTAATATTTAATAATTAGTAAATTTTGTGAATATTAAAAATGTTACATAAAAGAACATTAGATGCCAGATAAGATAACTGTATTTTTTTTTTTTTTGGGTATAACGATAACTGTATTTTAAAATAACCTGCAAAAACTAAATATTATAGAATCCAACTCCAGAGCCACGTGTTGGCTTATGGACATTCCTTATATGCAGGGTAATTAAGAACGAAATAATTTTTTTTACCAGAATTGATAAACTAAATAATGAATTATAATAACTCTTCTAGGAATTTGTCAAGTAATTTAATGTAAACGAAATCTGTAACATCCCAAATTCTTGGGATTTTAAATTAGAAATATCGTATGGAAAATTGTTATTAGAATTTGACTTGAGAAATTATAAGATTAATTATGAAAAATGTAGGGCTTATTTTCTTTGAAAATTTTTGGAAAGACTAAATTCAATTAGGAATTTATTTCCTTATAATATGTGAATACAAAAAAAAAAAGGGAGGAGAGAACACAAATAAAAAATAAAAAAAAACTCACATCTCAGCCCCAAGCACTAACTTATTCAACCCAAGCCCAACATGTAACTGGAAGCAACAATACATGTCCATATTGCAGCCCATGTCCGTCAATTGTTTCGGTTGAATCCACAATACAGCAGCAAGATATATAAATGTATCCAAATTTCCTCTATTTCTCAATCATTTAGTCCAACAACACCACCACAACGTCACTTGCTTAAGCCACGTGAATCACGAAAAATAAACAGCCCTCCCATACCTTCTCCAGCCCCACAACCCAGCTGCACCATACCCTCTGCTCCCCTTTATCTTAAACATGACAGCAACACCACCCATGCCTCCTTTGCCAGTGCATTTCCCCACTCCCTCTCATTATAAACCATTCGGCCCTTCTTGCAGCAACAAAGGAAAAGCAGAGCAGGTCCGTGAAGCAAGTAAAGGAGAGAGAAGCATTGGTGTGTGTGTGTGTGTGTGTGTTCTGTTCCTACCCGCGAGAACAGAGAAGGCGTGGAAGGTGTGAGGCCAAGAGAGGAAGAAGGTAGAGGAAAGGAGAGAGTTTGTTTCTTGCTCTGTGATGAAGCAGCCAGCACGGAGAGAGAGTGGGAGTCATGCAGGAGAGTGAATGAGAGGGAGAGAGATCAGAAACACACCAAGTTCTCTTTGTTATATCAGCAAGACAGGGGTGCACTCTCAACAAAGATCCCATTCGAACTAACTTAGGAAAAACCAGAGGTAAATGTCGAGCTCTCTTTCTCCTTGCTTTTACAAATCACCAACGTAGGTTAGGGTACAAAACGTTATGATATATATGTTGCTGCTGCACTTTGGTTTAGATATATATAGGTTTAAATATATATGCATGCTTCCACTTTGTTTGTTTGATATACATGGAGGTATGAGTGTAATAAGAGGTATACATATGGCTATTGGAGATTACTGGCCTTTGCTGGAAAATGAACTTTGCTGCTGGAACAGGGATTTTTGAGCAATGAAAAACTAGGTCAAAAGACCTCGTTTAAATATGAAATTTTATGGACACATAGTTCACATAACCATCTTTACATCGAGCTTTGAACCACCCAAAACGAAGGTCTGTAGCCCAAGATACGATTTTTCAAAGATAAGCTAAAAACCTGCAAATTTTCGGTAGAGTTCTGGAGCAACAAAATGACGAAGCAGTTCAGACCTAGTAAAACTTTGAGTTTTGATCTGAAATTTTTACAGCAGAAATTAAACTCCTTAAGGTTTAAAATGAGCTTTGGTTCACCCTAAACGGAGATCTACAACTTCAGTTATGATTTTTGGAAGTTGAGTCAAAAATCTGCAGAATTTCTGGTTTGTTTCTGGTGTCAGTGGATGGCGTTGGATTTCGAACTGAACAAACAAAATCATAAAATTGTGATATTTTCCAGTTAAATATTAGACACATAGAGGTTTAATTTGATAGGTAATTCGTCAAATTCCGATGAGAATCGAGGGAGATATAATTTTCCAAATTTTAGCCAAAATCTGAAATGTTTTCTCCAACTTTTGGTGACCAGCGATTTTTGAGCTTGATTTTGAAATGGTAAACATTTGTGTTTAATCTTAAAATTTTTACAGTAAATAGTAAACATCTGAATCTTTCCAACAAGCCAAAGAACACCTAAAACGGAGGTCCACAACTTTAGTTATGATTTTTGAAAGTTAAGTCATAATTAAGGAAAGTTTTCTGAAAAACTTCTATACGGCTTGTGTTTTCAGAAGTTTGGAAATTTTCTCAAACCATAAATTAACCTTGTGACTTTAATTTATTAAAGTGGACTAATCAAGGTTTAAGAAGAAATTAGAATCACTCCATTTGGAGTTATACAGGTCCGGTTATGAATTTTCTAAATTCTCAGAAAAGTTAGAAACTGAATTTCTGGGTAAGTCTAAAAATAGTCCAAGAAAACCCCTCTTAATTATTTAAAGGAAAAATTATTAGTTGATAATGAGTAATTAATAATAATAAATAGTATTATTATTTAATAAAAGGGGATAATATTAAAGGGATTTTTAGGGATTAATAGCTAATTTTAATCCTCTAAAAATAATTCCGTAGCTAATTACTTTTCGACGCAAGTAGTGACTAACAGCAATGATAAACGTTTTTAGGCATACCTTGACACCTCTTCCGATCCCAGCACCTTCAGACGAAAGTAAGGATTGAAGCTTGAGGTGGGTAACTGTTATCTTATTAGCATGTATGAATGAATTTCATGTATGACTGATCATGGTTGCTAGATAATTTTACATGTGTGTATCCTAGCTACGGATTGAGGCTGCGTGTCTCATAGGGCTGTGTGTCCTAAGAATGGAGCTGCGTGTTCCATAAAGGGCTGCGGTCCTTGGCCGTTAACTGCGGTTACGGTTTGATTGTTTACTGTGAATTATTCTATGCTTATACATGTGTTATACTGTGATTTTACATTTCATACCTGTATATGAGATTAACTGTTACCCCTGGGGTTCATTCATTTGAACTCCAGACCGTATGGAAGAGACAGGTAGTGGATCGGGATCGAGAGGCAAGATGAAGCTGTAAGGGTTACAGCAGACAGAAACTTTTGGAAAATGCGAGTAGTTAGCCAGAACTTTAACGTTTATCATTTGTCTGTTTTTGGATTGCTGTATTAACATCCCCCTGTGGGATGGAATCGAATCGCGAAAAATTTATCCTCGTATTTTCAAGCTAAGTTATTTTATGAAATTTTCTTTCCGCAATTAAAGTCGTCCAAAACTTTTCGATGCCTGTGCGCGATAACTCTGATAAAATAGGAAGGGTGTTACAATTTTGGTATCAGAGCATAGGTTTTGGACAAAGTCTTTGAAAAGGATTTGACAAAACTTAGTTGTTTTGGAAACAGAGTGCAAAGGTGCTACAATGATGAACACAAGAGTAAGACGAAAGCCGATTCCTGAACAACCGCCCCAACAAGAAGCAAACCCACCTGTACGTGGAAGGGGTAGAGGTCGAGGCCGAGGACAAGGTAGGGGCCGAGGCAGAGGAAGGCCCAACCAACAACAACAACCTCCGGTCCAACCTCAGGTTCAAGACCCTATGCAGCTAGTACAAGAAATGCTGAATGAACACCGAGATTCCTTGAGAGAACTCAGGGAAGAGGTCTTCCTGTTAAGGACCGAGCGAGACGAAGAAAGGCAACGTGCTGAAGCTGCAGAAGCGCGGCTAGCCCAGAGAGAGGAGACAAATGAAGAGGATAACCTTCTACGAGTAGAGGCTCCACCTCCTGTTCAACCACAGCGACAGAAAGCTATCAAGGAGTCCCAATTCTGGACCATTCAGTTCTGTAAGCACAACCCACCAGTATTTACCGGCGAGCACAACGCTGAAGCCGCTGAGAATTGGCTACTCAGATTGGAGAAAATCTTTGAGGTCATGGAGTGCCCTGAAGAGCGTAAGGCACAACTAGCCATATATAAGCTGGAAGGTGATGCAGACCATTGGTGGAAGAGCATAGCCAAGGCTCTGCGCACTCAGTATAGACCTATTACTTGGAAGCTATTCCAAGAGAAGTTTAATGAGAAGTATTTTCCACACTCCGTCCAGGTGGAAATGGAGCACGAGTTCCTTACCATCAAACAGAAACCGGGAGAATCTTTTGACAAGTATCTGGCAAGATTCATTAACCTGTCCCGCTACTCCTCTTACTTAAAGAAGAATGAAGATGAGGAATGGAAGGCAAGCATGCTCATCAGGGGACTTAAATTCGAGATGAGGGATAGGTTGATCTCCCGACGATTTCATACATTCCACCAGGCTGAGGAAGAATGCAGGATAATCGAGCGTAACCTGAAGGAGTTGCATGCGAGTAGGATGGAGATAACTCAAAGTGGGGAAAGTCGTGGGAACCCCACGAAGAATCAAAAGAGAAAGGGGAACTGGTCTGGCTACAAGGGCGGAAACAAGAAGCCCAATCACTTCAAGAAGTACAACCCAAGACCACTAGAGCCCCGACCTTGCGGGAAGTGCGGTAAGAGCCACCCGGGAACAGGATGTGATGGGAAGCTGATCTGCTTTAAGTGTAACCAGCCGGGACACTTCAGCTTTAACTGTCCACAGAACACCGGAGAGAAGAGGCCACAGAATCATGGAAGAGTCTTTGCTTTAACCCATGAAGAAGCCAGGAAATCTCCCGACATGATCCAAGGTACAATATCATTGAATGGTAATTCTTTGCAAGCCTTATTTGATTCAGGTGCTAGCCATTCTTTTATTGCTTGTGATTGTGTTAGAAGGCTAGGGATGAACACCCATAGGTTGACATATGATTTGATTGTGAATACACCGCTTGGTGTTAAGTCTGTAGTATCTGAGGCATGTTTGAATTGTGTGTTGATTGTAAATGGACATGAGTCCACACTAGATTTAATTTGTCTACCATTGATTGGTATTGACGTCATACTGGGGTTGAATTGGCTAACGGCCAACAACGCCCTGATTGACTGCGGTAACAAGCAAATCCTATACTCACAGCCAACAGCAAGTACTACAGAAAACAGCTCGAATCTTCTTACTGCTCAAGAAGCGAAGAGATACCTAAATCAAGGTTGTCTAGGATACATGGTGTTCCTCTCAGTGCAGGCAGAGACAGAAACATCACTGGCAGATATACCAGTAGTGAACGAATTCCCCGAAGTGTTCCCGGAAGACATCAGTGGATTGCCACCAGCGAGAGAAGTTGAGTTTACTATTGAGCTGATGCCTGGCACGAGAGCTATCTCTAAGCCACCCTACCGAATGGCACCTAGTGAGATGACAGAATTGAAGAAACAGATCGAAGAGTTACTAGAGAAAGAATTTATCCGACCCAGCGTGTCACCCTGGGGAGCTCCTGTACTATTTGTGAAAAGAAAAGAAGGATGGGAGTCTGCGGCTCTGTATTGATTATAGGGAGTTGAACAAGGTAACAATTAAAAACAAATACCCACTCCCTAGAATTGATGACCTGTTAGACCAACTAGCTGGTTCTTGTGTTTTCTCGAAGATTGATCTGCGCTCGGGATATCATCAGTTACGTGTTAGAGCTGAGGATATTCCGAAGACTGCCTTTAGAACCAGATATGGGCACTATGAGTTTTTGGTGATGCCCTTTGGTTTAACCAATGCGCCTGCAGTGTTCATGGACTACATGAATCGAATTTTTCGTGAGTATCTAGACCAATTTGTGGTCGTCTTCATTGATGACATTTTGATCTACTCCAAGAATAAGGAGGAACATGAGCACCATCTACGACAAGTACTTAAGGTACTAAAAGAGAAGCAACTCTATGCTAAGCTGAGCAAATGTGACTTTTGGCTTTCAGAAGTTAAATTTCTGGGCCATGTGATATCACGAGATGGGGTCGCTGTTGATCCTAGTAAAGTGGAAGCAGTACTAAACTGGAAGAGACCAGAGACGGTAACTGAAATACGGAGTTTCTTGGGTCTGGCGGGATATTACCGCAGATTCATAAAAGATTTCTCCAGACTTGCCTTGCCATTAACGAAGCTGACGAGAAAGAACCAATCATTTGTTTGGGATGAGCGCTGTGAGGGTAGCTTCAGAGAACTGAGGGAGAGGTTGACCACAGCACCAGTGCTGATCATCCCGGATCCGAGTCAGACATATGTGGTCTATAGTGATGCTAGTAAGCATGGATTGGGATGTGTCCTGATGCAGCAGGGCAGAGTAGTAGCATATGCCTCTCGACAGTTGAAGCCTCACGAGTCAAACTATCCAACTCATGATTTGGAACTCGCGGCTATTGTTTTTGCATTAAAAATTTGGCGGCATTATTTGTATGGTGCTACCGTAGAACTGTACTGCGACCACAAGAGTCTCAAATATCTCTTTGATCAGAGAGAGTTAAATATGAGACAACGTAGATGGATGGAGTTACTAAAGGATTACGATCTGGAGATTAAATATCATCCAGGGAAAGCTAACGTTGTTGCAGATGCTTTGAGTAGAAAAGTGGTGCAAGTAGCTTCCATGTTAATTCATGAGCAGAAACTATTGGAAGATTTCAGAGATCTGAATCTGTCTAATCAAACTGTTGTAGCACGGAGGAGACCCCATAAGATTTATCTTGCAAGTCTTCTTGTTAGTCAAGGAGAATATGATCTGAGGGATGAAATTAAAGAAGCTCAGAAGCAAGACGAACAAGCAGATGCTATACGAGGATTAATATCTCGGAACGAGACTCAAGATTACGATCTATCACCCGATGGATTGGTGAGGTATAAGAAGAGAGTTTATATACCGAAAAATGATGAGTTGAGGCAGAAAATACTGGATGAAGCTCACAAAACAAAATACACCTTACATCCAGGTATGGTCAAAATGTACCAGAATCTGAAATCTGACTTCTGGTGGCCAGGTTTGAAGAAAGATGTAACTCATTATGTGACCAAATGCTTAACTTGTCAGAGAGTAAAACTTGAACATCAACGGCCGCCAGGACTACTACAGAAAATTACAATTCCAGAATGGAAGTGGGAGGATGTTACCATGGACTTCGTAGTGGGATTGCCCAAGATCAGGCATTTTGATGCAATATGGGTAATTGTTGACCGTTTCACAAAGTCAGCACACTTTATTCCCATCAGTGCTAATTATTCTCTTGAGAAGTTGGCTGAAGTCTATATCAAGGAGATAGTGAGACTCCATGGTATACCGAAGAGTATTATTTCTGATAGAGATCCTCGATTCACATCCCGATTTTGGGAAGCTTTACATGAAGCTCTAGGGTCAAAGTTAAAATATAGTACAGCTTATCACCCCCAAACCGATGGCCAATCTGAACGAACTATACAGACGCTTGAAGATATGTTGAGGGCATGTGTATTGGATTTCAAAGGGAATTGGGATCAATATCTCCCATTGGCAGAATTTGCGTACAATAACAGCTATCATTCGAGCATCCAGATGGCCCCATTTGAGGCGTTATATGGCAGGAAATGTCGATCACCCATCTGCTGGACAGAGTTGTCCGAGAGGGAGCTGATTGGGACAGACTTTGTTGACAAAACCTCCAAAGGTATTGATTTAATCAAGAGGAGGCTCCTAGCAGCACAAAGCAGGCAGAAAAGCTACGCTGATAAAAGGAGAAGACCCTTGGAGTTTGAAGTAGGAGATCACGTTTTCCTGAAGATATCTCCTGTTACTGGAGTTGGTAGAACATTAAAAAGGAAAAAGTTGAGTCCTCGATATGTTGGTCCATTTGAAATATTAGCGAAGCGTGGACCAGTAGCCTACCAGCTAGCCTTACCCCCAAACATGGGTAAACTTCATGATGTATTCCATGTTTCTCAGCTAAAGAAGTATCACCCAGATCCTAAGCATGTGATAGAGTATGAGGATGTGGAACTCCGACACGATAATACCTTCGTGGTTGAGCCTATACGAATCATTGATCATCAGGAGAAGCAGCTCAGGCGCAAGGTGATCCCATTTGTAAAAGTGGTATGGAAGGGTTTATCTCCTGAAGAGGCAACCTGGGAAACAGTGGAAAGCATGAAGGAGAAATACCCGGAATTTATGGCTCAAAATTTGCAAAATATATAGAAAATTTCGAGGGCGAAATTTAATTTAACGGGGGGAGAAATGTAACATCCCAAATTCTTGGGATTTTAAATTAGAAATATCGTATGGAAAATTGTTATTAGAATTTGACTTGAGAAATTATAAGATTAATTATGAAAAATGTAGGGCTTATTTTCTTTGAAAATTTTTGGAAAGACTAAATTCAATTAGGAATTTATTTCCTTATAATATGTGAATACAAAAAAAAAAAGGGAGGAGAGAACACAAATAAAAAATAAAAAAAAACTCACATCTCAGCCCCAAGCACTAACTTATTCAACCCAAGCCCAACATGTAACTGGAAGCAACAATACATGTCCATATTGCAGCCCATGTCCGTCAATTGTTTCGGTTGAATCCACAATACAGCAGCAAGATATATAAATGTATCCAAATTTCCTCTATTTCTCAATCATTTAGTCCAACAACACCACCACAACGTCACTTGCTTAAGCCACGTGAATCACGAAAAATAAACAGCCCTCCCATACCTTCTCCAGCCCCACAACCCAGCTGCACCATACCCTCTGCTCCCCTTTATCTTAAACATGACAGCAACACCACCCATGCCTCCTTTGCCAGTGCATTTCCCCACTCCCTCTCATTATAAACCATTCGGCCCTTCTTGCAGCAACAAAGGAAAAGCAGAGCAGGTCCGTGAAGCAAGTAAAGGAGAGAGAAGCATTGGTGTGTGTGTGTGTGTGTGTGTTCTGTTCCTACCCGCGAGAACAGAGAAGGCGTGGAAGGTGTGAGGCCAAGAGAGGAAGAAGGTAGAGGAAAGGAGAGAGTTTGTTTCTTGCTCTGTGATGAAGCAGCCAGCACGGAGAGAGAGTGGGAGTCATGCAGGAGAGTGAATGAGAGGGAGAGAGATCAGAAACACACCAAGTTCTCTTTGTTATATCAGCAAGACAGGGGTGCACTCTCAACAAAGATCCCATTCGAACTAACTTAGGAAAAACCAGAGGTAAATGTCGAGCTCTCTTTCTCCTTGCTTTTACAAATCACCAACGTAGGTTAGGGTACAAAACGTTATGATATATATGTTGCTGCTGCACTTTGGTTTAGATATATATAGGTTTAAATATATATGCATGCTTCCACTTTGTTTGTTTGATATACATGGAGGTATGAGTGTAATAAGAGGTATACATATGGCTATTGGAGATTACTGGCCTTTGCTGGAAAATGAACTTTGCTGCTGGAACAGGGATTTTTGAGCAATGAAAAACTAGGTCAAAAGACCTCGTTTAAATATGAAATTTTATGGACACATAGTTCACATAACCATCTTTACATCGAGCTTTGAACCACCCAAAACGAAGGTCTGTAGCCCAAGATACGATTTTTCAAAGATAAGCTAAAAACCTGCAAATTTTCGGTAGAGTTCTGGAGCAACAAAATGACGAAGCAGTTCAGACCTAGTAAAACTTTGAGTTTTGATCTGAAATTTTTACAGCAGAAATTAAACTCCTTAAGGTTTAAAATGAGCTTTGGTTCACCCTAAACGGAGATCTACAACTTCAGTTATGATTTTTGGAAGTTGAGTCAAAAATCTGCAGAATTTCTGGTTTGTTTCTGGTGTCAGTGGATGGCGTTGGATTTCGAACTGAACAAACAAAATCATAAAATTGTGATATTTTCCAGTTAAATATTAGACACATAGAGGTTTAATTTGATAGGTAATTCGTCAAATTCCGATGAGAATCGAGGGAGATATAATTTTCCAAATTTTAGCCAAAATCTGAAATGTTTTCTCCAACTTTTGGTGACCAGCGATTTTTGAGCTTGATTTTGAAATGGTAAACATTTGTGTTTAATCTTAAAATTTTTACAGTAAATAGTAAACATCTGAATCTTTCCAACAAGCCAAAGAACACCTAAAACGGAGGTCCACAACTTTAGTTATGATTTTTGAAAGTTAAGTCATAATTAAGGAAAGTTTTCTGAAAAACTTCTATACGGCTTGTGTTTTCAGAAGTTTGGAAATTTTCTCAAACCATAAATTAACCTTGTGACTTTAATTTATTAAAGTGGACTAATCAAGGTTTAAGAAGAAATTAGAATCACTCCATTTGGAGTTATACAGGTCCGGTTATGAATTTTCTAAATTCTCAGAAAAGTTAGAAACTGAATTTCTGGGTAAGTCTAAAAATAGTCCAAGAAAACCCCTCTTAATTATTTAAAGGAAAAATTATTAGTTGATAATGAGTAATTAATAATAATAAATAGTATTATTATTTAATAAAAGGGGATAATATTAAAGGGATTTTTAGGGATTAATAGCTAATTTTAATCCTCTAAAAATAATTCCGTAGCTAATTACTTTTCGACGCAAGTAGTGACTAACAGCAATGATAAACGTTTTTAGGCATACCTTGACACCTCTTCCGATCCCAGCACCTTCAGACGAAAGTAAGGATTGAAGCTTGAGGTGGGTAACTGTTATCTTATTAGCATGTATGAATGAATTTCATGTATGACTGATCATGGTTGCTAGATAATTTTACATGTGTGTATCCTAGCTACGGATTGAGGCTGCGTGTCTCATAGGGCTGTGTGTCCTAAGAATGGAGCTGCGTGTTCCATAAAGGGCTGCGGTCCTTGGCCGTTAACTGCGGTTACGGTTTGATTGTTTACTGTGAATTATTCTATGCTTATACATGTGTTATACTGTGATTTTACATTTCATACCTGTATATGAGATTAACTGTTACCCCTGGGGTTCATTCATTTGAACTCCAGACCGTATGGAAGAGACAGGTAGTGGATCGGGATCGAGAGGCAAGATGAAGCTGTAAGGGTTACAGCAGACAGAAACTTTTGGAAAATGCGAGTAGTTAGCCAGAACTTTAACGTTTATCATTTGTCTGTTTTTGGATTGCTGTATTAACATCCCCCTGTGGGATGGAATCGAATCGCGAAAAATTTATCCTCGTATTTTCAAGCTAAGTTATTTTATGAAATTTTCTTTCCGCAATTAAAGTCGTCCAAAACTTTTCGATGCCTGTGCGCGATAACTCTGATAAAATAGGAAGGGTGTTACAAAATCATTGAGCAATTTATAACAAGTTAAGGAGTCACCTTGCTCAATAATTTGTTGTTGTGACGCACTGACTTATCATTAGCTATTCAAATTAATAAGGGTAAAATAGTCTTTTCTCAACCCAAATTAATCTAACTCTGGTTATATGGGATTTCAATGTAATTTAGTGATTTTAAAAGATTCAATTGCGATTTTTTTTTCGTTGGGACTTGTATTAATTCCCCCCCTCTTTTTTTTGGCCAATTTTTTTTTTTTTAAATTGGTAACTGTCTCTTTCATTCTTACTTTGATTAATGGTCTTTTTACCATGTCTCTCCCCCTAATGAACTACATCCATACTTAAAGAATAATTTTGAAAAGTTATCAAAATTTTGACATTCAAATGATGTTCTTAATCTAATTAAAAAAATCAGCATCTAGCATGGTGAGTGAACAATGCAGGTTAATGGCATTCGGGCTTTCTCAATGTCTCTTTTCTCATTATCCCCTCAAAATCTTTAAATCATGTCCGTCCTATTAAATCTAAAAGTTAAATAATGAGCCACGTCATTAAGTTATCATTCTTTTAACTTTTCTCTCATTTTTTCAATCAACGATTAAGATTGACTTATCTTTCTAATCAATGGTCTATATGGGATAACGAGGAATTATGAGAAATTGAGATAATAAGAGGATCTCCTTCCATACGGCTAATATCACTTGGTGGAATAAGCAAGTTGTTACTTGTGATTTAGAGTATCCTCTTCTAATTACATCAGAAATTTGGGTCCATTTGGATGGTTTTTTTTAAAAAAAATAGAAAAAACACTTTTTTAATGCAAAAAAATGATTTTTTAATTAATTTATGTGTTTAGATGATATTTTTTTTAAAAAAGCAAAAGTCACAAAAAAAAAAGTCAAAATGTTGTTGTTTTTTTTTAAAGCTCTAATTTAGAACTTAAAAAATAAACACTTTAAAAAACACTTTTTAAAAAACCCATCCAAAATATAAGTTTAATCTCCTTTGAGATAGAGAAAGGTAAAGAATAGATCTCTCTACATGAGAATCAGAAATAATCAAACCCTACTCCTAGCATCTTTTCGCGGATCAGAACCCTAATCATATTAATTATTAAAAACATAAATAAATTTATATGTGGGACGAAGCAGACCTACCTGGAAGCAGCAGTCCCACAAACCGCCCCAAAAGGGTAAAAAAGAAAGACTAAACTTGCTTGATCTGCACTATTTCTTGTTGGATGAAGCAACCCCACCACACCAAAATAATGACGAAATTCAAATATTATTAGTTATTACTTTTCTAACAACTAGGCTCCATAATACATACCCTTATTATAAGATATCAACTACTATTTCTCGCAAATCAAGGAATGGAAGTTAAGTCCTTAAATTGGTCAAAAATTGATAAATGTTTTGAACTTTTCCCCTACTTTAGTGATGTGATTTTAAAGAAGTTAGTTAAAAATGAGGGCATAATAAAAAAATGGTAATAAATGATTTGGTTAAAGACAGTTGCTATCTTATAATAAGGACAAAAAATTGTTGGTAGTCGGTGTGTTTATAACAAGGACAAGGGAGTGTGTTTGTATCCATTATTATGGTCATCATGTCAAGTAGTGATGCCCTTCCAATAGTTCTTTAGCTGCGGCTGCGTCCCCATCAATCTATTGGTTAATGATGTGTATCCATTCCCCTTGTTCTGTTTCTATCAGAAAAAGAGATCTCTCAGCTCTCACCTAAATAATTAGTCCCCTATATCCTTAGATTCTTCATTTTATCTCTATTGCTACCAATATATATATATCTATAGAACAAAAAGAAAAGTGGGTGAGGAAAAATAAAAGATTCTATCCTTATTGAGGGCCTAGATGCTTAATTAGTTAGGCTCATGTTTTGTCTTTACCTATACATGTCAAACTTTTTTCTGATTCTTCTTCTGTATAGTAAGACTCACGTAAAGCAGTTCCCTCAGCTCTTTAATTCCCTTTAAATTTTCTACTTCATCATCACTTGTAGACCTATATATATGTGTATGTATATCATGATCTATCTAATAGTTCTTTTTGTTTTGCTAAAAAAAAGAAACCAAAAAACTCCATAGGTGGTCCAACTTGATTTAATTTCTCTTTTATACATCACATCTCATCTTACTCTTTACCATCATTTTTTTATATGGGTAGGCACATGAGATTATACTTATGACCTCCTGTTTATAAGAGAGCTTTCATGTCATTTTACTATAAGGCTTATTAGCTGAGCCTTATCCTCTGAAATCTAAACTAGCCCTATGTTGCTCCAACTTGATCAAAATGTCTATTTATATATCCTCATTTGGAATGGGATATGTAACACATATATAAAACTTGACTTTAATATTTTAATGACAATATTGTTTTTGGTCAGTGTCAATTGATGCTAACCCCATGAAGAGATATAATCATATCAAGCATCATTATTTCTGAAGTGATATTTGGTCCAAAATCTCAACAAAGCAAAACAATGCATTAATATTAGTGAATATGCCATAAATATATTTGAGTTGGAGGCATATAATGGTTTAGTACTGCAAGTTATTACTATTGAAGCTCACTTTGGGTGCATGTGAGTGGTGCAAAGCCACCTCCTTTGACACAAGTTGGTGACCGTCCATGATAGTGACCAAATATTTACCAGCAATCACGTCAACTTGGACTTCTTTATTATTTTGTTTTACTTATAATTAATGCGCCATTCACTGGTCACACTCCAATTAATTTGACTAACGACATATAAACACTCGTGGTACATGACAAATTATAAGTTAGATCGACTTATTTAGATTTTGTTTTGTTTTGTTTAAATTGGGTAAGTCAATGTTTGGTTCAAATTATTTGAGGTTGGTCCAGTAAAAGCTTTTTTAATTTATTCATTCGAGTTTTGAAAGAATTAGGGGCAGATCATGCCAAAAAGATATCATATAACTAGTTACCAATTAAATAATATTATTGCATAGGATTTCATCATCATAGATATTGTTTCTTGTTATTAGGGGCAGATCATGCCAAAAGGATATCATATTGTTACTTTTTTTTTTTAATATTTTAAATGAGGATGCAATTTAACTACAAATATCAACAGTGATTGGACCGAGTAGATAAACGGAGGAGGATTTTCTCCTCTTCACTCTTTCTGCCCATCCCTCATAGTCACATCTGGGTCGTTCAAATCTTGATCCAACGGTCCAGATCTTAAAAAAAGAAAAATTGTTTTTTGTCTTTTTCGAAAAAGACAAAAAATAATATTTTTTTTTTAAAGATCTGGACCGTTTGATCAAGATTTGGATGACCCAAATGTGACTATGAGGGATGGGGAGAGGATCCGCATGTGAGAGGATCCGGACGCGTAGATAAACTTGATTTCCCTTTAATTAACAGTTTATATAGTAAGTAACCTACGTCACCCTGGAAGGGTGATAAGGAGAATATATATTTGAATCCTGAAAATCACATTTATTAAAAGAGATGAAAAACATTTGTACTCTAAATTTTAAAAAGAATTAGTCTTAAATTCAAAGTATTACCTCTAGTCTTAAATATATATAATATTTTATAAGAAGAACCATACATCAAGAGACTTATCTCAAATAGGTATAAGAAGTGCTTATATATGATTGGTAACACCATATGATATATATATATATATATATATATATATATATATATATATATATATATATATATAAAGTGAGAGAGAGAGGTTACATTGTTTCTGATAAAAAAAAAAAAGGTTACATTGTTGTTTTACTTTAGTCATATATAAAAGCATATCAAAATAATGACTTGCAGGCCTAGTAGCAAATAGTACTAGCTAGTAGTTAGTAAATTACATTGTTTTTGAATCAATATGGGGAAATGTATAGAGTGAGAGATGAAACATGATGGTCAACAAAAAGTAAAGGAAGCAAATGAAGAAGAAAGGAAGGAAAAAGAAAACAAGAGAGAGAATAAATTCATTATTTGTTTGTATGTCTTTGTTTAATTTAGGTAAAGAGAAGAATAAATTGGATAAAATCAGGGAACAAAGATGTTTATCATCATCATTACTTATCTTCCTTCCTTTCCTTCCTTATGTTGCATGCTAACTTCATAATTAATATGTGCCTTTCCTCCTCTCAGCCAATAAAAATTCATCTTGTTCACACACAAGTAGTCTTCATTTCTACATGCTTGCACTGAAACCTATGTTCATCATCCATTTTCTTTTTTCAGAAAAATATATCCAGTGGTGGTCCTTCTGAATACTTTTAATTTGTATTTTCTTATTATGGACTTCATGATGATAGCTCTACCTGGTTTATATTATATGTACGTAATGGATTTAGTGTATTACTCATTTACTCCTTAATATAAGATATATTTATTTAATTTAATGATCTTAGTTGAGTTAATTAATATGATATGTATTTTCTAATAAAATACTCTGAGCATTTTCTTTAATTTATCATTTTCTCTCCTCCTTGATTATCATATCAATGGTAAATTAAGAAAAGATTAACAAATATATATGTAAACCATGTCTTATATTCAGGATTAAGATCAATTCTTAAATATTGTCTTATAATTAAGGACCGGAGGGGTATTTGTGCATAAAACTTAAATATATTAATAAACTTAATCGTATAAATACTTGTGTATTAACATAATTGGCTTAGTTTCTTGGCATTTTAACTGGCCAAATCAACCTAAACTTATTCTATAAGTTACACACACACACACTCTTCTTCGGATCGTATTTATATGGCATGGAGGGAAAATATTTTTAAGTCCTAATTATAAGTGACATCATTGATCTTTTTTTTCCATATAAACATACAAATTTATCATTCATTTATAATTGTAAAGACTTTTTTTTGCTCAGAATTGTAAAGACTTTTTAATCTTAGAATAGCAATATATATTAACACAGGTGAAGTTGAAATGTTATTAAATTTTAAGAAACAAATTAATAAGGTTTAATATTTTTCTTGTTTCCGACTAAACATGTTTGAAGTATTTTATAAATAAGATTAAAGAAGTGTGTGTACATGTATATTTCTATGGAAAAAGTTATGGCAATGACTTAGATTCTAGAAACTTGTGAGGGTGGATCGAACACTTACAAGCACTCAAAACCCTCACACACACACACACTCCATCCCTATCTAGTTATAAGGTCATCTCAATCGAATTGATTTGTTTAAGATAACGGTTAAAATTAGTTAAAAGTAATAAATAAATAAATAAATAAATAAATAAATAAATAAATATATATATATATATATATATATATATATATATATATATATATATATATATATATATTCTTTCAAATATGGCCTTATTTATGGGTGAGGAAAGGAGAGAGAGTAATAATTAAAAAATATGATGAAAGAGAACGCACGAGGTAAAATGGGTAAAAAAACATTTATAATTCAAAAAAGCCAAAAAAACCCTTATAGAAGAAAGACCAACTGTTTCAAAAAAGATGACATTGTAAACAAGCTACTGAGAGAGTATATCTAACAAGGCCCTTGTATTGGTTATATATGCTCCTAGCTCACACCTTTCATGGTATTGAGCTTGATTTTCATCTACGTACCTGACCAATTTTTAGTTAAGATATAATTTTTTCTAATCCTATAATATTTTGTACTATTATATCATATTCAAATATTGTTGCGTCTAGCTTGGATAACTTTCTGCCATGATTTTTTTTTTTTGTCCATCAACATAGTTAGAACCTTCATCCTTATTTAAATCAAATCCCTTCCACTCGTCCGAATATTATCAAAATATAAATTTAATAGAGAGAAAAGCTTAGGCTAGCAATTAAGATGCACCAAAAGATTATTATTATTTCAACCAAAACAAATATTTAGCATCATTATATATATCACTTTCTTTTACTGCACAGTGTAAATCAAACTCCTCAATGGTCCTCAAACTTATGCATAACATAAGTACTATATGGAATCATTCGGGAACCAAAAACATAATAGTATTGCACATGTAATGTCCGAATTCATTCATATATATATATATATATATATATATATATATATATTATACGCACAGTACAGGCATACGAGTTTTGGAGCTTCAGTAACAAGTTGAAATTGCATTAGACAGAGAAAGAAATAATAATATTGGTCCCACCCAATTGTACAAAATATGCACTTTTAAGCAATTGCTACATCATTCACTTTCAGAAAGCTTTGAGTTCAACAACAGTTCACCACCCGAATCTAGCGCAAAATCCTCATATATATTTTTTTGAACACTAAATCCTCATATATATTTGAACTCAATCATCTTTTTCACACGCGCCCATAATAATAATAGCCAAGGTTGTCAAACTCACGAGTTTAAGCAAACTCGTGACAGCGACGTGAGCTCGTATCGTGAACTCGAATCGTAAACTCGTAAGAGTTTACTTTTATTATTAAATAGGTATTACTAGTGTATAATTAAATAATTAAAATATAAAAACGACAACAATTTGATTTAAATATGTCTTAAATTCAAATAATTAAAATTATATCCATCAACATTCATCATTTATCATATTTAATAAAGAAAGTTCTATAAAATTTCTATATAAAGTCGCTGAGCATGATCAAATCAAAAAAAGTTAACACGAGTTTAAGAGTAAGTTAACACGATCTTGTAAGCTAGAAACGTAAAAACGGTAAATTCGATGCATAGACTCGTGAGTTTAACCGAGTTTACAACTAGCACGAGTTTACCACTGACTCGACTCGTTTTTGTAAGCTAGAAGCGTAAAAACGGTAAACTCGGAGAGTCAACTCGCGAGTTTGACAACAATGATAATAGCCTTTGTTTTGTTTCTTTTCGGGTAATTACGTGCCATATACTTATAATTGCTATTTGTTTTGTTTTAATATCCTGGTCGTACGTAATATTTAGCAGATACTTTATATTTTATGGTAGTACGAAATGATTAGGAATAGCAGAATTTCAAACTCTGCACTTAATTAATTCCTTAACCTAACTTTGATAGTGAAATTGCCAATCAGAGGAGTGGAAGATCTAGCTAATGACAATAATTATTGCATTAAAATATTATTGAAAATATAAAAGTCGGTAGATCATATCTGATTGTGATGATTTTTCTCAGATATTGAGCTCATGATTTCCCGTGAAGATGGACCCGTGTGTTATTTTGAATTCACGTCTCAGATATCTGATCGTGATTAACTTTCATTTTCTTGGCAAAACTGGAAAAATTATTGAAGAAATTAATTAGAATAATTTATTATTTGTTTACTTCAAATCAAACTTCGAACTTTAATTAGTCTTGTAACAACTTTTTCAGATTAACATGATGTTTACGTCAGGTTTATATGCTTTTTGTCGGGTAACTTATTCTGCACAATAATAATAATAATAATAATAATAAGACTTCTTTAACCAAAAATGATTATAACAAGTTGAAATGTTCTATGTACATTAATTATTTATTTGAATCATTTTTCGTTTTAGGTTGTTTTCATGTATCATATGAAATTTTTTTAATGAGATTATGAGTATTTTTTGTTCGTCACTTTTCCTTCCTCCATTTTTATATTATTGAAACCCTAACAAAAAGTGAATATTATATTAATTAAGATAACTTCTATTGAAATATTTTACGAAAAAATTTTGTCTTGGAACGAATTTTTTGTTCATCTCGAACAGTATATCCCATACAAAAAAAAAGGGGGGGGGGGGAGTTGAAGTTCAACAATATATGCAATGACTAATATTTATGTAATTTCAATATAATTTAAAGTGGTAATTTGGATTTGATTGAAATTGGTAGAAAATATTATTGTCTTTATGAGCATATATATGTTCGTCATTGATCCACTTTGAATAGCTTTTCCGACTAATTATGAAAATGGTACTTCCTCGATCTTGTTCCTAATTAAAGATAGCCATTTCTAAAATTTTCAATTCTCTTACTACCTTCATTAGATATGTGCATATATGAAAGAAAAATATGTAAAGATCTTCTAAAACTAAAAAATGGCTTGTAAAAATAACTAAAAACCTTTTTTTGAAGGGGAAAAAAACGAAAAACACTTTTTAGAAGACAATCTACATATAGAACAAGAGGAATTGAGCGTATCAAAACAAGGAATTTGCTCAAGGAAAAATTAGTGTAAGGATAGTTTGGCAAGTTACACCGATGGGAAATGAGTAACATTATAATTAAAGGGGCCGGACGTTGGACCTCCCCAACTTTCATGAAGGAGAAGAGAATGGTACGGACATGGATATAAAGGTAAAGAGAATTAGTAGGTCAGTTATTAATATAAAGATATTACCTCTAGTTTTTAATATAAGAGTTAGATGACTAATATATTGATATTAAAAAAAGTTAGTTAAGTTGGTTATTTATAATAAATATGTGTTGGTTTTCTTATAATACCACTCATTCTAAACAAGTACAATGTGATTATCTTTTGAAAGGAACTTATTTTCTATGTGCAATCAAAAGAGACATTTTGAAAAAGAAATTATAATTTGAAAGAAAAAAGATGATTGATATATTATATTTAAGACTAAAATGAACCTTTTGTTTAGCTCTTATATTTAGGACAAAAAGACAAGTAGGATTGTGTGTTAGGTTTCGCTAAAATACCACTTTTAATCATTTGTATTGGAAATACTACCCCCCATGAAAAATCTCATTAATATGTGCAATTGATATAAAGGGTTTAGGGGGGAACATTCCCTCCAATCCTTAATATAAAATCTATTATGAGAGTTGATCTTGGTCTTAAACGTAAAACTTATTTTTCATATTTGTAAATCTTTTCTTAATTTCCCCCTATTGATACTCTCTCAACAATAATTAAGGAGAAAAAGGAAGAATAAAATTAAGAAAGATGTCTAAGAGCCCGTTTAGTGGGAGAAAAATTTTAGGAGAGGAAAGAATTGAAGTGAAATAAAGGGAATGGAAGTGAAGATTCTGAGGGATGGGGGAAAATGGATTGAGGGAAGATGAGTTATTTGATATGAAGAAGATTGAATGGTTATAGTTGGGAAATAAAAGTGAAATACCCATTTTAATCTTAAATCTTAAAAATTAAGTTAGTAAAAATTCAAAGGAAAAATATTTTTTTTATAAATCGAAGAGTAACGTGTTGATCCTGAGTCGTAGTAGCCGTTCTTAGAGGAACTTGAACACGTATGTGACTACTATCTAACGCACCAAGGCAGCCTGAAAATACAAAAAAGATGTCAACTTTAACTCACTTGTTCAAATAATCATTAATGGTCATTTGAAAATCATTAATTCTATGCCTTGAACTATTTCCAATGCTCACTACTACAAAAAAGTGAATATTACTTTCTTAAAAGACGTCCTTATTTTAAAAAAGGAAGTAAAAAGTATAGGTGATGACAATTTCGTAATTATTTGGCTGAATTTTGAGACTTAAACATCCTAAATATAATTTAAAGACATTTAAAATTAATTTAGGCGTCCTAAAATATATTTAGGACGCCTAAAATTAATTTTTTGGTGCATTTTGAACAATTTTTTGGCGCTAGGAAATTTTTTAGCGTCCTGAAGATAAAATCAAGATGCTAATATTGAATTTTAGGCGTTCTAAATTATATTTAAGACGTCTAAAATTATTTTGTTGGCGCGTCTTCATGAATTTTTTTGACACATTTTGATGAATTTTTTGACGTCAGGAAATTTTTTGATATCCTAAAATTTAAATAAGGACGTCAAAATTAAATTTTACTCAAATCAAAGAAATCAAAAATAATAAAATCAAATCAACAAAATCAAAACTTTTACGTACTAATCAAATCAAAGAAATTGAAAATAATACTAATCAAATCAAAGAAATCGAAACGTTTACTACTCAAATCAAAGAAATTGAAAATAATACTAATCAAATCAAAGAAATCGAAAATAATACTAATTAAATCAAAGAAATCGAAACTTTTACTAAACAAATCAAAGAAATTAAAAATAATCAAATCAAATTAAAGAAATCGAAACTTTTACTAATCAAATCAAAGAAATTGAAAATAATCAAATCAAATCATATCAAAGAAATTGAAACTTTTACTAAACAAATCAAAGAAATTGAAAATAATCAAATCAAATCAAAGAAATCGAAACTTTTACAAATCAAATCAAAGAAATCGAAAATAATACTAATCAAATTAAAGAAATCGAAAATAATACTAATCAAATCAAAGAAATTGAAAATAATACTAATCAAATCAAATCAAATCAAAGAAATCAAAAAAATATATTTAAGATGTCTAAAAGAGAAATTTTTTGACACCTAGGTAATTTTTAAAAAAAATTTGGCACTAGGGTATTTTTTGGCATCCTAAAATTTGTTTCAAAGCGCAAAAAAAAATCATTTGTGGCATCCTAAAGATGTTTCAGGGCGCCAAAAATATTATTTGTGGCGTCCTAAATTAGGTTCAGGGCGCCAAAATTAATATTTTTTGCGCCCTAAATATGGTTCAGGACACCAAAAATATTTTTGGCGCCCTAAAACAAATTTCAAGATGTCAAAAATATTATTTTCGTATTTATCATCGGACTAGCGTTATTTCTCATTCTCCCATTCTCTTAGTTCACTCTCTATGGACTCTCTCCATCTCGTCTCATCTCCACCAACGTTACTTTCTCGGTTTCTCCCATTCTCACTGATCTCAATCCTGCCAAATACAAATTTCCCCCCGGTAACTACTCTCTCCCATCTTCCTCCTCTCTCTAAGGTTTCGTTTCCATCAGTTCTTAGGGTTTTTCTTCATCTAATCGACGATGGATTTGTGTCTTTTCTTTGTCGTATTAGGATTCCTGCAAAGATGGCTGAAGGTTCGGCCAGTCCGGCGCAGGTGGTAGCTATGAGGAGAGCGGTGATCAGAGCCCCCTCTAATCCGAGTTCATCAGCTTTATCACCAGCTTGGGTTTTAATTGGTATCGAATCATATAGATACAGGGAGACGATTTACTTAGGGCAATGGTAACTTTAGGGTTCGAGGGTTACATCGATCCCCTGAAGATTTATCTAAGCAAATACAGGGAGGTAATCAACTTTTGAATTACAATTCTGTTTATCACCTATCCTTGTTCTAGATCTGTTGTTGTGATTTGTCAGTATAGAAATCTTTTTTTCTTTCATTGTTGTAATTTGTTGTTTCAGATCTGATTTGTTTTTCCAAATATGCTCCAAATCTTTTTTTTTTCATTCATTGTTGTGATTTGTTGTTAATTCTCACCTTGCCTTCACGATGGATTTGGGTTTTGGGGTTTTCTTTTTTTTTAAAAAAAAAAACAATAAGGCGTCTTGATTTAAATTCAGGTCGCCTGAATTTAATTAAGGCGACCTGAATTTAAATCAGGACGCCTTAACTAAGGCATCTTGAATTTTATTCATGACGCCAAAAGTCAGAATTTTCAACTACCTCCTTCGAGACGTCCCTTTAAAAAGGGACGTTAATTGGGCCTTATTTAGGATGTTTTTTTGGATTTTTTGTAGTAGTGGCTGATCAGTTGAGTCCTCCTGAATAGGCTTTTTAGAGTCTTCAAAAGCACTTATTGCCATCTAATTGTAGCATCCAAAAAAAAATTAAAGTATCTACTGATAGTTTTCGTGACCTACCAAACTTGAATTGAATCCTCTATTAATTCTTCACATGATGACCCAATATGTCTATAAACATTTTCATTGCCTCATTAACTAACATATGTTTTGTAGGCCTCATTCACCAATTATGTCACATATATATGACGCAATCTATCAAATATCACCTGATACATCTTAATTTAGTTGAAGCGAGTGTTATCACTACTATATATCATAGCCCTTAAGTTTATTTTTTCTCTTGGCATGAAAATTTAATCTAAATGACTTATCTAGCATGTGTTCAGTATATCTTATCCCACAGCAAGGCGACCTGAATTTAAATCAGCACGCTTTAGTTAACGTGACCTGAATTAAATTCAGGTCACCTTAACTAAGGCGTCTTGAATTTTATTCAGGACATCAAAAGTTAGAATTTTCAACTACCCCCTTCGAGACGTTCCTTTACAAAGAGACGTTAATTGGGCCTTATTTAGGACATTTTTTGGGGGTTTTTTTTTTTTTTGGTAGTAGTGGCTGATCAGTTGAGTCCTCCTGAATAGGCTTTTTAGAGTCTTCAAAAGTACTTATTGCCATCTAATTGTAGCATCCAACAAAAAATTAAAGTATCTACTAATAGTTTTCGTGACCTACCAAACTTGAATTCATCCTCTATTCTTCACATGATGACCCAATATGTCTACAAACATTTTCACTGCCTCATTAACTAACATATGTTTTGTAGGCCTCATTCACCAATTATGTCTCATATATGACGCAATCTATCAAATATCACCTGATACATCTTAATTTAGTTGAAGCGAGTGTTATCACTACTATATATCACAGCCCTTAAGTTTTTTTTTTCTTCTCTTGGCATGAAAATTTAATCTAAATGACCTATCTAGCATATGTGTCAGTCTATCTTATCCCACAGCAAGGCGACCTGAATTTAAATCAGCACGCTTTAGTTAACGTGACCTGAATTAAATTCAGGTCGCCTTAACTAAGGTGTCTTGAATTTTATTCAGGACGCCAAAAGTTAGAATTTTTAACTACCCCATTCGAGACGTTCCTTTAAAAAGAGATGTTAATTGGGCCTTATTTAGGACATTTTTTGGGGTAGTGGCTGATCAGTTGAGTCCTCCCGAATAGGCTTTTTAGAGTCTTCAAAAGTACTTATTGCCGTCTAATTGTAGCATCCAACAAAAAATTAAAGTATCTACTAATAGTTTTTGTGACCTACCAAACTTGAATTCAATCCTCTATTCTTCACATGATGACCCAATATGTCTACAAACATTTTCACTGCCTCATTAACTAACATATGTTTTGTAGGCCTCATTCACCAATTATGTCTCATATATGACGCAATCTATCAAATATCACCTGATACATCTTAATTTAGTTGAAGCGAGTGTTATCACTACTATATATCATAGCCCTTAAGTTCCCCCCCCCCCCTCGGCATGAAAATCTAATCTAAATGACCTATCTAGTATGTGTGTCAGTCTATCTTATCCCACAACAGCTATAATACTCACAATCAACCTCTTTACTGCTAGAATCATAGCTAAGTACCCAACCAAAATTTCAAAAAAAAAAAAATCATCTAAATCTTCATGTATACCTACAAAAGCTTTTCCACAGCCATGTCCTTCACATTAATTACAATCAACCATATACTCTTTCCAAACCACCTGTTAATACATATAAATAGTTGTTATATTGCTCGCACCTAATTTCAGTTAAAAGGAACAAGAGAGAAAGAAACAGAGTATTCTTTCAACTTCTACATAATAAGAAAACTTAGCCCATATGTGCCAACACACCCGACCCTCCATCACCCCTAGGGACCTCGCTCAGGCCTCCCTCTCCGTTAGCCTCCACCATGCCTGCCATATATCACGCTTCCTCCACCCCCACCCCCACCCCCACCCCCACTCTTCCCCTCTCCATGACTGCGTCGAGCAGATTTCCGACTTCGTCGACCGCCTTCATTGGAGCCTCAAAGAGCTCAAGCACCTCCGTTGGTCCTCGTTTTAGCTCCAAATAAGCAATGCCAAGACCACCATGACCAACGATGACACCCACTCGACACCGTCATCAGTCCTCCCTCCTCCCTCTCCACCATCACTCCTTCGTCCTCCCTCCTCTCTACCACTGTCGCTCCTCTCTCCCTCACTCATTGTCGCTCCTCTATCTTCAGTGGTAGAACATCATCGCTCCTCCCTCCTCCCTCCTCAATAGCAAAACATTACCGATTTGGGTTTTTTTTTTTTAAAAAAAAAAATATATATATATATATACTACTGTTACAGACCGGCCCAAAAGGCCCATATCCTGGCCACGGCCCAACTACGCCTAGAGCAGAATCACCGCAATAATGGGCAGGGATATGGAATCCCACTAATCTGGGATCCCATCCCACCAATCTAGGATCCCATTAATCGGAGATCTCCCCCAATTATGATCCCGGATATCGCTCATTAACCCGGAGATACTCGCACCAGACTCCTCTATAAATACAGGGAAACCCTAACCAGGTGCACACGTTCTAATCTATGCTCTCTTTACTTCCTGTCACACAGAGCACACACACCACCCCCCTGGCTTCACGCCTTTACGTATACTGCGAACTACGTGGACTTTAATCCCTTCAAAGGTACGTAGGCTCTAGGCTTGACAACCTAGTCAAGTCCAATCTTTCTATGTTCTTAGGACAGAACATTGACTAAGAACATAGAAAGATTGGACTTGACTAGGTTGTCAAGCCTAGAGCCTACGTACCCTTTGAAGGGATCAAAGTCCACGTAGTTCGCAGTATACGTAAAGGCGTGAAGCCAGGGGGTGGTGTGTGTGCTCTGTGTGACAGGAAGTAAAGAGAGCATAGATTAGAACGTGTACACCTGGTTAGGGTTTCCCTGTATTTATAGAGGAGTCTGGTGCGAGTATCTCTGGGTTAATGAGCGATATCCGGGATCATAATTGGGGGAGATCTCCGATTAATGAGATCCTAGATTGGTGGGATGGGATCCCAGATTAGTGGGATTCCATATCCCTGTCCATTATTGCGGTGATTCTGCTCTAGGCGTGGTTGGGCCGTGGCCAGGATATGGGCCTTTTGGGCCGGTCCGTAACAACTGCTTTTTTTTTTTTAAAGAATAATTCTAATGCTTTCTTTGTTGTTGCTGTTGTTAGGATTGAACAGATAAAAGAAATTTGAAGCATCCGAATTTAAAGATGATATTTTTGTAGGGTTTTATTGCTTGATAGTGCAAAATATAAATAATTTATTTAAAAAAATAAAAAGAAAAGCCTTACGGCGTCTGTTTTAAAAAAATGGACGTCGTAAATTTCTTACAGTGTCCCTTTTTTAACAGCCGTTGTTTTCATATTTTACTACGTCGCTCACATATGCGTCTCCCTAGAAAGAGATGTAAAAATGGCCTAAAGACGAATGTTAAAAATACTTTTTGTAATAGTGTCCTTTTCCTTCCCACCTTTTCTAAGTACCAAACAGGTTGTAAGGTGTTTTAGAAAATACATGTCATATTAACTAATTTCCGTAATCTAATCAAAATAGGTAAATAGGTCTTATATTAAAGACTGAAGGGAGCATAAATTTGAAAGATGATAAAGTGAATTAAGTTCTTATATCTAAAAGCAAAGAAAATTTATAATAAAAAAGTATTTGAGTATTTATTAATGAAATGAAAAACGTGGTGTGCATTCATTCTCTGCAGATCTGTGATTTTAAAATGCCGCGCAGGTAATTATATGTATAGACGAGTTGTGGTTGAAGAGAGATAAGAAATATAGAAATTAGGTCAGCTCAGAATAATTTATCTTGAGCCTGGACACTTCTATTTATAACCAACAGTAACCAATTACATAGTGACATAGTGATTGCTATATACATGGAAATGATTTATTTCCTACTCAGTGATTGCTCTATACATGGAAATGATTTGTTTCCTACTCAGTGATTGCTCTATACATGGAAATGATTTATTTCCTACTCAATGATTGCTCTATACATGGAATACATGGAAATGATTTGTTTCCTACTCAGTTATTGTTCTATACATGGAAATGATTTATTTCTAACTTCCTCCTTTATTTTGAACCCTCTTCCTTGCCTTTCCTTTCTGAGTAGCTCTGGTGAGAATTTGATTCTGTTGAAAACTTTTGATTGGAGATACATTAATACCGAGTTTATCCCTGAGTGACCAGAATCTAGCATGACTTAGTGGTTTAGTTAGACAGTCAGCAATCTGAGCAGTAGTCGGAACATATTGAATATTTAGAGTCTTAGATAAAACTTAATCCCTTACAAAATGTATGTCTATTTCGATGTGTTTTGTTCTGGCATTCACACATGCTACTGACACCTTAATAAGTAATTGCCAAGAAACTTCGTTATATTCTCATTAAGAAGTAATTAATAGAAAAACTATAGAAGAAATAACATCTTAAATAATACACAGTTCTCGTGCTTGTGGCTGGAGGTTTTTTATTTTAAGATTGAAAGCTGCAATTTTTAGATTTTGTAGTAATTTGCAAGCTAGCACAAACCAGCTGAGAGAACAAACTTCACACAAGGCTTGGAAACAAGCAATTGATCAACACCACAAAATAAAATAATATACATATATGTATTCTCATAAAATGAGAAAGAATTAGAAGCAAAGAATACTTTTCGTGTTCAATTAATTTTTCCCCTAGGAAAGAGATGTTGATTGCTTTTGCCCTAGTTTCTCTTTTTAGCACATGTATTAATTAATTAATGCCCTCTTTCTTTTACAAAAACCACAACTAACACCTAATAAGCTGAATTTTATTTAATTATTTCTTTGTGAACATCCGGTGTCTAGCTACTTAATGTCTAATTTAGCTTCAGAATCGTCGCATTCCAAACATGAGAAGTAACTTATCTTAATATAAATTTTTACTTATAAGACTTAAAACCTTAATTAAGATTGAGTTATCTTAACTAATTACACTCAACTAGAGCTGGGAATTAGGACTGGTCTGGTCCTACAGGGCCAGCCCGTGAAGGGCTAGGGCTGGCTCTCCGCTGTTGTAAATATAGAATTTCTTGTTCCAAACTTGGATTTTTTAAATTTTGAGGTCCAGAGGCGTTTTCTCCTTTGGACAAAAAAGTAATTTTGCTTCCACAAATAATTACACAGAAGTCCATAGTCCAGAGGCGTTTTCTCATTTGGACAAAAAAGTAATTTTGCTTCCACAAATAATTACACAGAAGTCCCTATGGACTTCTGTGTAATTTCATGAATTCAAGGGACCTAACGTAAATATCTCTGTTTCTTGGGATTTGTGTGTAATTCTCCCATAATAGTTTTAGAAAACATTAAATCTGAACTATTCATTTTTTATCTAAAAGTAGATATGAGATTCTGAAAAGAAAATGAGAAAAATGATTTTGAGAGTTTTTTTTTTCTATGTTGAGTTGGTTACGTGGATTGCATAAGACTATTGGGTTTATTAACTAATTCAATTTTTAAATAAATTGTTAACTAAAAACTCCAGTCAATTTATTGTGTTTTCTCTTCATTTTCCTTTTACCCTTTTTCATAGAATTTCATATTACTTGATCTACTCCCTTTTCTTTGTATGTGTCTAAACCACGTTAAATGATTTTATTTTCCAAGATGTCACTCAAACTCTTTTTATACATGTTTATTATGAATATTACAGTTTTTTTTTTAATGACCATGTATCCATCTCAATATTCTGATTTTAGCTACCCTAGTTTTTTCGAGCTTGTTATCCCTTCATTTTAAAGCCCAATTAATAGTTTACTTAAAATATCTTTGAAAAAAACGTATGTTAAGAAATCATGAATGCTAATAATAGTTGGGTGTAGAGCGAAGAAATCAAGTCAAGTCTATGAGGCCGGTCCTTTTAAGTCCTAGCCTTTCAAGAATCGGATTTGAAAATTTAAGGAACTTAGTGAAATAAGTCCTGCAAGGCCGGCCTTATAGGGCCTCGTGCTTAAAAAAGCCGGCCTGCAAGCCCTTTTAATTTATTATTATTATTTTTTGGATACATAAATTCACATATGATAGTAATTTACTAATTTATATGTATTTTGTATTTGTTATAAAGTTATTTATCCATTTAAATACAAATACATAACAACTATATTCTAATTTTATGATTTAGTTTATTATTTGTTACAAATAAAGATTATGGATATGTTTATGATGTGGGAGAAAAAATTCATGATATTCTTACTCATGTATCAGAGCCTACTCAAAGCGAAGCACAGTCAAATGTCATTGAAATTGATGATAATGGCGAAGATGACGACAATAATAATCATCGTACTAATGTCGCTTAGTCGTATGCTTCTTATATTTTATGTGAGCTATTTGTGAACATAGTTTGCTTTTGATTGTGAATCAGCGACTGTGCTTATTTGTTGGATGATTCGTGTTGTTTTGATATTAATATTGACAAACATTTATTTGATAAATTAGAACTTTAATAGTTGTAATTTACTAATTATATTTCTTTTTAAAAAAAGGAGAAAAAATAGTTAAAATTTGGAATAGTAACTTCTAAGTTCTGGTGGGTCGGCCTTAGTCTTGGTGCTCTCGAGTCGACTTTGAAAAACAAGTTTTGAAAGCTTGGATTTTTTCAATTCTGAGGTCCAGAGACCATTTACAATAAGAAATTCTATATTTACAACAGCTAATTCCTATTTTAACAACAACTTTTGAAAACTTGAATTTTTTCAATTCTGAGGTCCAGAGACCATTTGCAACAAGAAATGATTTATTTACAACATCAAATTCCTATTTTAGCAACAACTTTTGAAAACCTGGATTTTTTTTAATTATGAGGTCCATCCAGAGGCCATTTGCAACAAGAAATTCTATAGTAACAACAGCAAATTTCTATTTTAACAACAACTTTTGAAAACCTAGATTTTTTCAATTCTGAGGTCCAAAGGTCATTTGCAACAAGAAATTCTATATTTACAACAGCAAATTCCTATTTTAACAACTTTTGAAAACCTGGATTTTTAATTATGAGGTCCAGAGACTATTTCTCCTTTGGGCAAAAAAGTAATTTTGCTTCCACAAATAATTACACAGAAGTCCTTAGAGACTTCTGTGTAATTTTATGAATTCAAGGGACCTAAATATAAATATCTCTATTCCTTAGGACCTGTGTGTAATTTTCCCAACTATTATATATATATATATATTGTATTGCAGATATAAATTGTGTAGATTATATTTTAGCAATTTAAATTACTTATTTATGTTTGAAATAGTAGTTTTATACAATATGAAATCTGAACTTTAAAAAAAAAAATATTGAGGGTGGAGATGTGATTCTAAAAAGAAAATGAAAAAATAGATTATGAGAAGACATAAATTAGTCCACCCAACATATCAACAAAGCTTCTTATAGTTGCAGTTTCGACACTTATAATTAATCCTTTTGTCCTTCTCGGCTACATAATGGTGAATAAATTGTTATTTAAAAAATGGGGAACATTTCCCTACGCATTATATTATTTCCAGTTCTAAATATAGGATATAGTTTGAAGTACAATTTACAATACAAACTATGTTATATATTTAAGCCGGAATATTTTTTTCCCAAACTAATCATCATATACATTGATCAATTATTTATTTTCGTAATTATTCAGTTTGAAATTTGAATTAATTATGTTATTATTTCCAATCTTCCTTTTCTTTAATATATGTATAGGAATGGTATCATCATGACAAATTGCACTCTTTCCCAACATTTTCCATCAAATTTCAAACTTCCTTTTTCATGGAAACTCAGGAAATAATAATATACTGTGATGAAAGCAAAAGTGGAAATAAAAAACAAATCTTTATGGATTTTAGACCCAATACATAATTATGATCCATACACGTTAACCTCTTTTCTTAATTATGACGAAGTCTTTGTGGTAATATATGTTAGCTTAGATCAATCAACTTAATAAAAACCCACCTAATCTTTTTGTATACACGTTCACACACACACAAACACACATGTAGACTTGTAATATAATATAATCCACTAACCTTAATTATGATAGTTTACAATTTTGGGATTATTAATTGTGATTGTAATGTAAATTTTATAACTACATCGATAGTTTCACGGATCCATATGAATATATGATATATATGTGTGAGAAGAAGTTCATGGCTTATATTTAAAGTTAATTTTTCCGTAATAAGTAATACCAGTCAATGTCGAAAGTTCTACTCTTGAAAGTATACATGTATATATGACGTAAAATCTTTTTTATAACAACAAACTATTTCTTATATATACATCATGGATGGTATTATTTACCTCATAATTTTTTTGTTGGACAAGATTGATTCATTAATTTTTTTAAATTTATAATAATATATGTAGCAGACGAGATACATTAACGATTAAGTAAAATGAAAAGAAAATGACCTAGCTAACTAATAAAAACCTAGCATCAAATGTTAGCTTCCGTCTGAAGCTTGTCTATAAATATGCTCATATATAAATACACACACTGCCTATGGTATCCTAGTTTTAATATAAGACCCATTTTATATTTTAATTTCTTTATTAAAATCCATCTTATATTAAAAATCGACATGAGTGTGTGTCTATATACATATATAGGCCATGACAGTCAATAAATAAGTATGTGTGTTTATAACCACGTAGGTGTATATATTGGGACAAAATGACATCATTGTCAGAATCAAGCAAATGAGGAATTAATTTTATAATGGAACAGTGACAACTTGTAGTAAGTTAATATTGCTGTTGTCCAAGGTTGTATTGAGTACTTGAGCAAAAAAAAAAAAAAGGTTGTATTGAGTAGGTGAGTGTGCGAGTGTGTGTGTTCCTTTATTCCGTGGGTTACAAAATATAAGGTGCCTTTGTTATTAATTATCATTTTTCAATTTTCCCTCTATTTATTAATGGTACTTGGTAGTTGGTACACATTGGATATTTTTTTGAGAAATTTTATATAAGGGCCTTTTTTACAGAAAAATCCTGAAAAAGGCCCCAAGATTCTAAAAATCCCAACAAATGTCTTAAAAATCTCAGAAAAGGTCTCAGGGCCTTTTCTGGAATTGTCAAAATCTTGGGGCTTGTTAATGAAGCTGATATAGTTGTTAACAAAGTACTGATATAGTTATTAACGGGGCTGATTTAGTTGTTAACAAATTGTTGTTAATTGTACTGATTTAGTTGTTAATAACCTACCCGTTAACAACCATATCAACCTCATTAACAATTCACGTAGATTCTGAAAATCCCAGAAAGCCCCAATACCTTTTCTAGGATTTTTAGAATTTTGGGGCATTTTTTAGATTTTTTCTATAAAAAGGGCCCTTATGTAAAATTTTCCCTATGTTTTTTTGGCCAAACGTTAGATGTTAAAAAGAGGGTGAGAAGTGAGACATATTTAAATAGAAGAAAAATTAATTTTTTTAAAAAATCAGATAGATTTAATGGTGAGCGAACTACTATACTCTTTCTAGTTTTGATAAGATGCTAAAAAATAACTTATCTTTTAAAGTTTAAACTAGGACAGTATTTCTTAAATATAGAACTTTGTTGAGGACTTTGGTTTGATCCTTAATATGGAATCGTATTTACTTTTCTCTTACATTAATTATTTTTCTCAAAATATCCCTATTTAATACTACATCATTTTTAAAAAGTGAAAGTTAATATAATATGGTTCAATAGATTAGATGGGTATTTTAGGGACAAAACTATCATAAATTATTGACACATATTAGTAGAATAAAATACCTTAACTTATTTCTTAATCTTTGTGAATTAAATAATTTGGTTCTAAATATTAATATTTAAAAGAGGAGTAACTAATATAAAGGTACAGTATAGTAAGCTTTATGTACAAGCTAGCCTTAGGCTTTTGATGACTGCCCCTCAAATTAGTGGTAGTGGATGGAATTCGTACACGTCCTACACATGTAGCTTATTTGTATATTTATTTATATAAAATATCATTAAAAATTATCTATATAAAATATGTAAGTAGGTTAGCTTTTGAAAACTCACAGCTACGGCTTATGATAAATTAATATCCTTGTTACATATTACTCATTAGGGTAATTCTTACGTACAGATTCAAGTCTTCGGAGGGTATACAGTAGCTGATTGGCATTTAAAATAATCTACCTTTATTTGTTACAGCTTATGTATTTTACTATTTATTTGTCAGGCTGGTCCACTTCAAAATAAGACAATAAACACTAGAAAAGTACACATAATTAATTAGCATACCTTCTCAGCGTGTTCTGACCTTAATCTGTACCCAAAAGTACACACGCACATATATATCAATAGAAAATTATTTTTGAGTGTTTTATCATTTGTATATTCTATTGGAAACGACGAGTTTTATGTTCTAAATAATACGATACTTGTAAATGATTTTCCATTTCTTTTGGATACCCTCCTCCACACACAAAACAAATTAGGAAAAATTACTTACAAGTTTTAGGTATAGGTCTAAAAAATTTCATATATAAGTCAAATTTGTATTTACATTGCATATATTTACAATTCAATTATTTTTGAGACTTTTATTATGTAATTTTGGGAAAATCTAGCTCAGGTACCAAGGACAAAAAAATATTTAAAAAAAGTCTCAATGTAGATTTCTCTATTAAAAAAGTCTAAGTATAGAATCATCTATAAAAAAAAAAATGTTCCTTGTGACCTCATTAACATAGTCAGATACACTTGTCAATTGAGTTTGTTTAGTTAACATAGATGAGTTTGTCAATAATCATTTTATAACTTATTAATATAGTGACATACACTTGTCAATGAGAACTGATTTAGTTTACACAACTGAATTTATTAATGATCACTTTATAACTTGTTAATATAATCACATACACTTGTTATCCAGATTTGCTTTAGTTAACATATAAGAGTTTGTTAATAGTCATTTTATGACTTGTTAGTATAGTCACGTACTTGTCAATAAGGCAAGTTCACATTTAAATTTGGAGCCTATTAGACTTTTTTGATAGAGGATTTTACATTGAGACTTTTTTTTTATAGATGATTCTACATTGAGACTTTTTTTATATTTTTTTCCTAGTTATTGGGACCTTAGTGAGATTTTCCCTTTAATTTTCTTACCAGAAACCTATGAATAAAATTTCATGAAATTAAATATAATATGAATAGCTCAGGACACTAGTATTCTATAATACGAAGTCTGTGGGCGCACTGTCCTTTTAATTATAGTAAAAACATACACTATTCATATAAATCCATATATAGAAGACCGTTTAGCTCCACGAATGATCTCTATCAGTTTTTATAATAGCAAAAGAGTGAATTGCTCTCAAAGAAACCTTCGGTATTAAGTATTAATACTTTTCGGAACGGATATACATTTAAAAATATTATGTTTCTTTCTCATTATATTTAAGTCATTAATCACTAACTTTTGTTTAGGATAAACACAAAAGGTATCTTCTAACTTGAACTATCAAATTTGGTTGATGACTTTACACTGCAGGTTGAAAAGCCATGACAAAGAATGAAAACAACACACGCATATGAACAAATTGTAACTAGTATTCTTTTGAAAAATAAATGAAGGATATAGAGGCTGATTTTGTTAATATGAATCTCACCATGAGGGAAGAATACCATGATTACAAGGTTAACTAAGGAAGGGGTAATATTATTTGTTTGATACTTATAAATTTTAACTTGGTTATACAAGTCTTTAATAAATTTAATTCAATGTAACTCAATCTTTATAGTTTTGACTTAATTACACCTTAGTGATTAAATTTTAACTCAATACAACTAAGTTTTATAGTTTTAACCATTAAAAATATTAGTCTTTATATATATATATATATATATACACACACACACACACAGACACACACACTACCAATTTCGTTGCTAAATATACTAGAAAATAAAATTATATATTCAATGAAGCTTGGATACTATAAAAAACAGTCAATTAGCGATGAAATTCCGTCACTAATTAATTAGTGAGAGTCTATTTAGCGACAAAATCATCCAATTATGTCGTCGCTAATCCATTGGTTTTTAGTAATAGGGACTAAAAAAATTTTATTATTAAAACTATGGAGATTAAGTTGTAGTGAGTTAAAGTTTTTGGTGAGTTGTAGTGAGTTAAAGTTTTTGGACTAAGTTTCAAATGAAAATTATAAGAACTGAGTTGTACCGATTTAAAATTTAGGGACTGGTTTACAATCGAGTTGAAACTGTTAGTATTAGGTGTCCTAGAGACAATCTATAAAGATAAATTAGCACCATTTCTACGTTGTAGTATTTCATTATTAATAAATGGGCATATTTTATCTTTATCATATTTATTTCTCACTTTTATTTTAAGATAAATATGTGTTTGAAGATAAAAGCCCTAGAAATAGAACATATGTTATATCTTGAGAATCAATGATAAAGATCATGATCATGAGGACTCAAGAACATTGGATATCTATTGCCTAAAACTTGTTCCTAATCTTGAATCACCAAGAAAGGGCATTAATGATCTCAATAAGACTAGTACGACATCATCTACTTGTATAGAGATACAAGGTAGGGACCTCATAGAATACAGGCATGGAGATGTCTTAGCTGATATCGTGGGTGGATCTGTTGGAGAAAAGATAGCACCAAAAAACTAACCTGTCGAGAGACTCCACAAAGATTCATTGTAGATAGTATTATTAGATATGTAAAATCTCTCATGTTTGGTAGTGCGTATTGTCTTGGACGTAAGTATCGAACACTATGTCCTAGAGTTATACTTTGACTGTACAACTCTATCCACCTGAAAATAGGGAGAACAGTATACTCTTCGGTGTAACTCGAATACATTAGTGTAGATGGATATGCTGAAAGGACTCATAATCCCCTACAAGGGATTAGTCATTCACAAGACCGGTAAAGTTTGGATAGCTTCTAATTAACTCGGGAGACTGTGCGCACAGCAAGTGATCATGAAAAGTTATGATATGTTATAGAGTTAATATAAAAAGATTCCTATTTCTGTGAAATAGCTACATTTAGTCAATTAATAGAGATGATACTCTATCTTTGCTCTCGACTAAATGTGAATGACGATATGAGGGATGATGCCTGTACGGCATCCAAATATGAAAGGTAGATCACTTGATCAACTCAATTAATTCTAGGGCCACAGAGCATTGCTAGTGTCCTATGAGGTAATTAAATAAATTGGGCATGTTAAAAGAGTTTTAATTGGTTCAAGTTTATTTATGTCAGTGACTAATTGGGCTTAATGAGTCATACACAAAGGTTATTCCCGATTGTTTAAAATTAGCAAACTTGAGCTAATAATTGTTATTGGGTTTTATCAAGAGTAAAGGTGTATTTTGGTTGGAATGAGACTCCAAGCCTAATGAGGAGAAAATGGCGTCATCTATGGTGTCCCCAATGGGAAATCAATTTCTCCACAAAAAGGTCCAAATGTGTTGGAAGACCCAACGGGGTCTTAGGTCAAGTTGAATTTAGAATTCGAATTTTGAATTTAAGTTTAAAATTTTAATTTGAATTTTAATTCAAAAGGTTAGGTTATAAAAGATAATTTTGAATTATCAAATAATGTGTGTGTGTGTGTGTGTGTGTCTGTCTGTCTATACATATATATTTATATATGTATATATATAGAGATCCAATAATGATTGGATGAAGATAGGAGAAATAATGAATGAAGATTGAATTAAAAATAATTTTGAATTTTAGTTTAAAATATGAATGTGATTCATCATCTTAAATTATTATTCAATTAATCAATTAGGATATAAATTTGATTCATCATCTTAAATGGTTGATTCAATTAATCAATCAAGAAATAAATGTGATCCATCATCTTAAATGCTTGATTCGATCAATCAATCAAGATATAAATTTGATTCATCATTTTAAATTCAATCAATCAATCAAGATATGAATTTAATTTATTGTGATTTAGATTTTCCAATTCAAGTTTGAATTGAGCCTTTCTTGTAATCACTTAAATTAGAATTATTAGACTCTTATAAAGTGCTGATTTTTTTGTGCCTTGGCGTTGCACGTTTTTCTAGGAGAAAAACAAGAGGCTTTTGTACTCTCTAAATTTCGGTCTTCATCAAGGTTTTGAGAGAAAAAAGCATCATTCATAAGGGCAAGGTTCCAATGGTCTTGCTCCTCATATCTTTAACTTAATCCTAAGAAACCACCATCTTTTTGAAAAGAGAAAAAACCCAAGAAAACCAAACCCCAACCTTGTTTTTGCCTAACAAGCATCCAAGGAGTGGGGGTTTCAAGAGAAGGAGTTCTCGTAGTAATCGGAGGATAGTCGTATAGATCAATGTTAGAGGACATCAACAACATTGAGGTCTTAAAGTGATTTGAGGTAATCCTAATCTCCAATAGTCATGTTATTTCTAATCCCCATTAGTTGTTTTAACGAGTAATCCTGAAGCTCATGAATATTATAAATTGTTATAAATTCTTATGAGCATCGTAAAGAGTTACGGATTAATAACTAATAACTAATTAGTGTAATTAATGAGTTGAGGTTAATAATTCATGAAGACCGTAAGAAGTTACGGGTTTCTGCAACAATTAAACAGAATTTTTGTTTTCAACCTTATAAAATTTTTCATTAAAGTCATGTAATAAGCAAAATTGATTATCAGAAAGAAACTACATACACCAAATGATTAATTTTACAATTAATTTAAAGAAAGTATACATCAAAAACAAAGATTTTGTCTATTAACCTACAATATATTGTGGGGTTAAAGGACCAGAACTTGATTATCTTTAAGTGGAATTCAAACCTTGTAGATAAAAAAATTATGCTGAGAAAGTTATTTCCAATTTGAACCAGCAATATTCAAATTTGATCCAATAATAACGGATATAAGAAAATTGGATAACAAAAGAAAAAACCTTGTTTATTCATGTCAATTGTTTCTTCCATTTTCATTGCCGATTTTATTTTTGTTTCTTCCATTTTCACTCTTTCACTCTTTAATTAGCTTCGTTATGGTGAGCTTATAAGCGAGTTAGTTAGCACATTTTCTAGCTTTTCTAAAAATATGGTGAAAACTAATTATTAGTAATGCATGACAAAATTCTCTCATCTCCCTAATGATGTCTGTGAGAGTGGGAGTACAAGGCTCAATGAAAGTTAATGCTTTAATTTGAACGAGTTTAGTGGATTATTTTTATTGGTTTCAAATTCTATATATATCGTCAATTGCATCCTTTGTAAATTAATCTCAATGTTGATCCCACAATTCTGAGTTTTGACACTACGCATTCACAACTTTGTTGATGTCTTATGGTTTGTGTAGAATAAAATTATATATTATATATTATTTAGATTAGGGACATTTAAGTAATTGTAGATTAGTTAGTTGTTGAGTCCCAACTTGGGACTTACTGCCTAAAAGTATATGAATCAAGGCAGGTTGTAATGACAGATTATTATTCTATTAGTTTGATTAATTACTAAAAGATAAGTTTTGGCTGGAACATGTGACGCCCAATTAACAAAACAAAAGGCTGATGATCTGACGAGTGTGTCTGGCTAAAACGAGAGAAGGAAAAAGGTAACAATAACTATACATGGTGGAGCTCTAGTGGTAAGCATAAATTAATGCATAAGAAAACACCAAAACACAGATAAAAGAAAATGATGAAACCTTGGATAACAACAGCTATGGAAAACTGACATGTTCTAGGTGTCAACATGGTAGTGGTGCCAAATGTCGAGGGACGGCGTACCAACCAGACAAGACAAGTTGAAACCCTAGATTGTGGGGTTGTCATATATAATGCAGAGTAAAAATAGAGATAGACATTTACTTTAAGAATAGACAATAACACATTTATAGTTATAGTTTTACTTTGCTTGTCAAGATATATCACTTTGGTCGTATCTGGATTCCATCTGTTCTATCTTAAGACTAGATAACACAACTGTTTACAGATGAAATATCTTAATTGTGGTAGCTATATCTACATATTTGGTTTCGCCAAAAACTGTATTTATTATTCGTCCTGTAATTTATATATACGTCATTCAAACACTCGTGACTTGTTTATTTGCTATTTCATTATTATTTATACCCAAGCATCAGTAACAATATTGTTATAGAGAAATTAAAGCTATAATCTCAAAACTAATTATGAAAGTATTTAAGATATTATAAGTAAATTTATGAATAAGACAAAAGGAGTTGAATTATGAACGAAGCACTTTAAATTTAGAGAGAAATTAATGCTGATATTTGACCACATCACAAACGTAATTCAACTATGAAAATTATGCAAGAGAAAAGAAAAAGGCATGCATATTATTCCTTCCAGTCCTAAATGTTATAAGAGTTAATATAGTGGTTTATGTTGGTCCCAAAAATAATATCTCAATGCAATTTGTCTACCAAATTTTAAATGTTTCTTCTAAATTATTCCCTATTAATTACACATAAATATTTTGGTCAATTACACACGTAATTATCTTCGAGTTCTTAACACCTTATTTTAGACTTAAAAAAAAATTGATTTTTAGTGGCAACATTTAATATCGTCATTGAAAATTGTCGCTGTTGAAAGTATTGACTTTCAGTGGCGACATATTTTGTCGCTATTAAAAGTATTACAATTGGCAGTGACATCAATTGGGTATAATTACTCATGTTTTTTATCATGAGAGTGGTTTCTAATGAAAATGATGAAAATGTGTATCTTAGGAAAAACAATGTATATATATATTGTAAGTAACTAATTAAATTAATTTTTTTAGACTATACAAATAATTATCTAACTTCTAGGATCGAAGAAGCATATAAAGAGAGAGAGTGGAGTGTGGGTTTAGTTTAAAAGCTAAAAGTGGTGGGAGGGGAAGGGGGGTGGCGTGAAATGACAGTGTCACGCCGTCCAAACAAAAACACCATTCTATCTATCTGCCACCCCACGCGCAATCAATAACTTCCTCTTCAACATGTTCTAGTTTATATATATATATATATATATATATATATATATATATATATATATATATATAAACAGATATAAATATATTTATTGTTATTATTATTATTCTTGTGTTTCTTTTCTGAACAACAAGCGCACATTTCACATACAATATCCATCTAGATACATCCTGGGCTTATATAAATACCCCTCTTTCTCTCTTCCTAACAAACATATTCGCCTCCCTCCTATTCTTCTCCTCTTTCTCTTCAAGTTATAAACTTCTCTCTCCCTCATTTTCCTTCGGCTCCGATTCGACATATAACCATCTTCATCTTTTGATATCCATCATCATCAGTCTCTTCATTTAGCTCAAGATCCAACAAGCATGACATCACCCCATCACTTTCCTGTGAGTACCATCCATCTCATCCTTCATACATATAGCTTCTCTTCAAAAAAATTCTGCGCAACAACTTTAAAGCTGATCTCATCGATCAATGTTCTTTGTCTGTGGTTATATATATATCTTATTAAATTCTTAGATCGATGAGCTTTTGCATGTGATTCTGTATGTTATCTCTCTTTTCTGAGTTTTCTCTATAAATTTCTATTGGGTTGTGTTTAGGCAGAACAAACCAGAAGAGAGTCAAGGATATAGTAATACCGATGTGATAATTATAAATTGATGTGAGGAAATCCAAGTGCCTTTTAATAAGTGGACAAAATCAAAGTTTGTCCAAATTAGCTTATATTAATGATCATAGGGTTTTAAGAGTCAAGGAGGTGACTGATTATGTCGTCCAATAATAAGTCTGAAAACTAGCTAGATTCTCTCTAGATTGGGGGGAAATCGAACTTTTTTTTGGTCGGGCATGCTTAATTAATTAAGAGCCCCAAAATTCTTTTTTTTTTTTTTTTTGGGTATATATAGACAGGTCTTTCTCCACCACCAGCGTGATCGATCAGACCACGAGTTGATGAAAGTGCACTTCACTCAAACAAACACACGATCGAGACAGGCTTTGCTTCTGCCACCAAAGTCAAGCTTTTCGGCATATTAGCTCCTTTTTTAATTTATGCACAATCAATATATATATATATAGCCTTTTTCATGCAGAGAACTACTTCTTGGAACTAATAATATATATCGGTCTCTTGTTAGTTAATATTCTTTGATTGGTGGGTTCCACAAATGGTCTGCCATTTGTGAATGCACATGTGTGTGTTGAGGAAACTGGGTCCAATTGAGAAGTTGCATCATCATCGTCACCATCATCACTTACTACTGTGTATATATCTTAGCCCTAGCTAGCTAGTTACCTACCTAGGCACGAATTGTGAGGTGGTTTGATTTTTTTTCAACGATAAGCAAATTAAAAGCTAAGTGGAGAGTTGAATCCATCGTCCTTGGTCATATAAATTCTAGACCACATGTAATTTTCTTTATATTTATATATATCATCAAATGTACTGTGTTTCTTCCCCACGCGCAGTGGACAATATGAAAGAAAATAAGACTATATATATATAGAGAGAGAGAGAGAGGGGCCTCTAACGTGTCTTCCTCTAATGCTCTGTAATTCGTGCTTGCAGGAGAGATCTTCAATGGGGGATATGGAATCATGTGTGCCACCAGGATTTAGATTCCGTCCAACAGAGGAAGAACTTGTAGGATATTACCTCAAGAGGAAGATTAACTCACTCAAAATCAACCTAGATGTCATTGTTGAGCTAGATCTCTACAAAATTGAACCATGGGACATACAAGGTACATACACAAGAAAAGTGTATTTCTACCTACTCTCTTAATCCTTCTTATAAGTCACTTTCAACATGTTTTATTGGAACCAAGAAAGACCTTAATTCTCACTAATCATGTCTTAAAATTTGATTATTTTTAAACTTTATCCTTATTTAATATACACTCTATCTAAGAGTACAAGGTTTACACGGTAATAAATGAAAGATGAAATTGATCAATCCTATATATATATTGCAGATAGATGCAAGCTAGGATATGAGGAGCAGAACGAGTGGTATTTTTTCAGCCACAAGGACAAGAAGTATCCGACAGGGACAAGGACGAATAGGGCGACAGCAGCGGGGTTCTGGAAGGCGACAGGGAGGGACAAGGCGGTGATGTCGAAGAACAAGATCATAGGAATGAGGAAGACTCTTGTGTTCTACCAGGGACGTGCCCCTAATGGCAGGAAATCTGACTGGATCATGCATGAATATCGCCTCCAATCTTCTGAACATGCCCCTCCTCAGGCAAGTCCCTACATCTTCTGAATTCATAATACTTAAACATGTCACCTTCTCTATTATTAATCTTGAGCTATTGTCGATTTTAAATATTAAAGTTTTCAAGTCATTTGTCAAACTCATGAAGAAAATTTTATGATTCGCTGTTTTTAATAACCAACGTTTAATTATCCAATATGGTTCTTATAAATATTTTTTTAAAAGCTGAATTATAAGACAATATAATGAGTTAGTGGCTTACATCACATGACGACTATGAAATTGACATGTATAGCATGGCAAGGTTTAATCCCTACTCTTTGAAATAAACAAAACATACGAGTAGTGGTGGCCAAAAAAAAAACCAATGTAATAATTTCAATTTATTAACTTGCAAAATAATTGTCCCCTTTTCATGCTAAATATATGTTAGTCTAATTAGAGTTTGTAAATGAGCTAATATTTGAGAGGGCTAAAAAAGTCTCTGAGCTTTACACACACACCAGTTTCAAACTTATATAATATTTATCGGCTTCAAGTTCAACTCTATAATGATGATATATAGCATGCTCATTAGTCTTTAATTTAAAAGCTCCATTTTCTGATGAGTTTATAAGTTTTTATTTATGAATTCTTTACCATAAGATGATTAAAGTTCAGGAAAAGAAATTAAAAAGTAGTGAGAGAAGACTTTATAAGAACTTCAAAGGATTTGTAACACTAATTGCCTTCTAGAAAGTCCAAAACTCACAATTACATATGCTTGTACTTTCGTCCTGAGATATTGTGCATGAGCATCCAAAGAGAAACATTGAACTTGGGAACTAATATTCCAATAAAAAGGACTACTTTTTAAATTCAATTGTAGTTATAGCCTATATATACTTTATTCATCAATTATTTGTCTGTTACTTCTACTTAAATATTGAGAGGATAATTAAACAAAAGTTAAAGCATATTAAAAAAATATAATTATAACTGTTCTCATATATTTCACCAAGAAAAAATATATATATCATGTAGAATATATATTAAAAAGAAATCTTAATCTATGCATAAATACTTATGTTTCAAGCATGCAATAGAAAACATGCACGTCCACTTTTCTTAAAAGCTACTTTTATGCTCCTTTAGAAAAGCCAAGAGGCAAAGTGCAAATCACAAGTCAGAATATTGCTTGTACTTTTTCCATATTACCTGTTACGCATGTGACATTTTGTACAAGTTAGTCTTCCACATATAGACTTACCTATCAATATGCTTGTTACTCATGTTTCATTTATTATTACACCAAACAAGATAGTGTGTCACTGATATCAGTGATCATGAGAAAATCTATCTAATTGCTTGTATGTGTGTATTATTGAGCATCTTTTGGCAAAGAATTTATCCAAAAATTAATATATAATACAACAGAAACACCCAACACCCCTCTCCGCTTTGAATCTCATTACTCCTCATTGGTAATAATGCAGGAAGAAGGATGGGTTGTGTGTAGAGCATTCATAAAGCCAAGTCCAAGTCATATGAGGCCAGGTTTTGAAGCAGCACAGTGCTATTTCAGAGACCATGAGATCATCAACAGCCATGGAAGGCCCTTGATCTCTTCATTTTCTGAGATTCTGAATCAAACCCATCACTTTCCAATGAATAGCAATACCTCTCATCGTCATCACCAACCTTTGATCAATTTGGATCAGCAGAACCAACAACTAGTTGATCTTCCTCAACTAGATAGCCCTAGTCTGGGAATAAGATCATCATCAGATAATAATAATTATGGCCAAACCAATATTAATAATAATATTGGGGAAGAATATTACAGTGACGACATGGAAAGCTTGGACCATTTTTTTGCTTCAAATCTCACAGATACATCAACTTCTGGTTCTGCTAATTTCTTTGCACACACCAACTTTCCCATGAATATGATACCTGATCATAACAGTGAAGCAAGCCAAGCCCTAGGATTATGCTTTCCTGACTCTTCATAGTGTGTGTATTTTTTCTTTCTTTCTTTCTAGGATTTGATCATCTTTCATTATATAGAAGCCAACAATAAAATATAACTGTCTGAGCCATTATTATTGGTTTAAGGTGATGACTCTAGCTATATTCATTATATATGTTACAATTAACATAGTTGACCACATTATTCACACATTATGTTTCTGTTCTCTCCATATACGATGATAATTTAGAAGTTGTTTTTGGAGAGAGATTGTTGGAAGCCTGCTAATTAAGTGATATAGAAGATGAATTGAAAAGTGATCCGATATGATTTATCCCTTCTGCTGATGATGAAGTTTGAAAAATAGGAAGTTTAAGATTTTTCCCCCCAAAAAAAAAAAGTTGTAGCCTGTTTGTGTCTCGTAAGTGTAAATCCCCTTTATTGTATGCATACAAATGCAATGAATGGTTTGTTCAAATCTCATGTCTTATATTATATTTGTTTGAGTTAATAATAATAATACGCTAAAAGAAATGAATTATGAAAGATTGAATTTTAAAAATATTTAAGTGTTGCACACGATAAATTCGTCCTCTCTGAGCATCACTGTTGTGCTGCACGCGCGTGTGTGAATACGTATTAATTATAACAAATCAATTACAGACGGACTTTAATAGTTAATAATAACGTCTTACGGATGGAACCCTCCAATTATGTGTTTAATTTTAGTATATTTAACCTAATGACACATATACTGGAGCTACTATTAAGATATTAAAATTCTAAATTTAGGCTAATAACTATGTGATTATTAGTTAGATACCACTTCCTTCTATTCTTATTATCGAAGTTAAGGAAAAATGATCAAGTCATTAACTTTGTTTGAAAAAAATAAAAGAAATTTTTAAGTTTACCAATACTTAATACCAAGGTTGTCAAACTCACGAGTCTATGTAAACCCATTACAGTGATGTAAACTCATATCGTAAACTCGAATCGGTAAACTCGTAAGAGTTTACTTTTATCATTAAACATGTATTAACAGTGTATAATTAAATAATTATAATATAAAAATAACATCAATTTGATTTAAATATATTTTAAATTCAAATAATTAAAATTAAATATATCAACATTCATAATTTATTATACCTAATAAAGAAATTTTTATAAAATTCATATATAAAGTTGTTGAGGATGACAAAATTGAAAAAATTTAACACAATTTTGTAAGCTACAAACGTAAAAACGGTAAATTTAATCTGTAAACTCATGAGTTTATATGAGTTTACAGTTAACACGAGTTTGCTGGAGACTTGACTCAATTTAGTAAGGTAGATGTAATACCCTGTATTTCGAGTCTAAAGACTTGAAAATTTGTCTGTTATCAAAGACTACTAGGCCATACTTTTAAAAATGGCGAATTTAGAATCAGTATTTTGTGAGACATGAATAGTGTTTACTATTCACAAATACGTATTTACTATTTATAAATACGTATTTTACTATTTAAATATTAAAATATTAAAAAAAAAACAAACAAAAAAAAACAATCAGAAATGGCACCACGAGGAGCAGAGAAGAGACCACGAGGAACATTTTTATATTTTTTTAATATTTTGAAAAATTACGCAAATTGACCCAAAGACGAAAAATTACACTTAAGGACCCATTTTCCAACACTATAAATAGAGGCCTCACTTCTTCATTTTCTTCACACCAAACTCAGATCACAACGGTCGAGTTCAATAGAAGAGAGAGAATTCTTAGAGTTTAGAGTGAGAATTTAGAGTAAAGTTCTCGGAGCTGGAGAGAAGGAGTAAGAACTTCAAGGGTAAGTTCTTTGGTCTCTAGTCTTAAGATTTGGTAGTTTCTTTTGGTAATTATAGTAGAAATGCCAGATAGAGTTTTTTCTGAGTATGCTCTGTGGCTGCAGCTTAGCCTGATCTGTCACATCAGAAAAGAATTATTCTTGGGCAGTAATGTTATTTACCAGTACAGTAAATACTATTTACCAAACAGTAAAAATTATTTACCGTCACGGTAAAAATATTTTTACTGGTACTATTCACATGAATAGTGAATACTATTCATATGAATAGTAAATCTTCAACGTAGAATTCCACAAGTATTGCAAAGTTGATGGCCACTGATAAATGTGATATTGTTCCTATAGGGTATCTGTGAACTTGTACCGCTGTTTTCCGTTAGAAGTACCGTTTTAGTCGAACGTACCAAAACATCAACAACGAAGGTACGGACGCGTACTGTAACCTTAACTCTGATGCTTATTGTAAATTTGTATGTGATGGATAGTCTGAGATTCTGTTTTTATAAAGTTGTGCATACACATTCAACTATATACGGGTTATAGTCATGATAATGCCGTTGAGTTTTCCTAGCGCTGAGGACACGGATGTACACCGTGGCACTGGGTAGTGCAGACTGGATTAAAATATGAGGTGGTTGTGCTGTTGAAATGTGATTATGCTGTAACTATCATGAATATCTATTATATATAAAATTGTTACATAAGCATGAGGTTAACTGTTACCTGAGGTTCAATGGGAATTGAACCTCAGCTCTTACCATAGCCTCAGGTTCTGGCGGAGACAGGGTTGCTGACAAGGGTAAGCAGGCTGTATAAGGACTCAGACGGAGGATTGTTTATCTGTTGCTGTTTTCTTATGTACTTTGAGTACTTGAATATTTGGATGACTGTATTAGTATCAACACACCAATGTTGGTTAAATATCAGATACTCGTTTTGTTTTAAAATGAAAACTCTTTTCCGATGCCACACTATTTAAATTATTCAAAACTTTGATAATCTCTTTTGAAAATCGCATATTAAAAGACGGGATGTTACATTTTGGTATCAGAGCTTGCATCCTGGCACGAAGCTAACTAGGTTACTTTAAACAGTCTTGTAAGGTTGTTTAAGTAGCAGAGTTAAGTTCTAACCTTCAAAAGTATTTTATCTGGCATGAACCCGACTTAGTTACAACAAACCATTGGTGCCGAAGGTAGGGCCGAGTCTATGTGGATCAGCCAATCAGTCACCCTAGCACGGTGAGGCTCCCATGATAGACGCCTACCTGGCCAATCGGTTGATTAACTAAGTTAGGCTCTAAGCCATGGTTTTCTTTAAAAAAAAATATTTCAAAAAAAAAAAGTATAAGTACTGATATGACCCTGGTGTTGTTGTAGAAATGGACAAAGAGGAATTTCCGTATATCAATTACTTTGGGAAAAGAAGACGTATTGCACGTCGGTCGATAGTCCCTGAACCAGTAAGAAGGAGATTGAACCCTGAGCCGATAAACCCACTCTCTATACCAATGCCTGAACCTGTGTCGGTACCAGAACCACTCTACCCCGCTCTTGCACTTGATAATGATCCAGAACTAGAATACCATCCTGGACCTGAGTATCCCGACCATCTATATGACTCAATACCCATTCTTGCAGAGCCCTACTCACCTGAACCCGGAAATCCTAGCAATTCACATCACTCCTCAATGGGTGATAACTTTGACTATCCTCAGATACAAGATCTCGACTATGACTCTGACGCCAACTCTGGCAACCTGGAGTACGTCTTAGATGAAAACTCCATCTTAACTCTAGCCTTACACTTGGAATTTCTCCATGCCGCTCTCACTACTAAGACCGAGAAAGACAAATACCTACTGTATCTGACCCGAGTCAGAGAATTTTACCAGGCAAACTCTCGCTACCATTTTCCGTATCCTTCTAGAGACTGGGTTAAATCCACCCTTCATTACTTTCCTCGCACCCGTTTCTGGAAAACTAAAATCAATGAAATTCTGAATGAGGGCCACATCGAGGATGTGTGCTCGTGCATTTTCCGCCTCCAGCATTTAGTTCACCTGGTCATGTAGAAAGACAAAGACAACCCTATAACAGTCCAATGAACCATGGAAGTAGTGGTAGCAATAGTTTTGTAACAGTAGGACTAAGTATAATAGTAGTTTGTGTAATCACCATTAATAAATAAAAGGGGTGTACTATATACGTTTTGGTATGATTCATGTGAAAATTTGTGATCTTATGTTATGTGTAATCTTTTTGTTTTCTAATGTTTATATCTATTAACCTTTGGAATAAAGAATATGGCAACTTTAAGAGGCGCCGGAACTCCTAGAGACCGAGGCCGAGGTCGAGGCAGAGGCCGAGGCAGAGGTAGGGGTAGGCAACTGCGAGTAGTACCAAACCCTGAACTCGAACAACATGAACCTCCACCACCAGTACAAGATGAACTTCAAGAAATGAGGAGAATAATACAAGAACAGAGAGCTCTCATCGATGCGCTTCTCGCCAACAGGCAGGGAGGACAAGGGGATGAAGAACAACAGGCTGAAGGAGAGCAACAACAACAACGTGAGGGAGGAGAAAATTACGACGAACAAGAAGACGAGCACAGCAACGCATTTGAGAGACCAGAACAATCTCAGTCACCTCCTCGACAGGGGAGAGTATTGGTGGAGCAACATCAACCTGTCAGAGAAGCTAAGGATACGCAATACTGGGTGACACAATTCTGCAAACACAAGCCACCAGCATTCCGAGGAAAACTTGATTCAGCTGAAGATTGGCTATTGCATCTTGAAAAGATCTTTGAGGTCTTAGAATGTCCGGATAACAGGAAGGCTCAATTGGCAATTTACAAGCTAGCAGGAGACGCCGATCGTTGGTGGCGAAACACCGCGGCAACCCTCCGAAGCCGAAACTGTCCCGTCACATGGGAAACGTTCCAAGAAAAGTTTAACGAGCAGTACTTTCCACCCTCAGTACAGATGATGAAGGAGACAGAGTTCCTGCACATCCGTCAGGGTCGGGAAGAATCATTCGATGATTACTTCGCTCGTTTCACCAACTTATCACGGTACTCATCACTTCTGAGGCGAGATAATGACGAGAGCAGCATTGCAAATGTACTTGTGTATGGACTAAAGTATGAGATAAGGGAAAGGTTGGTATCGCACAAATTTCTGGAACTAAATCAAGCTGTAGAAGCCTGCCGACTCATCGAACGAAACTTGAAGGAGCTTCGCAAGACCAGAGACTTCAGCAGTAGCGGCCCCAACCGTAGCGGTTTCAATCGCAACAACCCATCACAGAAGAGGAAGGCACCTTGGAATAATTCCCAACAAGGGAATAAGAGGCCATTTCAACCGAGATAGCAAAACTTTCCAAGAATGCAGACATCCCAAGCCTGTCCGCAATGCAGAAGGTTCCATCCGGGAGCTAACTGTGAGGGAAAGCCAGTGTGCTTCAGGTGTCAGAAACCGGGGCATATTAGCTTAAACTGTCCTCAAAAAGCTTTGGAGGCGAGACCGCAGAACGCAGGACGAGTTTTTGCTCTGACTAATGAGGAAGCCAAGAAATCTCCTGAGATGATCAAAGGTACTATTTCTCTTAATGGAAATCTACTACAGGCATTGTATGATTCGGGTGCTAGTCACTCGTTTATTTCTTTCGATTGTGCAAAACGACTAGGAATGCAAGCCTATAGACTACCATATGATTTGATAGTAGCTACCCCACTTGGCGCGAAATCTTTAGCGTCTGATGCATGTCTTAATTGCATTGCGAGTGTGAACGGACGAGAATCTAACATAGATCTTATCCGATTACCGCTTCATGGCATTGATGTCATTCTTGGTCTTGATTGGCTAACGGCAAACAACGCGGTCATTGATTGTGGTAATAAAGAGATACGATTCTCACCACCACACGACCAGAGCAAGATCAATGTGAGTCTGAATTTCCTATCTAGTGCAGAAGCAGAAAAATGCATGAAGCAAGGTTGCCAAGCGTATATGGTGTTCTTCTCAATCAAGATAGACGACGAACCATCACTCAAAGACATTCCCATTGTGAATGAATTCCCTGATGTGTTTCCCAAAGATCTCACCAAGTTACCCCCTGAGAGAGAGGTTGAATTCGCCATCGACTTGATGCCAGGCACTGGACCAATATCAAAAGCACCATATCGTATGGCACCAAACGAGATGCTGGAATTGAAGAAACAGCTTGAGGAGCTACTGGAGAAAGGATTTATTCGACCTAGTGTGTCGCCATGGGGAGCCCCAGTACTGTTTGTAAAGAAGAAAGATGGAAGTTTACGACTTTGTATCGATTACCGCGAGTTAAACAAGGTGACTATCAAAAACAAGTACCCACTTCCTCGCATTGACGATCTACTCGATCAACTATCTGGTTCCTGTGTATTCTCTAAAATTGACTTACGCTCAGGATACCACCAGCTGCGAGTGAAAACCAGTGATGTTCCAAAAACAGCCTTTAGAACCAGATACGGGCATTACGAATTCCTTGTGATGCCTTTCGGATTGACAAATGCGCCTGCCGTATTCATGGATTACATGAATAGAATCTTTCGTCTACACCTAGACAAGTTTGTAGTGGTGTTCATCGATGACATCCTAATCTATTCTAAAAGCAGGGAAGAACACGAAGAATATCTGCGACTCGTGTTGGGAATACTCCGAGACAAACAACTTTTTGCTAAATTAAGCAAGTGTGAATTCTGGCTACCAGAGGTAAAATTTCTGGGTCATGTCGTATCTCGCGATGGTGTAGCTGTTGATCCTAGTAAAGTGGAAGCGGTTCTGAACTGGAAGAGGCCGGAAACGGTGGCAGAGATACGTAGTTTCCTGGGATTAGCGGGATATTACCGCAGATTCATACAAAATTTCTCACGTATTTCCTTACCATTAACAAAGCTCACAAGGAAGAAACAACCATTCATATGGGACGATGATTGTGAGGCGAGTTTTCAAACTTTGAGGGAGAAGTTGACTACAGCTCCAGTATTAATAATTCCAGATCCAGACGAAACGTACATTGTCTATAGTGATGCTAGTGGGCAAGGATTAGGGTGTGTTCTCATGCAGCAGGGCAGAGTTGTGGCATATGCTTCTCGCCAGTTGAAACCTCACGAGTTGAACTACCCTACTCACGACTTAGAACTTGCGGCTATTGTATTCGCCTTAAAGATATGGAGGCACTACCTCTATGGTGCAGTCGTAGAGTTATACTGCGACCACAAGAGCCTGAAATACCTGTTTGATCAAAAAGAGCTCAACATGAGACAACGTCGCTGGATGGACTTACTAAAAGATTACGATCTGGAGATCAAGTATCATCCCGGAAAAGCAAATGTCGTAGCAGATGCGCTTAGTAGAAAGACGGTGCACGCAGCATACATGATGATTCAAGAGCGGAGACTACTTGAAGATTTCAGAGACCTGAACCTGTCCAATCAGATTTGCATGAGACACTACGCGCCCGATGACGTGTATCTTGCAAGTCTCCTTGTTAGTCAAGGGGAATACGATCTGAGAGATACAGTTGAGGAAGCACAGCGACACGACGAATGGGCTATTGCAGCACGAGAAAAGATCTCACAAGGTGAAACTCAAGACCTTGACCTATCACCTAGTGGTTTGGTCAGATACAAGAAGCGGATCTACATTCCGAAGGATGGTGAATTGCGACAGAAGATACTAGATGAGGCTCATAAGAGCAGATACACTCTACATCCAGGAATGGTGAAGATGTACCAGAACCTGAAATCCGAGTTTTGGTGGCCCAGGCTGAAGAAAGACGTAACCGAGTACGTGGGTAGATGCTTAACCTGTCAGAAAGTTAAAACTGAACAACAACGACCCCCTGGTCTTCTTCAAGGACTGGAAATTCCGGAGTGGAAATGGGAGAATATTACCATGGATTTAGTGGTAGGTTTACCCAAGATTAGACATCACGATGCGATTTGGGTAATTGTTGACCGATTGACTAAGTCAGCACACTTTCTCCCCATTAGTATTAATTACTCACCAGAACAATTGGCGAGGATTTATATCAAAGAGATCGTAAGACTTCATGGTGTACCTAAGAGCATCGTTTCTGATCGGGACCCGCGATTTACATCCCGATTCTGGGAGGCTTTGCATGCAGAGATGGGAACTAAACTAAGGCCTAGTACGGCTTATCACCCGCAGACCGATGGTCAATCTGAAAGGACAATACAAACGCTAGAAGATATGCTTAGAGCGTGTGTATTGGATTTCAAAGGCCATTGGGATGAACATTTACCGCTGGTCGAATTCGCTTACAACAATAGTTACCATTCGAGCATACAGATGGCTCCGTTTGAGGCATTGTACGGGCGGAAGTGTCGATCACCTATATGCTGGACAGAATTGTCGGAGCGAGAATTCATCGGGACAGATTTAGTTGATAAGACCTCCAAGCAAATTGCATTAATCAAACAAAGACTCCTAACAGCACAAAGCAGACAAAAGAGTTACGCTGATAAGAGGAGAAGACCACTAGAATTCGAGGTTGGAGACCATGTGTTTCTCAAGGTATCCCCGGTAACCGGTGTTGGTAGAATGCTTAAACGGCGAAAGCTAAGTCCTCGTTACATAGGGCCATTCGAAATCCTGGCAAAACGTGGACCGGTCGCATACCAGTTAGCCTTACCCCCGAATCTAAGTAAACTCCACGACGTCTTCCATGTTTCTCAATTGAAGAAGTATCAACTTGATCACGATCATATTATCCAATATGAAGATGTCGAAGTGCGACATGATAACACTTTTGAGGTCGAGCCAGAGCAAATTGTTGATTACCAGGAGAAGCGGCTTCGACAAAGAAGTATTCCGTTCGTGAAAGTAGTATGGAGAGGCTTATCTCCTGGTGAGGCAACTTGGGAAACGGTAGAGGATATGAAAGAAAAATATCCAGAGTTTATGACTCAAAGTTTAGTTGGTATAGAATAAATTTCGGGGACGAAATTTTATTTAACGGGGGGAGAAATGTAATACCCTGTATTTCGAGTCTAAAGACTTGAAAATTTGTCTGTTATCAAAGACTACTAGGCCATACTTTTAAAAATGGCGAATTTAGAATCAGTATTTTGTGAGACATGAATAGTGTTTACTATTCACAAATACGTATTTACTATTTATAAATACGTATTTTACTATTTAAATATTAAAATATTAAAAAAAAAACAAACAAAAAAAAAACAATCAGAAATGGCACCACGAGGAGCAGAGAAGAGACCACGAGGAACATTTTTATATTTTTTTAATATTTTGAAAAATTACGCAAATTGACCCAAAGACGAAAAATTACACTTAAGGACCCATTTTCCAACACTATAAATAGAGGCCTCACTTCTTCATTTTCTTCACACCAAACTCAGATCACAACGGTCGAGTTCAATAGAAGAGAGAGAATTCTTAGAGTTTAGAGTGAGAATTTAGAGTAAAGTTCTCGGAGCTGGAGAGAAGGAGTAAGAACTTCAAGGGTAAGTTCTTTGGTCTCTAGTCTTAAGATTTGGTAGTTTCTTTTGGTAATTATAGTAGAAATGCCAGATAGAGTTTTTTCTGAGTATGCTCTGTGGCTGCAGCTTAGCCTGATCTGTCACATCAGAAAAGAATTATTCTTGGGCAGTAATGTTATTTACCAGTACAGTAAATACTATTTACCAAACAGTAAAAATTATTTACCGTCACGGTAAAAATATTTTTACTGGTACTATTCACATGAATAGTGAATACTATTCATATGAATAGTAAATCTTCAACGTAGAATTCCACAAGTATTGCAAAGTTGATGGCCACTGATAAATGTGATATTGTTCCTATAGGGTATCTGTGAACTTGTACCGCTGTTTTCCGTTAGAAGTACCGTTTTAGTCGAACGTACCAAAACATCAACAACGAAGGTACGGACGCGTACTGTAACCTTAACTCTGATGCTTATTGTAAATTTGTATGTGATGGATAGTCTGAGATTCTGTTTTTATAAAGTTGTGCATACACATTCAACTATATACGGGTTATAGTCATGATAATGCCGTTGAGTTTTCCTAGCGCTGAGGACACGGATGTACACCGTGGCACTGGGTAGTGCAGACTGGATTAAAATATGAGGTGGTTGTGCTGTTGAAATGTGATTATGCTGTAACTATCATGAATATCTATTATATATAAAATTGTTACATAAGCATGAGGTTAACTGTTACCTGAGGTTCAATGGGAATTGAACCTCAGCTCTTACCATAGCCTCAGGTTCTGGCGGAGACAGGGTTGCTGACAAGGGTAAGCAGGCTGTATAAGGACTCAGACGGAGGATTGTTTATCTGTTGCTGTTTTCTTATGTACTTTGAGTACTTGAATATTTGGATGACTGTATTAGTATCAACACACCAATGTTGGTTAAATATCAGATACTCGTTTTGTTTTAAAATGAAAACTCTTTTCCGATGCCACACTATTTAAATTATTCAAAACTTTGATAATCTCTTTTGAAAATCGCATATTAAAAGACGGGATGTTACAGTAGAAACGTAAAGACGGTAAATTCGGAGAGTCAACTCGCGAGTTTGACAACAATGCTTAATACTATGAATTACATTAAAAAAGACATAAAATAAAGTTGTAATTAATGAGATTTTAAATAGAGATAATATTGAAATAATGTACTCCTCTGGTCATATACTAGGACCTAATTTGTTGCTAGTGCAAATTAGGTCCTACAAAATCTAGAAGTAGTGATTAATTACCCACTTTTTGACTTATGCAAAGACAATCTATCTCTTTTAAAAAGTGTCTTAATAAGGGTCGAAGGGAGTATAATTTTAATCCGTAATATCGTAATCCTTCATAAGTTAACCTGCCTTTTAAAGGGGGGGAAAAACAGTTGATATTAGCATGCAAGTAAGATTTTCCAACAAGTAGAGCTTGATTTTGACTCTGATAAATATTTGAGTAATTGTACAATGCGTTGGACTAAGGAGTACAAGAAGAAGAAGACATGAAGAAAAAAGTAATGCGTATTGTTTTCAAGGCGTGTGTAACTATTTTTTTAAGCTTAATTCACCACGTAGTCCTAAATTATAAGATGCAATTTTGATTACTAGACGAATTTCTTATAAATACAGTGTGAAGGGTCAAAAATACACATGACATTTTCCCTCATGATCGCTCAGCACCACGACCTTTCAACTGGATCAAAAATACACACGACGCTACGTTTTTGGGTCGCCCAGCACCATGGTCAACTAACGGTAATTAACGGTTGACTAAAGGCCGTGGTGCTGAGCGACCCAAAAACGTAACGTCTTGTGTATTTTTGATCCAGTTGAAAGGTCGTGGTGCTGGGCAATCCTGGGGGAAAAGGTCATGTGTATTTTTGACCCTTCACCTTAAGATATAATGAAGACTCTTGAATATAGATTGCATCTTACTTACAACAAACACTCAAGACATGTGACTCTACAAAATGGTAACTTCAGACAATGAGTTTGATCTTCTTATTGTATGGTGTGTTATGTGTCGTTGTATGTATTTCTGAATGGATAGATGATGACAGATATTTATAATCCTTGAAGGAGTGGGTATTCATTGTAGACTGTTTAGATCCTAATTTAGATGGTTCATATCGATTTTTTTTTTTACTTATACTTTTTTTTGTCAAAAACAATAATTTTAAATAAAAATAATTTCTCAATTGTCAGTTTTTTAAAAAATGATTTTTCGCTGATTAAAAAATTATTAGTTAAAAATATTAAATCTAAACCATTAAAATTTTATTTAAGCTACATATATCTCACCGTTATAAATAGTTCTCAGTGGTCATCATTACAATAAGCATTGAAACTGGTTCATGAAAAAATGCATCTTGAAGTAGCATCTCTTCTATTAAAAGTTATAACTATATGCTAAATTTATGAACCACCAAGAACCAACAAGACTTAAAATAACTTTTTTCATGAAGAGTTACATCTTTATAGTATATAGGGTTTTTTTAATTAGAAAAACAACAACACATTTTTCACCAAGAATCTTTGGTTATAACCTTTTATATTTGTCTTTAGAAACTAAAAAAATATGACTTTGATGACCTTTAATGTTATAACTCCATGTTCACAACTCTTCACATAAATTCCTTAATTTATAAGAATATGTCTTTACAAGGGAAAAAAAATTTCCCTCCATTTTAAAATAAGGAGAATATCATTTAGTTTTAACCTACGAAAATAATATATTGACAAGTCTTATAACTTATCAATGATAGCTCTTTTACTGGTTAATATAGTAACTCTCTTTTTCCTCCATCAATAGTAATTTTTCACTTGTCAATGTGGATTTTGATAATATTATTTCATATGGTTGAGACTTTAATGATATTTTCCATTTAAAATATTCCAGCACAACGCTAACTAATAAGTTATTAGTTAAGGTGATAAAGAACTTTACTCACATCTATAAAAGATAATATAAGTTTAAATCCAAAAAAACATATTTATTAGAAAAGATATAAATAATTTACGCTCTAAACCTGAAAATAATAACACCAATAAATGAAACATAATTGTGTAATGTCAAATCATAAAAAACTTGGAATATGAATTGTTTAGATTCCTCTTATATAATTGCGGGGAATGGGCCAATGTTGTCTCCCGCATATTCACATACAATGAATGGATCAAGTCTAAATGATAACATTCATTTATTATATCAAATAAAAATAACATTCATTTATGTTGCTCTTCTTCCCACCTCATATTATGTTTTCACCATTTTGCATAAAGAAATGCCCCTTATTATAGGATGATTTTTTAAAATGTTTTTGTCCTTTAATTTTTATAATAGGATCAGCGACCCCCAAAAAAAATATTGAGATCTTACATTAAAAATTAAAATGAACTTTTTAATTAACTAGATCTTATGTTCCATGGTAGAAGAGTATCTAAAATTAAAAGAATTAATTTCCTCTTTAACTCTTTGAATGCGTGTCTCTAATACTTCATATCAAGTGCTCCGTATGGTGGTGTGTAAAAATAATTAAGTTGATATCATTCACTATTTACTCATGTAGTAACATCAATATATTCACCATTTTTTAAAGGAAAAGTTTAAGGAGAGACACTGCTCGGTAAGGTTTTAAGGAATAAATATACTCACAAAAAAGCTTTTATAATAAATGATGACGGGCATGAACTTATCATTTCCTGGATTAAAAGTTGTTATTGCATATTGCTCATTTGTCATAAACTTTTTAGTAATTACATTTGTTCATTGAAAACTCATGATTCTCTCAAAAGTTTATCTCACATATATTTTAAAGATAACTACAATATGTTAAAAAAAGATGATATCAATTTTATTCTTAAAAAATATTTTTATATTATTACTTTAACAATGAAATAGTAAACATGAGGCTAATTGATGACTTTGAATTAATTTCCAAGAACAAAATTCTGATACTCTTACAGAACTATTATAATGTTTGAAAGAAAAAAAACGGGGGAAAAAATCACAGCCAGGTCCTAAGGAATATACAAAATATAAAAAAAGTTCCAACCCAAAATCACCTAGGGACTTTTTTAATATTATTTGTATTGACAACAGGAAGTGTTATATTCACAACAAAATTTAAAAACACTAGTGCGAAAAATGGCTTTGAGACCGTGTCATTTAGACCGGAGTAGCGATGCCTCGGTCTTAAAGGAAGACCGGTGGCAGTTCTGTAAATATAAAGAACTTCTTGAACTGGATCATTTTTTTATAGGTCTTAAATATATTATTCATACTGGACTAAAAAACAACCGGTTTTTTAAATGTTATTAAGAAAATTGAAATATCAATTACTTTATCGACAAATCTCATACAGCCGGACTAATATTTTCTACGGTCTTAAAATAATAAGGAAAAATTTAAATATTAAGGTATTAACGTTTTAAGATCGAACATATTTAATAGCCGGTCTTAACAGTTATTCTTTTAAGACCGAACATAAAATGCGGTCGATACAAAATATAAAAAATGATCAAAAAAATTAATTAATTTTAAGACCTGATTTATATATGAACTGGTCTTAAAGGTTAATGTTTAATACCGGGTACTAATTTGTTTGGTCTTAAAGTTAAATATTTTAAGACCGGATTTTAATTTTGGCCGATATAACAATATTGAAGAAAACAAACAAATAATTAATTAGTTTCGTGTAACTAGTAAAAAATTTGTTTAGACTTTTAGGACCGTATTTTTGTTAAACGTGTGGTTTTAAAAGTCCCGAGACTTTTAGGACTGTATATATATGAATTGTCTGCTCCTAAAAGTCCTAAATTTAAAAAAGACTTAAACTTTAGGACTGTGTAGTTGTAAATATCCGGTCTTAATAGTCTTCCTTTAAATATCTGGCAAATCATTAATGTTCAAAACAATCGAGGTTCTAGCGTTCTCCTCAAGCTAGGACCTTCGATGTCGTCATTTTTACCTCTCTTGATGTTGAGTAGCATTATCGGTCTGCCTTTTCTTTGTCTTTTTTCTTTGTCGGAAAAAGAATGAAGATAATGAAAAGGATACTGAAAATATTCAAATCAGGGCGAGGTAAAACCGACGACAACGACGATCCAACCTTGAGAAGAATTGTCACTCTGTTTGTTTTTATTTGAATAAGGTAGGCGATGGTTTTTTTTTTTAATGTTCTTAACTGTATTCTGGGAATTTTTAATGTTGATCACACGAGGACAATGTTTTTGTTGTTTCCTTTTTGTTGGAAAGACAGAATGAAAAAGACAAGGCGATCGATATCATTTCTTTGCCTTCAAGAGATGCATCAATATTACTTGTGAATTTCCTTTTTTATTTCTTTAGAAAAATTATATCCCCCTTTCTCCTCAAAAAAGCAATTAAAATTTCCACAAAAAATTTGTGTGATCCTCCTTTGACTTTATCATCCAGCGAAGAGATGCTAAGGTCTTTGACGTTAACTTGCAATGAGAAATAGAAAAACATGTAGAAATTGAAATAAAAATTTTATTTATTATATTTTTTTTATCATAACAAAAACATAAACATATCTAATCCTCTCCATCGTCGTCCGAGGGGAGGGAGTCGTCGGAGAAGTCGGACACGTCGTCATCAAAAAGACGGTACTCAACGTCATGGTTTTAACGAAATTAATGAAATGTTCTTGTGGGTTCCTCTGTTGTTAATGAATATTGTATTTTGAAAATTATATTTGCACTTTAGACCAACCTAACTGACCAACAAGTGTTCTTAGGTTACTCTTGTTGTTTGCAACATTAATGTTTATGGCCGGAGAAGAAAGACTCAGCAAACGCATTTGAATTAATATGCTATAGGTGAGTCCACAAGACCTTCACACGATGCATTTAATTTCCTCGTCATGCATTTATTTTGCTTTTTGGATTCACTGTGATACATTTATGATCAAAAGTGATTCTTCGTTATGCATTTAATAGGCAAGTTTCTCAGTAAAAAAAAAAAAGAAAGAAAGAAGACCTAACTAACATTGAGCATAAATATGCATTTTGAGTTGGCTTATTTTATATTCAAGTTTCATATTTTTTGGATTATGTATGTTAAACAAAATGAGGTGAGGGAATTTATAGAATTTGCTAAACAAAATGCCCATGATGATAGTGGGAAGTTTTATTGCCTTTGTGTAAAATGTTTGAATGAGAAGCGACTAAGTCCTGAAGTTATACACACATATTTAATTTGTGAAGGATTTTGTAAGACCTATACAGTATGGGTATGACATGGTGAAAAAATGCCAAGTGGGTCTCAACATGGGGAAGTGACCTTTGATGATAATGACACGGATATGGATGATCGTATAGAGGACATTATTCGTGATGTAGGAGAAGATGCTTTTTATCAATCCCGTGCCTATGGTAATGTATGCAATGATGCAAAGACCCCGCTATACTCTGGGTGTAAAAAATACCAATTGTTGAACACTGTATTGAAATTGGTAAGTTTAAAGGCACGTCATGGATGGAGCGACAACAATTTTTCTAAAATGCTTAAGGCTTTTAAGGACATGCTCCCGGATGATAATGTGTTGCCACATCGATATATACTATGATATTCCTTCTATATATGTTTTTAAACAATGTCATTGACTATGAAGTTTGTTTTTGTTTTATTTTTGTGGTAGGATCCGCTCCAAATGGGGCATGTTATAAAAGAGAATGTGTTTACGTTGTTGGGTAGGAATCAGATGAAGGCATGGTGAATATATTATATTGGGCATGTATGTTGATTTACGTGCTGTATTTGTAACTCAACTCATTGTATTTGTAAGTAAGTTATCTTATTGTATAAATTAATTTAGGTGTTGTAGTCATAGTATAATCATTAATTAAGAGGTCACATAACTCATGGTGAATAATATTTTTATTCTTTATCCCAATTCGATTTATTCATAATTGTTTATAGTTTGTAGCTTAAAGTATCGACTTTTATGTGCTCGACTGGGTGGTGGATTTGTGTATATATATTGATCAAGAAGAACAAGGAAAAAATTTAGGAAAATTTAGACCGGAATAAATACGCCGGTCTTAAATATTCAACTGTTAAAACTGGATTTATTTTTGTCCAGTCTTAAAATTCCGATCCTTTTAAGAGCGGCAAAATTTTTGTCAGGTTTTAAAAGTTCGGTTTTAGGACTAAACAAAAAATATTTCAGGTTTATTTAGTATGACTTTTAAGACCTAATGTTTTAAATGTCTAGTCTAAAAGATTTTCTTTAAGACCGGTTCGTGTCCGGTCTTAAATGTTAGACTTTTAATACCGCCTAAAACAAGACCGGCTGCAAGTCCGGTCTTACGATGCCTCTTTTGTTCGGTCTTAAAAGCCTTTTTTGCACTAGTGGAACTTGGTCATTCACAACAGAAAAAGTTGTATTCACAATAGGAAGTGCTATATTCACAACAAAAATTAAACACCTAGATTTTGTTTCAAACTCAGGTCCCTAAGTATACAAAGGTCATTCACAACAGAAAAAACTAAATTTATAACAGGAAATGCTATATTCACAATAAAATTTAAAACCTGGGCATTCACAACAGAAAAAGTTATGATAACAACAAGAAGTGTTATATTCACAACAAAATTTAAAACCTGGTCATTCACAACAGAGAAAGCTATATTCACAACAAGAAGTGCTATATTTACAACAAAATTTAAACACCTGAATTTTGTTTCAATACAAAGAATAGTAAGATTTGGGTTGTGACTTTTTAAATATTTTGTATGTTCCTTGGACCTAACTGATATTTCCACAAAAAAAGAAAGAAATTAAATGGATTTAATTGCCATCAAATATGGGGACAATCATTTCCTTATAAATGGGAAAAAAAAACAATTTTAATCTAACTTTTTTTAAGATTATGAATTTTTGAAACATTTTTTTGTCTTTTAAAATTTTTAAAGTTCTTTATCAGAAATTTTTTCAAAAATACTTTTTTTTATCATATAAATACTCCATTTGGTCCTTATTATAAGCACAAACTAGCCAATGTATTTAATTCTTTTTATAATGTACTTACTTAATTTTAAAGTGCATATATTATTTTTTTCATATATGCCCATAATTAATAAAGGTAGCGGGTGAGAGTAATAATTACTACTATAATATTGGAATTTAATGCACTAACGGGGGTTGGCACAAGTGGTAAGCGGCTTGTGTCACTTAAGCAAAGTTTCGAGTTCGAACCTAATGAATGTAGAAAAGCCCCGGATGGGCAACCAGAAAAAAAATTAATGCAATTAGTATAGATAACATTAGAAGTTACTTAAATTTTAAAATAATTTTATTGATTTTAATTATTTTTATGGGTTTGTGAGAATTATTGGGTGACACTATATAATATAATAAGGATAAGATAGAATATGGGTAAATGATTTCTCCTGTCACTGGAGATAGAGTTATCTCCAGTGAGCCCAAAACTACGTCGTTTTGGATTAATGAAGGGTGTGTTTGTAATTTTAGATAAATTAATGAAGGGTGTTTCGGTAAAATTCATATGATAAAAAGATAAACAAAATTACGGAAATAACCTTCATTAATTCATCTAAAATTACAAACACACCCTTCATTAATCCAAAACGACGTAGTTTTGGGCTCACTGGAGATAACTCTATCTCCAATGACAGGAGAAATCCTTTTCCCATAGAATATATATCATTATGATCTAAAATTATTTTTTAAGATTGTTTAAAAATGATTATTTTTTGACCCAAAAAAAGGAACGAAGTGCGAAGATGTGATTGGACAATGGTCGCGTGCATGGCAAGCATTTACTGGTCAGAATGGAAAACTGTATAAAGTCTGACCTCTGTCTCATCTCATTCACTCTTGCTTCTGCACGATCGGCTTCTACTCGCAGATCAAATTTCAAACCCTCACACTGGTTCAAGGTGAGACAAATCTCTTGTTTCCTTCTCTCTATTCTTCGATTCACGATTTTCTTGTCATCAATTTATTCCCTGCTTTTCTTTCTCATACTTCCTTTGCGGGTTTCTGACATGGTAAACGGTACTTTTTTTTTGGGGAACTTTCATGGATTTTTGTTTTGCGTTTTTTAGGAGTTTTAAGTCTCCTCTGATTTTTTTTTTTTTTTAATTTGTATTGCCTTTTGGATTCTTGGTTATTGTTGTATTTCCATGCTCATCGATGCTGTAAAGCGGTGTGTTCGGCTCGTGGATTTATTTGGGTGCCTATATATGTTTAAGTTCGTCCTTGTTTTGAGCTACTCTGTGCTAGTATCCACTTCAGTGTGTGTCTATAGTGTGCTGCAAGCAACTTTTTGCGTTGTATGGACTTTGCTATTCGACTTAGTAGTTATCTAGATGCCAGTAATTACCAAGGAAAAAAGAATATTTGTTTGTGAAGTCCTGGGTCTTTAGTAATCTTTACAACAACCTTTTATGTTATGTTTCTACTCCGAAAGCATAAAGTTAGTGACCTATCTTCCCCTCTTTCGTTTTTTCCCCTTCTCTATTTTAATGTTATTATGGTGTTTCTGTCTGGTCAGAGAATTTAGATAGATGGTGACCTATCTTCCCCTCTTTCGGTTTTTCCCCTTCTCTATTTTAGTGTTATTATGGTGTTTCTGTCTGGTCAGAGAATTTAGTTAGATGCTAACATTTATATCTATTATTGGACAGTTGGGTTGCAATAGTTTTGTAGGCCATAGTTACACTTTGATCTGAAAATAACTAGAAAACTAATTGCATGTTTTTTTAAGAGTACTTGCTTATATTTGTGAATGAGTTGGGTGTTTAGTTTTCTTGGAGTGACTGAGAGCAGAAGAGATTCTGTTCTCTTTTAACTTTCTAACTGAAATTTCGTCTGATAAATAGGTGAAAGTTGTTCTCTATGAATATTTGTTATGTTTGTTAAAGCAGATGTGAAGGTGATGGTTAAAGCTTTTTCTTTAGCAGATTTATAATTTTGCTATTAATTTTTAGGACTGAGAAGCTTTAAGTAGTTCTTCAATTTTGCATACTGGTGATGGCTTCAAAACGCATCACTAAGGAGTTGAAGGACCTACAGAAGGACCCTCCTGTTTCCTGCAGCGCTGGTTTGTTTTCTATTACCTTCTCTCTATTCTTTTCCCTTTTGTTTGATCAGTATCTACATATGTTTTTTCTTTTATTTCCATAGCTCATGACTTGGACTTCATCTTATTCGATGTTGACATGATTGAGCACAAGCAAAATCAATTTATGACAAATGCTGTTAATGTGTGAGGGCATATCTTTGATAATTGCATGCTAAGTTTTCTGTTATGAAAAACCTAAAAAATATTTAATGATTTTTGTATTCAGGCCCTGTTGGTGAAGACCTGTTTCATTGGCAAGCTACAATTATGGGGCCCGTAGATAGCCCCTATGCTGGTGGTGTCTTCCTAGTGACCATTCACTTCCCTCCGGATTATCCTTTCAAGCCACCAAAGGTTGCTATTTTTGCATAAATGTTTGTGACAGCTAATGCCTTGCCAAGATATTTGCCATTTTGTTTCTGTTGAATTTTGTCAATTTTAGGGTATAATGAAGTCTCATGCCAGGAAGCCGTATCTATGCTGGTGGGTTTCTGTTAGAATCACTTTTGGAAATTTAGGAAAATACATGAAAAGGGAAAAGTTACTTTTGATGGTCAGAACTTTGACTTAGAGATTCCTACTATGTTGGAGAAAGAAATAGTGAAGTAGGGGTATATGGGTTTGCTGTAGTCAAAATCTATGAGAGGGGCTGAGAGTCACTTTTTGGGTCTTTAAATCTTCATTCTGGTCCTGGGGAGAGGCAGGGAAGAATTTTGAAGTGTGGCTCTGGTCTTTGGGAGGAGAGTGCCGACCTCTTGAAAGTTTGGCAAACCTGTTCTGTTTTAAAGAGTCTGCAGTGTCTGTATGTCTGTTCTGTTTTAAAGGGTCTGTGTGTTGGGACTTGCATCATTTTTATGTTGCTTCTGTTGTGTGGTAATCTGAAGTTGTACTCCCCTTTTGTGTCTATGTATGTATCAGAATAGTGTTTTACTTCTCATTGTAAATTTGTAATGTATTTTAGCTCTTTTTTGTATCTTCAAGTGTAAACTTGTTCTTAATACAGTAAGGGTTTGTAAGTCTTTGGTCAAGGGTCCTAACAGTTTCCCACCCTTGCTTAAGTTCCTATCTGGGTTTTGATTGTCTTTGACCAAATATTTACTTGCTACATGTGCAGGCTATGACATTTATAAACCTTTTCATTGTTTCATTAACCCCTAATCCTGATTGCTTGCCTAAGTAACCTCAACAATAACCTTGATGTTGTAGACATGAAGTTCTGGATGTTGTCTATCCACTGCCGTAAGAAATTTTAATCCATGCCGCAGGTGGTGGATAAACCTTGTAAACTCTTGCTGCTGCTGTGATGTGGTGATCAAAAGGAAATCCATCGCCATGTCTTTTTCACAATGACTATTTATCTGTCACTAACTCATTATCATTATTCAACAGTATACATCCCTTTTTACTATTTTAGTTGGGACACGAGGGTCATTTTTCAGCTACAAAACTTTTTCTTTTTAATTTTCCTTGCCACTTCATTCTATTCTGTACGATGTTATGTCATGGGTTGATCACATTTATAGGATTCATTATAAGATATATAAAGATATATGTATTTATGATGTATTGTTGATACTTCTGTTTTGTGTTATGTGGATTATGTAATATCTTCTGTGCGGCCAGGTTGCTTTTCGAACAAAGGTATTTCACCCTAATATCAACAGCAATGGAAGTATCTGTCTTGATATTCTGAAAGAGCAGTGGAGCCCAGCTCTTACAGTTTCCAAGGTACGAAGCTTTATCACACATAATACTCTAGTTCTAAAGAAATAAGTGTAAAAGGAAGTTAATGCTTTAGTAAGGAAAAAACTTACAGCTTCTATGAATTTGCTATGTGATTCTGCATTTTTGGAGTTCAATATCATACAATTGGATTTTTTAAAAACAGAAGAGTTTATGTGCTGTATCTTATATCTTTGCTATCAGGTTACTTAATGTGATAAATGCTTGGATTATGCAAACAAGTGAATGGTTTTTACAAATTAGCCCTACTTGTTTTTTTGTTTTTGTTTTTGTTTTTTTTTTTTTAAGAAAAAAAATTGCTACACACTGAAGAGCTTGATGATTAGGGCATAAGAAATGGTATTTCTCTACCCAAAAAATAGAAAATGGTATCTAAATTTATGTCTTTTTAAAATATGTTCCTTCACAAAATTGAAAAGGGGATGGTTGCTTAAAGATCACATGTTCAAATCTTTGAAATAGATTCTCATATCGAATGGTTTTTGATACGGGTATATGTTAGGGCTATCTTTCTATCAGATAGGTTAAGCTAGTTGATAGGACTTTCTTTTTTAATCTGTTCCTTAAATAATCAATGTGGGACTTTTATATTTTAATATAGTCTCTCCACTTGCGGTTGTGGGAGGTAAGATTGCATACGTTTATCTCTCCTCAGACTCCACTTGATGGGAGTGTCATGCACAGGGCTACCATATATGTCTTTGCTAAGCTTACCCTTCAAGGGCCTCGAGGCTGTGTGTGTGTGTTTGTGTGCGTAGACTTATCTAATACTGTAATTTGTGGTAGGTGCTTCTGTCAATCTGCTCACTGCTGACAGATCCAAACCCAGATGATCCTTTGGTGCCTGAGATTGCTCACATGTACAAGACTGACAGAGCCAAGTATGAGAACACTGCCCGTTCTTGGACTCAGAAATTTGCCATGAACTAGCAACAGCAGTTCTTGCTATGCTTTTGATTTTGGCTTCTGGGCTGGTCATTGTGCAAACAAATAGGTTTATACATTAAAAAAAAAAAAAAAAAGTGTTGCGCTTTAATGTCATCTTAATAATTATCCATACTTAAATATTCAGGTTTATTAGGGGTTTCAAACGTCCGCCCGGAACTTGTATCTCCCCATTCTATATATTTTAATATGCATTCTAGTTTTCAAATTTAATCATTGCCATTACGTATCATATATTTCTGTTCTCTTGATACTCCAGGCAAGCAGTTTTAACGGACTAAAATGCATAAAGCATGGAATCTTATATGTATGTGTGTCTATTTGTATGTCTGTGTGTGTGACATTTGCTATTGGACAGTCACACGAAGGAAAACCTGCCAAATTGAATACTGCATCCCTGGCATTTTACTCCTGTCCTTGGATATAAAATAAATTTACCTAATTTGATTAAATTAAGGAATGGGGGTGAGCTTTGGTGCAGTTAAGCGTAAGCTTGCTGTCAATATGACCTTTGGTGTAAATCTCTAGGAAATAACTTCTATGATTGTGGGAGTAAGGTTGTGGTCATCTATTCCAGTATTCCTTTTTAGATTTCACCTGGTGAAAGCCTTGTGTACTGAGCTGTCCTAATTAAATTAGTTAATATGATATGTATTTTTTAAAACACTTTAGTTATCTTCTTTAATTCGTTAGTTTTTTTTCTTTGATTATGGTTGAGGGAATATCAATAGAGAAATAAATAAGGAAAATATTAAATATGAAAAATATATATTATATTTAAGACTAAAATTAACTCATTAAACTTGTCTTATATTGAGTATAATCCTATAAATTGTGTTTTAAGGAAAATAAGCCCATTTGTGTAAAATATTTGGAGATATTAGTCGTATATAAGTATTCTTGGACAATATTTAGAGGTAAAATTGAGGAAAGTCTCCCAATGAAAATTTTATAAATGACAAGAATCTGATAAATTGTTATGCACCAAAAAAAAAAAACTAAATTAGGACTCTGATTTAGATTCATCTTGCCTATAAAATTTTAAACAGGGACTTTTCCCATGTTTTCCCATACTCTAATTGGAATTTAATTACACTAGGGACATAATATATAGCCAAAAGACATAAGACAACTAAATAGAGAGATGGATTCCCTCATTTGCTCACTTGTTTGAGTAAGGAGAGATATAAATAGATGTGGAAGTGAAGAAATATAAACCAGTACAAATCAATGGAAACAACAATTTGGAGTTAGTTGTCTCCAAAAACTCACAGGAAAAAGAAAGCATCAAGGGATGTTAATAATCAAGTACGAATAAAAATGAAATGAGGAGAGTCAAGAGGGAAAATTATGCAGGGACAAGAAGGAATATTTCCACTGCAAAGAGATTTCAAAACTTGAATGGAATATTCAGGAGCTGTGCCAAAGGCTAGAAGAAGATATCAGAAGAAAACTCAAAAGTAAAAGAGCCCTAACCTCGTAAACTCCAAAAAGTCTGTATCTTCTCATGGTATTTCAGATTTCATCTGTCTCTGCTAAAAAGTCTAGATTTCTTGTGGCAGAGAAAATGTATGCTTTTTGTTCATAATCCACCTTAAGCGTACATGACTAATATGAAAAAAGATCATGTTTGTGGTGAGTGGGACAAAACCATCGGATACTTGCAAGCATGGGGAAATCCTTTCAGATATCAGAGGAATCGAACACAGGCGATTGTTGAGGCCGAACTACAACAAGATCCTTTGTATAGAAGCTTGTCAGTATGTTCTTGCTTTAATGCTATTGCACTAATCATTAGTATAGCTCGCTCCTCACTGTTTTGGTACTTTTCTGCATATCTGTTCCTTCCCCCCCCCCCCCCCCCCCTTCAGAATCTTCTACGATTTTTTTTTTTTTCAAGTGCTCAATCCTATTCACCCTCTCGTATCTGTAAATTTGTCAATGAGGTGTTTTATGATTGGAGAAGATAATCTGTTTGAAGAGGTTTAGTCAGGTGCTAACTTGAACAAAAATGTAAAATCATTTGACCAGAACAAAACATGATTTCAGATAATGTTAAACACAAGTTCTGAGCCAACTGAGCTTGGCAGCAACGTCACCAAAGCGAAGCTATTTTGGAGATTTATAATTCTTCCCTTTTTCTGGACAAAATTTCCATGAATTAGATCACAAGAACCGACTAACTAGCTTTTCAATACAAAGTGGGTCTTAGATTTTTAGCCAATTCTATTTTGGTTCGGTAGTTAGTTGGACCGTGGAATTTCTTTTCTTCTGTACTTCAGGAATATGAGAGTGTGACTTGTTATAATTGATCCTGTTGATAGTACAGAGGGTGATCAACTTATAAGACTTGGTCAATGAAGATAGAAAGAACGAATGATATTGATATTTATGTGTAGAAGAAGTGTTACAGATCTTTGTTTTGCATCATAGAAACAAATTACAACCAGAGAAATAAGTAATAATAAGATCCTCACAGAAAGCAAATATTGTTCCCTTTCATACAACCTTGTGACCTGCTAGCATTTCTCCTATGCATAATAGTGATAGAATGAAATGAAGAGTTTATAGATGAAGAAGTGAGTTCAAGGGCACTTGTATCTTCCTCCGTGAGTTTTCATCTGGCCGTAGCAAGAGCAGGCGTCACGGCTCGCGTACGGGCCATTTGGGACACAGTTGCACCTCTGGCAGCAAGTGTTGCATGCCCTCATGCACATCTTATGTTTCCATGATTTGCTGCACCTGTACTCGCACTTTGCCTGGCAGTCTGCAATATTAATTTCTGTTATCAATATATCTATAAAAGTTCTACAAAGTCATATTGCCCTATACAATATAGTTTAATTTGAGTGTTTGTGCAAATGTTTTATACTTGTATTGCTGCAAGACCATCAATACTATATGGTAGTGAATGTTAGGATTTAAAGGGATAATAAGAGCATAAAGCAGGGATAGTTGGGATAAGGATGTTGAGATGGATTTGTGATCATATAAGAAAAGATAAGATTCGTAAGGAACATATACAAGGAAGAGTTGAGTGACATTCATTGAAGAGAAAATGGTAGAAAATCTTTTGAGGTAGTTTAGCCACATTTAAATAAGGCCATTAGATATGCTGGTAAGGAAGGTAGATCCAGCAATATGAAGTTCTCTAAAAAGAGATAGAAAAAGACCGAAGATAACACTTCACAAAGTTATTTATCAGGTCTTCTTGGCCAAAACTTTAACCAAAGATTTGATTGTTGATAAATAACAATAACATGGGACAATCGATGTAGCCTACCCCACCTAATCGATCACACTACTTGTTATTGTTGTTGTGCAAATGTACGAGACTCACTATACTTATCATATAATCAGAGAGAGAGAGAGACTACAGTACTTTGAAGGCTGACATACCTATTCGTTTGGCCTCAACCATGCCATAGATTTCCAGCTGAAAGGAACAACATTGGAAGAGACCAAAAAAAAAAAAAAAAAGAGTGTGTGAGTATCCTATGTATATTTATATAAAAATTGTCAAGGTTGTTATGTCTGAGTAAGAGAGCTGTATCATGTTCTAAATATTTTCTGCAGTAATTGGTTACTGACATTGAAATAAACCAGTATTGTAAATCAGAAAATATACTAGATATGAAATAAGCAAATTAGAGTAATCAGACAAATCCTTGAAGATTGAAGTCAATTTGATTACCTGGTGGATTAGGAGGAAGCAGAGAAGAGCCAAGGCAATGGTGTTTCGGGTGATTGAGGCCATTGTTTCCTGCTGCTTCCTTATTTGATAAGAGAAATCTATTTTATTTAATAAAAAAAGTGACAATGACAAAATTATTTATATGAGAAACAAAAAGGTTCTATTTAAGGAACAGCCTATTTTGTATTCCTTAAACTTCTCTGTTCTTTCCTACTTTTAGTTGTGAAAATCTTCAAGCCATGACTATTCATGGGTTGCCTAAATAAAGGCCGTGCTGAATTATTTTCTAATTTTCCTTCCCTAAATAAACTCAATAATCCCTTTTTTTGGGTTGTACATTGTGTATAATCAAATCAATGTGAACAAAATCCCATCAAGCTATCAAACGCTATTTCAACTGACTTTTCAAACGTTATTCTAAACAAGTTTTAGTTGAAAAAAAAAAGTCATTTCTGCCATCATTATTTCAAACTTAAATCATATTTATAATCTAATTTTTATTTTATCTTATGTCTGCAAAAATCAGATTGAAAATAAGTTATTTCTGTCACCGCTAAAAATAAGTGATGTTTGTATTTAATATATATAGTAAAAATTAAATGTTACAGATCTTTGTTTGCGTTAGAGAAACAAAATCACATATCCCTCTCATTGTTTGAATGCTCTCAACGAATTCCCCCTGAACTCTGCAACATAACTTCTTCAGTCAGTTCCTCTTAATATATTCAACATTAATCGAATCTTCAATTTCATGTAACAATCTTGAATCTTCTCAAATTATTTCTTTAGATAAAGTAGAGAAACTCAGAAAAAGAAACAAGACAATCCAATTGTCTCTGTAATGTCAAGAACTCTGAAGCTTCTATCATTTAGCTTCATATGGGTATATCATCGTACCTACATATGAAATGAAATTATCCAAGTTAGTGTGTTGTGAGTGCAGTAAATAATGACTCAACGTTGGATTAATAATTGTGAATTGTCGTCCATATTTTTTTGGTACTGGCGAAACTGCCAAGAGTGGAAATTTATAAAATAACGAGTTAAATATTATTTTTGCTCTGAAAGTTTTGCCTTGAGAGCACTAGCACCCAGAAGTTTTTTTGAAACAAAATTGTCTTAAAAGTTAACAATACCTAGCAATTTACCCTGGAAGTTTTGGCTGAAGAGCGATAAGTATTCGGAAGTTTTTTTAAGGAGTAATTTTACCTCAAAAGTTTATAAAACATAGTAGAAACTTAACGGTAAAAAATAACCCTTGTTTAACTTCCAGGGCAAAATGCTTGTTTTTTTAACTTCTGAGCCAAAAATGATCTAAAAACAACTTCCGAGTGTCCAGTGTTCCCAAGACAAAACTTTCAGGACAAAAATGGTATTAAACCCTAAAATAATTTATACTTCATTAGTCACAAAGAAAATCATTTTGCAAAAGACATATTTGTCCAATCTAGACTTTTTATGCATGTCATTCCACTGATTCCGTATAGGCTAAAGTGTTAAAAGAACATTGCTCCTTGCCCTCAATTTGAAGGAAGAAAAATTTATTATAACTCCCGATTGATAAGTGAATATTTGATTTTGATTTAATTTACTTGTCTGGTCAAAAAAAGGATCTATTTTGCTTGTAATAGGGCTGTTTTTAATTTGGGTTAAATACTATTTTTGTCACGGAAGTATTGGCTAGGGAACATTTAGCACTTAAAAAAATTTTTTGTATCATTTTTTTCCCGGAAATATAAAATAAAAAGGAGCAAATATGCCCTCAGAGGTTTTTTTTTTAGAAGCAAATTTGCCTTGAAAGTTTACAAAGAAGAACAACAATTCACCAATCAAAATCAATCGATAGATAAGATTTCTATGTTTTTAAACTTTCGGGGAAAAAATGATACAAAAAAAGCTTTTGGGTGCTAAATGCTCTCAAGCCAATAGTTCTGTGGTAAATTTGATATTTAACCCTTTTAATTTTCATTATAAATAGCATAATTAGCCGTTACAATGACTTTAAATTCTTGATTTTGAAAGAGAAAAGAAAGAATTAAAAATACTTTTGAGTATTGGATACCTTAATCTCAGATTCTCAGGGGCCTCATGATAACCAAGCAATTGCCTACAAGTCTCGAGGCTAGAATAAAAGATCAAAGATTTAGATTTGCAAAAGTCAGAGCGAGTAAGAGGGGCTGTGAGTTTGTGAAAGCAACACAGGTTTGTAAAGTCCCACATCGAAAAGAATAAGAGGGAAGAATGGGAACTCCAGCTATAAATACGGGAAGGAAGATACAGAGTAACATACTTACCTGGGCGGGGTCGATGGGTGATCAAGAAGACCCATGGCCTAGAGTAGTGACCTCCATTGCACTCTCGGAGGGGTGCTCCTCTAAGGTCTCCTCAAATAGGAGAGCCTACGTCGTAATTTGTGTCAGTGGGGGCCTGCGTTCGCGCGGCCCCTCCATCCCAGTCTGTAACCTTAATTACCATCTGGAAAGTTTCGAACGCAGCCCCTCCATCCCAGTCTGTTACCTGTGTTAGGTTGTTCATTCTTAATGAGCTGTTAGGAGAGTTTTATGGTATCGTTATTAAACTGTCATTGTGTGGCAATGAACATTGGGCTGTAAAGGAATAAAATGAACTTGAAGTGGCAGTATATGGTAGGGAACAAGGCTTTAAAGGGCTGATTAAGAGGACAAATATGAACAAATATGAGGATGTTTACATAGGGTGATCATACAAGGGAGTGGTTGTACAAGAAAATATAATTTGTAATTATATACTCAAACGAGTTGGAGTGACACCTATTAAAGAGAAAATAGTAGAAAATCGTTTAAGGTGGTTTGATACGTCTAAAGACGGCCATAGGGTGTGCCCGTGACGAGAGTGGATCAAACAATATGAAGCACTCTAAAAAGAGGTAGAGAAAGACTGAAATAAATACTCAATAAGGTTGTAGAATGTGATCTATTGATTAATAATCTATCCAAAGGTTTTGTTTTTTTTATAGAATACAATGGTGTCGTATAATTTATGTAACTGATCTTATTAAGTGGGATAAGGTTTTATTGATGTTGTTGTTGTTATGTTGTTTAAAAGTGAAACGGAAGTTCAGGAGTCCGACCACTGAAATGGGCAAAGCCTATAGCTTCGAAATGATTAATCATTTTTTCATCTCAGCAAAGCTCAGCGATCCCAGTTATGAAAATGGTCACAATAATAAGCTATACATACATACTTTTCATACAAGATTAATTCTAAATTTACTCCCTCTGATCCTTAATATAAGACATATTAAAATAAATGATTTTGATCTTAAATATAAGACATAATTTTCATATTTATCAATTTTTTCCTAATTCATTAATATTAATACTTCCTCCACAATAAATAAGGGGAAGTAATGACGGAATTAAGAGCTTTATATCAGTATTGAGCTTGAGCATCAATGATGTTTGTATTTACGTATGGAATAAATGTTACAAATCTTTGCTCGCATTACTGAAACAAAATTACACAGAGCAACTATAGGCTTGCATACAAAAATGGCGTGCTATACACAGAAAAGAATTGAGTTTTATATACACAAGTAATTAGTAATCAAAACAGACACAGAGATGGATAGAAAGGAAGGAAGGAAGTTAAGGGCACTTGATCCTTCCGCCGTGAGTTTTCATTTTGGAGTAGCAGTCGCAGACGTCGCAGCTGGTGGTAGGGCCGTCGGGGGCACAGTTACATCTCTGGCAGCAAGTGTTGCATGCTTCCATGATTTGCTGCACCTGTTCTCACACTTTTTCCCACAGTTTGCAACATAACTTGATCAATCAATGTCTCTTGTTATATTCAACATTATAATCCAATCTTCTTCAATTTCAAGTAACAATCTTTGATCTTCTCAAATTATTTCTTGTGTTCAAGTAGAGAGACTCAAAAAAGAAACAAGGCAATCCAATTAATTGTCTGATGCCTGCCCAGCATATGTGCTATGCAGCATAGTTAATCCAATTAATTGAATAGAATTTTGCATTCAATTCAACATATTGTTGCTATAGACACATTGTGAGAATGGCATTATACTTGTCCAAAATGCCTCATTAATATATTCAAAACATAGAGTAACACACTTATGGAAAGTTGCATTGTTTATATGTCATAGATTAATCCAAAATCCCTCTTCAGAAACATTAATCCTTGTCCTGCAAAATTTGTCCTTTTTTTTAATAAAATTTCTTTGTTATTCAATATTACTTAGATTCATATATGGGTATCTCATTGTATCTATGAAATGAAATCATCTAAGTTAGTTATTGTAAGTACATTAATAGTGGCTTTATGTTGAATCAATAATTGAAAATTGTCGTCCACCATTTTTTCTGATTAGGGATTCTGTGAGGAGTGGAACTTTATAAAGTAATTTACCCTTCATTTGTCAAAAGGAAAATCATTTTGCAGAAAACATATTCATTCAATCCAAACTTTTTTTTTTTTTATGTGACTATATCTATCTGAGTTAGGTTTGAGCATTGTCAAACCTATCTGAAAGGCTATCCTTACGTTGTTTTTCCAATTCACAAGACTCGAGAGTTTAAGTGAAATTGAATCTTTTTCATTCAATCCAATTATTGTTGGTCCAATAGAATTGATCTTCACTTCCGAACGCAATCTCAAATGCATAGAAGACAAAAAACCAATGCATTGCCATTGAATTGTTCTATCTTCCATATATGTTCTGTATATTCTTGAATCACTCAACCAACACAAGGACATGAAAATGATAACTGTTGTGAGGATATTACTACTCATAAATAAGATATACATAAAACTCAACTACATAATAAATTCAAATGAAATGCTTCCCCATGTTCAATATTAGAAAGAAAAAACTTAGATGCAATTTCTTAGTGTATGTTATCACATCTTCTAATAGACTGGCATAGAGAACTTTATTTGAAGAACCAATGATGGGATGAGAAGTTGTAGAAGAATACCTACATGCAACTATTCTATTAGAGAACCTAAAATAGAACAGCTTAGTGTACAAGGCTCCTATTATATGAGGTCAAGGGAGGGACAGATGTACACATTCTTACCCACACAAGTGAAGAAGTTGATTCCAATATTTGAACCTATGATCTCCAGATCACATGACAACATTTTTACCATTGCACTGAGGCTTACCCTCTATTAGAGAACTTGATAGCAAACAATTAGAAACCTCACCCAAGTGTTGCCCTATTAAAAGGACAAAAGGTGGCTAACTAGAAACGAACCCAGCATCGAGTGCATTGTGCCATACAATCTCCCTTACAATCTACATTGTAACCCAAAACTTTGGGATTTCGGAGGAGCAAGTTTCGAAGAGATTTTCCTTTGATACCCCATTCCTTTTCCAGGATTTTAACATTGGTTTTCAGCTCATCCTCTAAACTGCATCCAAGAACCTCAGGGAATTTCTTGAGCACCTTGGTCAAATCATCATTAGAAAGACTTAAACTTCGCAGATAATCCAATACTCCATTCACTGTTTCAAATTTGGGAATTTCTTTCTCACGTTCCTCCCCCCAATATGGTGAGTTAATGAGGCCGAATGCTTTTCCAAGTATCTTGTCCTTTTCTTCAACACTAAAATCAAATGTTGAAAGAACTTGCCTACTAGCTTCCCACATAGTCTGATCTTCTTTGCTTGTGATCATCTCATTTATCTGTACAGAATGTATTGTCCATTTCTTCATAGAAACATTTGGTGCCCATGCTGCTTTGGTCACGCTTGTGTTTGATGGTAAGATAGCCGGTGGAGGAGCAGCAAGATCAACCTGTGTCGTTATGCAGAATTATTAAACTATGCATCACATTTTCATCTTGAAAGCCCAGAAACAAATAAACATTAAAACTTTTGAGCTCTTACAATTACATGTAGCATAGATACACCATAGAAATTAGAAAGGCATCCCTAAAAGTACAAGATCACTATCGATAACAAAGGAAGCAATCTAAATTTTACAAAGCACAGGCAGCCTCATAGCAATGTGAGGATTTGCAGACTCCAATTGCTTTGGCTTTCTCACGAACAGTTAAACATTTTCACTTAACTCTCCAAGGCAACCTATACCATAAAGAAGCTCAATTCTAGAAAAGATAACCATGTGGATTCTAAAGTTGCAACAAGTTGCACTTTATTCGGATGACATTTTATTGTGCCATGGTATTATTTTAGTGCACAAATTTACTTTTCTTATCTTAAGACTGACATACAAATTAAAATGAGACTATGGCTAAACTCAACCTTCAGTAAGTAGGAGTGATGGATCCCACAAAATCAAAGGACTATTAGCAAATTTAATTTTACAAATCTTAAACTCATAAGAAAATGGTTTTAATCAAGATGTATTACCTTTGAAGGAAATATTATTTTCTAGCAGCAGTTTTTGGCCTTAGGTGTTTTCCAGAGAGCTCTTAACCATTTTACTTGAAAATTAGAATGAAAAGTATAAATGTCGAGTAATTTGAGTATGTTGCAACTAAGTCACCTACCATAAGTTATGCCATCACCTGTTAAGAAAATTGAGGTTGTCCATGTTTTATACGAGTAACATACAGTTAGGTCCGCATGTGCGCACAAATTAAAGGGAAAGAAGGCTAAATCCTCTCTTAAAATGTAACAAAGCACTACTTGCAAATATTTCAAGCTTGCACTCTCAAAAGACCCAATAGGTCAACCTTCAAAGCAAATATGCAAATATTAGGAGCTGCCCTTCACCAAGTTGGTATTTTAGATGCGAATATAACCACAAAGATGGTGATTTCAACCCAAACTTTGGCACACAAAAGCAATAGGCCAGGGACTTCATAATTATAAAGCATGCCATATAAGCATGTTCAACCACTGCGCAAAATCTTCAGAAATGTCAAAAAAGTTCTACTTATGGAGCTTCCTTAGGAAAGTTTGCAACCAAGACAATTCAAAACAGGAGAACAATAATGACCTATAAAACATACATGGCACACACATCAATTGTAACATTTATAATCTGAAAGTGCTGAACCAACATTGATTATTAGCCAGCTTCACCGGCAATAAAACGGCTGACATAATCCTACCCATTACAGAGATGGTGCAAGTTACACTTTTCACTTACTGACAACACACTTTGGCTAACCACTGGTTTCCCTCCACTTATACAACAAAAATCAGAATAACTAGAACCCAAGCATTCCAACGCTCTCCAACACCTTCCCCCTAATAAAAAAGGCACCATTTTAATGTACTGTTGCTGGTAGCACAAGACAAACCTGTAGAACTGTGCAGATATTTAATGCACTCTTTACATTAAATGCTACTACAGCTTTTCACATCTTTGACTTCTTTATCGCCAAAAAATTTAGAACCATATTACATTAAAAATAAAAAGACAAGATTATAAAGAAATATATGAATGACAGTAGTACTGATTACTCAGTGTTACAGAAGAACCCAAAATCAACTTTACAACTTAATACTCTTTCCTCCTCATAAAGCATAGAAGCAAGGTTATCAAATCAGGATACGAAGCAGTTAATGGCAGATTTATATGGTTGTATTATAGAATACCAAGGCAGTTACTGGCATTGAGATGTCAAGGGCACTTACCGCGCAAAAACAAGATTGTGCAGGCAAGGTCAACGGTCTCCCCAGCATCTCTGGACTGTGAGAAAAAAACATCAACATGTAAATGAAGTAAATTAAAGCATAAATTAAACAAATTTTCGTAAATTAACTTGGAGGGGAAGATAATGAAGTAAAACAATGTTAATGAGCAATGGCGAGGACCCCAAATTCCCAAAACAACTTCTACGCCATACTAATAGTAGAAGGAAACCTTTGATGATAAAAAAAAAAGTTACAAAATCCTATCATTGAAGAAACAAACCATGCCTGAAAAGGCGAAATGAATCGGAACATAAATCACCCAACTAATGATTCAACAAAGGCATAGGAAATTATAAATTATAATCATCATAAATTAGAGAGTAGAAAAGGATTAAGCAACCTACCGAAATTACGACTCCTCCAACTGAAGTTACCAGATAAAGCACAAAAGCAAACCTGAGACTGAGAGCTTCCTGCTAAAATTTCGTTTGCCAGCGCCAGAAGATGGATTTTTTCTTTCTTTCTTTTTTGGGTGGGTTCGACATTTTGGTGGTGCAGAAAATCGCAGCTGGCGGGGAAAATGTTACTGCTGTAATGTATTTTTTTAAAAAAGAGAAGATTTAAATTGTCTTCATCTTTTATCCTTTTTATTGATAAGAATTGATTAAATATTTAATAAGTTTTTTTTAATCTTTATCCTTCACTGATTATATATTGTATTAACTAAAAGGGACACGTATTTTTTCAGTTATTGGAGATAGAGTTATTTCTAGTGACCCTAAAATTATGTCGTTTTGAATTAATGAAGGGTGTATTTGTAATTTTAGGTGAATTAATGAAGGGTGTTTCCGTAATTTTGCACCCTTCATTAATTTACCTAAAATTACAAACACACCCTTCATTAATTGAAAACAACGTAGTTTTAGGGTCATTGGAGATAATTCTAGAAATCCTTTACCCTAATTAAAATGTTATTGATTATATTTACTATTTTTCTATCTTTTATTTATCCCTTATAAATAAGTACATACTTCAAAAAAGAAGATTTATTTTATGGGTACAAGATTTATCCGGTCAATTGAGATAAGTTATCTACAGTGACCCCAAAACTACGTCGTTTTGAATTAATGAAGTGTGCTTTTCATAATTTTTTTTACTTTTTTATGATATGAATTTTACCGAACCACCCTTCATTAATTCACCTAAAATTACAAACACACCTTTTATTAATTCAAAACGACGTAGTTTTAGGGTTACTGGAGATAAACTTATCTCTAATAACTGGAGTAATACTTTTCCCTTATTTTATATACACTTATTATTTTTAATAAATTCCAACTATTTTCTTAAACCTTATTGAGCTTTTGATGTTTAAGTGTTAACAGTTACCGGAGATAAACTATTTTCTTAAACCTTTAATAAAATCAATTTCGAATCGAATATGCCTTTTATATGCCTTTGATGTTTAAGTGTTAACAGTTAAATATGTTTAATGTTATCATACTTATACTCATTACTATTTTTTAATTATTAATTTCTTAATAGTGGTAGGTATAATGGACAAATGGTGAGGGAACAAGAAAGACCTTGCCCAAAAATGGAGAAAAAAAAATAAGTGGCTTTGAGAACATTATTTTATCTTGTGCGTACTACTTTCTCTGATTCTTATTATAAAGCACTAACTAATAAGTGTATTAGGTCTTTTTTATAAGCCACTTGCTTATTGTCAAGGAATATTAATTATTGTTTTTTCATATATGCCCCTAATTAATAAGGATTGTGGTAAAAGTAATAATTAATATGATATTAGAGTTTAATGCAATTAGTAGGGGTAATATTGTAAATTATTTAAATTTTAGGATAATTTTATTGATTTTAACTGTTCTTATTAGTTTGTGAGAATTGTTATTATTATTATTTTTTTGCTCAAGGAGTGAAAATGGTTAATTGATACTTTATAATAAGAACAAAATATAATAATATATGGTAAATAGTAAATACAAATCGTCACAAGTGTTATCTTTTTAATATTATACTTGTATATATTAAATATTGCGTGTGGACATGTTTATGTGTGATTATGATAAGATGGGATATGAAAATGGCGCCCCCACTCAATGCTATAGCATAACAACATTTCCTTGAATAGGATTTCGAAACATAAGGATAGGATCATCAATTATAATTAATATTGTGGATACTAATATGGGATAATATATTGTTACTACCATTTTTTGTTACTACCAATATTACTATCACTTTTCCACCGTTAGATCATAATCTTAATAGGAAAGAAATTATAAAGATAGATGAGATTCTGATCTAACGGTGAAAAAATGGTAATAACAATATCTCAATTATATTTGTTGTATTATTTAATCACAGAATTTGAATTTGAGATAGCTTTCACTGTTTTTATATATATACATATGAGATTTGATTTTCTCATGTTGCATAAGAAAAAAAAGATTCCTACACACATATAAAATAGTGGGACCCACATATATATATAATGCTCATTATATGTATATGTGGGTCCCACCATTTTATGTGTGTGTAACATGAGAAAACATTTCTCCTACAACATGAGAAATGTTTTTCCCATATACATATAGTTGGATTATTTTATATATTTTAATTATGAATCCATTGCTTCTGCAGGAAGAAAATCTTCAACATCAACCTCAGAAAGAAGCGTTGTGGAATTGGGGAAAAAAAAAAAGCAGAGAAAAGGAAAGGAAACGAATATGAAGGGAACTCAACCAATATTCCAGACATTTTTTCAAATTTCCGTGAAAATCACTCAAAATTCGAAAACTAAAATCCGCGTGATTTCAACATCAGCATGTGAAGCTGGGCTCAAGTTGTAATCCTCTAACCGTCGCGGTGGCTTCCGGCGATCCGTCGCTGGTCTAGATCTCTCTTCCGGTGCTAGGTGCTCGGTACTCTCTAGCTCTCTTTTCAATTAATTTAATATATAGGATATATTAAATGCATAGGCATAGGCCGTAGTTAATCGAGAACTTCCAAGCACATTCACTTTTTTATTCCCACTTTCACTTTCACACAATTAAAATCGATCTTTCTTCTTCCTCTTATAGCTTAAAACCACACTAAACTTTCACCCAATCTACACCGTCACATCAACAATAATATGCAAGCTTTCTGCAGAATGACCTTGTTGTTACTGCACTTGTGAAGTTCACAGAGAAAGCGAGAGGGGTTGGTCTTACAATGAGAGCATGGCTCAGCAAAGGCAATCGGGGATGGAGAGGATTGGGGTTCGGGGAAGCCACGATCTGCACGATGCAAACGGCGCGGCGGATCACGTGACCGTTGGAGTTTATGCCCCGACGCATAAGCACCCACGGCACCGGCGATCTGTGCGATCGGACAGGACACGCAAGCTCTCGGCGGGGCTTATTTTGGTGTTCCTATTTCTGGCGCTTGGCGTCACTGTCGTGGCGTATTATTACCTTTCTATAGACGACGGTAAAAATTGAGCTTTGAATGAGAACGTTTGTTTCAATTACAATGCGTTTGATTCTGCACTGGTTAGATATTTGAGCCCGGTCTGAAATAGTGGGTTGCATTTTGTATTTAGCATGATTGGTAATTGTTTCCCCTGTTGGGGTGTAGGATTACTGTAGAGCGGGAAATGGTAATGTAATATGAAAATTTTTGTGCTTTTGTTTGATTCTTTTGACCAAAACGCACTCCTGATTATCTAAGCTGCTGTTTTTTTCTCCTGATGTTTCCTTTTAAGTCTTGAGACAAATTTTTCTTGACATTTTCTTCTAAGATTATGCTGTTGTTCTGAGTTCTTACAAATTTGATTCTAGGACTGTCAGAAGCTTCTAAGTGATTTAACTTTGTTTGCAGAACTAAACAAAGATAGTGACGAGAGTGATGATTTGAAGAATGATTCTGATTTTCTGACTAATGTACCACGAATAGAGAGGAGCAGAGTCCTTGAGTTTGGGAATGTTTCAGTGGGTCATGGCCGAGATTCAAGATATTGGGATAGGGATGATAGGCGAAGGGATGGAGATTACAATGAAGATGCGGTGGAGAAAATCAGCAAGGATGAAAATATTGATAAAAGTAGTGCTTCTGGTAAGATGAATGGAAATATAAGGTCTTCAAATGGTGATTCTCACAAGGGTTCGGTTAAAAGAGGTGTTGGCTTGTATAACGAAGCAGGGCGTCATGAATTGAAAAAGTATGAAGCGGAATATGAGGCCTCTCTGAAGAATGCAGTAAACTCATCTGAGAATTATGACAAAATTTCTAATCATGACGATTTAGAAAAGATAAATGCACTAATTGATGTTGATGATGAGTATGATGACTTTTCTGAGTCTCAGGATGCTGAAATGGAAGACTATGGGAATAATAGAAATACTGGGGCGAGGCATTCTAATTCTAATATTGTTTCTGACAGTGCTGAGGGAAACATTTCCTTAAACAGAAAAACCTTCCATTCTGTGAAAGGAAATTCTCAAGTCATTCATGAAGATGGACAATTGATGAAAAAATCGAATTTAGAAGCAAAGAAGAAACACAAACGCCGCAAATTTTCAGGTAATGTTTATGATTGCTACAGGAAAACTTGTTTGCATTTATATATTGGTTTATCATCAATTAGATTGATACCTCATCGGGCGTCATCGCTGCAAAATTATGGAGATATAAGCCATGAATTTTAGACATTTCACCTTATTGAGTTTGTACACTAGGCAAAACTGGTTGCTTTATCCTGTTGCCATTTAGTTGATTCATGGATTAAAGGTAGCGTCTTGCCTTATCCATCGGAAAAACTGGATTCAGGAACTATGCAAAGATGAGGTTTTCCTACGAGCTTTGGCAAAGAATACCTTGCCTTTATCCAATTATCAAAGTAGTTAAAAGACTTGTCATATGTATCAAATGTGTTCTCTCATTTGCTTTTCCTAGGCATTTGATTTTCTAATGATTTTTAACTTCTATAAACATCAATAAATAACCAGGTGGTACTTTACATGATTCGGTGTAAGAAATTTAAATTATTGTATGGATCATTAATATGATCTTTTTTCCTTGACCAATAAACATCCACATTGCAAGGAGTTTGTGGCCTGGGAATCTGCTCCAGCTTTGATTTTATTAGTCAATAATTTTTTCATGTTGCTAACCTGTAACTTGGGATGTTTTAGATACTGAAAATGACTAGATATAATGGTTGGATCACAAAATTGGAAAAATTTGGTAGTGTCCTAAAAATGGAAAAGGTTGTTATTATTAAATTATAGAAGATAAAAAGCAGTTCATAAGATATCTGGTGTAAACATGGTTTATATCCCATCAGGTTTTAGTGATATCATCTATTTTATACACACACACTTACTGTTGATTCCATCTCTCATGGGTCATTTAGAAACACCTCAGACAGCTCTCTGTTGGAAAAGAGCCCTATGAACAATGACACTTGAGGATTTACATCCTCCTATTGTATCATCTCTAGTGTTTTTGTGTCTCTTCTAAATAATTTGGCAAGTTGCAAATCACTGCGGGCGTGCCATGTCGCAGATGAAGAGTCTGAAGTGGTTCATCTTTATCTAGGTTTATCTAGTTGGATTTTGTTTCACATGTTTGAAAGCGTTCTTTGTTTTGCCAAACATTATCATCCATAACAAGTAATAGTTCTGGTGCTTGGTTTTATGTTCTCTATAACTTGACTTGTAATGCGACTGTGCTTCAGGATCTTGTGAGATGAAGTTGTTAAACTCAACATCACAAATTGTTGAGCCTTTGGAAAGTCGAAAATTTGTCAGATTTAACTTGCAGTATACAGAAAAAGAAGAGAAGCCTTTAAGGGATGAACAATGGATGCCTAGATTTGCAGGGCATCAAAGCTTAGAAGAGAGGGAAAAGTCATTTTTGGCTCAGGATCAAAATATTAAGTGTGGCTTCGTCAGAGGTCCAGAAGGTTCGCCAAGCACTGGATTTGACTTGTCAGAAGATGATGCAAATTACATTAGCAGATGCCATGTTGCAGTTATCTCATGCATTTTTGGAAATTCTGATCGCTTGAGGTCACCAGCTACTAAAACGGTACTGCAATGCTTTCTCTATTATTTCATTTTTTGGTTTCATGAGGCTATAGGCAGTTCAAGAACCAAAACGGTACTGCAATGCTTTCTCTATTATTTCATTTTTTGGTTTCATGAGGCTATAGGCAGTTCAAGAACCATGGATTGCTTACTTTAAGAAAATCAAGTTATAATTCTAAGTTCTATACTTTTATGAAAGGAATGTGATGTGTCCTTCAAAAAAAGAAAAAAGAAAAAGGGTTAAGGTGCAGATTTGCCAATCAACTATTACCCGAAGAGTGTCTGGCATAAATAACAATTGAGAGGACCAAAATTGTGACAGTCAATGGAAGACGGAGACATTGAGACAGTGACAGGGTAATAGTTCGTTGGCGAATCTGCACCAAATTGTGTGTGTGTGTGTGTGTGTGTTTTTCCTTCACTTTTTAGTTGTTGATTGGCAATTTTGGTCTTCTCAATTGTTATTTGTGCCAGACGTTCCTCGGGTAATAGTTGGTTGGCAAATCTGCATTTTAACTCAAAGAAAAATTATGTGCTTGATCTATGATTATTCTTATTTGCATTGCGCTAGTGTATTTTGATAATAATATGGTCAAAAGATATAGCAGGGAACATAATACATGCCTGATTGTGTTTCATCATGGTTGGCTTTGGGGATCCTCTTATTGGTGGATTACCTTGAGCTTCAGAAGGCTATAAGATTTCTCTTTTCTATTCTCTTTGGTTTTTCTTTTTTCTTTTGTTTCCTGAGATTGTGGTTGAACTTCTGGAGTTACTAACAAATTAAGTCTATGGTATAAAGCTGATTATATGATCCTAACAGAAACAAATGATGCTTAGACAATAATATAAGAAGCGTTTAGTTGGAAATTGATTAGATGGTTATCCTTGTTCACAGCAATGAAGAGGTACAAAACATGGATAATACTTAACATGCACATAAGAAATGGGTGTACTGATATAAATTAATAATCAATTGCTTGGCTTCATTGATGGGGAAATTATACCTTTTCAAATATTTCAAGCAGTTCCAACCAACTTAATTACTAATTACCTTTTCAAAATTGCTTTATTACAATGTATCAATATGCTGCCTGTGTCAGTGAGTCGGTTTTGGTTACTTTGTGAAACTTAATGACTGGTTGAAGCTATTTATGTGAGGTTAATATTAACATTTGATATGCAACTATTGTGATGTTAATCTTGGTCATTTTGATTTTAGGTCACTCGTGTGTCGAGGAAGAATGTTTGCTTTGTAATGTTTATTGATGAAGTTACACTGCGAACACTTGTGTCTGATGGCCATGAGCCTGACAGAATGGGTTTCATTGGATTCTGGAAATTAATTGTAGCGAAGAATCTACCATATGATGATATGCGCAGAGTGGGAAAAATACCTAAATTGTTGCCACACAGGCTTTTTCCTTCTGCAAGGTAAGAATGAGTCCCCTAAAACGTTGTGGTTAACTGTTTTCTAAGCCTTTTACATTTTGGCTGTATTGAGTGACATTTTCAACTTAAACGACTTATCCAATCTCGTGTCCTTGAAACATATTGGAAGAATTAGTTAGTACATTGCAATCTGCTGTGATGGAAACGAACTAGTTCTATTGGCAATGATCTTTGAGTTTTTGGTAATCATATTGACATCAGAAACCTACGGTTGGGTATTTCTGTTCCCTATATTTTCCTAATTCATTTATAAACATATCAAGGGAAGGAATAAAGGATTTTTTACTACTACAAAATTTGATGGGATTGGAATTGAAGGTGGTGATGCTTTGTTTGCACATGTTTTTTTTTTTTAAATATGCATAATTGACATAAGAACTGGTGTCGGTGGTGGAAGGTAAAGCTGGAAACTGAAGAGATTTATAGGAGGATACAAATATGTTTGCAAACTGATGGGTAAAATATTTTTGTAATACGTTTACTGTTGGATGCATCTTGGGTAGAATTAGACAATGGAAAAGAAACCAGGTTGACTATAGGCCTTTTGTTTTTATGGTTGCCTATTAGAAGAAGAAATATGAAGTGTTTTGGTTTTTGGTTAGGTCTCTCCATCCAAGTTATTTGTTTTCCTGGAGCATCCTTTTGAGTTATTGATCTACAATCATAGCCAATGTTTTGTCTTTGGAATCCCCTACCTTTTGAGTCTGTCTAGATTGCAACGTGTGATTCTTGGTGCAATATTTAACCCTGAAATCTTGAATTTTAGAACTGTTTAAGTCCTTATTACTGCAGCATGTTGTACAATAGAATGGTAAAGGCCATTCTGATGTCCATAATTTTTATAAGGGTTAAGTAGCAAATCTGCCCCCAAAGTGTACGCACAACAACAACAATTTTGCCCTAGAAGTTTTATTTGTCTCAATATTTCCCTAGAAGTCTAAAAACGTAGCGATATTTTCCTTTTTCGTTAAAAAGTTAACGGTCAACTTCAATTTTTTAACGGTCAACGTTAGGTTTTTAACGAAAAAGGGCAACATTGCTATGTTTTTAGACTTTTGGGGTAACATTGAACCTGAGAAAACTTTTAGAGCAATATTGCTCCCCGGCATATACTTCTGGGGCGGATTTGCTATTTAACTCTTTTTACAATGATGTCACATTTCTCTTGATCTAGAAGTTTTTTGCATATCATATAAGCTTATTAGCTATGACCTTAATATATCTGCTAGTTGGAATTACCATGCATATCAGATATTTCTGCATAAATTCATCCACTTGTAACCATGTAGCTTCATTTTTTCCCTATACTGGCACTTTTCATTCTTTTTGGGCTTTTAGATAAGCCCACCCATATTTTATTTCAACTTGCTTTTTGTTGTTTGGCATTTCTGCCTTTCGTTCTTAGTATCTCAACTTTCAGGCTTGCGGTCAGTAATGAAAGGTATTAACACATTTCTGATGGCATTATTGTTTAAAGCATTAGGTCATGCTTTACTTTCTTAGTACTGAGCTTAGTATTTCAGAGTTGCGCACTACCAGGCTTGGCTGCTTGGGAATATTAAAATGCTTATCACGTTCTTATGTATATTAGAACCTGCTTCTAGATTCTAGGATTTTTTTTAAGAACAAAAGATTCTAGGATAATTTTATCACATTGTTGGCTGTCTCTAAACGTTGAGCTTGTCCTTTTATTTCTATTCTCAAGCTTGAGAGTGCCATAGGTCCCAAAGTGTTTATTCAGAGCAAACGTATTTATAGTTTATGCTTTTGACTTTCTTGCAAACCTCCAGGTATTCAATCTGGTTGGACAGCAAATTGCGTCTCCAGCTTGATCCGTTGCTTATCTTGGAGTACTTTTTGTGGAGAAAAGGTTATGAATTTGCTATATCCAATCACTATGATCGGCATTGTGTTTGGGAAGAGGTTGCACGAAACAAGAAATTGAACAAGTACAATCATACTTTGATAGATGAACAATTTGCCTTTTATCGGGCTGATGGACTGAAAAGATTTGATGCATCTGATCCAAACAAGCTTCTCCCCAGCAGTAGGTTCTTTTGAGGATTTTCTTTTGTGAATTCTTCAAAATTGCAATTCAAACCTTCTTCGTTTACTGTCTTCAAGCATAATTTGCTTTCTGCTTTATGACAGATGTACCTGAAGGTTCCTTTATCATCAGGGCACACACTCCAATGACTAATTTGTTCTCCTGTCTTTGGTTCAATGAAGTTGACCGGTTTACTCCTCGTGATCAGCTAAGTTTCGCTTACACTTATCAGAAGCTGAGAAGGATGAACCCTGATAAACCTTTTCATCTTAACATGTTCAAGGTAAAGAAAGTTTCCTACAACCACATGATGCGTACATTGCTTGCTGTGATGAAGATAATTGATGCTGTGGGGCAGTTAATAGTCTCATAGGACCGAGTTTGGTTGGTCCAACCAGTGAAATGATATCAAATCAATCTGGTTCCAACAATCAGACTTTTTCTTTTTGGTTATTGAACTGGACCGATTTGCAATAATTAATCTTATCATTCCATATGAATTGGATAATAGCTTTCTCTAAAGAGCATATAATTGATTAAAAAAAGTTATAGTAAATGCATAAATATGCTTTTTTTCTGAGTATATTCTAAATTTATAACGTGTGTGTGGGGGATTGAGTAGTTGGATCAATTTTTTTAATCAAATATTAGTTGGTTCTATAAGTGATCCAGTGGTTGGTTGTTCCCAGGACTGTGAGAGGAGAAAGATGGCCAAACTATTTCATCACAGGGTGGAAGAGAAGCATCAACAAAAAGCCACGGAGTAAATCGGGTTTTCACGCCCATATTTTGACCCTGATTTGATATAATTGGACTGTCTCTTCAATCCCTGTTAATATTGTGATCTCAAAGGAGTTTCAGCCACATAATTTAGTGACTCAGTGATACAGAAGCAGCACAGGTGTTTCCAAGAGGAGCTAATTGTTGGTAGCCATATTATCCCACACGATTTTCAGAATCTTTCGCTATGCTTCTATATAATATATATATATATATATATATATAGATATATATTCTGTATCAATTCATTGCAGTAAATTCATTTCAGAGAACCTCAAAATGAGCTCCTGGCCATCACCACCTACAGCAGCTCCTAGTCATTTTCTCTTCATAATTCTGTGATTACTTTGTTGTATGTAGAAAATTTTGATATGATAGGTTATTCATCCTCTTGTCAGGAATCAGACTCGTGTGATTCTTTTCTCATTGATTTTATGACTCAACTATTCTTTATATTTTCATGGTATTGAGTTATAAAGATGTTAATTTCTTCCTCTGGGTTTTGCATTCCTTCTTATGTGACTTTTGCAAGGTTGGAGGTATTGTATTGCTAGGATTGACCATTATGACGTTATCTCATTTGGAACCTTAATTAAAGGTCTGCATAATTTAGTCCTTGTTTGAAACAACAATTAGAGCCTTTAAGTTGTTTTGATTTACGGTATACGGAGTAAGTATGTAAGAAGTTGTTTTGATTTACGTGAATAAGCAATTTTGGGGTCCCAAATGTAATCCAAAACAAGCACAAGTTGCTAAACCATCCAAACGTTTGCTTCAACCAGCAATCCTAAGATCCTTTTGATTTTAGATGGATGGAAAAAAATCATTGGAAACGAATTCTAAATTATGTTGGCCTTTGAATTAATTTAAAATGGGTCTTTTTTTTTCCCCCACAGTGAATGAGAAGAATCTGGGCATTGATATGTTGAAAACCTAGCCTTGAAAATGGTTGAAGTTGTAATGGGGCCCAAAACATTGAATTCGAGGCATATGAGGACTTTGGTCCGTTTCTTTTTTCTTTTTTCTTTGTATTTTTGGGGCAAAGGAATTTGATCCTTCTCAATTAGCCTGTTTTTTTGTTGCAAAGTACAGCTTGTCTTTATCCACGTAATCCAGTCTTTATATATAAATATATCAAGGAAATTATTTGTTATTTGTTAGAAATGTCTGTTGTTGTTGTTGTTGTTTTTTTTTTTAAAAAAAAACACCTCTTTTAATCAGTATCCTTATTAATAAAAATTCCTTTTAATACATACAATAAATAGGATAGTTAGTGAAAGAAATTATATATATATATATATTATACAAGACGATAGGGGGGATTTAACCCAGAACCAGGTAAAAAATTAATCCCAATACCACTACACTATTAGTAGTGCTGGTAAGAAATTATAAATTTGGAAGATAGAATAGACTGAGATTTTATATATAAAATCAAAATAAACCTCTAATTACTTTTCTTTTCCACCAAAAGTTCCTTTTTAACTTTTGAGCCTGCTCCAAACTTTGAAATGCCACCTTAAATAATACAGTTGTAGTGAAAATGGAAAAGAATTAGAGGCGGCTTTATGTATATGTGTAATATCCCAAATTTTGGGTCTAAAGATTTGGAAATTGGTCTATATTTGGAAGACTACTAGACCCAGTATTTGAATGTGACAACTTTGGGATCAGTATATTTTGGGAGTATGAATAGTAATTTACTATTCACGTATACATTATGAAAATTTGGTCTGGATGACTATATGAGTAATTATTAGAATTCAAGGCTTATTCTCTCAATTATTAAGATAATAAATATTGGCTAAGGAACTTTAAAGTCAATATTTTATTGTTTAAAGGAGCTAATTGAGAAAGAAGTATCCTATATGGGATTGAGAACTTATCTCTGAAACTTATTTTGAATTTGTATCTTAGTATAGAAAAATACCAGGGTGCAAATAAAAGCCTTGCAGAGGACAAATATGGGTTATTTTTCAGTAGGCCCCACAACATAACACAACACACTCTCATTTCTCTTCACGCCTCACGCCGTTTGCTCGTCCGAACACACACCTCCATACTTCTCTTTGTTTGACAGCAAAATGGTACACATATACACACCACCCACTGTCCGATTCCCTTAAGGTTGTAGCAAAGATGTACACAACACACACATCTTCATGCGGCGGCCAACGTACACACGCATTCACACTTCAACCACTTTCATCATTATTCACCAAATCATACTCCACAACCTTGTATTTATCTCAGACAATGCACAATGGAGCAGACGCACACCCTCCTTCCCATTGCTTCAGCCAAAGCACAGAAGAGAGTGAGAAATAGAGAAAATGCAAAAGTTAGAAATGAGCTCATAACCAAGAACAAGAGAGGGCATCGGTGAAGGAAAACAAAGGCAAAAATAGCACTCACGTTGCATGCAAGTTTGAGTGTTGATTAGGTAAGTTCTTTGAGCCTTTTTCCTTCTAGTTTTCCATGGTCATAGGGTGCTGGGTTTGCTGTTTAATCAAGAAGAGGGAAACTGAAACGAAACACCTCTGTTTTTCAGATTGAAAACAGAGTGGTATTGTCTGAATCTGTTTTGTAGGTAAACGTTTGTGTTTTATCATGAAATTTTGGCAGTAATTAGTAGACATCTTAAGCTTTAAAATGAGCAAAAGAACAGCCAAAACGGACGTGTAGAATGGGAGTTATGATTTTTCAAAGTTGAACCATGAACACTGGAGAATTTCTGTTTCCAGAAATGAACAGTAATTTTCGGGCTTCATTTTGGAATGTGAAATCTTTGAGTTTGTCTCTGAAATTTTTACATGAGATAGTACTCTCCTTAAGGTTTAAAATGAGCTTTGAAACACCTAAAACGGAGGTCTATAACTCCAGTTATGATTTTCGGAAGTTGAGTTATGAATCTGGTAACGTTTTGGAAAGATACTGGAGACAGTTTTATGACGTTGCATTTCGGAAAAGGTAAACAATTCTTAAAAATTATGATACTTTCCAGTTGTTTAGTAGACATATAGAGGTTTAATTTGATAGGTAATACGTCTCCATTGGATCTATATTCAGGGAGATATGAATTTTTGAAGTTAAGCTTTGTTTCTGGAGTTACAATCTGAACATTGTTGAGAAAACTTAAAACTGGGAATGGTCCAGAGATTTTGAACTTGTGCCGTTATTTTTCCTTAAGAATAGACATATCAAGGGTTATGTGGAATTTTGCAGAACCTTATTTCGATTTTTGTGGAATTAATTAGGATTTTGCAAAGTTTGTTCAGGAAATCAGGGAAAAATCATGTTTTAGATTTAAGTAACATCCACTTTTTGAATTCTTGGGAATTATACAGTCATAAATCAATTTGATGGCTATTTTTATCTTAAACTAGACTTATAGAAATTTGAATAGAAATTTGAATCACCTCAATTGGAGATCTAGATAATTAGTTATGAATTTTCAAAGTTTAATGGAAATTCTGAGAATTTACAGTTACTATAGCAGTAGGGGTACTGTTATAATATACGGTATGGTGCTGTAGCAGTATACGGTTACTGTAGCAACCGAAAGAATTTTTCCCGAAATTGTGAAAAATGGTATTTAAGATAATACTTTGCAATTTAGAAAGGAAAAGTGTTGATGGATTGGGAAACCATGAGAAACATTAAAATAATTTATATAGTGATAGTATTGCTAAACGTGAAGAAGTGACTAATGACAATGATAAACGTTTTAGGCATACCTTGACACCTCTACTGATCCCAACATCATCAGACGAGTTAAGGATTCAAACTTGAGGTGGGTAACTGTTATCTTATTAGCATGTATGTATGTATTTCATGTATGATTGATCATGTTTGCTAGATAATTTTGCATGAGTGCATCCTAGCTATGGATTGAGGCTGCGGTCTCATAGGGCTGCGTGTCCTAAAGGGCTGAGGTCCTTTGCCGTTAACTGCGGTTACGGTGTGATTTGTTTACTGCGAATTTTTCTATGCTTATACATGTGTTATACTGCATTTACATTTCATATATGCATATGAGATTAACTGTTACCCCTGGGGTTCATTCATTTGAACTCCAGATCACATGAAAGAGACAGGTAGTGGATCGGGATCAAGAGGAAAGAAGCAGCTGTAAGGGTTCCAACAGAAGGGACTTATATATTATAATAAAATTTATGGTCCATATTATATTGTTTATCATTTGTCTACTCTGGATTATTGTATTAAGAACCCGCTGTGGGATAGATTTGAACCACGAATTATTTTCAATTTACTTATTTGATTTCGCAAATAAGTCGTCCAAACCACTTCGATGTCTGTGCGCTTACACTCTGATATATAAAGGCGTATTAAGGACAGGTGTTACAATTTTGGTATCAAAGCAGAGATTCTGGCATTTGGCTAGTATGCTCGAGTGAATAGTGAATAATACGTATACGTGAATAGTACCGTATACGTGAATAGTAACTAATTCTTAGAAAATCCTGAGTGACAAGAGTGAAAATTATGGAAATTATCTACTCAAAATTTAGAAGTCCAATCTTTATACTGGTCCTAACAATAAGTTAGAATGACTTGCTTAAGTTTGAATTTAATAGATAAAGTTGAGTTTGGCGGGAAAGCTTGAAAATCCTTATGAATCCTAGAATAGAGATTTCAAACATTAGCAAGAAGGCTAAGAAGAGTAGACTATATTATTTCAAGCATCGAGAACAACAGTTGGTACAATCCCACCGCAAGCTTCGACTATCTCAAGTTTAAGTCTATTAATTTCTTCCTGAGCGGCTGCTCTTGAGAGAGGACCATCAGGAGACATTGTTCTTCTCAATCTAGCTATTTGCTTCATAGTGCTTCGAATTTTTACATAAGGCCAATGCTTTATTCCTCCCCTATGGCATATTTTCATTAGAACATTTTTGCATAGACGAACTTGTTGAGCCGCTTCTTGTTGAGGTAAATGGAAGAAGTCTCTAAGATCATCTATTGACATTGATGCACCCCTAATATTTTGTTCAGCTCTTGATCGGTATGGATCACTAGGTGTGGGGACTGAAGGATTATTATTTACAACCACGAGCTCTTTTCCTTTATTGGATATATTTGTTGTATTGGTTGGAAATGAACTATTAGGGAGTTCATTTTGATTTTTAGTCCATTCCAAACCAACACAAAGGGCCTCATAGTAGGCTGATAGGGGATCTGACACCAGGACATACCCTAAAGAATTTTGATTCAAACAATAATTTTCTAGAAAATGTTTGACATCTTCTAAATTTTTCTTACCAAAGTCAAATACTTGAGGATTGGAAGAACCTCCTTGTATGTCCTGGTGAAAGACAGCGTGGCATATCATACCAATCCTCCCATGAACTTCAAGTTTATGGTATTGAAGTCCATTGGTATGAATGATCTCTCGTAGAACATGGCAGCAACCACATGAGAATGGGTTAAAGGTCTCAGCTAGGCTAGAAGCAGGATTCCTTGGTTGAGAAGGTACCGTGGACTCCATAAGATCTGCCATATTACGACATCTTTGGACAGGTCGCCTTGATGGACCTGCTTCAGATTCCTTTCTGGTAGTAGTCGTAAAAATAGAATCTTGTATCATTGGAGGAGGAGTAGGAACGTTAATCATTGGGGCAGATGAATGAACGTTCACACTTATGGGATTTTGGGGAAGTAAAGAAGAATAAGGGTATGATACATTGTTTGACAAGTCAGACAACATGTTAGTCTGATAGTCATGAAGTAAAGTTTCAAGAAAGAAAGGGTTGTATGAATCGGAAACTGGAATGAAGTTGCTTGAACCGGCCATGTATAAAGATAATATGGAAAAATATAGGGAAAGTTACGATCGGAGAGGAAATATGTATGTTGATGTGAAGCTTGAGAGGATGTGAAGCCTGAGAGAATGTGAAACAATTACTCATGCTTTACTCGGTTTATAGCTGGGCTAGTAACGTCTAGATTTTGTTAAGCAGCATTGGATTCTCATCTGTCGCTGGCTCATAATTGTGCAGACTTTGTTGTTATGCGGAAATTTTACGGCACCGCACCCTAATACAACCTAATGCACCCTAACCGCCCTTATAGGTCGAAACCTTTTTGAATTTTGGTGCAGGCGGTAATCGACACAACATTTATTGTTAGTCGTGTCTCAAAGAAATTAAGTTTGGACGTTTATACGTCACATGGTGATTACTTAATGACCGAATCTCCAGGAAATCCGATTTAGGTATGCAGCTGTTTTGAGATGTCGGGACAGACATTTGAAAATGGGATTCTGAGTGTAAGCGTGCTAAGGCGATAGTAATCTCGGATAAGGTGATTGTTGACAGAGTTTGAAATTTGAAACTTTTTGATTAAAGGTCGAGTACCTTGTAGAGAGAAAAATTGGTGATTGTTAGGGATGCTAAGAAAATGCTGATATGAATTCGTATAATTGAGGATATGCTTGAATATGGTCTAAGTTGAAATGTAACTAATGATTACCTTTGAGGTAGTATTAGAACTTTGTGATAATATTGACATTGTGAGAAGAGCCTTTGTATGTTTTGAGGATCAGATTAAGAATTGTGAATCACAATCCTAATATGTACAATAGGCAATATGATTTCTCAACTCAGTTGATATTGAGGTTCTAAAAGTCAAATTGTGAATTTGATGATTGTTATTTTGGGAATATCTGAGGATAATATTTGATTGTTGTAAGCTATGAATCTTGATAATTCTAGCATGTGTATTGAGTATGGTCGAGATTTCAAAAATGGATTGGTGAGCCTAAGAATTGTTTGGGTATCCAGAAGGTTGCCACCAACTGAATTTTTATCTAAGAATCAAACTTGATGATTGAGTGATTCTTTAGGTGTGTGAATCGACCAAAATAAAACCAGCTACTAGAATGTAGTACCAATGTATATGAATGGTTTGTGTAGCCAAGGATAAGGTTTGTTAGTGTTGACCATCTAAGAAATTAGTTGTCTGGTTCCTGGATATGTTTAAAGGTTGAATTCTTAAACTTGCCAATACACTCGCTAATTTTGTTGAAATTTGAACTTGTGAACTTTCGAAATTGAGTTTTCGAATGAAATGTTTTTCAACAAAATTTGAGACCAGTTTGAATGGTTGATTTGTGAAACATGTTGTCTCATAAAAAAAGGGTTTTGTTAGAACCTAAAATTTGAAATTGAGTTTTCAAATATGTTGTGGTAAAGGCAGTACGCAAAAATTGGAAGAGTTCGAAAACTGTTGTAGATGTACACGGTTTATTGGATCTTACCAGATGATTTATAATGTTTGAAATTGCTGGCCATTATTGAAAGTTCTTTCGAGGGGATTAGTTTTTGAAAAGCTGATTTTCGCACCAGCAGTGTATGCATCCAATCTGAGAAGTTTCGCCTTGTAGGGGCGTGTGTTTTGCCTTGTTTGGTTGGGACCCATGCAGACGTTTGGAGCAGGGCTCCTGGACATTGTCCTTTTTCCCGAGGAGGGATTCTGGTGGGGTGGCCCATTAATGTGCCAGTGTAGACACTGGGTCTCTTATGGGGGGGACGGAAATTTTCCCACATTGACCAACAAGTGCATTACCACTGCGGTGGTTTGTGAATGAAAGGATTGCGATATGCTGCTATACCGAAAGGTTGAAGTGGTGACGAGAGCTTTCAAATGTTGAATTTTTGAAAAGAATAATCCCACTCATAAATGTGTGTCGGTAGTAAAGTTCTTTTGAAACCAAACCGGCAGTGAATGTGTTTTCACGAATTTTTGTTGGCAGCAATTATGTTTGAAAATGTGATAGCACTATTACTTTTTGGTTTAGTGCGGATTGTGAAATGTACTGAGACCACAGAAAATTTTCGATGTGTGAAAATTTGTAAATGAGACAACAAAATAGTTTTTGGTAGCAATGACATGATTGTCGATGCTATTGTATTGAAAAGAGAAGCGGTGTAGTTGGAGTTTAAGACATAGGAACAGAAACTAATAGAGAATTTAAACCAGATGGGTCAAATAGTATTGGTCAACTACAATACTTTGAGAGCTTGAATGAAAGAAGCTCAGATGAAACAGATGAGCAGAGACTCAAGGCAGTAAGACTCGGTATGCAAGTTTGTATGGGGCAGAGTCCCTGAGCTGTAAGACCTATATGCCAAGTGTGGTATTTGTTGCTTTGCTTGGTGACTTTAGGCCAGTGTTGTATCTGGAGTAAATTTTGAGTCTGACAAAATATTTAGACTGTACAGAGTTGTAGTTGAGATGCCTATGGCAGAGGGTGATTCCCTAAGTAGTAAGGTTAGAATATCCAGTGCTGTGATGATTGAATGAGCCGGAAGGCTAGAATGAGATGAGTTGAGAGGCAAAATGTATCAGGTCGTGATGCCTGTGTAACCAAGCACTTGGAGAATGGACCAGAGAGTCATATATTTGAAAACTACATACTGGGATAGGATGAATGATTGTGTTACGTGAATAGTAAGCATGCATATAGAAGAATAGACTGAAAGTCTAAGGTGTTTTCTCTCAAGTTATACGTTCAAATTTCGAGGACGAAATTTATTAAACGGGGGGAGAAATGTAATATCCCAAATTTTGGGTCTAAAGATTTGGAAATTGGTCTATATTTGGAAGACTACTAGACCCAGTATTTGAATGTGACAACTTTGGGATCAGTATATTTTGGGAGTATGAATAGTAATTTACTATTCACGTATACATTATGAAAATTTGGTCTGGATGACTATATGAGTAATTATTAGAATTCAAGGCTTATTCTCTCAATTATTAAGATAATAAATATTGGCTAAGGAACTTTAAAGTCAATATTTTATTGTTTAAAGGAGCTAATTGAGAAAGAAGTATCCTATATGGGATTGAGAACTTATCTCTGAAACTTATTTTGAATTTGTATCTTAGTATAGAAAAATACCAGGGTGCAAATAAAAGCCTTGCAGAGGACAAATATGGGTTATTTTTCAGTAGGCCCCACAACATAACACAACACACTCTCATTTCTCTTCACGCCTCACGCCGTTTGCTCGTCCGAACACACACCTCCATACTTCTCTTTGTTTGACAGCAAAATGGTACACATATACACACCACCCACTGTCCGATTCCCTTAAGGTTGTAGCAAAGATGTACACAACACACACATCTTCATGCGGCGGCCAACGTACACACGCATTCACACTTCAACCACTTTCATCATTATTCACCAAATCATACTCCACAACCTTGTATTTATCTCAGACAATGCACAATGGAGCAGACGCACACCCTCCTTCCCATTGCTTCAGCCAAAGCACAGAAGAGAGTGAGAAATAGAGAAAATGCAAAAGTTAGAAATGAGCTCATAACCAAGAACAAGAGAGGGCATCGGTGAAGGAAAACAAAGGCAAAAATAGCACTCACGTTGCATGCAAGTTTGAGTGTTGATTAGGTAAGTTCTTTGAGCCTTTTTCCTTCTAGTTTTCCATGGTCATAGGGTGCTGGGTTTGCTGTTTAATCAAGAAGAGGGAAACTGAAACGAAACACCTCTGTTTTTCAGATTGAAAACAGAGTGGTATTGTCTGAATCTGTTTTGTAGGTAAACGTTTGTGTTTTATCATGAAATTTTGGCAGTAATTAGTAGACATCTTAAGCTTTAAAATGAGCAAAAGAACAGCCAAAACGGACGTGTAGAATGGGAGTTATGATTTTTCAAAGTTGAACCATGAACACTGGAGAATTTCTGTTTCCAGAAATGAACAGTAATTTTCGGGCTTCATTTTGGAATGTGAAATCTTTGAGTTTGTCTCTGAAATTTTTACATGAGATAGTACTCTCCTTAAGGTTTAAAATGAGCTTTGAAACACCTAAAACGGAGGTCTATAACTCCAGTTATGATTTTCGGAAGTTGAGTTATGAATCTGGTAACGTTTTGGAAAGATACTGGAGACAGTTTTATGACGTTGCATTTCGGAAAAGGTAAACAATTCTTAAAAATTATGATACTTTCCAGTTGTTTAGTAGACATATAGAGGTTTAATTTGATAGGTAATACGTCTCCATTGGATCTATATTCAGGGAGATATGAATTTTTGAAGTTAAGCTTTGTTTCTGGAGTTACAATCTGAACATTGTTGAGAAAACTTAAAACTGGGAATGGTCCAGAGATTTTGAACTTGTGCCGTTATTTTTCCTTAAGAATAGACATATCAAGGGTTATGTGGAATTTTGCAGAACCTTATTTCGATTTTTGTGGAATTAATTAGGATTTTGCAAAGTTTGTTCAGGAAATCAGGGAAAAATCATGTTTTAGATTTAAGTAACATCCACTTTTTGAATTCTTGGGAATTATACAGTCATAAATCAATTTGATGGCTATTTTTATCTTAAACTAGACTTATAGAAATTTGAATAGAAATTTGAATCACCTCAATTGGAGATCTAGATAATTAGTTATGAATTTTCAAAGTTTAATGGAAATTCTGAGAATTTACAGTTACTATAGCAGTAGGGGTACTGTTATAATATACGGTATGGTGCTGTAGCAGTATACGGTTACTGTAGCAACCGAAAGAATTTTTCCCGAAATTGTGAAAAATGGTATTTAAGATAATACTTTGCAATTTAGAAAGGAAAAGTGTTGATGGATTGGGAAACCATGAGAAACATTAAAATAATTTATATAGTGATAGTATTGCTAAACGTGAAGAAGTGACTAATGACAATGATAAACGTTTTAGGCATACCTTGACACCTCTACTGATCCCAACATCATCAGACGAGTTAAGGATTCAAACTTGAGGTGGGTAACTGTTATCTTATTAGCATGTATGTATGTATTTCATGTATGATTGATCATGTTTGCTAGATAATTTTGCATGAGTGCATCCTAGCTATGGATTGAGGCTGCGGTCTCATAGGGCTGCGTGTCCTAAAGGGCTGAGGTCCTTTGCCGTTAACTGCGGTTACGGTGTGATTTGTTTACTGCGAATTTTTCTATGCTTATACATGTGTTATACTGCATTTACATTTCATATATGCATATGAGATTAACTGTTACCCCTGGGGTTCATTCATTTGAACTCCAGATCACATGAAAGAGACAGGTAGTGGATCGGGATCAAGAGGAAAGAAGCAGCTGTAAGGGTTCCAACAGAAGGGACTTATATATTATAATAAAATTTATGGTCCATATTATATTGTTTATCATTTGTCTACTCTGGATTATTGTATTAAGAACCCGCTGTGGGATAGATTTGAACCACGAATTATTTTCAATTTACTTATTTGATTTCGCAAATAAGTCGTCCAAACCACTTCGATGTCTGTGCGCTTACACTCTGATATATAAAGGCGTATTAAGGACAGGTGTTACAATATGGAAATAATATTCTTGGTTAAGTTGGTCAACTTTAACTTCCTACTTATTGATATATTTCTATGCAACTCCTTCCTTTTGGTTCTAAATATAAGACATAATTAATTTTTTTTAGAAAGATTAATGAAGCTAAATAAATTATTTAATCATATGATATGTTGTGTATCATCAAATTATAAATCAGTTTATTAGTCAAATTAATTAGTTTGGATAAAAAATAAAAATACTCTAAAATAATTTAATTAGTTTCCTTAATTTTTTCAAAAAAAGTTAACTTTGTTTGGTATTTAGGACCAAAAATAGTACTCCCTCCGGTCCTAATTATAAGAAGTAGTTGACTTTTTTAGAGAAATTAAAGAAGCTAATTAAATTACTTTAAAGTTTTTTATTTTTATTGTTTTTCTTCAAACTTATTAGTTTAGCTAATAAACTAATATATAATCTAAGAATATTTAACATATGAAATGATTAAGTAACTTATTTAGTTTCCTTAATCTTTCTAAAAAAAGTCAACTAACTCTTATAATTAGAATCGGAGGTAGTATTAATTTTAGTCTTGGTTCATTGTAGAAAGGGCATATTAAATCTGAAAATGAACACAAATTTATAAGATGAGCCTTGGTGCATAGCAAAAGCGTACTTTAAAGAATTATCCCATCTACAATTGAGCCCTTGTTCATTGTAAAAATGCAGATTAAATAATTATTTTAAATGATTATATAAGAGAAGTACCATCGATATTGCTTATGCAATTTGGTTCATTGTAGGACGTCACATCCACGACAAATAACGGTTTGAAATGTAAATGGTGGATCTAAATATAAGATAAAATGATTTTTTTTTTGAGATTAAAGAAGTTAATTAAATTATTTTAGAGTATTTTTTTTCTCCAAACTAATTAGTTTGACTAATAAACTAATATATAATCTAAGAATACATAATATATTATATGATTAACTAATTTATTTAACTTCATTAATCTCTCTAAAATTAATAAACTTTGTTCTATATTTAGAATCAGATAGAGTAGTTAGTAAGATTTGGTAAAACTTCAATATGTGAGTAATTCAGTATAACAATCTTAAATTAGTGTTTATCACTTTAGAAAAATGAAAGGCATATAAATCTACCACGCAACAATGCCTTTAAGAGTTATCATTAAAATTAAATTGTTTAAGGGATTAGGATTACATATAATATATTTTATATATAACAACCTTATCAAAATTTATATAAAACTAACCTAAGACTCATGGGGATTAGGATTACCTATCAAAATTTACATAAAATTAACCTAAGACTCATGGTGATTAGAATTACCTGGTCTCCGTTTTGCTAACCTCCTAGAAGAATAATTGACGAGAGTACGGAACGAGGATGTAGCAGCGGAGAGGAAAAAAAAAAAAGCGGCGAAGAAAAGTATCGAGCGTTTTCTAGGTTTAAGCGGCCAGACTTAAGTTTATAATTAAAATTTAGGGTTTTAGCTATGGGCTGGGGCCTTTAATTATTCTCAATTAATAAATTAACAATCAAAATTCTAAACTTTTTCTATTATTACTATAATTATTGTCAATTAATAAATTGTAAAATAATACAAACATTATTAAATTCTAAATATTTATTTACGATATTATTGTTATCATCATCATCATTAATTATAATCCGGGGTATTACAATACATGTCCGATTATGTTGTTTATATATAACCTCCCTCCATGGCTCTCGATTAAATGGAAGTATATGATGTTGAAAATTCTAATCTTAGGGCCAACGCAACCAGGGAATAACATATATATATATACCTTATGCTACTAATTCAACACTTGAAGAAGTTTTAGGACAAAGGGGAGGCTATATAAGATTCTCACCAGAAAGAAACATTCAATATAAAGGTCATGTTGTTAGCACAATCAAAAAATTTCCTGCCTACTATAATTTGTTAGGGTACAACATGAAAGGCCACCTTGGATGCCCGATTTATGAAGAGGGTACATAGTCGATCAGGTTGAAGCATGGTATAAAGAATTCCTATACGGGATAACAAAGATGGTTGCAAAAGGATCATCCATATCGTCGTATGAGGAAATACTTCAATGAGAAATTAGAAGAAATGATGATGGGAGCAAGCACACCTATACGTACTTCAAAACTCCGAAGAGATTGACAAGTATGTAGATATTCATATGGATGAGCTTAGGAGGGACAACCCTAACAGAATACAAAGTTAGTATGCTAATGAACATAATAAACAATTCACGACACGGTTAAAGAAGCATGTGGATGACAAGTACATGTTGATCGTAATTCAGTTCCGGAGAAAGTACTATTTTTAGCACATGGTCCGAACATACATATGCTTTCTTTCTAAAGCTACATCATCAATAGATACACCTTCTACACTAAAGAGCAGAATACCCAAAGCAAAACGTAAAATAGTGTAGTAACTATTATTATTAACACCATGCATGTATCAAGTGCAAAAAATAATAACCCTATCTATGCCGATATGTCATACTTTAGGGTGGTTAAACACATATGGGAGTTGGATTACATAGGATTTCATATTCCAATTTTTGGTTACAAGTGGGTTGACAATAATAATACTTTGAAAATGGATGAGTTGGGTTGATAGATTGAATTTGAACAAGCAAGGGTTTTTTTTATTTAAGGCTTTCGTTTTGGCTTCTCAAGCTAAACAAGTGTTCTATGTTTCAAATCTTGCTCATAAAGAATGGTCTATTGTTTTATTGATCAAACAAAATAAATGAGGATTCAAGAGATGGATTCATTGAGGATGATCCTTTTCAAGAGTTGTCACTTGACACACAATTCAAAGAGAACAATGCTTTGTATGTTAGGTATGATCACATTGAAGGACTTTGGATATAAAAGAAGGGGAAGTTGCTTCACAGATTTAGAAAACAATTGTCATTAAAAATAGCATTAAAATCATTGAGATTATGAAGAAAAAGGGGCACTTGATCATATGTATATTCCCTTACATTTGATATATTCATGATTGTATAGATAGTATTTGATGATTTGTTTTAATTTGTTGGCACTTGTTGGCTAGAATTGGTTATTTTGTATATTTTGATACATCCAGCCAGAATTGGGTCGGTTTAGGTGTTGTGTGTGTGTGTGTTGTTTCTATAGGTTATTTTGCAGGGATTGAAAGTGGGCACCCCAATTCTTTTTTAAATAACAAATTGTCACATATACTTAACGGTTATTCGCAAAGACTATCAAATATTATACATATACAATAGCTTTTTTTAAATAACTTTCAAATAAACCCCTTTCTTTGGTGACAAATACTTTATCGCTCATCAATTTAGCCATTAAGTATTTTACAAAATATTTCATAGTTATTATTAAATAATTGTTAAATAAAGATTGTTATATTTAATCACCATTGTCTTGCAACTGTTAAATATGGTGCTTTATAGATAACGGTTGTATTTGAAAAAACCTTAAATATAGGCTCCAATATTTAACGGTTAAAACTCGTTATATATAAATATTTAGCACTTGTATATTTAACGATTGAATATCGGTAAAAAAATTAACCATTAAATATAGAGAAATTAAATCTATAGTAGTGAAACTAGACAAAGAATATAATGATAAAGAAGAATCTCGTTAATTAAAAAATATGTCCACACTTCTAGAAAAAAAAATGTTTTGAAGACTGTGGTATCTAACTATCTATATGTGATTTACCTTTCTTCCTTTAGTGAGGACCCCACCGTTATTTTACCTTGGACGCATTAACCATTTATATAGAGTATTAACTATTAAATATTATTAACTACTAACTAAGGTAAGTTGAATTTAGTGAGGACCCCACCGTCATTTTACCCTAGACGTACGTATTAACCATTTATATAGAGTATTAAGTATTAACTACTAACTAAGGGGTTGAATCTCTCTAATAACATTATGTGCATGCATTTGGAATTTCTCTTATTTCAAGACTTCACAATTAATCTTTTTCTAAATAGTTGACCACATGATTAAAAAAATTGTTTAGGGAGACAAAGAATTTAGGATTAATTTGGCCAATGAACTATTACCTTAGGAGCGCCTCAGACAAATAACTTTTAAGTGGACCAAAAATATAAAAAAAAACTTTTAATAATGTGCAGTTAGCATAAAAATAGAGTAAAATTTTTGTGCTGAGCACTCTTGGAGTAAAATTTTTTGGTGCTAACAAAGGCTGATTATTATTCATTTTAATCTGAGGTATATGCATGTTGGAACCAGTCACCTGTCTCATCTGAACCATTCATATAGGATCTAGATAGTTCAGATTTGATATATTTTTTTTAAAAAAATTATTTTAATAGGTAGAAAATCTAAATATAAATAATCTCTAAACTACTGTAATATTTTTTTTCAAAAAATGATTTTTTTAATTCAAAAATCATCAATTTAAAAAAAAATCAAATCTAGACTATCGACAAGCGTGCGATGCCTACTGTTTCATATTAATGTTACCTCTTGTCCTTTAATTGATTTATTGGAGTTGTTAAGAAAGTTAAATAAATTACTTAACCATTATATATATTATATATCATTATATTATATATTAGTTTATTATTAAGAAAAATTATTTTGAAGAAAGACAATAAATATAAATACTTTCATGTAATTTATTTAACTTCATTAATCTTTTAAAAAAAATCGATTTCTTCTTATATTAATAGGCTGAGGGAATATTGATTAACAAATCTTATTCTTATCTTATAAAGATCAGAATATCTGCATGAGGAGTTTCAAGTCTCAACCATAATAATTCAGCTAAGAAAACACACAAATTCAAAGGACGACGAAGCAATTCTCTGCTTGTAACTTTATTAATTCAACGTGTGAGTGTTTTTTTTTTTTTTTTGGTCGTTCGACTTCTTCTAAATACTTTAACTTGTCGGTTTTTCTACGTTAACTTCTGTTACACCATGAATCTAGAATTTCTTTTTCTCGAACATTATTATTATTTAATAATTTCAACATAAGGGCAAAAAACAAATAATTAACTACCTACCTGAGTTGGACCAAAAACAGTAGTTCTTTGTTAATAAATATTTGGTCGTCGCCCTTTCCATACAAAAATGTAATTATTCGATATTCCAATTATTTCAAGAAATAAATAAATAAAATTAACTCACAAAATAAAAACGAGTGCTTAAAATAATTTTGACAGGAGAGAATAATATTTAGAGTTAATATGTGTGTGTGTGTGTTAAATCTAACTTTGCATCCATGAAAAAAAAAAGAAAAGAAAAGAAACATACGCTACAAAGTATATATCTTAATAATAGACATACAACCTGTAGAATGTAAGATAGACCCAATTACCCAAAGGGACATATTTTTTGCCTTGGTAACTATTTTTATATGAGATTGCTCAACTTATTTTATTGCCTCTAAGAATATAGCAATTGACAGTTTATTTTAATAGAATTTTGAAGTTAAAAAATACGTACATGCATGTCCTCGAATATAAAGAAAATTAACTTGTTTGAATTTCTTGTACATTATATATAATTAAACTCCTTACTATTAATGCAATTAATGTCCCTAGTCCCTACTATATTTATAGGTTACTTAAATAATAACACGATTATTGCCCAAATTAGTAATTAAATTAATCACGGCCGTTGTTTTCCGTTGTTGTAACTTATAACATCATTATTAATTTTCCCTCTTCCACATATCATTATAAAATATTTTAAAAAAGAATAAGGGATCCTACCACGTTGTAAATATCTTATCATGTGGAAAACTGACCTTTACTTGTGTAGTTGTGTGTGTAATCAAAATTCGAAATTCTAACTTCGCAGCTGGAATTCAGACTTTGGTAAACATTTTTTTAAGGGAAAATTACGTGCATGTCCCAAGAATTAGAAATAAATACAATAAGATCCCTTGAAATTACCAAATTACACAGAAGTCCTTAGGAATTTTTTTGATATTATTTGTATTAATAACAAGAAATGCCAAATTTACAACATAAAATGTTATATTTACAACAAAATTTAAAAACCTGATCATTTACAACAGAAAAAACCATATTTACAATAGAAAGTACCATATTTATAACAATATTTAAACACCTAGATTTTATTTCAAACTTAAGTCCCTAAATGCACAGAGTTCATGTACAACAGAAAAATGCTAGATTTATAACAGGAAGTGCTATATTTACAATAAAATTTAAAATCTGACCATTTATAACAAAAAAAGTCATATTTATAACAGGAAATGCTATATTTACAACAGAATTTAAAAACCAGGATTTTGTTTCCATACAAATAATATCGAAAAAGTTCCTAGGGACTTTTTTGATATGTGAATTTTTATTGGGACTTTTTTGCTATTTTTTATGGTCCTTGGAACTTGGCTGTAATTTTCCCTTTTTTAATCAATTTTAATCTTCAAGTCCTCTCATAAATACTTTTCTTAATTCACAAAATTAATTAAGTACGGCATGCAATATTCAAAATGTTTGAGCAAAGTTCAGATTAATAAGTACTACTCTCTTTTCTGTAAAGTTATATAAATAACCGATTGAATTACATAGATTACGATGTAGGCTAAATTTAGTTAAATGTAATAAATATGTGAAAAATGTACACAATTTTTTCTAAATATATCATTATGTATAGATATACTTAAATTCGGTAAAATAAACATTATTTTGAATAAATATATTAAATAAAAAAATTAGATAATTAAAAGAATATTTTTGGGTGATCATGTCTTGTAGTTTTGATTTATAAGACAAAATTTTCCTTTCCATGGCAACTTAAGTTTTCTTTTTAAATTATTAATTATTATATGTAAATCAAGCAGTGCAATAATAAACCTTTTTTTTTTTTTTTAATTTTGTCAAATTAGAAGCGTTTAAATTTTGGACTTGATTTCTTTGATACGACTACATGCTAGAACTCATCATTTCCGTGGAACCAGAGCCAACCAAATTTGACTGCCATTTAATTATTATATATTATTATCAGTTAGAACTTGAATAAAAACAGACAACTATCATTCAATAATTTAATTTCCACGTTCTTTATTCATTGAATGTTGAAAAAAAAAAGGTTCAACAATGGCGCCTTCATAATCTTTTGTTTCAATTAATCAAGAACTGAACTTCTTATTTATTGGTTTTAAAAAAATAAGAGCGTGTGTTAATCATAACTTACAAAGGAATTCCCGAAAGAAAATCATTACTCCCACCGGTCCTAAGTATAAATAAAGTTGAATTTTTTAGAAATATTAAGTAAGCTTATTAAATTAATTTAATTAAAATATTTATATTTGTCATTTTTTTCTTTAAACTATTTAGCCTAATTTATTAGGCTAAATAGTTTAAATTTTATGCCACAAATTAATTAATTCCATTAGTCTTAGCCAATTTGTAGAACTTTAATTTGAGCGATGTCTTCTTTATTGGTACACATACCAAATCAATTGGCCTGAAAAATCTATATATCTATATATAATATAAAACACATATCAAGTCGTTAATTAGATTCACCCACGTATTAGTTTAATTAAACATATTGGGACACAAGTGGAGCTATAGCAGATATTGCATTATATTGTATTAATTATAGCTATAGCATATATTCAAAACCTGCACTGCCTCCCTTCTTAATACATGACATATTTTGAAAGTTATTAGTCTTAATTCTAAATCCAATATATATATATATTTTTAAATTTATCAATATTTTCCTAATTTGCCCATATTCATGCCCTTAACAATAATCAAAGAAGAGAGTGAATGAGGAATCAATGAAAATGAATAGAGTGTTTTAGCCAAACAAATCCGTATTAGCTAATTTAACTAATCTTCTTAATCTAATTAAATTAGGTAAATATGTCTTATATTAAAGATGGGAAGAAGTGTTATACCTCCCTTTGATCCTTATTATAAATTCATTTTTAACTAATTCTCACTATTTGTAAGAAATGACAGTCAAATCATTAAATATATTGTAAATCGATAAAATTTTTCAAGAGTACCCTTATTAAAATTCCCTCTCTACATTTAACATCATTCTCACCTCTCTTGTTTATCCTTTTCTAATGAGAATTAAATATGGGTAAAATTGGAAAAAGATTATTAATAACCTCTAAGTGGACTTAAATATTTAGGACTAAAAAATTCTTTCACAATGGACTTATATTTAGAGTAGCATATGCATGTTACCTCAAAACCTTTTAGCAAAACAAATTTAAAAGAGTTGTTATGTACACAGACACACATGTGTGTGTTTGATATGATATTTTGTCTGAAACATTATTTACTTTGTTTTTTCATTTTACCCCTCATTGAAGAGAAGTACTCCCTCTAGTCATTAATATATAGGAGCTGATAACTTATTTGCATATATGTTAAAAACTAGTTAAATTAGTTGTTTATAAAAAAATGTGTGTTGATTTTTCTTAAATATTCTCTTTACATTTTCATTAAAACTATTTCTTGATGAAAACTTCATTGATATGTGCAATCAATAAAGATAATTTGAGAAAACTTATAAATTCAAAAGACAAAGTGGATTGAGACATAATATTTAGTATCAAGGTAGATATTTTAACTGGTACTTATATTTAGGACAAAAAAAATACTTATTAACAAGATCAATCGTTTCCATTATTTGCTCATTTGTCTTAAGGCATGCCTTCTTTGGATTACAAGCTCATACCTCTTTCAATAATCTCAAATTAAAGGCAATCTTTGCAGATTACATATCTTAATCGAGCTTTCCTTCCTCTAAGTGGATTTAGCCAAGTGCCATCTAATATGATTTACCAAAAATTGAAATATAAATTTTTAATTACAAAATTAACCTTCCATACTGTTTAACAGTTAATTATGAAATTTGATGATATCTTTGTGTATATCTTGATAAAAAAAAATATTTATACACAACTCAATATTTTATGATATTATGATCTTTCGTAGACATTAGATTATTTTAAGAGTTACCCAAATAAAATAGCTTCTGATATCTATTAATAATTAGAAATATAGTCGATTAATTTCTATATTTTGATTCTTTTTTTAAAAAAAACATTAAAAACTATAATATATTTATTTTAAACATTTTTTTTTGGAAAAAAGCTTAACAAATGGGATACACCTAAAAAGAATGTTATAAAAATGAAAAAAGAAAACTAAAATTTAAAATTCTTAAACAACAAATTCCTAAATAAATTGTAATTCAATTTAAAAACGTAATTGAAGGGAACATCAATTGATAACTAATCTTGAAATAATTGAAATGGGGTTTGAGAAAATGTAGAGAGTTTGGTTAGAGCTAATTTCATAGTAATTAAAGATTTATATTTCAATTTTTGGTCCCTTAAACTAATTAAAATTTTTAAAGTTCTTGTTAATAAATATTTATTTTCCTTGGTCCTTCTCCCTCATTTTCCCTTGTAAAAATCTTATCATGTGGAGAACTAACCTTTTTTTTTAAAAAAAAAAAATTTATACACTGATAGGGCAAAACTTTAAGCCTAAAAAACTCCGCAAGTGCACAGGCCGTATCAAGTAATAAAGTGATGAGAAAAGTATCGTTCCCACGAAGACTTAGTATCACAACCTTTAGTTGAGCATTAATTTCACAATTTCGTTTAAGTTGAGGAAAACAAAAATTGAATTTAATTAAGAAAAAGAAATTAAAACTAAAATAAAAATAAGAAAAATACCACAATAATCAAATGAACAACCTAGAGTCACTAATCCCTTATTTGATTCTTAGATTTTATCCCCACTAAATTAACTTTGACTTAATCTAATCAGCTAATCTAGAGTATTAATGTTCATAAGTGCCTGTCGGTCCACTTATACACCTACCTCAAATAATTATGCAATGCCTCACATAATTAATTAAGATGCAATTCAAATCGGGCTCACTCTAATTTGATTATGCGGAGCTTCTAGGTATATGTCTATCCTAGACGCAAATTAGATTAAAACCTAACTTCACATTAAATTTAAATCTAATTCCACATTATTTAATCCCAAGGTCAATTTAAGATTTCCTTCGTCAAGTTCAATCCTAAATCCTCAAAACATGCTTAACGGTGGCCAATCACTAAGCAATAAATAATAAAAACAAGATTAAAATTAAACAAAACTAATGAGTGGGAACAATTTCTAAAACCCAAACAAGTTCATAGATTCTCTAGGTTGCAAAACCAACTAGCCACACATGGCTTTATTCAAATCCATAAAAAAAAGGAAAAAAAAGAAAAGAAAACTCAGGTTCAAAGAAGAAGAAGAGAGAAGAAAGAAGAAAGAAAATTTCTCTGTTGCCTCCACAGTCCTTTCGTCCTTCCGTGGAGATGATGAAGAGAATTGAAACGCTCGTCCTTTCGTGGAGATGATGAAGAGAATTGAAACGCTCAGCCTCCTCTGCTTTTTTGTTCCTTCTTGTTCTGTGCCTCCCGATCTTTCTGCTTTCGTCTTCTGTCTTCTTTTCTTCCGTTGCTTCCTCTTCCTCCTTATTTATAATAATTTAGGTCTTGCGTCATTGATTCTCCTTTTCTTATTACAAAGATATCTCATATCTTGTAATTTACTCCACCAGATCACACAATTGATTTTATTTCTATTTTTCTTGCGGGGACCATCAAGTTTGGCTGATTGCATATCCTCTTATTGCCTTTTCTACTTCATTCCAAATCAGCTAATATTTCCTGCACAATAAAAATAGGATATGAGTAGATTTTATGTCGATTTATTCTTTGATCCCAAGTTCCATGCAATTATAGAAACGTTCATAAAAGATAATTAAATAGGTATATAATAGCAATAATTCCAATTAAATCTCATAAAATATACACCTATTTAATCATAAAATATATACTCATCAAACACCCCCACACTTAAATATTTGCTTGTCCTCAAGCAAAAGAAAGATAATTCATTATCTGAAAAGAACATTGCCTATGAAATTCCTAAATAGAGAGCAATAAACCACCACACTTGGATCATATCATCAAATCTTATTTAAGTTAATGTCTTATAAAAAATAGGTCACTAAGCCAATTGAGTGTAACAATCTTTTAACATCCCATGATCAAAAGATCGGCAAACAATAAGTTCAACCATAATATTAGTAAAAGAATATTATGCTACTTAATTTCTCCAAAAAAATTCAAATGTCCCCACCAAACCAAGCTTTTCATTTAATTTATTAAGAATTCTCAGGTAGGAAATAACTCATTTTGCTTTTTTTTTTCCTTTCTTTTTTTTTCTTTTTTTTTTGTTTCTTGAGCCGTTGTAGGTCCCCTTTTGACACGACCCTGCACATGGGTGATACAGCACCGATTACTCAGTTACTCCAACAGGCACCTCAAGAGGCTTTTAGCCCAACTCATAACCCTCTTTGACTTTACCGTTTGACGCGAGTGCCAACATTGGTGATGAAGTGCCCCCGGTTACTAAGTAAGATCTAGAGAAGTCATTAGAGTTGTTTTTTTCTTTTTTCTCTTTTTTTTTTTGGATTTTTCCTGAGTTATTTCCCTACACAAAAGCTTTACTTGGTTAGCATAGATCATCATCTAATTTTCTAAAGAAATCATGTAGCAAAATATTCTTGAACTAATAATTTGTTGATCACATTACAAACTAATCCTTATTCTCATAGTCCATCTCAAAATTGCAAAAAAAGAAAAAAAAAACTCAAGGCTTAGAGACTTGGTTAAAACATTTTTTTTTCTATTTTAATTTTTGACTTGATAATATTCTCTAAGATGGGGAAAGCTCAAAATTAAAGTCAATCCTCTACAATGCAAAAATCTCAAATTAACAAAAATCTTTTCAATTGCATAAGGAGAAACATAATTCAAAGAAATTATATCATAACCAAAGAAATTATATCCCTCCCCCACAGTTAAATCAAACATTATTCTCAATGTTGCAAAAAATAAAGAGGGAAAGGAACTAATACTCCCCTAGTTTAGGCCTCTAACTCTGATGTGGAGTGCTAAAGCAAGACCTTGCAGCAACAAGAGAAGTGAACTTCTTCAAACTTGAATAAAACTGAAAGAATGAAAGGAAAATTAATAATAATAAAATATGCAAATAAAACCCTTGGGTTGCCTCCCAAGAAGTGCTAAATTTATAGTCTTTAGCCAGACTTCTGAAAACAAACCACTAATCATAAGTATCAAACACCATAATTACCTTGTCTTCATTCCTTTTCAAACAACAAGGCATCACACACAAAAATTGATCATTCAAGTTAATTACTTGTATTTCCTTAATCATAGACAATCTTGGATTACAAGCAATCATTGAATTCAAATTAAGCACAACATGTATATCTTTAAAAATAAATATAGGCACATCCAAGAATTTAGAGCATCCAATAAAATCAATTTGACTCTCATCAGTAAGAGTCAACACTTCAAGAGGAGGGTCATGAACAACAACAATTGGGACATCTACATCAATTGGATCACAATCCTTAGGCTCCACAGCCAGAACCTCATCTAGACATCCATTATTCTCATCTAACTCAATTTCAAACCCAAAATCACTTTCTATATTATCCATAATCTCATGTAATTCCATACCTTTAACTTCCTCACAATAATCATTATCAGTATAAGAAGTAGTCATCAGGTTTAAGGAATTATTTTGCATTATAGTCTCAAGGGTTGAAAAAATTTGACTCGCATTTATCTTCATATTTTGAAGATTTACCCCAATATCTTGAAGACTTACCCCAATTTCTTGGACACTTGAGTCAATGCTAGCGAGAATCTCCCTTTGCTCTCTACTAGATTTCTCTAATGCTTCCCCACACTCCTCAACTAATCTTTCCAAATTAGATTTTTCCCTGCACTCGATGGTGTGTTCTTCAACATACGGATAAGAGTAACAAGGAGGAGTATTTTCATTATAACAATAGACATGTGGATCCCTAAAATTATGTTACTCAAAACCTTCACTAGGAAAAAATGAGTTATCAAAACAAACTTGGTTCCTAGCGAAATCATCTCTCACAAAATGACTAGTTGTACTATATGGACAATGCTCAAATGAATGATTCCCTCCACAATAAACACAAGACATGCAAATATATTGAGAAGAATCAACATATGGATTACAACTATCATTTATGCTCCTTTTATTTTGCCTAGATTCATTCAAAGAATTTAATATAGCAATCAATCCATCTTGTATAGAAGACAAAGAATTCATCTCCTTTTCATTATTAAGATCAGTTGGTTGCCAATTGAAATCCATTTTTTTTCTAAAAAAATAAAATAAAATCTTACGAACTCAAATTTAAACTACCAATACTCAATCAATTCCAATTAAGACAGTTGTGGCACACAAGTCCCCGGCAACGGCGCCAAAAACTTGATAGGGCAAAACTTTAAGCCTAAAAAACTCTGCAAGTGCACAGGCCGTATCAAGTAATAAAGTGATGAGAAAAGTATCGTTCCCACGAAGACTTAGTATCACAACCTTTAGTTGAGCATTAATTTCACAATTTCGTTTAAGTTGAGGAAAACAAAAATTGAATTTAATTAAGAAAAAGAAATTAAAACTAAAATAAAAATAAGAAAAATACCACAATAATCAAATGAGCAACCTAGAGTCACTAATCCCTTATTTGATTCTTAGATTTTATCCCCACTAAATTAACTTTGACTTAATCTAATCAGCTAATCTAGAGTATTAATGTTCATAAGTGCCTGTCGGTCCACTTATACACCTACCTCAAATAATTATGCAATGCCTCACATAATTAATTAAGATGCAATTCAAATCGGGCTCACTCTAATTTGATTATGCGGAGCTTCTAGGTATATGTCTATCCTAGACGCAAATTAGATTAAAACCTAACTTCACATTAAATTTAAATCTAATTCCACATTATTTAATCCCAAGGTCAATTTAAGATTTCCTTCGTCAAGTTCAATCTTAAATCCTCAAAACATGCTTAACGGTGGCCAATCACTAAGCAATAAATAATAAAAACAAGATTAAATAAACTGATTAAAATTAAACAAAACTAATGAGTGTGAACAATTTCTAAAACCCAAACAAGTTCACAGATTCTCTAGGTTGCAAAACCAACTAGCCACACATGGTTTTATTCAAATCCATAAAAAAAAGGGAAAAAAAAGAAAAGAAAACTCAGGTTCAAAGAAGAAGAAGAGAGAAGAAAGAAAATTTCTCTGTCGCCTCCACAGTCCTTTTGTCCTTCCGTGGAGATGATGAAGAGAATTGAAACGCTCAGCCTCCTTTGCTCCTCTGCTTTTTCATTCCTTCTTGTTCTGTGCCTCCCGATCTTTCTGCTTTCGTCTTCCGTCTTCTTTTCTTCCATTGCTTTCTCTTCCTCCTGATTTATAATAATTTAGGTCTTACGTCATTGATTCTTCTTTTCTTATTACAAAGATATCTCATATCTTGTAATTTACTCCACCAGATCACACAATTGATTTTATTTCTATTTTTCTTGCAGGGACCATCAAGTTTGGCTGATTGCATATCCTCTTATTGCCTTTTTTACTTCATTCCAAATCAGCTAATATTTCCTGCACAATAAAAATAGGATATGAGTAGATTTTATGTCGATTTATTCTTTGATCCCAAGTTTCATGCAATTATAGAAACGTTCATAAAAGATAATTAAATAGGTATATAATAGCAATAATTCCAATTAAATCTCATCAAAAATATACACCTATTTAATCATAAAAAATATACTCATCATACACAGGGCAACCAAACATTAGACTAACTCATATCCTTGTTAAGCAATCTCGTGAGCTCAGAATCTGCGATTGGCAGGATGTGCACACCAGGCATCGCTGATAGTCCAGATTTAGCCAGGTGATCAGCTACAGTGTTTGCCCAGCGGCTAACGTGGCAGATCACAAAAATCCAATCCCGTTCAAGTATGCGACGAGTTTCTGCGATGAGGTCACGGTCTGCATGACCTTCATTAACCTCATTTTTCAACAGCTCCACGACTTTGGCAGAGTCAGATTCCAGTACCACCTTACGATAACCCAGCTCCCATGCCAGCTTCAATCCATGTAAGCATCCCCATAGCTCAGCTGAAAGACAATCACTATCCATACCCTTGAACATAAAACCTTTGAGGAATTGACTATGTTCATCTCTAAAGACTCCACCACTCGATATACTGGAATCCAAGTGAGAAAATTCCCCATCTGAGTTGATCTTGATCCATCCCGCAAGAGGTGGCTTCCACTTGCAACCATGGTCTTCTAGAGGGGAGTGGCCAGCCATCCGCATTCCAATCCGAGAGTAAGCGTCCTGCAAACTATTGACAGTGGCATTAACGCTGGCTTGCAGAGATGCGTTCGAGATTCTCTTCCTTTCAAACACAAGAATGTTACGCCTTCTCCATAGCCACTAACATAGGAGAATAAATTGTTGTTGCCATGTCTCGGGCCGAGAACTCCTTCCACTGTATGAGATATTCCAGTGGAACCAGTGGTCAACGTTCAAGGAGCTGAACTTTGACCATAGTCGATGGGGGACAAGATTTTTCCAGAGAGCGAGAGTCTCAGGGCAATCTCTAAGGACATAGAGAATCGATTCCAAGTCTGCTGCACACGCAGGGCATTTGGCATCACTACACAGTCCTCTTTTAAACCTTGAGTTATTAGTAAGCAAGCGCTTATGTAAAGCAAGCCAAGCGAAGAATTTACACCGTTCTGGCACCTTTGCTTTCCAGATTTTTCCCCATATAGGATTCGGATGCACTATATCCTCGTTTAAAGAGTCATACGCTAACCGAATTGAGAAGTTACCATTTTTTGTCTATTTCCAGCGAATGTATCCTGATGGCAAGATCTCAGCACCATTCTGTACATTACTCCATGTTCGTTTAATTCCACTCCATAAATTCGAACCCAGTTTATGCATATCAATTTTTGGTAGTAGATCCCACAATTATACTTAGTCCGAATCACTTTGACCCACAGATCATTTCGTCTAGTTGCGAGACCCCATCCTATTTTCATGAGAAAAGCCTGGTTATGAAATTTGGCATGTCGGAGACCCAAGCCTCCTCTCACCTTCGGCTTACAAATGGCATCCCAATCAACTAAAGGGATTTTCTGATGATCTTCTGAGGAACCCCATAAGAATCTTTGATTACATTTATCCAAAGTCTCATAGGTGCTCATAGGTAGTGTTGATGTTTGCATTACATACCCTGGAATGGCCATGGTCACCGATGAGATGAGAGTGGAGCGTCCTGTTGAAGAGAAAGACTTTGGCTTCCACGTTGAAAGTCTTGTTTTCACCTTATCCATCACGTAATGGTAGGACATTATCTTATCCCCCATGTCATCTTATCGTACTTATAATGTCATTGTGTGTGTAATCAAAAGTCGAAATTCTCACTTCGCAGCTGGAATTCAGACTTTGGTGAACATTTTAAAATCAATTTTAATCTTCAAGTCCTCTCATAAATACTTGTCATAATTCACAAAACTAATTAAGTACGGCATGCAATATTCAAAATGTTCGAGCATAGTTAAGACTTAAGATTATAAGTACTCCTGAGTCCTGTCTTTTCTGTAAGTTATATAAATAACCGATTGAATTAAATAGATTAAGATGTAGGCTAAATTTATTTAGTTACATGTAATAAATATGTGAAAAATGTATATAATTTTTTCTAAATATATCCTTATGTATACAGACTAGAGAGTAGAAAAATAATTAATGCAGGGATATATAATCAACTAGGAATAAAAATGAAAATAATATGCATTGAAATTTTAGTCACTTTTTAGGTGTAGTGTAACTTATAAAAACGACCTCACTTATTCAAAAAATCGTAACTAAGAAAAACAAGAGATAATGAAATGGTTTTCAGATTATCCCCAGTAATTGCTTAACAATATGGCTGTATATTTAATAACGTTAATTTGATTAAAAAATAAAAAATAAATTTGTAATAAATGCAAGGGAGTAGTGAAATTTCCTTAACAATTAATTGTTTCTTGTCAAAAGGTCAGAGGAGTACCATTCCAGTCCTTATTAGTTATTACCAGTGTTTTCAACAAATTATCATGTATACTAAAGAAAAAAACAGTCAAGTCATTAAATGTCCTAATTATATAAGATTTTTTTTTTTTTTTTTAAATTTACAGATTACTCTCACGTCTTTTTCCATTTCCAACCAAAATAAAATACGAGCAAAATTAGAAAAACCGTCATATATAACCATTTAAGTAGACTTATATTTAAAATTATAAATTTCTTTTAATAGAGACGAGACTTATGATAAGAACGGGAGTGGCCACATATATGTCAGAAAGCTTGTATTTCTTAATCACTGAGTGTAAATATAGACACACTCACACACCCCCACACACATTCAAGGACATATTATTGAAAAAACTTGAATAGAGGCAAACCTCGTAAAAATATGAGCTCCACCAAAATCAATCACCTCGTTGATACGAAATCCATTAATGGAGAAGATGCTTGTCTTGAAGCCATGATTCTGAGTGCAGGTCAGGTAAACGCTGCGGTTTTGAACGCAGCAATAGAACTAAAGCTCTTTGACATTATTTCACAATCAAAAGCAGATGACGACGATGGTTATGTTTCACCCGACATCGCTTCCAGACTCATCACCTCCCAGAAGGGCAACTCCAACGACGTAATCTCCGGCAGGCTCGACCGGATGCTCCGCTTGCTGGTGGCTCACTCTCTCCTCACCTCCTCCGTGAGAACCACCGCGGACGGTGTAACACCACAATTTTAATACCCAAAAACTCGGTCAAAATATTGAAAATACCTTCAAAAGAGTTCAACAATATCCAAATCCTTTTACAATGTTACCATTTCGAATAAAACCCGTAATACATAATCAGAATAAATTTCAGAAAATATTTCAGAGTTCAATACAAAACGGAAGTCTTAGGTTCATGGCAAATAAAATGACATAACATAATCTATTGGAGATCAAAAGAGCTTCCAGAGCTCACTCCATAGGTGCCTTCCCTTGCTCTCTACTAGAATAATCACCTGAAAAATGTTAATGTGGGATGAGATTCCACGTCTCAGTAACTACTGAATATTTCTACCTTACACGAGCAAATTACATATGACAAAAATAAAAGGTAATATAATGTGAATTTAATATACTCAGATATTTTTAGATATACCGTTGTTCACATCAAATGCCTTTACAAAATACTCATCATTCTTTATTGAATAATTCAGAAATGCACTATGCAGTATGCAGCCTCCCTTATATCCCCTTCCAACCGTATACCGCTGACGAACCATAGGCTAACATATAGTCCAATAGAAACTCATTCATTTGACTGGATGGTTTCAAGCTTACCAAAACTTAAGATACACCCGGCCAAAGGTATAGAGCTTAAATCTGGACTATGGCTCCCCTCCTTTAAAATAACAACTAAGGAGGTGTCACATGTCCCACATCTCCAATGAAATCCCGGCCAGAGGAAAACATGGAAGATGGGGCCCTGAAAAGTACCATCCACTGTGCACCGAGTGGTGGCATAAACAATTCTTATCATTCAATTCCCTCCTTACTCCACCCATCACATTACAACCGCCATGATGAATGTATTTACTCAAAAATAATGCATTATTATACCATTATATACATTGATATGCGTATTTATGAATAGTAAAATACTATGCGTATCTGTGAATAGTAAAATACGGTATATACATGAATAGTAAAATGAGTAGTAAATACGGTATACGTGAATAGTAACATGAATAGTAAATACGGTATACGTGAATAGTAACATGAATAGTAAATACGGTATACGTGAATAGTAAAAATGAATAGTAAATACGGTATACGTGAATAGTAAAATGAATAGTAAATACAGTATATGTGAATAGTAAAATGAATAGTAAATACGGTATATGTGAATAGTAACGTACGTATAAATAGTACCTCTACAGATTTGCAAGTCAAAGTTCCCACACCAGATCTTAAAACCATAAATATTTTCTAAATATTCTTGCCAAAATAGTAAACAAACAAATTTATAATCATACATAATTCACAAGTATAAGGAAGAATATTCAGAGTTACCTGTTACTTGCTAATACCCGAATCACCAACCAGCTATTATAACTCTCAAGCAAATATCTCTACTCTCTCTCTCTCTCTCTCTCTCTACCTCTCTCTATGGCTCTTAGAAGTTGTGAAGAATGAAATGAAATGGAAGGTCTATTTATAGTTGGAAAATGGGTCCTTAAGTGTAATTTTCGTCTCTGGGTCGTTCTACGTAATTTTCCCCGTGACAAATTTTCAAACCTCCCGTGACTCTTCTGTGGAAATAATTTTTCGTGGGTCCCACATGAATAGTAAATAATATTATATTATAATAATATAATATTATTATTCAAATAGTAAATTACTATTACGTGGGTCCCGCTGACAAAATTTTCAAACTTCACGAGAGTTTTGTGTCGGGAGAGAATTATTTTGGTTGTGGGTCCCGCATGAATAGTAAATACGTATTTAGGAATAGTAAATACCGTATTTTTAAATAGTAAATACGTATTTGTGAATAGTGAACACTATTCATATTTCACAAATTTCAAGTATTAAATACGTATTTGCGAATAACATATATATATATATATATATTTTTAAATACGTATTTGTAAATAGTAAAAACGTATACGTGAATAGTAAATACTATTCACGGGGCCCACAAAATACTGATTTCAAATTTATCACTTTCCAAAAATAGAGCCTACTAGTCTTCCCAAAATAGGTTTATGTTCAAGATATTAGATTCAAAATTCAGGATGTTACATTTCTCCCCTCCTAAAAGAAAATTTTGTCCTCAAAATTTCGCTATAATAAGAATTCTAACCTATTTAAATAAATGAGGATAGGTTTGTCGCATGCTCTCCTCCGTTTCCCAAGTAGCATCTCCGGGAGCCATTCCTTTCCACTCGACCTTTACAAGTCTAATAGTCTTGTTTCGTAATCTCTTGTCTCTTGCATCAACAATGTAATATCCCGAATTTTGGGTCTAAAGATTTGGAAATTAGTCTATATTTGGAAGACTACTAGACCCAGTATTTAAATGTGACAAATTTGGGATTAGTATATTTTGGGACTATGAATAGTAATTTACTATTCACATGTACGTTTTTACTATTCACGTATACATTATGAAATTTGGTCTGAAGGACTATATGAGTAATTATTGGAATTAAGGATTTAATTTCCAATACTTATTTAATATTTGCAAATAAATATTAAATGGTAGTTGGATATTGGTAAATAAGTATAAAGTGGTTGAAGTATGAAATGGTATTTGATTTCCTCATACACAACATCTACCACCCTCTTACAATGACCTTTGGCCAACATATGGAAAATTGGAGAATGTGTATGGAAAATTGGAGAATGTGTGCCGTAGGAATTCAAGAATTAGTGTAGGATGGGTATTATTTTAATTAGTCATCTTTCCACATCATTTTTCCATCTTTACACCTCAATTAAAGAGGAAGCAAATTGGTACATGATGTACACATATACTCCCTACCTTCTTGCCAAACGCACAGCATACACACACACAAATTCTTCACCCACTTTTATATTTATTCTCCAACCTTCCACCAAACATACCAACACTCCACCAAATGATACGTATACCACACCTTCTCATTTTTGGCAATTATAAATAGAGGACACACTTTCCCATTGTTGTATGCATGTCGTCCAACAAAGAAAGAAAATATTGGAAAGCCGAAAGAGAGAAAAATAGTGGAGAAACCAAAAGAGAGAGAGAGGACAATGGAAATTGAGAAAGTATTCGGTGAAGACAAGAAGGTTAAATGCAATTGACTTTTGGGCTTAGGTAAGGATTTTAATACCTCTCTCATATTTATTTCAGTTGTATAATGTTATTTTTGAGGATTAAAAGCTTACCGGAAAATAAGAGTTTTCATAAGAATTTTCTGTCACCGTATAAGACAGTGTTATTTTGAGATGTTTTTCTGGACAGTGTTCACATTTTTAAAATCTGGGAATAAACGGCATGTGATAAAATTATGAAATTTTCCAGATATAAAGTAGACATCTAGGGCTTTCCGTTGATATATAATTTGTAACGTTTTGAGCTCTGGACAAGGAGATCATAATTTTTGAAGTTAAGCTTTGTTTACTGGATTTAAATCTGAGCAGTGTTTGGAAACGGAAAATCTGGGAATGACTCATGAATTTCGAGTTAAAGCCGTTATTTTTCCTTGAAAATAGACATATCAAGGGTTATGTGGAATTTTACAGCACCTCATTCGGAGTTTTGTAGAATTAATTATGATTTTTCAAAGTTAGAGAAAAATCTGGGCAAAATGCTGGAAATTCCGTTTTTGAAGAAATGTAAGGGTAAAATGGTCAATGCTGATATAAATAACCCTTAGAGCATTATTCTAAGTGATACGGTAATATGTTAGGATGTCCGGGAAGTTTGGAGTCGGATTCAAAGGACGGGCATATTACTATTCATGAATAGTGACGTATACATGAATAGTAAACTACTATTCACGTGGAAGGAAGGTACGTTCGCGTACAGTAACGTTAACTCTTATTAGCATGTATGTATGTAATTATGTATGACTGATCATGTTTGCTAGATAATTTGCATGTTTATTTCCTAGCTATGGATTTGAGGCTGCGGTCTCATGGGGCTGCGTGTCCTAAAGGGCTGAGGTCCTTGGCCGTTAACTGCGGTTACGGTGCGACTTGTTTACTGTAAATTATTCTATGCTTTTACATGTGTTATACTGCATTTACATTTCATATTTGCAAATAAGGTTATCTGTTACCTGAGATTCAATGTGTATTGAATCTTAGATTTGGCAAAAGCTTCAAGAAGAGAAGCTAGATGAAAGAAGGAACTATTCAAGGAAGTACGTGAAATGTCACCAGACAGAACGAAGTTCGGAAGAAAGACTAGTTCTGGAAAGAATATTCGTTCGAGATTTTTAATATGCCAGCTTAAGTTTGGGCATTGTATCGGATACTCATTATCCAAACGATAATGTATGCTCTATCATCCGCATTACTCTGATTTGACAATACCGTATTCCTCAGTACTATGTGTTTATGAACACAATAAGTGGTATGGAAATTGGGGTGTTACAATTTTGGTATCAGAGCAGAGATTCTGGCATTTGGCTAGTATGCTCGAGTGAATAGTGAATAATACGTATACGTGAATAGTACCGTATACGTGAATAGTAACTAATTCTTAGAAAATCCTGAGTGACAAGAGTGAAAATTATGGAAATTATCTACTCAAAATTTAGAAGTCCAATCTTTATACTGGTCCTAACAATAAGTTAGAATGACTTGCTTAAGTTTGAATTTAATAGATAAAGTTGAGTTTGGCAGAAAAGCTTGAAAATCCTTATGAATCCTAGAATAGAGATTACAAACATTAGCAAGAAGGCTAAGAAGAGTAGACTATATTATTTCAAGCATCGAGAACAACAGTTGGTACAATGCCACCGCAAGCTTCGACTATCTCAAGTTTAAGTCTATTAATTTCTTCCTGAGCGGCTGCTCTTGAGAGAGGACCATCAGGAGACATTGTTCTTCTCAATCTAGCTATTTGCTTCATAGTGCTTCGAATTTTTACATAAGGCCAATGCTTTATTCCTCCCCTATGGCATATTTTCATTAGAACATTTTTGCATAGACGAACTTGTTGAGCCGCTTCTTGTTGAGGTAAATGGAAGAAGTCTCTAAGATCATCTATTGACATTGATGCACCCCTAATATTTTGTTCAGCTCTTGATCGGTATGGATTACTAGGTATGGGGACTGAAGGATTATTATTTACAACCACGAGCTCTTTTCCTTTATTGGATATATTTGTTGTATTGGTTGGAAATGAACTATTAGGGAGTTCATTTTGATTTTTAGTCCATTCCAAACCAACACAAAGGGCCTCATAGTAGGCTGATAGGGGATCTGACACCAGGACATACCCTAAAGAATTTTGATTCAAACAATAATTTTCTAGAAAATGTTTGACATCTTCTAAATTTTTCTTACCAAAGTCAAATACTTGAGGACTAGAAGAACCTCCTTGTACGTCCTGGTGAAAGACAGCGTGGCATATCATACCAATCCTCCCATGAACTTCAAGTTTATGGTATTGAAGTCCATTGGTATGAATGATCTCTCGTAGAACATGGCAGCAACCACATGAAAATGGATTAGTAGTCTCAGTCAAGCTAGAACCAGTATTCCTTGGTTGAGAAGGTACCGTGGACTCCATAAGATCTGCCCTATTACGACATCTTTGGACAGGTCGCCTTGATGGACCTGCTTCAGATTCCTTTCTGTTAGTAGTCGTAAAAATAGAATCTTGTATCCTTGTTGGAGGAGTAGGAACGTTAATCATTGGGGTAGATGAATGAACGTTCACACTTACGGGATTTTGGGGAAGTAAAGAAGAATAAGGGTATGATACATTGTTTGACAAGTCAGACAACATGTTAGTCTGATAGTCATGAAGTAAAGTTTCAAGAAAGAAAGGGTTGTATGAATCGGAAACTGGAATGAAGTTGCTTGAACCGGCCATGTTTAAAGATAATGTGGAAGAATATAGAGAAAGTTACGATGGAGAAGAAATGTGTATGTTGATGTGAAGCTTGAGAGGATGTGAAGCCTGAGAGAATGTGAAACAATTACTCTTGCTTTACTCGGTTTATAGCTGGGCTAGTAACGTCTAGATTTTGCTAAGCAGCATTGGATTCTCATCTGTCGCTGGCTCATAATTGTGCAGACTTTGTTGTTATGCGGAAATTTTATGGCACCGCACCCTAATACAACCTAATGCACCCTAACCACCCTTATAGGTCGAAACCTTTTTGAATTTTGGTGCAGGCGGTAATCGACACAACATTTATTGTTAGTCATGTCTCAAGGAAATTAAGTTTGGACGTTTATAAGTCACATGGTGATTACTTAATGACCAAATCTCCAGGAAATCCGATTTAGGTATGCAGCTGTTTTGAGATGTCGGGACAGACATTTGAAAATGGGATTCTGAGTGTAAGCGTGCTAAGGCGATAGTAATCTCGGATAAGGTGATTGTTGACAGAGTTTGAAATTTGAAACTTTTTGATTAAAGGTCGAGTACCTTGTAGAGAGAAAAATTGGTGATCTTTAGGGATGCTAAGAAAAAGCTGATATGAATTCGTATAATTGAGGATATGCTTGAATATGGTCTAAGTTGAAATGTAACTAATGATTGCCTTTGAGGTAGTATTAGAACTTTGTGATAATATTGACATTGTGAGAAGAGCCTTTGTATGTTTTGAGGATCAGATTAAGAATTGTGAATCACAGTCCTAATATGTACAATAGGCAATATGATTTCTTAGCTCAGTTGATATTGAGGTTCTAAAAGTCAAATTGTGAATTTGATGATTGTTATTTTGGGAATATCTGAGGATAACATTTGATTGTTGTAAGCTATGAATCTTGATAATTCTAGCATGTGTATTGAGTATGGTCGAGATTTCAAAAATGGATTGGTGAGCCTAAGAATTGTTTGGGTATCCAGAAGGTTGCCACCAACTGAATTTTGATCTAAGAATCAAACTTGATGATTGAGTGATTCTATAGGTGTGTGAATCGACCAAAATAAAATGAGCTACTAGAATGTAGTACCAATGTATATGAATGGTTTGTGTAGCCAAGGATAAGGTTTGTTAGTGTTGACCATTTAAGAAATTAGTTGTCTGGTTCCTGGATATGTTTAAAGGTTGAATTCTTAAACTTGCCAATACACCCGCTGATTTTGTTGAAATTTGAACTTGTGAACTTTCGAAATTGAGTTTTCGAATGAAATGTTTTTCAACAAAATTTGAGACCAGTTTGAATGGTTGATTTGTGAAACATGTTGTCTCATTTAAAAAGGGTTTTGTTAGAACCTAAAATTTGAAATTGAGTTTTCAAATATGTTGTGGTAAAGGCAGTACGCACAAAAACTGGAAGAGTCCGAAAACTGTTGTAGATGTACACGGTTTATTGGATCTTATCAGATGTTTTATAATGTTTGAAATTGCTGGCCATTATTGAAAGTTCTTTCGAGGGGATTAGTTTTTGAAAAGCTGATTTTCGCACCAGCAGTGTATGCATCCAATCTGAGAAGTTTCGCCTTGTAGGGGCGTGTGTTTTGCCTTGTTTGGTTGGGACCCATGCAGACGTTTGGAGCAGGGCTCCTGGACATTGTCCTTTTTCCCGAGGAGGGATTCTGGTGGGGTGGCCCATTAATGTGCCAGTGCAGACACTGGGTCTCTTATGGGGGGACGGAAATTTTCCCACATTGACCAACAAGTGCATTACCACTGCGGTGGTTTGTGTATGAAAGGATTGCGATATGCTGCTATACCGAAAGGTTGAAGTGGTGACGAGAGCTTTCAAATGTTGAATTTGTGAAAAGAATAATCCCACTCATAAATGTGTGTCGGTAGTAAAGTTCTTTTGAAACCGAACCGGCAGTGAATGTGTTTTCACTAATTTTTGTGGACAGCAATTATGTTTGAAAATGTGATAGCACTATTACTTTTTGGTTTAGTGCGGATTGTGAAATGTACTGAGACCACGGAAAATTTTCAATGTGTGAAAATTTGAAAACGAGACAACAAAATAGTTTTTGGTAGCAATGACATGATTGTCGATGCTATTGTATTGAAAAGAAAAGCGGTGTAGTTGGAGTTTAAGATATAGGAACAGAAACTAATAGAGAATTTAAACCAGATGGGTCAGATAGTAGTGGTCAGCTACAATACTTTGAGAGCTTGAATGAAAGAAGCTCAGATGAAACAGATGAGCAGAACTCAAGGCAGTAAGACTCGGTATGCAAGTTTGCATGGGGTAGAGTCCCTGAGCCGTAAGACCTATATATTAAGTGTGGTATTTGTTGCTTTGCATGGCGACTTTAGGCCAGTGTTGTATCTGGAGTAAATTTTGAGACTGACAAAATATTTAGACTGTACAGAGTTGTAGTTGAAATGTCTATGGCTGAGGGTGATTCCCTAAGCAGTAAGATCAGAATATCCAGTGCTGTGATAATTGAATGAGCCGGAAGGCTAGAATGAGATAAGCTGAGAGGCAAAATGTATCAGGTTGTGATGCCTGTGTAACCAAGCACTTGGAGAATGGACCAGAGAGTATATATTTGAAAACTACATACTGGGATAGGATGAATGATTGTGTTACGTGAATAGTAAGCATGCATATGGAAGAATAGACTGAAAGTCTAAGGTGTTTTCTCTCAGGTTGTACGTTCAAATTTCGAGGACGAAATTTATTGAACGGGGGGAGAAATGTAATATCCCGAATTTTGGGTCTAAAGATTTGGAAATTAGTCTATATTTGGAAGACTACTAGACCCAGTATTTAAATGTGACAAATTTGGGATTAGTATATTTTGGGACTATGAATAGTAATTTACTATTCACATGTACGTTTTTACTATTCACGTATACATTATGAAATTTGGTCTGAAGGACTATATGAGTAATTATTGGAATTAAGGATTTAATTTCCAATACTTATTTAATATTTGCAAATAAATATTAAATGGTAGTTGGATATTGGTAAATAAGTATAAAGTGGTTGAAGTATGAAATGGTATTTGATTTCCTCATACACAACATCTACCACCCTCTTACAATGACCTTTGGCCAACATATGGAAAATTGGAGAATGTGTATGGAAAATTGGAGAATGTGTGCCGTAGGAATTCAAGAATTAGTGTAGGATGGGTATTATTTTAATTAGTCATCTTTCCACATCATTTTTCCATCTTTACACCTCAATTAAAGAGGAAGCAAATTGGTACATGATGTACACATATACTCCCTACCTTCTTGCCAAACGCACAGCATACACACACACAAATTCTTCACCCACTTTTATATTTATTCTCCAACCTTCCACCAAACATACCAACACTCCACCAAATGATACGTATACCACACCTTCTCATTTTTGGCAATTATAAATAGAGGACACACTTTCCCATTGTTGTATGCATGTCGTCCAACAAAGAAAGAAAATATTGGAAAGCCGAAAGAGAGAAAAATAGTGGAGAAACCAAAAGAGAGAGAGAGGACAATGGAAATTGAGAAAGTATTCGGTGAAGACAAGAAGGTTAAATGCAATTGACTTTTGGGCTTAGGTAAGGATTTTAATACCTCTCTCATATTTATTTCAGTTGTATAATGTTATTTTTGAGGATTAAAAGCTTACCGGAAAATAAGAGTTTTCATAAGAATTTTCTGTCACCGTATAAGACAGTGTTATTTTGAGATGTTTTTCTGGACAGTGTTCACATTTTTAAAATCTGGGAATAAACGGCATGTGATAAAATTATGAAATTTTCCAGATATAAAGTAGACATCTAGGGCTTTCCGTTGATATATAATTTGTAACGTTTTGAGCTCTGGACAAGGAGATCATAATTTTTGAAGTTAAGCTTTGTTTACTGGATTTAAATCTGAGCAGTGTTTGGAAACGGAAAATCTGGGAATGACTCATGAATTTCGAGTTAAAGCCGTTATTTTTCCTTGAAAATAGACATATCAAGGGTTATGTGGAATTTTACAGCACCTCATTCGGAGTTTTGTAGAATTAATTATGATTTTTCAAAGTTAGAGAAAAATCTGGGCAAAATGCTGGAAATTCCGTTTTTGAAGAAATGTAAGGGTAAAATGGTCAATGCTGATATAAATAACCCTTAGAGCATTATTCTAAGTGATACGGTAATATGTTAGGATGTCCGGGAAGTTTGGAGTCGGATTCAAAGGACGGGCATATTACTATTCATGAATAGTGACGTATACATGAATAGTAAACTACTATTCACGTGGAAGGAAGGTACGTTCGCGTACAGTAACGTTAACTCTTATTAGCATGTATGTATGTAATTATGTATGACTGATCATGTTTGCTAGATAATTTGCATGTTTATTTCCTAGCTATGGATTTGAGGCTGCGGTCTCATGGGGCTGCGTGTCCTAAAGGGCTGAGGTCCTTGGCCGTTAACTGCGGTTACGGTGCGACTTGTTTACTGTAAATTATTCTATGCTTTTACATGTGTTATACTGCATTTACATTTCATATTTGCAAATAAGGTTATCTGTTACCTGAGATTCAATGTGTATTGAATCTTAGATTTGGCAAAAGCTTCAAGAAGAGAAGCTAGATGAAAGAAGGAACTATTCAAGGAAGTACGTGAAATGTCACCAGACAGAACGAAGTTCGGAAGAAAGACTAGTTCTGGAAAGAATATTCGTTCGAGATTTTTAATATGCCAGCTTAAGTTTGGGCATTGTATCGGATACTCATTATCCAAACGATAATGTATGCTCTATCATCCGCATTACTCTGATTTGACAATACCGTATTCCTCAGTACTATGTGTTTATGAACACAATAAGTGGTATGGAAATTGGGGTGTTACAAACAATCCGCTCCGGCTCGGCTTTATACGTCATGTTATCCTTGAGTTCTACCTCTTCTACTTCTATAATGTGGGAAGGATCCGGTTGGTATTTCTTCAGTTGCGATACATGAAAGACATCGTGAAGGTTCGCAAGCTGTGGAGGTAATGCAATTCTGTAAGCTACCGGTCCAATTTTCTCCAAAATCTCATAAGGACCCATAAAACGAGGTGAAAGCTTCTTTGCTCGTATTGCTCTACCAATGCCAGTCATTGGTGTGACTCTTAAGAACACATGTTCGCCCACCATGAACTCCAACGGTCGTCTTCTCTTGTCAGCATAACTCTTCTGTCGACTCTGAGCAGTGAGAAGTTTCTGTTGAATCACCTTAATCTTTTGAGTCGTCTCGTCCACAAGTTCTGGACCTATTAAAATTCGCTCATTCAATTCCGTCCAGCAAATAGGAGATCTACATTTTCTTCCATACAAAGCCTCATAAGGTGCCATCTCAATGCTGGAGTGATAACTATTGTTATATGCAAACTCCGCAAGATGAAGATGATCGTCCCAACTTCCTTTTAGTTCGATTGCACAAGCCCGCAACATGTCTTCCAGAGTTTGAATAGTCCTCTCAGTCTGCCCGTCAGTTTGAGGATGATAAGCGGTACTATAACTCATCCGAGTTCCCATAGCATTCTGCAATGCTTTCCAAAATCGTGAAGTGAATCGTGGATCACGATCAGATACGATGCTATTCGGTATCCCATGCAATCTGACAATCTCCTTCATGTAGATCTTTGCTAGTCTCTCCAATGAGTATTCTGCTGCAATTGCTAGAAAATGAGCTGACTTAGTTAACCTATCGACAATTACCCAAATGGCATTATGTCCGGATGTCGTTAAAGGAAGCCCCATGATGAAATCCATAGAGATGCTGTCCCATTTCCACTCTGGGATATCCAAATTCTTTAATAATCCAGGAGGTTTCCGATGTTCGATCTTGACTTTCTGACAAGTCAAACAACAAGTGACAAAGTCAGTCACATCTTTCTTCATGCCCCGCCACCACCAATTCCGCTTGAGATCATGATACATCTTGGTTGCTCCGGGATGGATAGTGTATTTACTCCGATGTGCCTCTTCTAGTATGAGCTTTTTTATTTCTCCATCATTAGGTATGCACACTTTTCCTTTATACCTTAATATCCCATCTCTATCGATCCCAAATTTCGATTCTTTTCCTTCTTCAATATCTTCCCTCACGTTTAATAGATACTCATCTTCGAGCTGAGCGAATTTAATCTCTTTCCAAATTGTGCTTTCAATAGTTAATGCTTCCATGGTAGCGACCAAACCTGACATTACATCAATAGATGTACTCGGTATCTCCTCGAGCAATTTATGTTCTCTGATCATCATCTGGGCTACATGGATTGTCTTTCTACTTAAGGCATCTGCTACAACGTTCGCCTTTCCTGGATGATACTTCAATTCGAAGTCGTAGTCCTTGATAAACTCCATCCATCTCCTCTGTCGCATGTTGAGCTCCTTTTGGTCGAACAGGTACTTCAGACTTTTGTGGTCACTATAAACCTCGAACTTTGAACCGTAGAGGTGGTGCCTCCAAATCTTCAGAGCGAACACTACTGCTGCCAGTTCTAAGTCGTGAGTAGGATAATTCCCTTCATGTGGCCTTAACTGTCGAGAAGCATAAGCTACTACCCTACCATTTTGCATTAATACACACCCAAGACCTTTCTTGGAAGCATCTGTATACAAAGTAAAGGTCTGAGCAGGATCTGGAATTATAAGTACTGGTGCCGTAGTCAACTTAGTCTTCAAATTTTGAAAAGCTGCTTCACACTTTTCGTCCCATACATATGGTTGACCCTTCCTAGTTAACTTTGTCAAGGGCATAGCTATCTGCGAAAAGCCCTTGATAAATCTCCTATAATAGCCAGCTAGACCTAGAAAACTCCTGATCTCAGTCACGGTCTTTGGTCGTTCCCATTGGAGAACTGCTTCAACTTTAGTACGGTCCACTGCAACACCTTCAGCCGATACGACATGGCCTAGGAATTTTACTTCCTTCAACCAAAATTCGCACTTAGACAGTTTCGCATAGAGCTTGTGCTCCTTCAACACTTGTAGCACGATTCTAAGGTGCTCTTTATGCTCTTCTTCATCCTTAGAGTAGATAAGGATGTCGTCAATGAAAACCACTACAAATTTATCTAGATATGGTCGGAAAATTCTATTCATGTAATCCATGAATACTACTGGAGCATTTGTTAGCCCAAATGGCATAACAAGAAATTCATAATGGCCATATCTAGTTCTGAATGCAGTTTTTGAGACATCTTCAGCTTTGACTCTCAATTGGTGATAACCTGATCTGAGGTCGATCTTGGAGAATATGGATGCTCCCTTCAACTGATCAAGTAGATCGTCGATCCTGGGTAAAGGATATTTATTCTTTATAGTCACTTTATTCAACTGGCGATAGTCAATGCATAGTCTCAGGCTCCCATCTTTCTTCTTCACAAAGAGTACGGGCGATCCCCAAGGAGATACACTGGGTCTGATAAAACCCTTTTCTAACAATTCCTCAATCTGCCTCTTCAATTCTGCTAGTTCCGATGGAGACATTCGGTAAGGAGCTTTAGATATAGGTTCCGTTCCAGGTACGAGATCAATAGAAAATTCTACTTCTCTCTCTGGGGGTAAACCTGTCATTTCTTTCGGGAATACCTCCGGAAACTCGTTTACCACTTCGATATCTTCTATCCCTTCCTCTACTTCTGCTTGAATGGAGAAAAACACCATGTACGCAAGACAACCATGATGAACAGGCTTTTCATCTTGTACTATAGACAATAATTGTGGTTTACTATGACTCATAGAGTCATCCGCAAGAGAGATAGTCTTCCTCTTGCAGTCAAGGATGATGTCATTAGCTGACAACCAATCCATTCCTATTATTACATCGATACCCTTCGTGGGTAAACAAACAAGGTCTATATTTGAGATCCTATTATCAATCTCAATCGTACAATTTAAGCAAGCCCTAGAAGTTTTTACTGAAGCTCCCGCCGGTGTAGAAATAATCATATAATAAGGCAATTCACTCACTCTTAAATTCAATCGAGGCACACAGTCGTATGATATAAAAGAGTGTGTGGCACCAGAATCAAATAAGGCTTCTACTTCAAGACCTTGGAGTTTAAGGATACCTTTAATCAGATTTGGTGAAGCACTTGCCTCCTGATGTGATAGTGCAAACACTTTCCCTGGCACTGCAGTTCTAGCATCCTTGGCTCCTCGAGGCTCCTCCTCACAAAATCTGGAAATGTGTCCTGGCTTTCCACAGTTGAAACACGTCACACATGGTCCTTGGTGTATTCTTCCACATTTGGCACACATCTGATTGTTGGCGGTGCTTGCAGCAGGAGCTGTGGATCCCCTATATGAACTCTGACCTCCACTGAAGTGACTCCTTTGAGGTCCTTTGAATTGACTCCTCGGTGGTCTGCTGAAATGACTTCTTTGGGGTCCAGTAAAATAACTCCTCGATGGTCCACCAAAGTGATTTCTGGATGGTTGGCTAAACCGCGTATTCACATTACTGAAGTTGTGACTCTGCTTCTTAGTAACTCCTCCCGTTGGTCTCATGAGGTGTGTAGATCTGGCCTGAAAACCCTTCATCTTCTCAGCTTCCTCTTCTCGTTTGTTCCTTGCTATCGTGCGCAGTTTGTCGCATATTTCTTCAAAATCCCTTGTTTCATCAAGGAACGGTGATAGAGCTGTTTTTAGGTCTGGTCTAGCTTTTTCAACCAATCGAGCACTTAACCATTTAGAGTTGTTCTGTGAATATCCGCAGAATTTAGACAACTCTAAAAAGCGAGTAATAAATTCGTCTTCATGTAATTCCCCTTGCCTGAATGTGAGGAATTCAGTTTCTTTCTCTATTCTGATTGAAGGGGAAAAGTAATAATTTTCGAACTTTTCCTTAAACTCTTCCCATGTCATCTCAGCATTTCTTTTTGTTTTGGTGCTTTCCCACCATTCTTCAGCTGCTTTCTGCAACAATTGTTCAGCAACCATCACCTTTTGTTGTGAGCTAATCTCGATAACTCTGAAAATCTTTTCTACACGCTTCAGCCACTCCAGTGCTGCAATCGGATCTAGCTTCCCCTCGAACATTGGTGGAGTAAACTTCCGAAATTTTTCCCAAACCTCAGTAATAGGTAAGGGATGATACTGAGAATGAGAACCGCTACTACCTCCATCTTCAGTGCGAGAATGACTTCCTCCCCTTGATTGATGGTCAGAAGGTGTGACTTCCAGAGCCTTCTCCTTTCCTTCCTTACCACCTTGGCCTCTTCCTTTTGCTAGTTCATCCTCGTGTCTATTCACTTTCTCTCTCATCTCCAAGATGACGTCTCGTAATTCTGCCAAAAGGGCATTGTTATCCTGAGGATAGGGACCATCTTGATGTGGAGGGAGACCTCTTTGGGATGGAGCAGGGGTTGAATTAGTTCTTCGAGTTCTTGCCATTATCTCCTCCTATGATTAATACTATAAGGACACTAAACAAATAAAAATAGCTAAATAAATTCTAAATCTAACAAAGGGAAGTGCTCATGTTATGATATTTAATTTGCCACGAACTTTTAAAAAATTTTCTTAAGAAATCACTTTAGAAAATAAACAAAATTGCCATGGAACCTTTAGCTCTGATACCAAAAATGTAACACCACAATTTTAATACCCAAAAACTCGGTCAAAATATTGAAAATACCTTCAAAAGAGTTCAACAATATCCAAATCCTTTTACAATGTTACCATTTCGAATAAAACCCGTAATACATAATCAGAATAAATTTCAGAAAATATTTCAGAGTTCAATACAAAACGGAAGTCTTAGGTTCATGGCAAATAAAATGACATAACATAATCTATTGGAGATCAAAAGAGCTTCCAGAGCTCACTCCATAGGTGCCTTCCCTTGCTCTCTACTAGAATAATCACCTGAAAAATGTTAATGTGGGATGAGATTCCACGTCTCAGTAACTACTGAATATTTCTACCTTACACGAGCAAATTACATATGACAAAAATAAAAGGTAATATAATGTGAATTTAATATACTCAGATATTTTTAGATATACCGTTGTTCACATCAAATGCCTTTACAAAATACTCATCATTCTTTATTGAATAATTCAGAAATGCACTATGCAGTATGCAGCCTCCCTTATATCCCCTTCCAACCGTATACCGCTGACGAACCATAGGCTAACATATAGTCCAATAGAAACTCATTCATTTGACTGGATGGTTTCAAGCTTACCAAAACTTAAGATACACCCGGCCAAAGGTATAGAGCTTAAATCTGGACTATGGCTCCCCTCCTTTAAAATAACAACTAAGGAGGTGTCACATGTCCCACATCTCCAATGAAATCCCGGCCAGAGGAAAACATGGAAGATGGGGCCCTGAAAAGTACCATCCACTGTGCACCGAGTGGTGGCATAAACAATTCTTATCATTCAATTCCCTCCTTACTCCACCCATCACATTACAACCGCCATGATGAATGTATTTACTAAAAAATAATGCATTATTATACCATTATATACATTGATATGCGTATTTATGAATAGTAAAATACTATGCGTATCTGTGAATAGTAAAATACGGTATATACATGAATAGTAAAATGAGTAGTAAATACGGTATACGTGAATAGTAACATGAATAGTAAATACGGTATACGTGAATAGTAACATGAATAGTAAATACGGTATACGTGAATAGTAAAAATGAATAGTAAATACGGTATACGTGAATAGTAAAATGAATAGTAAATACAGTATATGTGAATAGTAAAATGAATAGTAAATACGGTATATGTGAATAGTAACGTACGTATAAATAGTACCTCTACAGATTTGCAAGTCAAAGTTCCCACACCAGATCTTAAAACCATAAATATTTTCTAAATATTCTTGCCAAAATAGTAAACAAACAAATTTATAATCATACATAATTCACAAGTATAAGGAAGAATATTCAGAGTTACCTGTTACTTGCTAATACCCGAATCACCAACCAGCTATTATAACTCTCAAGCAAATATCTCTACTCTCTCTCTCTCTCTCTCTCTCTACCTCTCTCTATGGCTCTTAGAAGTTGTGAAGAATGAAATGAAATGGAAGGTCTATTTATAGTTGGAAAATGGGTCCTTAAGTGTAATTTTCGTCTCTGGGTCGTTCTACGTAATTTTCCCCGTGACAAATTTTCAAACCTCCCGTGACTCTTCTGTGGAAATAATTTTTCGTGGGTCCCACATGAATAGTAAATAATATTATATTATAATAATATAATATTATTATTCAAATAGTAAATTACTATTACGTGGGTCCCGCTGACAAAATTTTCAAACTTCACGAGAGTTTTGTGTCGGGAGAGAATTATTTTGGTTGTGGGTCCCGCATGAATAGTAAATACGTATTTAGGAATAGTAAATACCGTATTTTTAAATAGTAAATACGTATTTGTGAATAGTGAACACTATTCATATTTCACAAATTTCAAGTATTAAATACGTATTTGCGAATAACATATATATATATATATATATTTTTAAATACGTATTTGTAAATAGTAAAAACGTATACGTGAATAGTAAATACTATTCACGGGGCCCACAAAATACTGATTTCAAATTTATCACTTTCCAAAAATAGAGCCTACTAGTCTTCCCAAAATAGGTTTATGTTCAAGATATTAGATTCAAAATTCAGGATGTTACAGACGGTACCACCCAGAGGCTCTACGCCCTCTCTCCCACCGGCCAGTACTTTGTGTCCAAACAAGATGGTCCTTCTTGGGCTTCCTTGTTTCCCAACATATCCTATCATCCTCACATGTCTCACCTTTTGTGAGTATCTGAATCACTCAACTCAAAATCTTTAACACTATTTTTGGATGGGAGGAAAAGTTGAGAGGAAAGAAAATAGGGAGGGAATATGATTGGAGTTTTTCTTTGATGGGATGAAGAAAGAATAATAGGGAAAAATATAAATGTGAAAAATATATTTTTAAACATATGTCATTTCTTTTTTTTTTCCCCCTTCAATTTATTATTTGATTTTTAAAATATGCAAAATGATTTGACTTTAAAATATACAAATATACTTCTTTTAGATATTTTTATGTAGCTTTATTATAATGAACATAGGAGATGTAATAAATCATGATATAAAAATATTATTGTCATCGTGACATTTGTCCATTTTCTTTGCCCAATGCTGCATATTTCCTCTCCAACATATCCAAATAAAAGGGGTGTGATTGTGTGAATGTGTGATAAGATTATCTCTCCAGTTTTCCTCTCATTCCATTTTCTTTTCTCCCAACTTTTCTCTTCTCCGAATCGAGCATAAGACATTAATTAAGTTCTATAAGATGATGATATCGTTTTTGTATTTTCTTTTTTTTTTAAAGTCTAAACCTGAAGAAAGGCGTGCTGAAGGTAAATGAAGGGGAAGACCTAAGCAAGATATTACTTGGGAAAAGTGTGTACGAGTACATGAAAACAGATCCTTCACTGAAACTGAAGTTCCAAAGAACAATGGCTGATCAGTCTGCTTTGCATATGGAGAAGATTCTGGAGACATACAAAGGCTTTGAGGGAATATCCACACTTGTTGATGTTGCTGGTGGTATTGGCCACTCCCTCAATATGATCATTTCCAAGTACCCTTCTATTAAGGGTATTAACTTTGATTTGCCCCATGTTGTTCAAGATGCCCCAACCTATCCAGGTGCTTAATTAATTAATTGCTCAGTGATTTTATTTTATTTTTTTCTTTTGGGGTTCAATCAAATTTAACCTAAGAACTCTATATTCTTACAAATTGTTCTTGTGCGCGCGCGCGTCTACATATGCTTAGGAATAAAGCATGTTGGAGGAGACATGTTCAGAAGTGTTCCAAGAGGTGATGCTATAATGATAAAGGTATGTTTACTTTTTGAAAATAGTTAAGTATGAGTTGATAGGAGAAAACAAAACCTCGTGTCCAATAAAGTTTTTCCCCCCTTCAACTAGAGGGGTCGGCACTTACGACTGAGGTACGTTATAGTGGAATTGAACTTATGACCTTCCATTTATATAGAAGCTTTTATTGCACATCGAATAAAAAGTTATGTTAAATGGAAAAATTAATATATATAAAGCTAACATCTAATGTGATCCTATATATGTGGCGTTCAAAGTGAGGTGTGTGTGTGTGTGTGTCCTAAGTAGTGTTCGACATGGCAATCAAGTTGATATCCTCCATGGCGATCAAGTTATTATGCTTAAGCCGTACTCATCAGTATTTTATATTACCTTGTTCACTACAGGCTTACATATTTTAGGGGATGAATTAGGTTGTCTGAGAGTCTTAATAATGTCTTTAAAATTCTAGTTAGACTACTCCGTCTTTATTTTTCTTTTAAATACCACTTTTTTGTATGTTATTTCAAACAAATTACATAAAGAGAAATTATTCAGTTTCTTTTGTAAAAAGCTAGCATTGACTGTTCTTTGATGTTATGAAATCAATATACCTTGTGGCGATTCAAATTATATCTTTAAGACATTATCGTGAGATCTTGTTGAGTGTTCTGAGCATGATTCCAATTATATTCCAAATTCTGGGTTAAGATGTGTTGTTGAACCTACTTATACGTGCTTTCCAAGTTTTAAACTCACTATATATATATATATATATATATATATATATATTGCATTGCAGACGACAACTCATAACTGGTCAGATGAAAAATGCATGGAGATATTGAAGAATTGCTACGAGGCAATGGAGAAAGGAGGGAAAGTGATAGTGATAGATTTGATAAAGCAACAAGAGCCAGAAAGAAGCAATGCAGCGAAGAATGTGGCCATTTTAGACATAGTTATGTTCTCTCAAGGAGGAGGACTCGAAAGAACTCTGAAACAGTTTGAAGCTTTGTGCAAAAATGCTGGCTTTTCGGGGTTTCGACTTGCTTCTCGTGTCCTTTCCATTGTAGGTGTCATGGAGTTTTACAAGGATTAATATATATATATATATATATATATATATATATATATATATATATATATATATTAGTTTCCAAGATGAAAGCCAAAGTATACCAGTAACAATTAATATTATTAAATAAAATAATGAACAAAGTTTGGCTATATGCAGGAATTGGTGTGCGTGCGTGCTATAATTATATATCCATTAGTTCCAGTTAAGATTGCGGAGCCTGTACTAATTTTGAATATTGCAATTACAGAAGTACTTTTACTTTTTTCTCATTTTTCTAAATCAATGGTCAAGATGTAACCAATGAGAGACAATGAAAAGAAGGATAATGAGAGTATCTCCTTCCTGTTTATGAGAAAAGCAATAAAAAATCTATTTAAAAGTTTTAATTTTGTACTCGAATTCAAGTAATTCTAGTCAATAAAATTTTTAGTATAGTTTTTTTAACGATATTTCCTATTTTTTAATTTTTTTAGCAGAAAAATAAAAGAAAATTCTGTGCGACTTACTGGCCATCTTTTATATTTAATTATACATGACAATTCTGAGTACACAAATATCTGCTAGATTCTTTTTATCTCTTTCTGATATTTTTTATTTTTTTCAATCATGTGGGATCAAAGCACAAAATTTTCTGTTAAGATTTACATTTTTTGTTTATTATTGATATGAAATTTTAAAATAAAATAAAATAAAATATTATTTATTACCCGTAAATAATAATTTTTATTGACATATAGACCACTTTTGGTAAAAATTTTCTTTTTTGATACCATTATCATTTGCACAATCTCGTATATTTTTTATGATGCTCTCTTCTCAGTTCTCACCTTATATTCTCTTTTTCTTTTTTAATTTCCCCCATTTTATAAGTTGTGAATCACAAAATATTTTTTTCTTGGCATCAATTAGATAAACTAAAAAAATCATGATTTTTTTTTTGTCAAAAAAAAAAACTTGTATAAAAAGGGTTAAATTACATACAATATCCTAAGGTTTTTTCTAGACGTGTCCAATAAAATAAGTTTCTTGGCAAAATAAGTTGTGTGCAACAAGCAAAAGCCGAGTTCATGTGTGGACATTTTTGGAGGGCGTTGAAATCATTATCAGACGCCATTTCTGAAATGAAAGGTGCTACTCCTTTCAGTAGATTCTCTATATTGTTGTTCGATGACAAGTTTTACTAATGTTATTAAACCCGAGCCGAACTAATCGGTAAACTAGTTTGGTATGGGCATTAACCCGGTTTAGTTTTTTTTTTTCCCCTTCTTTATAATATAATTTCATATTAATAATTTTGAAATCTTCACTTTTTCATCGGGTTGGCTTCGGTTTGACCCCAATCTGATCCATAGACCCTTGACTTAGTACTGAGACCAGTTCAGTGACTAGTCCGGGTTTGATAACCTTGGTTTTAATCAGATACACCGAAATTGAATGTTGTGTGTAATATATATAGTTACTGATGGGGTGCCTAAGGATTTTAACTTCTGTGACTAATTGCATAAGCATGCATTACATAATGCATCATAAGTAGAAGTTTGTTTTTCTGGTGCAAAGTCTCAACAAATTATTGATTAATAGCCTTAGCAGAACAAGAGGAGAGTTTAACTTCCAGCCATGATACAAATGCCTGAAATGCAAGTTATAGTGATAATGTGATATGGCAGTTTTCTTTCATAACTTAATTAGTGGGTTGCATATTGGTATATATGAATTAAATCAGGTATTCAGAACTTTTACATGTTTTATTTTTTTTTTAATTATAAATTTATAATATTCTGCTGAAGATAAATTAGACATTTTTGTGAGCTCTAGGAATATGTTGCAGTATAGAAAATCTCTTTGGTGTCAGATGGATGAAATGGTTTGCCTCATGTAGAATTTTAGTAATATAATACTCTAATCTTAGAGCAAAATACTCCCTCTAATTCTTGATATAAGATTTATTTATATGATTTAATTTTATTAAGGAAGTTAATTGAGTTAGTTAATATGATATATATTTTTTAAAACAACTTATTAGTTATCTTCCTTAATTCTCTTATTCATTTGCTGGAGGGTATATCGATAGAGGTAAATTAGATTAACAAATATAAAAAATATGTCTTTCATTTAAAACAAAGAAAAGCTCCCAAAATATATCCTATATTAAAAATGGGAGAGAGTATTATGTTTCTTTCTGGTTGATGGCCTGTTGATACCAACGGACTCAATGTTTCTTGATTTCATTCTAGCTGTTTTAACGGCAGGATGTTTTTGGAGGACAAGGTGGAGGCATCAGAAGTGGAGCTTTTTGAGGTGTACGACGTTGTCCTCTACATGGGAATAATATAATTGGTAATATATTGCAGGACGATGCGGCCTAGCTATAAGAAAGAAGCTTGCGCATACCCATAAATCAATTTAAATTTTAACATCTAGCATGGAATGTTAAATATATATAATTATAATTTAATATGAATAGTTCAAAATAAAACATATATAAAAAAAATGTAAAATAAGAATTTGAGGTATACTCATTTTGTTTTTATAAACTACTTCCAACATGTTTCATACAGAAAAATAAAACCATTAAATTTTATTAACTCTCCTTCAAAATCGAAAAACTTTTTAACTTTATTCTTATCTAATATAATTATACTCTACAAGAACAATGTACGCATAATAATAAATAAAAGATAAAATTACACATTCCTATAAAAAATTTAATAATGTACCCTATAAAAAAGACCCAAAAAAAAGAAACTTCAATCCCTACCTTATAAATAAGGATCAGAGGAGCATGTCACATATTCACATCAATAGTACGTGTCTTATAAATAGGAAGCAGGACCGCTCAAGAATTAACAATATGAACCAAACTTCTGAATCTTCAGCTATCTTTAAAGATATTCTTATACGGTACTCTGAACTATTTCACAATAAGCTTTTCAATGGGGTGTATTTGTAAAATAAACGAAAATCTTATCACATTAATTAATTTTATTAACTTTTTGGGAAAAAAATAATTTTATTAATTTATGTGGAAATCAGGTTTATTCTTACAAATGAGAAGGGATTCACCACGTACCCTTGGTAAGAAATTCACAACTCATTTTAATGGGAAATCACTTATTTAAGATTTTGAAATTTTGAAAGTCTTTTTCTACAATATTCCCTATAAAAAAACTAGACATTTCATATTAAACATATTAATGATTAAATCTACCCCTCACTCATAAATATTGAACCCTTTTAACTAATTAATCAAGATTAAAAAATATTAATTAATTATAATCAATGGAACGAATATTTGTGCCATATTTCCACAATTCTCGCAAACATTTAATGGACACACCAAGGTTATTGAGCTTAAACTGGTCTGTGAATTGAGGTAGTGGATCAAATCAGAATCAAACCAGACTTAATTCGGTGCCAAACTGATGAGGAATTGATGATTTTAGGGTTTTTAGTATGAAATTTTGAATAAAATGAAAAACAAACAAAATTATTTTTTAAAAAAATGAAAAATACTGAACTGATTATGCAATTGGATCAAACCGGTTAAGTGACCAATTTACTGGTTTCTGACGAGAACGGACCAAGTTTAATAACTATGGGGGACATACATTTATTGACATTGACTTTTTACTAAGAAAAAGTTGAGTTTTAGTTAGAGGTATTTTGGTTTGACAAAAATAATTTAATATATGAGTTAAAAAATATTTTTTTAAAAAAACTTCTTTGCAATACGTAACTTTAAAGACTTCTTTGCAATACACTCACTTACTTTCAAGACTTTCAATACGTAAATTTGCCTATTCGTCAATCGTCATTATATGTAAAATATGTCCCCAAGTTTTGTTGGAATTGTGGTTTTTTTTAATGTTTTTTTTATTCGAAGGTCACAGAAACATGCATACAGTATCATTTAAGAAAAGAACACTAACCAGAGGACAATTCCTCCTTGCTTTTGTCGACCATTCTTCTTCATTGTATTTTTCCTTTGACTACTACTTCTCAAAAGACTTCACCATTTTCTCATTTCTTACGTTTGCTTCAGTTATACTACCAACTTATGTTATCATGAATTTAGAATATCAATTTCTCCAACATTAAATTATTATTTGACAATTTCGACAATGAGGCAAGCAATAAAGAACCACTTGAATTGGAGCAAATATGGCTCTTTTCTTATATTAATATTTTGCCGCCCTCGTCTCAAAACACTCTCCCCCCCCCCCCCCTATACATAGTAGGGGGAGGGGGCAGGTTTCAAACCTAGGACATGGGGGAGGGGAGCCAAGCGCCCATGCCACTGTGCTACAAAGGCGTTAGCCCCTCGTCTCAAAACACTAAATTTATTTGAATTCCAATTATGAAATAAATAGAATTAATTCATCACATGATAACTGATTTTAATGATATTCTCTCTTTATTAAAATTCGCAAAAAACATTGATATTAAATGAGACATAAATAAAGCAGAAAAATTTTAATTAATAAAAAAGATACTTAGGTCAAGCTCTTTATATTATTCTCCGATTACATATATATAGCCACAACTCTTATTTTTTAAACGTTATGATTTAAATATAAACCCATATGATTCAGGTGGTCATGTGTGATTATATAATTTAATATAACAGATATAATAAACTATGGTCTTAATTACTACTTTCTCTATTTTAGAATAATTTTCACTTTCAAATCATGTACAGTACACAAAGTAGGATAGTTATGTTTTACCAAATGTCCTTGTTTATTACAGGATCCGGTTTCTCTCCCCATCACCATCCCTCCCCATCGCATCTGGACCGTCCAAATCTTGATCTGACGGTCCAGATTAAAAAAAAAAACAAAATTTTTGTTTTTTGTCTTTTTCGAAAAAGACAAAAAAACAAAAATTTTGTTTTTTTTTTTAATCTGGACCGTCAGATCAAGATTTGGACGGCCCAGATCCACCTGTGAGAGATGGGCAGAAAATCTGAAGATGAGAAGATCCAGTTCCGTTTATTACAATGTCTCTTGAATATTTCTCATTTATTAAAAAGGTAAAATTGTCAAAATTACAATAAATTTTTAAAAAACTGAAATAAAAATTATTTTGAAATCGAAAGGGTACTTTCTATTGTGTCCAATATATACATCACCATTACCTACCTCACTTAGAATTACTTTTTCTTTTAAAAAAAAAAAAGAAGAAGAAGAAGAGGAGGAGGTTAAAATCATTACAATATATCTCAAATTTTGCTCTAAAGTCCAAACATTGATATATATATATATATATATATATATATATATATATATATATATATATATATATATATATGCGCACGCGCGCGGGTGTGTGAGAAAAGTATTTGTGAAATAACTCATATGAAAAGGAAAAAAAAGGCGTTAAATGTGCGACTAAATCCTTCGATGGTACAGAGTCAAATGTTGGAAGTCATTCATGATGGAATATATATGGGGATAGGATATTGTTATTATTATTTTTTGTTACTACCAATATCACTACCACTTTTTCACCGTTAGATCAAAATCTCAATAGAAGAAAGAAATGATAAGGTAGATGCGATTTCAATCTAACAGTGAAAAAAGTGGTAGTAACATTGGTAGTAACAAAAAATAGTAGTGACAATATCATATCCCATATATATATACATATATATATTCCTTGCATCGTTAACCTTTGACAAAACCATTTGTTTATATATATAAATATATCTATGTATGTATGTATAGCTATTGGAAGTGCCCCACGATCCAAGGAAAAATAGCGATATTATTCTCCTATACCTATACATATTTTCCTTGCATCGTTGTTAACCTCTGACAAAACCATTTGTTTATCCAAACCAATAGCAATATTCTTGAACGACGAAGAAAATGAGGAAGAAAATTTTTTAATTCAAAATCATACTTTGATTATTTTACGTGAACATGCGCTTCTTTAATTTTCATTAATACTGATGTCATGCATTATACCAGTATAAAATTCTAAATTAATTGATAATTTTTTAGATTTTCGGTCAATGACCATTTCTCTATATAACATCAGCACATGGATTAATTATATGATTCGCTTAAAATTATTTTAAGAGTCATCCCCTGCCCCTGGTCCTTTTTTCACGAATCCTATATTTCTTTAATGATGATGTAATTAATTAATGTCAACACATCAATATATACTGTAGCTAGCATGTCGCATGGTTCATGCATTATGTCTAGATTATGTGCAATAGAATAAAAAAATATATATGTTTTCAGCACATGTAAAATAATTATATAATTAACTAAAATATTACCCCGTTGATCCTTAATAGAAGATATATTTATTTTACTTAATTAAATTAAGAAATGTAGTTCAAGTAGTTAATCTGACCTATTTTTTTAAAATATCATAATTATCTTTCTTAATTTTCTCAATCTCTTATTTACTTTATTATAGTTGAAGAAGCATCAATAAATAAAGGTAAATTGAAAAACATCAACAAATATGATTAATATGTCTAAGATAAACTTCACAATTACACCTTATATTAAGGATAGAAGGGAGTAACTTGATTTTTAACTAAATAGTTATTTATTAAAACATTAAATTTAATTTTTATATAATTAATATGATTTTAGTAATAAATTCAGTAAAATAAACATTACTTTGAATCAATATATTTAATAAAAAAAATTGATAATTAAAAGAAAATTTTTGGGATATCATGGCTTGTAATTTTGATTTATAAGACAAAATTTTCCTTTCCATGGCAACTTAAGTTTTCTTTTCAAATTATTAATTATTATATGTAAATCAAGCAGTGCGATAATAAAACTTTTTTTTTTTAATTTTGTCAAATTATAAGAGTTTAAATTTCGGACTTGGATTTCTTTTATACGAGCATATGTTGCTAGACTCACCATTTCCCTGGAACCAGAGCCAACCAAATTTGACTGCCGTTTTATTAGTAAATGTTATTATCTGTAAGAATTTGAATAAAAATAACAACTATCATTTAATAATATAATTTCCACGTTTTTTCTTCATTGAATGTTGGAAAAAAGGTTCAACGATGGCGCCTTCATAATCTTTTGTTTCAACTAATCATCAAGAGCTTGAACTTCTTATTTCTTGGTTTAAAAATAATAATAATAATAATAAGAGCGTGTGTTAATCATCACTTATAAAGGAATTCTTGAAAGAAAATCATTATGCCTTCCTCTCCTATATATAAAATAAAATTGACTTTTTTAGAAATATTAAAGAAGTTGATTAAATTATTTTAAAATATTTATATTTGTCATTTTTTTCTCTAAATTATTTTGCCTAACTTATAAATTGATATATAATATAATGATACACAACATATAATATAATTAAGTAACTTATTTAACTTCCTTAATCTCTATAAAAAAGTCAATTCTGACTTATATTTAGGACGGGATGAAGTATTATTTTTTACTCGTAGGACACACAATTAACTGCATGCTTAAGGATGATGAAAAAGGTACTAGTATAAAATAGGTATGATCTAGATTAGTTTTAAAGGATAAGGTTTCAGAAATGTCACTAGTGATAACCAAAACTTACACATGCACGTTCATATAAGTAAGTAATAATTTTTAATATGATTGTCACTTGTAAAAAAAATAAATTTAAAAAAAATAGACAAGATAAAAAATACCTCTTAGACCGGATCTAGGATTAGTCTTGATACAAGCGGTCTAAAAAATCTGTTACTTTTAAGATCGAATACGTGACCGGTCTTAAACAAATTGTTTTTTAGACTAGTCAAAAAAAATATTAGATTTGAAAATTTGGACTATATATAGACTTAACATCGTTTGTGTTAGGTTTAAAAAGTCTGACTTTTAAGACCAGATGTCTAAAAAAGTTGGCCTAAAAAGTTTAACTTTTAAGACCAAATATTTAACTAAAAAAACACAATCAGTCTTGAAGGTCTGAATTTTTAGACCTACTGTGTGATACATCCGATCTTAAAAGTCTGACTTTTTAGACCAGCTATCTGATACAATGGTCTTAATAGTTAGACTTTTTAGACCTTATGTGTAACATATCCAGTCTTATAAGTCAGGACCAAATTTTTTTAACCCGTTATTTATATCATACGATCTAAATTTTCTCGTATTTTTCCTTTGATATATTTCTTTCTCCTACTCATCCACCACCCAAATCAGCACATAAAAGACAATACTTTAAGCTACAAGCTATAAATAATTCATTATAAATTACAAATATTATTTACGATGAGTTATGTGTTCTTAATGAATATACTAAGACCACACCTAAATAAATATACAATATGAGTTACAATACAATATAAGTTACAAGCACAACACCTAAATGAACATATATGCACAATTCATCATGTCTTGGTCAGATTCTCAACCAATAACATTCCTCTTTTATCATGTCCCTTTGGTATCTCTTGAGCTGCCACAAAAATAAAAACAAAAACAAAAGTTTTACAGTCAATAACAATGTTTAAGAACAGGGGAAAAATATAGTTAAAACCTTAAAGTTTTCAAACAATTCTGCATATATATATTAACTAATGAATTGTCTCTTTTATAAAGGAATATCCTCCTTTACCCCTTCATGATGATCATTTCTTATGCTAGATTCATTATCCGCTTCATCTTCTTCGTTTATTTCCTGGGGACTCATTGAAAAAGAAGGAGTACTCGCAGGAATATTATAATTTGAATGAATTTTCTCATCAATGTCAATGAACCTTTTTCCTTGAAGAGCTACAGACCACATTTTATTTTTCTGATCGGTGATATAGAAAACTTGTTTCACATGGTCTGCCATAATAAAGGCTTATCTCTAAAACTTCTACTATTGATATCGACTAATGTAAATCATAGCCGATCGACTTGAACACCATTATTGACATTAACCTACTTACATTTGAAAATAGGAAATTTAATTTTAACATAGTCCACCTCCCAAATCTCTTCAATAATCCCACAATGAGGCATGACTGTCAGTGTAGGCTTATTGTCTTTGGAACTAGAGATTCGGCCTCTAATATGGCACCATTGTTCTAGACGGTGCTTCTATCATTTAGGGACTTCATGTAAAAGGTAAAACCACTGGTCGCATATGAATTCCAAATTATGACATCAACTTCAAGAACATGTGCTAACCATTTTATTGTATCAGAAACACATTCTTCTCCCTCGACCTTTGGTTTGAACC